>CM042010.1:52619064-53236564 GCA_023525715.1 Cichorium intybus | reverse complement strand
GACGTCTGTCCATGACTGGGGTAATACAAAAATCAAATCGTCCGGTGTCTCCCAATCACAAGGGGTGGGTAGAGGGTTGATAATGGACTCGTAAGTCTTTCTATAAAACACAACCAGATATGCATTGTGCACCCATCCAATGCAATCTCCATGGTTTAAGCTATTTAAAACTCTTATTAGATGGCCACAAGGTATGCCAGATAGTTGCCACTTTCGACATGAACACGTTGCCTCTGCAAAATCGACAATCGCATCCCTAATGAAGTCTACAACCTGGAATGTTGTACTTGAAATTGGATGGACTAGCCAGTAGCTGCTTTTAGTCATTCTTTTACGAATCTTTTCTTCCGCCCATGGAGTAAGTGTTGTTTTTATATCATCTAAATAAATATTTCAAGTTACCGGGTCAAAATTTTCAATACAAAGTAAATACGACAACGTTATTAATGTATCATGAACGATGTAAGTCTTACTTGCACAATTGCGGCGTTCAAAATACCATTGCTGCATTGTTGTTCGAAAAAAGTCAATGAGCATCAAGACTGGCATCTTTCTGGCGTAGCGGGATAGTGCGTTTATGGACTCCGCGCTGTTAGATGTCATCATATTATACCGCATGCCTTCAAATCTAGACCGAGCCCATTTTTCTGGACATGCCCTGTCCAAGTACGCATACAATTCAGGATTATAATTGTTAATCCTTTGCATCCAATCATTAAATTCTTCGATTGTATATGCTTTACACGCCCCCCAAAAGAATGACTTGATGCTTTTCTTGGATCCAAACTTGGTCACTACATTAGAATATAAATGATGACCACAAATTCCATGATGTGAGGTCGGAAAAATGTTTTCAATGGCTGCGGCTATTGCCGCATGCCTATCAGATATGAAACTAAGAGATCCCATGTTGCCAACGCAATCGTGCAGTTTCTCCATGAACCAAGACCATGTTTCCGTGCACTCGCTCTTGCATATTGCATATGCTACCGGTAATATTTGATTATTACCATCCATTGTAACTGCCAATAACATAGTGCCCTTGAAGTCGCCCTTGAGGTGGGCAGCGTCTACCACCAATGTAGGTCTACACCAATTGCGGAAAGCAGTTAACTACAAAAAAGTTTGTTGTGTTATTGATACGGTTACATTCGTATAGTGGTAGTGAAATTTATTAGTTACAACAATACTTACAGCGCAGCCTAATGAAATATATATAAATTGAAATCGATCGTCACCATCTTTTCTGATTGAAGTTACAGTTCCGGGATTATGCTTTTGCAAGTTGTAGCAATACACAGGGAGTCTTGTGAACGATTCCGCTGGATCACCCCTTAACAGATACAATGCAGGTTGTTTCGCCCTCCATGCTTGTTTGTAACTAATATCAATTCTGTACTTTGAATTGATATCACGAATTATGTCGTTGCCACGATATACCCTACTTTGGTTGGCAGCCATTACCTCAGACAAAAGATGACCCAATACTTTCTTGTTTGCTTGGCGATGGTTTGGGTTGAGTTGTGAAGACGAGCACGTGTGTTCATCAACAATCTTAGTGCATTGGAATGAGCCGTCACTGCCTTTTTCTGATGTGGCTGTAAAACACCAACTACAGTTATCTTGACAACAAATAGCCTCATACCTTGTTTTTGTTGATCTTCTAACTTTGTATTGAAAGCCTTCGGTCATACTTTTAACACCAAGTGCAAGTTTCATAGCGTCTTTGTCTTTATAGGCTTGGAAAACTCTAATATTTTGTGATGGGTGGTGGCTGTAAGATGCGGTTTTTATTTTTGATGGTACAGGACATGGCGGCGGCTGTGGCATACCGTACAACAATGTGCTTTTTAACCGATTGTGTCGAGCATCCTCCGACCCTCCTTCGTGGTCGTTTTGATCAGCCGTCACTCCTTCGTCAGGATCACTTCCTTCCAAGTCCGATAAACGTAAATCACCATCCACGGGATCCCCATTTGGTGCTAGATTACCATCATTTAGAAGCACACAAACTTTTTCGTAGTCTTTTTGATCATTCGTGTCTGCATTACTCATCATATTTTTGGCGCCAAAATCATCCGCACACGTACCAATGTCGTCCTCTCCTGCGTACTTGAAATTTTCAGGTTCCACATAGTGGATTGGTTCTTGGAAGACGGTTTCTGGAACAGTGTCGGTGGTCATAATATTACATGGAGCGTTGTTGCTCCCAAATCCGCTGGACTTCTTTTCCTGTGATGTTTTGCACAGGTCGTTACTTCGAATCTCGTCATCTGCAACGACGTAAATAGGAACGATGGTGTTCACAGCTTCGATAACTTCTATCAAATGCATGATATCATTGTCATCAACTATCTCCATAACATAGTTATATTCTGGATGTTGAATTGATAATCTAGCACTCGATTGAGCATCGAAACCCGCCTTTGATTTTACCAATAAAGAAAAATCATGATAATTTATATGTGAACTAAATTTCACACCGTAATTCTTATGGTTTGGGCTAACGTATTTAGGTTGCCCATCAACTGTGGACCAATGCCCACCGGTGCACACTAGAACAAAATATTTTTTCTGGGATGAACTCATTGTGTAATGTAGTTTAGATTGAATTTCACTCCGTAATTCTTATATTTTTTCTGGGATGAACTCATTTATATAGTTTGTATGACAGCGAACCTCGCAGTCAAAGTTGTACGAATACGCAGTGAAGGTTGTACGAAAACGCAGTCAAGGTTGTACGAATATGCAGTCAAGGTTGTACGAAAACGCAGTCAAAGTTGTACGAATACGCAGTCAAGGTTGTACGAAAACGCAGTCAAAAGTTGTACGACTACGCAGTCAAAGTTGTACGACTACGCAGTCAAAGTTGTAGGAATACGCAGTCAAAATTTGTACAACTACGCAGTCAATGTTGTACGAATACGCAGTCAAAGTTGTACGAATACGCAGTCAAAAGTTGTACGACTACACAGTCAATGTTGTACGAATACGCAGTCAAAGTTGTACGAATACGCCGTCAAAAGTTGTACGACTACGCAGTCAAAAGTTGTACGACTACGCAGTCAAAAGTTGTACGAATACGCAGTCAAAAGTTGTACGAATACGCAGTCATAGTTGTACGAATACGCAGACAAAGTTGTACGAATACGCAGTCATAGTTGAACGACAACGCAATGTTGTATGAATACGCAGTTAATGTTGTACGACTACGCAGTCAAAGTTGTACAGATACGCTGACAATGTTGTACGACTACGCAGTCAAAGTTAAACGAATGCACAATCAATGTTGTATACTGTTATAAATACTGTTACAAGGTAGTAAGCATTTCTGGAGTTACATTATGAAGTCTTCTAAAGATGCTTCTTGGCATTGTGATGATGAGGATTGTTACATTTGTTCAGATATTAACCCTTTTCCCGATGTCTGCCCAGGTCAGCCAGGATATTCTATGAATGATCCACTACCAGATAAAATGCCTGACTATATATTTGATGCGATGACACGCGCAGAGGATGAAAACAAAATAGACCTGGAAAAAACAAGGATTCTAGATGACCGTATAGAAGTCCTTTGTGAGAAATTGAAGGAAAAGAAAATTTGGGTTAAAGATACGTCTATGAAGCTAAAAAATGCTAAACGTTGGATTGAGGAAACTGAACAACAAGTTTCTAAGCTTGTGGAAGAAAAAAATCGTATTGCGGATGTTACTAGGATAAGGGGAGATTTTATCGACCGTGAAAAAACAATGTATCCGTTGCAATTCCCAAATTTGTGGCCTAGTATTTAAGATTATTTATTATGTTATTCCAATTAAAGCTAATCGCAGTCTATATACTAGACAGTTGATGTGACAATTAAGTAGATGTAGGTAGAGTGGTTTGTTTGTATCTGTATCTTTACTACTTTTCATCTCTATATAAAGGTGTGCTCTTATGGTGTAATGCGTATCTTTTTGTTGTATCTGAGTTTGTTCCATCGTCAAAATATCAAATGGCAAGAACTTGCAGTTGTTGCGGTTATCCTACACTAATACGTGTGTCGAATACAAGCAGAAACCCAGGAAGACAGTTCTATGCTTGTAGTAACAAGGTAATATTATAATATCGAACACACCTATGTTTTATAATATGATCGTACTATATGATAACCTTTGCTGTAATATCATTAATACAGATGCTAAACTGTGGCTTTAATGGGTGGGTCGATGAAGACAATGTTGTTGCCAGAATTCAAAGAGATAGAGAACTAAGAAGGCTTCAACTCGAGAATCGAAATTTGAAGATCGTCCTAGTGCTCAGTTGGATGCTTTTTGTAGCCATACTAGTTTATAAACTATAATTACCATATAACGGAGATGAATTGTGTAATGGTAGTAAAGTAAATCCTTATATGACTTTACTGAACCATCTAGTAGTTTTCCTAATGTGTGTAACGTCGTTGGAATCTAATTTAAATTTCTATGTTGTCCTTAAAGATCCAACAGGTAAACATACTTTTGCAATCATGAAGTAAACTTAACCAAAAACACGCAATCCAGGACCAACTGCTTCGTCTCCTATGAACTACACCAAAGATGCAACATATCATTCAGAGTTTGCAGAAAGAAATAGAAGCAATTTAGGTAAATGCAGCTAAAGACAAAGCTAATACAAAGCTAATGGGGGGAAAACAACGAAATATGCTTAACACAAAGGTCATATATCTAATACAAAGCTAATGGGGGGAAAACATTTAAGACAAAGCTAAAGGGGGTAAAACATCCACCATGTTGACAGGTACATGCCATTCACTTTGAGGGGGTACAGCCTGCACCACTTCCGTTTGATATGCAGCTCTATATGCAGCCGTAGTGAAATAAATGTTCACCGTATTAAAATCCTCCTGTAACATCATATAGGTTCGATACGCAGCCAGGCCGTGACGACATGGAATACCAGAACTCCTAAATTTTCCACAATCATAAGTGTGTTCACGCAGGTTAACAAGATATGTTTTCGTGAAGTCACGGACAAAAAACTCGGTGTTGTATAATTCTGTTACTTCACATGGTTCAGACTTGCGCATTCGTCTATAAAGTATGTTCTCTGCATACGGGGTCAGTTCATGATGAAGCATGCCTGAAACAAATCATTAGGAAATTAGCATAAGTCAAAGTATCTTACACACAAATATAATTAAATAATAAGGATTAACCTCCTAAAGCACCGCGATCAGCATAAATACGTTGCAGCATGTCAACGAAAGACCGAAGAAGTGATATTATTGGTAAATCTTGCTGAGCTGCAGAGACCCAACGAATCTCATCGGGCATTATTATGGAGAGGATGTTGTAACGGAAAATAGGGAACATCACCCGTGCCCATTTTTCTTGAGAAATACCTTCAAACCAGGTCATTATATCTTGGCCCCCGTGTTAGACCAAAACATCTCTAAGTATAGCAAAGTTCGGTTCAAAATGACGTAATTCGTAAGCCTTGCAAGTCTGCCAGAAAATATGTGGACATTCTTGGAATATTGGCATTCTATCAACAAAATATTTAAACACACTTTTGCAACAATATCCATGGTAACAGTGTGGGAACACATGAGATAGGGCGACGTTTAAGTGATTGGACAATTTGGTAATGAAACAAACTTCTCTAGCATTTCTAAAGCATTCATGTAGTCTCATAAGGAACCATGTCCACGAATCTAACGATTCTGAGATTCCAAGACCGATTGCTATTGGTAGAGGTTGATGGTTTCCATCTACCGAGACCGCTACGTACATTGTATGGACGTATGGTCCATTCAATGGTAGGCACTCCAGTAAAATGACTGGTAGGGTGGTAGAAAGGAATGTATGCATCTACAAAAAGGTTTACAACAAATGTTAGTAGTATAAAGTTGTGATCATTAGATTAAAAATATGATCAGAATAACAACTTACGACACATCCTACAGCCATAAAACAAAATTCAAATCGTTTCTGGGCATCTTGCTTTATGCTAGTGATTGTATGTGGGTTCGCAAGTTGAAGGTTATGGAAGAAGAGGGGAAGGCGAGTAAAGCTTTGTTTGTGTTGCTTGGTTGATGTACTCATTTTGGATAATAATTGAAATACAAACTGATTGATTACAAAGTATGGAGATATCCACGTATTTATATCCTACTCATTTCCATTACTATTGACTACACACCCTACCTACTGCTAAAAACTATAGACAATACACTGCTCCCTAATACAGGACAATGTAGAGTACCCTGTAGACATGACATTTCACTGCATGGACACTATACGGGCTCACATGGGCTGCGTTTTCCTCTAGATGGGCTGCGTTTTCCTCTAGATGGGCTGCGTTTTCCGTATGCAGAAAATGTCGTTGACAAGACAAGACACTGCTCCCTATTAAAAGACACCAAAGGGTACCCTGTGGACATGACATTTCACTGCATGGACACTATACGGGCTCCAATGGGCTGCGTTTTCCTCTAGATGGGCTGCGTTTTCCTCTAGATGGGCTGCGTTTTCCGTATGCAGAAAATGTCGTTGACAAGACAAGACACTGCTCCCTATTACAGCACAATGTAGAGTACCCTGTAGACATGACATTTCACTGCATGGACACTATACGGGCTCCCATGGGCTGCGTTTTCCTCTACATGGGCTGCGTTTTCCTCTAGATGGGCTGCGTTTTCCGTATGCAGAAAATGTCGTTGACAAGACAAGACACTGCTCCCTATTAAAAGACACCAAAGGGTACCCTGTGGACATGACATTTCACTACATGGACACTATACGGGCTCCCATGGGCTGCGTTTTCCTCTAGATGGGCTGCGTTTTCCTCTAGATGGGCTGCGTTTTCCGTATGCAGAAAATATCGTTGACAAGACAAGACACTGCTCCCTATTACAGCACAATGTAGAGTACCCTGTAGACATGACATTTCACTGCATGGACACTATACGGGCTCCCATGGGCTGCGTTTTCCTCTACATGGGCTGCGTTTTCCTCTAGATGGGCTGCGTTTTCCGTATGCAGAAAATGTCGTTGACAAGACAAGACACTGCTCCCTATTACAGGACACCATAGGGTACCCTGTGGACAAGACAAGACACTATACGTTTTCCGTATGCAGAAAATGTCGTTGACAAGACAACACACTATACGGGCTCCCATGGGCTGCGTTTTCCTCTAGATGGGCTGCGTTTTCCTCTAGATGGACTGCATTTTCCGTATGCAGAAAATGTCGTTGACAAGACAAGACACTGCTCCCTATTACAGGACACCATAGGGTACCCTGTGGACATGACATTTCACTGCATGGACACTATACGGGCTCCCATGGGCTGCGTTTTCCTCCAGATGGGCTGCGTTTGCCACTAGATGGGCTGCGTTTTCCGTATTGACATGACATTTCGCAGTCAAACCCACTTATTTCGTAGTCAAACTAACACATGCGAATTCCCTAATTTCTATATAAATAAACTTTTTCATGTCAACTATCACATCTACACGATCAATCAAATTTAGATATTTTTTATTTGTAAACATGTCTGATCAATCACAGAAGTTAAAACGGGTATTGGAAAAACACAAGGCTCCTTCTACATCAACAACTCCACCTACTATTGATGATAGGATGCCAGAGGAAATGAAAAGAATTCTCCTTCACAGCGCCTCTGAAGTCGACAAACAAATTCAATCAATTGCTGAAGATACAAAATTCTTAGAGGGTCAACGGAGATTACTTGACGGTAAAAAAATTGGATAGCTTCAAAAAAACAAGAAGTAATAGAAGCTGAGAAATGGATTAAGTCAACCAAAGCAAACATTGATCGAGAGATGGATAATGTTTTGTCACTTGGGCAAGAAATTACTGAAAAAAAGTTTTGGGTAGCTAATATGAAAAAAAACTATCCATATGAGTTTCCTGAGTGGCAAATTAAAGATTAGTTTTTCTATTTCGTAGGTATTAATTATTTCTATTTCAATGTTGGTATTTAGGGTCCCAGTAGTCATTTGTCGCTTGTTGTTTGTATCTCAGTAGTTATTGTTTGTATCACTTTATGTATTTCAGTACTCTATATATCTTTATATTTAATGGTCACATCAACCCCCTCCCCTGTATTATTATTTCCCACCTACCATTCTAAATGTTCTATATATACACCTTATTTCACCTTAACATTCTTCACACCAAACCATTATCACTCATCGAAAATATCGTAGCCCAAATATGTCTGCTTCATCCTCAGACCGACAAGGAAAACCTTGGCTCATGCCTGAAGCCCTTAGAAAACTAGTTACACAGAAGGAAGAGGAGATTGAATCTCAAAACAATTCTATTAGGCAGCAAAAAAAAACAGTTGGATGAAATGCAAGAAGAGGTTGTCAAAAAAATAAAATGGGTCAAAAAGACACAACAATATATCAAACAAGCAACTATCTGGGTGCAAAAACAAAAGGAGGTTGTTGAACAGGGCGACCTGGAGCTCCAAATTAAGGTCAAGGAAATGAAAAGGAAAAACAATTGGGTGATTGCAGAGAAAAAAAAATATTCTCTTGATTTCCAAGATTTATGTGATAGTAATTAGACGTATTGCGTATGTTTCTCATGTTTCTATTATCATGTAACCTCTTGATTAGGATGTGCTTTTATAATATTTGTCTTTGTTTTTATTTAATATCAGTACTAAATATTACTATATAAACGTTAGCGACAACCTTCTTTAGACCTTCAAAAAGTAAATCTTTCCAACATCAAATAATTTGGTTAATCATGTTTGTGAACACATCTACTGATACACTTCACGTTAAAAAAAAATTCAAGTAAATCGGAGTTCGTATGGAGAAACTACGGCCGTTCAAAGTTGGACAAAATAAAAATAAACGTTACCGACAACCATCTTTAGACCTTCAAAAAGTAAATCTATCCGACATCAAATATTTTGGTTAATCATGTTTGTGAACACATCTACTGATACACTTCACGTTAAAAAAAACTCAAGTAAATCGGAGTTCGTATGGAGAAACTACGGCCGTTCAAAGTTGGACAAAATAAAAATAAACGTTACCGACAACCATCTTTAGACCTTCAAAAAGTAAATCTATCCGATATCAAATAATTTGGTTAATCATGTTTGTGAACACATCTAGTAATACACTTCTCGTTAAAAAAATTTCAACTAAATCGGTGTTCGTATGAACAAACAACGAGGGTTCAAAGTTGGACAAATAATTAATAAACTTTACCGACAACCTTTTTTAGAGGTTCCAAACGAACACTTTCGGACATCAAAAATTATTTTTAATAATGTTTGTGAACACATCTACTCATACACTTCACGTTAAAAAAAACTTCAATTCAATCCGAGTTCGTATGAACAAATGATGAGTGTTCAAAGTTGGACAAAAATTATAACTAAACTCATGAACCTCAAGAACATATGGGAGGAGAGGGGAGGAAAACGCAGGGGAAGGGGAGGAAAACGCAGGGGAGAGGGAGGAAAACGCAGGGGAGCTTGAAGATGGCTTGAATATGGCTTGAAGAGAGGAAAACGCAGCCAAAGAGGGGAAATCGCAGCCAATAGCCACGAAAACGCAGCCAATGGCTGCGTCAAAGAGGAAAACGCAGGGGAGAGGGACAAAAACGCAGGCGCCCCCTGCGGCCTGCGTTTTCGTTGGCTAGTTTGAGGCAGAACCCGATTTTTTGGCTATTTTGAGGCAAACCCCTAAGGGATTAGGCTATTTTAGTCATTTTCTCTAGTTTATATGTGTTAAACTATAAAATACGAGGGGTGTAATAGACTTATTTCCAATAATTCATAATTCCAAGGGTAATGCCGATTGATTTATTTACGAGGACGGTGACTAGGCCGATTACTTGGGATCTGGTTGTTTGATTTTCCGAAAGGCTAAAATGCTGAAAGGATCCTGCCACCCCAACTAATCTTCTACCTGGCCGTTCTTTACTTGATAAATCATGAAGTGCCGTATTGGAATTATAAAGCTGTAAAGTATTATAATAATACTTATATGGGAAACAGGTGTGTTGTCGTGAGGGTAGGTCGAAATTATAAATCCGAAAGTATCACAAGATGATACTGAGCAGAGTGATTAAGTAATGGTATATAATGCATGTCAGGGGACTGCAAGATTTACCATATACTAATAAAAACGGGGTAATCATAGATGTACTATGACCATACCTGTATGAGAAAGCCGTTAAGTGAGTGGGTATACCGTGTAACAGTATAAGAATTCGTGAAAACCAATACCAAATAATAAATAAAAAGAGGTGACAGTAGCTAAAGAGGTGAGTCGTGACGATGTAAGATAAGGCTGTGTGGGACAGTCTAATAGTGAGTATCAGTGGATGATACGGCATAGCGAGTGACGTCAGGTAATACGGTAGTTTCACAGTATGAAGTACGAGTCGGATAGGACTGTGAAGCTGGCAGAAATGGGGATCATGTAACGTGTGTGACCATATAGGTCATACTGTGATTAGATTACTCACTAAGCTTTATAGCTTACCCCTTTATTTTATGTGGTTTTGCAGGATAGGTAACGCTTGGCTTGGATCATGGGACGATCCCTAGTGATATTATCTTGTAAATTCCAGGCTGAAAAACCGGGCGTTACAAGTTGGTATCAGAGCCAAGATTTGAGTGAACTAGGATAAGATCCCTAGACTCAAATTAGTAGACACACGAGAATTGTGTGCTAAAATATATAAAAAAAATTACAAACATATTGTGATAAAAGTCGAACGTAGATAAAGCAGTTATTCTAACATGATAATAAAAATGTTAGTAAACTCTTTTAGAGATAAAAAGAACTAGAGAAAATGAGTGAGTTTGTGTGGTATTTCCCAAATACGGGAAATGTGTTAAAAGTAAATCCAGATGCATATTTTGTCAAACAATAAAGTTTTGAAAGTTGATTTGAAAGAAAAATTTTGGGAAATTTGAAAAGTAGGGTATGGCTGAGAAATACGAAGAATTTTGACAAGCTGATCTGAAGCTGAGTCCAAAATAATTTGGAAAATGTTTTGAAAAAGTATAAGTTGAAATAAAAATTCTAAAAGTACGAGTTGGTGGGTGGATTTATGAAAATATATGGCGACAGCCATAGGAAAGAAAAAGTGATAGATATATGTGATGATTGGATGTGAGATGGTAAGAACTATAAGAAATGAGTTCGTGAGAAGTTATACAATCTCTAAATGAGACAAGTGTTGAGGTATGTGGTAGTACTAGACATGTCTAAGTTTAGCATGTGGATAATATGGGGATGAGGAATTGAGAGATAAAGGGTGGCTCGACGTACTGAGCAACATACAGATGTTCGCAAGATGCACTGAGCAGATACGCATGATCCGACGTACAGGATATGCGCGGCTCCGAGTGCTGAATGGTGGAGTTTGAACAGATACGCATGACTCGACGTACTGAGTATGCACGGCTCTAAATGCTGAGTGGTTGAGCAGATACGTATGACTCAACGTACTGAGTATACGCGGCTCAGAATATTAAGCAGGAAAGTATAACTTGAGATACTGGGTAAAGTAGATTATGTGGAAAATTCACCGGAGACATAAAAGAAGTAAGGCTGGTAGATGTCCTGAGTAAACATAAGACTAGGATGGATTGATTTATTCCTTCCATTCTAGAAGAATTAAGGGTACTATTTTACTTAGTAAATGTCTAAGTACCAGGGACCATCCAATCATCATTAAATAAATAAAGGTGAGGTTATAACCAAAGAATGTAATGGGGTATTTTTCCAAAACATAGTTGACTTTTCTACTGATGTAAAGGTTATTTTATGACCAGAATTTTACAAGTAGAAAGATATTTAAAAAAAAAAGAGTTATTTTGCTGAAAAAGTTATTTTATGACTAAAGTGTGAAAGGAATAATCCTTTAAAATAGTCATTTTACGACTAAAGAAGTCATTGTTATGACTAATGGAAATCAAAAGAGTAAATGTTTTTAAATAAAAAGCATCTGTTTAAAAAGAGAAGTGTGAGTAGTTACTCAGAGAAGTAAATACAAATTTAGTGAGTGTTGAGATGACCTAATCGGTCGGCAGTTCTAGGGTGTACGTTGAGTCTTTGGGACTCGATATCGTAGAGGGTTCAGAAGGGGACGAATACGTGAGTATTAGGTGGTGATAACTATGGATATGGTATCATATTGTGGGTGGAGATTTTGTAGTTGTATGTGGAGGCTGAGCTGATATGAGGATTATTGGTGTCATGTGGTTGGTTGCAGAGCTGTGCAGTCGTATGTGTGTTAACCGTTAAGCCTTTAGAGCGAAAAGCTGTTTATTCTGTGGGGCCACTTATACTTGTAGTTAGGACCACTTATTAGGTGGGGCTACTAGTATTGTGGTTGGGACCACTTATGCTATGGGGCTACTTGTACTTGTGGTTGAGACCACTTATTCCGTGGGGCCACTGGTAACTTGTAGTTGTGACCATTTATTTTGGGGGTTAATAGTACTTGTGGTTGTGACCACTTATTTAGTGGGGCCACATTTGGTAAGACCACATATGTGTTGTGGATCTTATGAGCAGTAATTGTGGTGGGACCACATACAAGTGTTGTGATGGCTTTATTGGCTGGCAGTTCTAACACACATACAGTCGGGTGTCTGGTGAATAGCTGAGCTGTTGAGGTTGTGAATAGCAGGGGTTGTGATATGATGTGGAGAACATGTGATTATGATTATACGATGCATAACAAGTACTTTGCATCCATGATGTCAGTATTGTGAGTATATGAGATTACATAACGAGTACTTATTAGTCTCAATAGGTTGGCCTAGTTGATTAGAGGTGGTTAATGTGCCAGTATTGTAATACCCTTTGGGTTTACTAATACAACCGTATTGTGTTGAAATAGGGAATGATTGAGAGGAAGAATAAGTGTATGTCAACGCTGGAGATTCCGGGGACGGAATCTTATAAAGGGGGGGAGAACTTGTAACGACCGTTTTTCAAAAAAAAAACATTATGAATAGTAACTCCGGCGTGAATAGTAACTCCGGCGTGAATAGTAATTCCGGCATGAATAGTACCGAGAAATGAAGTAAGCGCTTACCTCGTGATGACATCAACGATGATGTCGTGATGACGTCGTGATGACATCGACGATGATGTCGTGATGACGTCGTGATGCCGTCATGAATAGTGTTTTCAAGCCCTATAAATAGAGGCTCAACTTCTTCATTTCAACTCACAACAAACACCATACAACCTTACGATATCGAGGAGTGTTCTGGTGAGGAAAATAGGTCGGGAGGAGTTAGGAGCGAGCGGTAGCTGGTAACGAGGTGCTCGGGAAGTGTTGGAAGAGCGGAACGGGAAACGTGCCAAGGCTTTGCAAAAACGTCAATTTTAAGTGAGTAATCGCTACCGTATCTCCCTAATAGTTTATATGTGTTAAACTATAAAATACGAGGGGTGTAATAGACTTATTTCCAATAATTCATAATTCCAAGGGTAATGCCGATTGATTTATTTACGAGGACGGTGACTAGGCCGATTACTTGGGATCTGGTTGTTGGATTTTTCGAAAGGCTAAAATGCTGAAAGGATCCTGCCACCCCAACTAATCTTCTACCTGGCCGTTCTTTACTTGATAAATCATGAAGTGCCGTATTGGAATTATAAAGCTGTAAAGTATTATAATAATACTTATATGGGAAACAGGTGTGTTGTCGTGAGGGTATGTCGAAATTATAAATCCGAAAGTATCACAAGATGATACTGAGCAGAGTGATTAAGTAATGGTATATAATGCATGTCAGGGGACTGCAAGACTTACAATATACTAATAAAAACGGGGTAATCATAGATGTACTATGACCATACCTGTATGAGAAAGCCGTTAAGTGAGTGGGTATACCGTGTGACGGTATAAGAATTCGTGAAAACCAATACCAAATAATAAATAAAAAGAGGTGACAGTAGCTAAAGAGGTGAGTCGTGACGATGTAAGATAAGGCTGTGTGGGACAGTCTAATAGTGAGTATCAGTGGATTATACGGCATAGCGAGTGACGTCGGGTAATACGGTAGTTTCACAGTATGAAGTACGAGTCGAATAGGACTGTGAAGCTGGCAGAAATGGGGATCATGTAACGTGTGTGACCATATAGGTCATACTGTGATTAGATTACTCACTAAGCTTTATAGCTTACCCCTTTATTTTATGTGGTTTTGCAGGATAGGTAACGCTTGGCTTGGATCATGGGACGATCCCTAGTGATATTATCTTGTAAATTCCAGGCTGAAAAACCGGGCGTTACATCTGCACCCAAATCAAATGCCACTATTTGTTCTTCCTTCACCTCTGAACCAATAATGCCAAGCCAATGAAGATGGCCAACAAGGCCATCTACACAAACTTTGTTTTGACCACTAAGCATACTGACGGGCATGTGAAACTTTTGAGATATCAAGTCCCAGGAACCCTTTCTCATGCTATAAACCTCATCTTGCTTAACAACTTTGTAATCATCTGTTTTTGGATCAAAACCAAACCCCACAAGGAATTGATAAGAGGGAAAAGAAGATGGTGGGAGAGTTAACATGGCTGAAAGAGAAGGGTTACAAATGTGAATGACACGATCATTATATGGTCCGTAAGAAAAGTATATTAAGCCATTCACGGATCCAATGATCTTGCCCCAACTGCTTCTATGTCGTCGAATAACCGGAAGTTTGATGAAACACTACTAGAAAAGAGAGTTTCAGATACGAATTAGAGAGGGATATTTTTCCATAGCTAATCAGAGAGGGAATTGAGAGGGATCGGCGAGGGAATTTGTTAAGGTATCTTTTTTTGCGTTTTCGACAAATCAGCGAGGGATTAGATAGGGATTGGAGACGGATCATCGATAGAAAAGTTCTCTCTCAAAATCCATCGTAGAAGAACATCATATAGCGAGGAAATAGATACGGATGCGAATATTACTTCCCTCCAATCCACTTACTTTCCCGATTGCTCATTGATTCCATCGCAAAAGCCGTCGATGAATATGGCGCTACAATTCCCGATTTCCGATTTCAGACGAAATCGAATAGCTTTTCTTTTCCCCCCAAGAATTTTACTTCCCCCCAAATCATAAACATATTTCCCTCTGGTTCTCGTAACCTAATTTCATCCCGGAAGACATGAACCCATGAAGATGATGAGGTGAAATACACGGGAAAGTGATCAACAAATCGAAGAAGGGGAACTAAGCTTAGAGACGAGTCTTCCGATTGTTAGTCATCGTAGTCGTTAGATCGAAGGGTTGTACCTATCGTCATCTTCGTCATCAGATATTGGGGTTGTACATATCGTCATCGTCAACAAGGTAACCATCTATTATTAGAACTACATCAATTCTTAGAACTGCATCAGTTCATCAAAGCATTCATTCGTTTGTCCTTCTGGTTTTTGTGTAAATGTCTCAATGAAGTATTATTCCACCATTTATGAACCGAGCAAAGATTGTCCATCATATGTTGTTTTCTAATACGGCTTCAAAAGTTTCTTGTAAGTATTGGTTTTTTTACAAAGTTTTACCAGGGTTGGAGATGCTCGAGATGTGAATCTTGAGTTGGAATGTTATGTTAAATACTTTCTTTTGTTTGGTTGAATATGTGATTTCAGGATAGCTAAAAAAAGAGTCCCCATGTCTCAACTTTGGTATGACAGTCATGGGGGTTGAATACTTCCTATTGTTTGGTTGAATATGTGCCGAGAGCTTGAAAGTCAAAAGATGCACAAATTCCTAAACCAATACCATCTCATTCTTGATGAAGCTAGAGTACTTTTTCTTCCTCTTTCTCCCCATTAGTTTTCTTGATCCTTATCTGACGGTTAAAGATTTCTTGTAACTCAAAATCATTTGGTAATATGGAGTTTGGTATTTGTGTAGGTGCAGGCAGTAAGGTGTACATAAAAGATTTCTTCAAGTAAGCGTTTCTTTAATTTTTCAGTTGACAATGATATGTTAGGCGGTACGATAGAGGGCTTGTAATTTAATCTTCTTAGAGTAAATAAACTTCTGGTTGAGGCTAAAGATTCAATCCAGGCAACTCTGTCTTTCTTTGAACTTGTCCTGATATGAAGTGTTTTTGTAGCCCAATGAAGTGTTAGTGCTTGGAACAGAGCGAGTATCAATGAAGTGTTTTTGTAGCTGTCTTTCTTAGAGTATATAGTTTTGTGTGTATCTAATTTTTACTTTTATATTTTTGTTGATGATAAACAGATCGAGTACCAATGAAGTGTTAGTGCATGGAACTTTGACCTTGAGGATTTAAAATTTAAAGCATCCTTGGTATTCATCTTATAAATCTTTTTTCCTTTTCAATATTTTTCAATACACATCCTATTTTGGTAAGTGTACAACCATGACATTTTGCTTCTTCTACTTAATAAATTTCTATAACTGAAACTTTTATTTTTACTTTCACAGAGGGTGCAAGATGATGGCGAAATACAATATATCAGGGTCGATGACATAAATTCAACTTCATTTTTCAATAATGTAAGGAACTTTTTCAAAAATATAATCCAAACTTTGAAATATTAAGCTTTGGTATGTCTAGCAAAATAACATACTTTTCTTTGGTGCAGGATGCATCTAATTCCAAGGCTTCTGTTTGCACATCTTCCACAAGCGATTTTTGAAGGAATTCTTTGAATTGCCCCTTGACAAAATGGACAAAATGGACTTAAAGCAAGTCTTTGCCCCCATGGACTTAAAGCAAGCATTTTTGAATTGCCCATGTCTCCCATGTTCTTCAACTTGGGCACTTACATGTTTTGTGAATCTTGACCTGTACATTTTTGGTCAATTTGGTTTCTTCTACTTTCTTCTTTTTGAGGTTTTCCAACCGGATGATATATATAGTTGTAAGCTTGGTTTGAAAATGCGCGAGGCGATCCGATGCGCTAAGGGCCCAAAAGTCGAGGCGTGATGCGTGATGCATGATGCGCTTGCATCACGCACGTGATGCGTCAAATATTAAAAAAAATACATGTATTACTCTAAGTTAACCAAAAGAAGTTCCAAACATGACTTTAAAACCATAAAGTGTTCTTGAAACATGAAATAGAATGTTAAATAACAAAACATGAAATTATTAACCAATTAATCTTCCCCAAAATCATCATCATCAAACCCGAACACCGGTGCATCTTCTTGATCATCATCAATCCCTTCAAATTCTTCTTCCACATCATCTTCATCCACAAGAGCATGCCCTTTTCCTCGAGCACTTCTTGATGGTCCGGCTACATCATCATCCTCTCTTCCTCTTGATGCTCTAGTGGCATAACTAGGCTCGTATGCCCCGGAAGCTCTAGCAACATCTTCATATGTAAGATCATCATCAAGAAACACCAAATCATCATTTTCCTCCTCATTTTCCATCCTCCCCATCAACCACTCGTTACATTCATCTATCTCTTCTAGCATAATAGGATCACCACTTCCTTCACTCCTATATCGCCGTCTCAAAGCACGATTGAATTTCACATAAACCATGTCATTCAATCTTTCTTGTGCTAACCTGTTCCGCTTCTTTGTGTGAAGCTTCCAAAAATTAAATCTTTATTAATTAATATATTTAACTAATTAAGTACAAAATTGATTTAAGATATTATATTTATACTTACGTGTTGAAACACGCCCCAATTCCTCTCACAACTAGTAGCACTACAAGTAAGACTAAGAACTCGTATAGCAAACTTTTGCAAGTGAGGAGCTGATGATCCATATGTGGCCCACCACTCCGCTATAAGAAGACAAAAATTAAAAAGTAAAATTGATAGTCTCGTAAAAATATATTTTCAATTTAAGATATATATATGTATAGGATTTCTTTTACCAGGTCCCATTATCTTTCTTTGCCTAATAGCCGCATTTCTACCGAAGAGTCCCTCCGCATTTTGATACTTGTGTAATTCTCTTATAATCTCATCTTCAATTTGAGGACTTGGAGCCAACCTTTCAATGCAAGAATGTAGTCCTTCCATCACCTCTTCACAACCTACAACCCTTTGTACATCATCATAAAAAGTGGACGGGTTTAAGTAGTGGCCCGCGGCATGCAAAGGTCGGTGGAGTTGACATTGCCACCTTTTATCAATTATTTCAAAAGTTTTCTTGTAGTGTTCCTCTTTATTTGGAAAGCTTTTGGCAATAGTCTCTTTAGCCCTATCCATGGCTTCGTAGATGTAACCCATGGCCGGCTTTCTTTCCCCGTCAGCTAACCTAAGGACACTAACTAGAGGGGACGTCAACTTGAGAGTATACACAATATTCCTCCAAAACGTCTCTTGTAAGAAGTAGGAATGCATCAATCTTCCTTTTGATTCCTTTGACCACTTGCTTTCCCTCCATTCTCTAGAAACCACCATCTTTCTCAAGTTATCTTTTTGCTTGTGAAATTGAAGAAGGGTGATAAAAGATGTGGCAAATCTTGTAATTGCGGGCCTATGCAAGTTCCTTTGTTTGGTGAATTTCCGCATCAAATTCACTAGACCAACAAAATTGTAAATATATGCATTCGCAAGCATCGCCTTTTTCAAACAATTTTTCACACGGGGAATTTGTTTCCCGATATCCTCTAGCATAAGATCAATGCAATGAGCGGCGCATGGAGTCCAATAAAGATGTTTTCTAGTAGCTTCTAACATCTTCCCTACAAGATTTAAAATAACACTTTATGTGTATTAGCGTATGGACCAAAGTATATAAGACAATTAAATCACTAAAACAATAATTCTTACCCGCTTTAACATAAGCAGATGCATTGTCTGTGATCACTTGGACTACATTTTCTTCTCCAACTTCATCAACCATTTTATCAAGAACTCCAAACAACAAATTTGCATCCTTAGACACATCTGATACATCTATAGATTTCTTAAACACGGAACCCTTTGGGGAGTTCACCATAAAGTTGATTATGTCCTTAGACACAACCGAATCTCTCCATCCATCCGATAGAATCGAACAACCTTTTTGTGCCCATTCTTTTTCATGTTCGGTTACTTGATTTTTGACAGATTTTACTTCGTTGTTAAGCAACGGGACTCTTAACTCATACATGCTCGGTGGTTTCATTCCAGGGCCAAATTGTCCAATAGCTTCAATCATTATGTGAAAGCTATCATAAGAAGCGGCATTAAAAGGAATGCCCGCATCATAAAACCACCTAGCTATCTCTATACAAGCTTTGTCCCTCAACTCTTTTTGGACCACCGAATTAATTGATTGTTGAACTTTTCCATCCTTTCTACATTTCACCACATCTTCGGGATTAGGAGTATAAAATCTATCAATGGGACCTTTTTGTCTTGGCCTTTTTCTTTGTACCTTGCTACCAACACCTTCAACTTCTACACAATCATCATCCTCCCCCAAATCATAATTATCAAAATAGCTAGAATTCATTCTATTCTCGAATTTGGACTGCTCCTTTTTCAGCATGTATGCCCGTGTTTCTTCCTTTATGTGTTCCGGACACTTGGGGCAATCCATAACAGATGAATAACCTCCAATAAAATGGCATTTCAAACGGTAGACGCCACCCTTATATATATTGTTACAGAAGTGACAAGTAAAATTATTTCTATTGTTAGGATCTTGTGTTCCATATTTTCTACCGGGGTCACACGAGGTATTGCTTGATGCTGAACCGGGAGTGGTGGATGAACTATAATTGATAAAAAGTTAAAAACCAACAAAAAAATCAGATTACAAAAGTCAGAATTCAATTTTGATTACAATTTACAAAAGTCAGAATCCAATTCAAAAACAGTTAATTTAACACTCATTAGTGATTACTGATTACAAGCAGAAATCAGCAAGAATCACCAAGGTATAAACATAGAATACGAAATCAGAAAAAATTCAGGGAAGAACAGGAGGAAAACGATCACAGGTTTTGAAGCTAATTGAAGCTAAATCACGAATAAACAGGAGGAATTTCACGAAGTAAACAGGTTTTGAAGCTAATTGAAGTATAAATGACGAAGTAATTGAAGCTAAATCACGAAGTAAACAGGAGGAATTTCAGAAAAAAAAATCCGAAAAAAGAAATCTGAAAAGGAATACGTAAACAGGAGGAATACCTTGGAATCGTCATTGTGGGCTGAGGCCTTGAGAGTGTCGATTGTTCTCCACCCTCGAGAAGTGAAGTCGAGTTCCAGAAGCGAAGTCGATTTCCAGAGGTTCACCCCGATTCAGCAAGAGGCAAGAGTAGAGAGTACAGAGAGGAGAGAAAAAGCGGCGATCTCTTAGCGGGAATGATTTTCTTAGCGGGAATGAGTTAGAAGAGACCGTGAAGTGAAAATTAGGAAAGAAATGGGTTAGGTTTTCTTTTAATTAAGCCCAGTCCAATTCAATTTAAAGCCCAATTTAAGAAATTCAGCCCAATTCGCATCAGGTGCAGGAGGCGAACGCATCACGCATCCGAACGCATCAGTGGAGGCGTACGCATCGGCTCGCATCAATGAAATCGCATCGCCTCACATACGGGATGCTTTTTTTGAAACGCCTCGGACCGCCTCACGCCTCGGAGCGCCTCAGGCGCGCTTTTTTAAACCAAGGTTGTAAGTATGTAATTTTGTGAATTATGAATTATGAATACTTGAATTCTTGTATCTGATACTTTTATATTATGAATTATGTAACCGCTTGATAAATTTTATAATTTAGGGTATTCTTGTTTTAATTATTGAATTCTGGAGTCTGCTATGATTTTTGGTATTTTGTGACAGATTAGTGATGAAACATGGAAATGGATGCTGACAGAATTTGGAAATCTGGAAATGTTGTTTTGTGACGGATTAGAGAGGGAAATTTCCGTCGCTAAAAAGGTCGCAAAATGTGTTAATTGAGCTAACGTACTGGCTGCTTGCGAGGGACAGTCCGTCGCTAAATCCGTCGCAATCCCTAAGCAGTCCGTCGCTAAATGCCTCGCTAACAATTTAGACGGCACATTTTTTGCTATGGAGGGATTCCGTTGCTGATCCGTCGCAACAGCCATTTAGCTAGGGATTAGAGACGGAAATTTCCGTCTCTGAAACTCTCTTTTCTAGTAGTGAAATTAGCGAGTTCGCCATAGGGAGAACAAGAGAGGTGCACTGTGAATGGATTACAGTCAAAAGAATATCCCCAATGGAAAACAAGAGAAAATCATCGTTTTAATGGATTGAACGATGGAGGTGGGATTTTACAAATGAGGATTCAGATAAGAGAGCATTCCAAGATTTACAGACGCCACTCATTTGAGCAAGTTGTTTGGCCAATAACCGAATGAATATTTCTGATAAAACTTCGCTTGGGAGATTCTCAATGGTCGTTGGGTGCCGTGGTAAAGCCATATTCTGATTGTGTAAATATAATTTGGCTGGGAGGTTGTTTTCCGGTTCTCTTTTTTTCCTTTTCAGCCGAAATCCTATTTGCTAAGAGGTGTATATTTGGGTTAGGTTGAGGAGCTGCAAGGTAACAGGTGAAACTGTTAAAAAGGACTGGTTAGTGAAGGACTCGTTCCGGTTAACTAGATATAAAACACTAAAAGATTAACACATTCAAACTTAACCAAATATATAGATTTTCAACAAACCAACAAAAAATTTAGCATATTTTACCTTAGTTGATGAAGAATATCAAGCTATAGAAAGGAAGCCCCTACTTTAGCCTTGACTTCTTTTGGGTCAAGACTTAATTCTACTTCAGAAAAACATAGAGTTTGCAGCAGGTTCTGCTTGTCTTGGCTCTTGTGTGGTCATTGGTGATGATGTTCTTAATCCCACCCTTTTAGTTTGTCACACTAGTTTGAACTGATCATTCTCTGCTTTCCTTCTTTTGTTGCTTTTTAGGGTTTTCTTTACAGATCGATGCTCTCTAATTCCGGATTTAAGGCTTTTTATAAGTTCAGTTTCTAGGGTTTTCCCCCAACCCATGATATTAACTTCTCTTATTGGTTAGAATTTCTCGATTGACATTGTTTTACGAGTTATGATGATTTCAAAGACAGTATTGGGTTAGTTTTTTCGTGACATTGGTAATACTGCAAATTTTCTTTGCGATGCCTACACATATATCTTTGTTTTCTTTACTTGCTGGATTGATCGATAAATAAGAATTAACCCTAACAGAATTAACACGGGAAAGACGTAAGACAGCGAGACATAGACAGAGTGAGGAAGGCATACACTGAAAGGCGGTGACAGCGAGAGGTTGTGACAAGAAGAGTCCTTGAGATCACAGGCGTAGAGCGGTTGCCAGGTGTCAAGATTCCACGGTGATACCAGTGGCGGAAAGCGAAAGGAGATCGGCGGCCACAGCCGAGATCGCGAGTATCCGTGAATTTATTTCTGAAAGGTAGTATTTCCCCATGGGGTCCTCACTTTTCGATAGGAAAATGGTTTCCACTTTACCAAATTCTAGTTTCTCTCGTTTCGTCCTTGTGGTGAAATAATTTTAAACCTTTGGCTTCTGAAATGGTTGTTATATGTCATTTTGGTTCTTTT
The DNA here is from genome assembly GCA_023525715.1 of Cichorium intybus. Classification (NCBI taxonomy): domain Eukaryota; kingdom Viridiplantae; phylum Streptophyta; class Magnoliopsida; order Asterales; family Asteraceae; genus Cichorium; species Cichorium intybus. The sequence goes on along the minus strand of CM042010.1, from coordinate 53,214,026 downwards.
TACATTTAAATACAGCATGTTTATTTCTTTTTTCCTATTCCACTCACTATAAAAAACTAACGAAACCAATAGTGAAGGTCGTGATTGTGAAGCAGAGTAGACAAAAAATTAGACCAAAATGTGGGACAATATGGGCATTCCTTCGACGATGGTGAACGTGGTGATAGAGGGATGAGAGCAACTTTGTATTATAGTAATCAATAGATAAGATAAATTAACAGAAATGTTAAAAGGCATCAATCTGACAAAAACCTTCAATGTGAAATATACAATGGATCCCAACAAAAATAATATATAAACGAAGTGAATTCCAGTATAAAATCCAAAATCCATATGAGACTTGGAAACAAATACTAAAATAAGAAAATGGTTTTAACTTTCGAGGAAACACGATAACTATCAGAAAGCATGAGTACAAGTTGTTTAATCTATCTACTATAATAAAAGAATCTTATAAATGCCACATGGCATTTTTTTAGAGTCATACTCTTCCCATGTGTCATGCTCTAAAAGCCCTACAATTTGTTTTCCCGCCTAAAGTCATTGTCATACACTAATTCCGTCTAACTTTAAAACCGTTCCTGAAATTATGCTATCTTCCTAATTTCGCCTGATTCCCTAAATCTCGGCTCAATTGGTTACCCTTTGGTTTTGAAATTCGAAATCCATATCGATAGAATAAAGCTACAATCCTGTTCATATCTTCCTTAATTCGAAATCCATAGTTGACCTTCTCTAAGAACCTTGCTCTGCCTTCTCCATCTGATTCCAACCTTTGATTTAAGTTTCCACTGATTTAACCAATAACAATTTCGGTAATATCTGGGAGTAATCCGATTCCGAAGATGCATCAACTTCGCCATGGTCTACACTCCCTAACATGTTCGTGTTTATTATCATGTCTTGTGTTAACTAGTTTTGCGATTGACTGTAATTTCTAACATTATTTCGAGGTCTTTACTGTGTAGGCCATTGCCGGTGGACATTGGAAGGTGTATCATTGTGAAGGAGAAATCTGTCGACATGATAAATGGCAGAAGTGTATACACTCTTATACACTTCTGTACACCAATGTAATTTTGTGTAACTCTCTAACATCTTAGGGCTTGTTTGTTTCAAGTATTTTAATAGAATTCAAAGGAATTGGAAAGAGAAATTCCGTTCAAAACGTGTTTGGTTAAAAAATGGATGGAATGGAATTGTGTAAGATTCCATCAAATTTCATATATAATTGAATTTATCATTCCTTTGCATAATGCCAAATAATTCAAATTCCATTGATTATTTTTTTCTTATCTCTATTAAAATAACATATTTAACCTTATAAAGGATAGTTTAGTCATTTTATATATTTCATATTCCAATTCTTTCGATAAAATTTGCAAACTAGCATAATTCAACAAATAATTCCATTTCATTATCTGTCAACCAAACACGCTAAGGATTCAAATTCCTTCGGATTCCAATTCCGTCAATTTCTCTTTCATCTTAAAGATTCCAATTCATTTGTAAAAATTATGTGAACCAAACACCCCCTTAAATTCTTAATTAATCTATCATCTTGATGATTTATACTTAATTACTTGGATTGTACATGGAAAATTCATAGGATGGTTAGGGAAGACAATCGGAAACTTGCTGTGGCTCACCATAGACGTCAAAACGGTAGATCTGAGTTCATCATCGCTCTGAATACAAAAGAGATATTAGGTTGCGCAGATGATATATGTCGGTAATGTAACTACAAATCTCATGGGAGCCAAATACCATATTCGGTATTAGGTCTTTTTTTTCTAAAAACTTCACTATAATACTTAAGATTTTGTGTTCAGTTCAGCTCTTGAAATCCAAAATCTGTTCATTTTGTTGCAGGGTAGACATCTTAATTCCATGGCTAACACTATAAACTTCTTGCATTAGTCTAGTAAGCTTTTTTTATCCTAAACTAAGAAGATCTTCTCTTATTACTCATTTAGTAATCTTTTTTTCTTAAAAGCCAAAATAGCTTGTGCCTACGATGACAACTTGGACAGGAAGCTACAGGAGCATGAATGCATGGCTTCCTAAACACCAGTCTATGAAGTTCTTATTCTAATTACTGAGATGATTCATTGACAATGACTTCTTACCATCTTTTGTGTTTCGTGTTTCAATATTTTTTACTCATCGATTTCATTTACTAACAATTTTTACCGTGAAATAGGAAACAGGAACCACAATATTTGGTTACAGATTTTTCTTCTTTAATTATGGATTTATATAGATTTTCTTTTTCGAATTATGTGACTTGTGAGTTTTATTTTTCTCATAAAAGTTATGGTGATTTTGTTTTTCTTGTTTTTATTATGTTGTTTGTGTGTGTTAACGTTATCTGGGTATCAAAATAATGTTTTTTTATTTTATGGTTATTTATAGTTAAAACAATCAAAATGGGCTAATTGTGGTTTGGATGTTAACTTTATTTTCCCGAAAGCAGCTCTTTACAAGTGCATGGCTGGTGAACTAGCTATGGTTACATGTGTGGTGGATAGCATGAATAACAGTTAAAGACCAACCTGTGCCGAAGCAAATTGATATTGCTAATGCTCTATTAGATGGTAATTTCTTTTCTAAGTCTCTAATCTTTCATTTGTAATTAAAACTTAAGGTTTGACCTAAATTAGAATCCAATTCCATTCCATTCCTGCATTGTTTGCAAATGAGTACAAAATTGAATCCAATTGGAATTCAAAAAATCCTTTGACAGATGGATTTCAACATTCCACCCTAAAATTATAGAAATCCAGTTTATTTGGATGCCCTTTTATTTTTAATAATGTTAATAAAAAATTTAATATGTATTTTACCTAAAAATAGTATTGGGAAAATTTCTTTTAGAAAAACATTATTACCATTATGAGATATTTGGTTTAATTTGTTTTACATGAAAATAGATTTGAGAAAAAAATTATAATCTCAAAATCAATGTAGTTTCCTTTTTGCTCATTTTTTACTATGGTATAACATGGCCTTTTTCCATTTGTATTAATTTTTAATTATATTGCAGTAAAGGTAAAATGACAAAATGGGCAGCCTGTTGATAGCAATTTAGTTTCCTTTATTTGTTTAATATAACATCCTACTTTTATATATATTTTTTATCATAGCATGTTACCTAAGTTTCTTTCTATTATACCATTTTAATTTCAATTTTTTTTCTTTAAGTCATTGTACTTTGAGAAAATCTACCCAATAGCAATGTACTTTAATTTTTTGTTTATTGTATCATCCTACTTTGATTTCGTTTATTACAACATTGTACTTTTAATAGTACACTGATATAATCTGGTATCGTGTGTAGTCTCTTTTGTCATGCTTATAGGGTAAACGAAAAAATTGGTTAAATGGGAAAAATGGAATTTGGAGTTATATATATTTTTACTTTGTGTATGCTTTTCGTCTAATTTTCTCACATTGCATGTAGTTGGTGATCGATTTAAACATCAGGGAGACTAAGGTGTATATATTGGGGACAGTGGCATAATTTGAAGTTAAAAGGAAGCTCAAATTGGAGAATAGTCAAAGTGGAGTTATTGATGATTTAAGATGTTCGAGAGACAAGGGTATAATTGGAAAGTTGAACGTTGATAAATGGTTAAAGACGTTTTAGAGGTAGGGGCATAATTGGAAAGTCAAAGGCTAAGTTGAAATCAAGTTCTGACACGTACTATATATGCTTTTTTCATTTTGTATTAGATTTTCTGTTGTATTAGATTTTCAGCTTTTAACTTTTGGTTGTTTAATTCAAGCACCAATTGTATTTCTTAATCCGGTATGCACTATTATCACACTGTTTTAAAAAACAAACCGGCTGGTTCAACAGAGAACAGGTTAGGTTTCCGGTTTCTTAACCTCGAAAAACCATTTGTATATCGAACTACTAATAACCGTCGGTTTTCTATGAACCGCGGTTCAACAGGTGCGGTTGAACCGACTATAAAACCGGTTATTTTAAAAAAAAAATTATTAAAACCTTAACTAACAAGAAGCCATTTGTAGATAGTTTTCAAGAAAAAGAATATTGATTTTATCATTGAACTTTACAAAAAAGTTCATTAATAGCGTTGTACTTTAAAATAAAATGTTTTTCTTAGTATATAAGTTTTCTTATTTGTCAACCATGTAACGCACGTGTTTATAATCTAGTTTACTCTATATAAAATAGCAAGCATAATTTAAAATGTAGAATAATTTACAAACATGGCTCTTGCATATTCAGATATTTACTTATATAGCCTAAAATTGAATTTTCTTTTTTCTTTTTTTTTTGAGTTTTGGTCCTTATTTTAAAATGTTTTATTAGGTTTTATTTCTGTATCAATTTTAACAGTCTCTTACTAAATTTTAAAATGAACATGGTATATTTTTAGACACTGTTAAATACTTGTTATATTTAACTATTGCATATTCCATATTAATATATACTGAAATTATCAAATATTAATACTCTTTATTGGTTGAAGAAAATATAACCACTCGTCTTCAAATCTTAATCTCCACCGTATTCATCTTGAAATACATAAACTTCCTTTTTTTGGGTTTAAGTGAAACCCAAAACATGAATCCAAACTAAATACATAAACTTCCTTTTTTTGGGTTTAAGTGATAAAATCTGAGACGCTTATTAAATAGATTTAAAACAGAAATAAAACCAACTTGATTTAGAGATGTACTACTATGTCCAAATGTTGAAAGAGGTAAAACGTTTCTACAAACGAAGAAACAGAAAAGCAAATTGGAGCACAATGTCAAACACATCATATTGACAATAGAAAATGTAGATGCGATTACTGGAACTTGACCTAAACATCATCACCTTCCCGCATTCACCATCCGGCTGATGCCTCTTCAAAATTGCCATTGATTGGCAGGTTCTATCCAAACAAGACTGTCCACATACTCAACAACTTTACTTACACGAGATTGTCCCAATATACTCTTAAAGATTTTAGACTCAACTGGAATCGGAATCTGCAAAGCAAAACAATCATTATTGCCACAAAATCTAAAAAGAAACTCATTGTGTGATGTGAATCCAAGTGGACGTATATCACCACTGAACCCTGGCAACACATGATGTTTGACCCATGAATCAGCCACCCCATACTTATCCATCACCCACACCTCACATTCACCATTTCTAACCCTTGACATCACACAAAGCTTTCCCTCCAAAACTCCTAAAACATTCTGGCAGTACTTTTTGTAATCTAGTATAGAATCTGGAAGAGGCATCTCATGGAATGTTTCTACACCCAAATCAAACGCCACTATTGTTTGAAATTGTGGCTTCGACTCCAAAACAGGAGAACCAAACCAATGGAGATGGCCATCTATACAAACTTGGTTTTGAAACGAAAGGCTTGTGATGTGCAAAGGAAAACTTTGAGGAATAGATGCCCAGGAACCCTTTCTCATACTATAAACCTCAACTTGCAGTACCGTGTTGGAATCTACGAAAAAGGTTCTAACCTTAACAACTTTGTAATCATCAGTTCTGGGATCAAACCCAAACCCGAAAAGTAACTGACAAAAGGGCAAAGAAGATGGCGGGAGAGTTAACGTGGCAGAGAGAGAAGGGTTCCAAATGTCAATGAAATATTTATTATAAGCTCCGTAAGAAAAGCATATTAAGCCATCCGCAGATCCAATGACATTAAAATTATTATATTCGCATTGGGGTTTAACCGGAAGTTTTATGAAGTTAGTGAGTTCAAGATCGGGAGAATGTGAGGGGCGTGCGGTTAATGAACCAAAGTTAGAAAACATTTTCTGGCCGAAGAACAAGAGAATCTGATCATTGTTGTGGATAGAATGATGGAGGTGGGATTTTATAAAGGAGGATTCAGATAAGAGAGCATTCCAAGATTTACAAACGCATCTCATTTGAGCAAGCTGTTTGGCCAATAACTGGATGAATATGTTTGATAAAATATCTCCTGGGAGGTTCTCCATACTCGTCGGGTGTGGTGGTGAGGCCATTTTTGAGTGTCAAAGTAAACTTCACCTGGGAGGTTCTTATCCTTTCTTCTTTTTCCCTTTTCAGCTGCAACGTAGCATGTGAACAGTTAAAAAGGTACCAGCTAAAAGTGAAACGATCCAATTAACGAAATAAAAACCATAAAAAATTAAATCATTTTAACTTGAGCACATCGATTTTCAACAAACTCTAACCCAAACATTTGAAGTTAAACACAATTTGAAAAGGAACCCTAACAACATTAACGAATAAATAGCTTTGTAGACATGGTAGGGTGAATTCATTGCCCTTTATGTATGGATGTTTATAATCCTGCTCTTGCAGATCTGTCATCACTATTGTAAGTGTGTTCAAAACTGGATATCTGAATAATTGGATAGTTGATATGTGAATCTGCTTCTGAAATTGATTCCTTTTATTTGTCACAACCAACTAACTATCAACCCAATAAAGATAAATATTAGCAAAACCAATTCAAATCAGAACAAACATATAAACAGAATACGTACAGAAGTCAGAAACATTCAAACATATATAAATTTTGCTTAAAGAAATTGGCATTTTGCACATTAATATAGGAAGAACAGGCTCAACATGCACGAGATATCATTTGGAACACATGAAACATATTATTAATGGAAAGGATCCATAGTGCTTAATGTGCAAAATGCCAATTTCTTTATTCAAAATTTAAACAGACAACCCCTGTGTTCACTCCCTATGTTGTAAGTATCAATAGCCTTAAACAGACAAACAGTCAAGTACTCTGCTGAACTAATTAACTTAGATAACCACATTACAGAAGGAAATAGCCAAATACCTTAAGTTTTCGAATCCCCTTTTCAATCCAAATATATGAAGTTACAAATACACGAAGGCAGAAGCACCTCAACGGTAGAAAGTAATCGAACACACGGTCCCCTTTTCAACGCTTGACGTAGACAAAAAAAATGTTAACCAGTAATCGCCGATGATGGTGGAGAGGTGGAGGCAGGAGAACAGTAATCGCCTGTAACGGTGAAAGAGAGTTTTGTACTTGGTAAAAGAAAACAACACGATAGATGTTAACCCTACGCCCACAATTTTCATTTAACAAATTACAAATTTTTGGTTTTTCTGTTTTCACAGTAGGTATTTTCACTTACGGTTCAGATTTTAGAGTTTTATAGAATTTGGTCCAGAATTTAAACATTGTTGCCTATATTGATCCAAACATTTATTAAAGGACTAGTCTCTAGACCCGTGTGTTACACGGTTGGAAATTAAATAAAATTTTATAATAAAAAATATATTTAATTTAGATAATTAGCACGAAAAATATTTTATTGAATCATACAATTTGATATGTATTGAAATATGACATAAACAATAATGGCAAATAATATTAAGATGAACATTTTCACAAACTGAAAAAGATAAACAAATTCCATAATTGTTCAATGGGTTTGTCTCTTAATTTATAAAATATTGATACAAAAAACAAACAAAATTCAACATAAATTTTGAAAGACTTTCTTATATACAACATTTGACGTTTTGTTTGTTAAGCGACCATCTTTATCTAAGATTAATAACTTTAATCCTTCTCGACTCTTGACTTTGGATAACGCGACATACAATTGGCTATGTGTGAAAACTGATTATTTAAGAAATAACCCAACCTTTGATAATGATTTTCCTTGACTTTTGTTTATCGTCATAGCAAAACAAACGGCCAGTAGAAATTAGGAAGAAACGGCATGTTGTTTATCGGATTATCAATTCCTATTGTCGATCCGTTAACAAAATATTGGGGGAAAAGCAACAAAAAAATAGGTCGGATCAGAGATGTGGACTTACCGATTAGAGAGATGGAAAATACGGACGAATCGTTGCTCGGAGATGATGTTCACAAGATGTTGCAATGGAGAATCGACTCAATCCGATTTCAAGAAATGCGGATCTTTCATGTCAGACTTAGCGAGTATGTTTGACGACAAAGACGGAAGATGAATGTTTGACGACGAAGACGGAAGATGAATAGAAGAGAACGAAACGTATATCACTGAAAGGTTCGAATCTTTGAACTAATTTACAACATCATAAGGTTTTTCAAATTATTCAAGCTCCCTCTCAAAATTTCAAACATTTCGATATGTTATTTATTATTTCAAATTGAAATTCAGATTTCTATTATTGCTGTTAATTTCCTCCGTAGGAGACTATCATACGTACAATCAAATATAAACAATTAATTTGCAGAATCCAATTTTTACATGAAAAGCTATAATGCTATAAATGACAAATGAAAACAAAATGTTGCTCGATAACAATTACATACATTGTTTTTTGTTTGATGTAAAAACGAATTGAACAAAAATTACTTACCCATAAAACTCTCATTGCTATCAAGTCCGCTTATTCAAATGTGTAATATTATGATTATATTAAATGAACCATGGAGCGATATTGTTGATGGTTTACGACATCGACACACTGAAGCAGCAACTAATTGTTTCGGTTCGTGGTAAGAAAAATCTCCACATGGTGCTTTTCTTGACAAAAAAATATGAAAATAGTAAACTACAAATTTGGTACATGTGGTTTGTAGAAAATAGTGGATGAAAGTATGAAAGTAAGTTGCTATTTCTTACATTTAACCCAAATTAAACGCAAGAATTAGCAACTTACTTTCATTTATTAGCAAGTTATAACAACATACTTTCATTTCATTTTGAAAAAGAAGTACATTACTATAACAACCTACTTTTGCATATTTTTTAAAAACATGGTTCCTGTTTGAATTACTTTAACAAAAATGGAAAGTACATTGGTATAAAACGTAAGTTTTATAAAGTACGATGCTAAAATAGAGTTTTTCTGCAACTGTTAATAATTTTCTGGAAAAATTTGTACTTTTTAAGAAATGTACTTTGGGTTTTGGTTTTAAAATACCAAAGCACATTGGTAAATCTGTTTTAAAAGATTTAGCAAAGTACAAGGTTATTTTAAAACAACAATCTAAAGTACGTTGCTATTAAAACTGATACTGGCTTGGAATTTTTAGCAAAATTGGTCCATAATTGCGTATTTTTAACAAAAACGATTGAACAAACTGATGCTATTAAACAAAGTAATATCATTGTTAATTGTTATTGTCTTTTTGTTAAACTGATGTTTTTAAAAGATTTAGCAAAGTTCTTGAATAACCACAGAAAACCACATCAATAGCATAGAAAATATGTACAATCAGTTTTCAGATGTATTGTACATAAAAGAAAAGTGAACAAAAAGCACAATTGGACATTTTTAGACGTATTGTACATAAAAGAAAAGTAGGATTGAAACAGTACCTTTAATTTCTTGTACATGTGGAGGAAAACCAATGGTAGAACAGGAGGTGTGGATTACGGAATGCAGAGATGCACACAAGAAGACTAATCTCGGATGAATATAAAGAAAAATTACAGCGTGAGTTACAGATTGAGCTTTATAAATGGAAAGATTTGACCAATATGTTTAGCATATATTTAGGGACGATTTTACTTTCAAAATAATTTAAATTAAAATGCTGATTTATAGGGATTTAATTAGTTTGTTATTATCGGAAAATACCTTTACATATACATAACAGACTAAAAGTTTTTCCTGATTTCTTGCCTACTATACTCCATCGATTTGTCTCAAATAGCAATGTTCTACATTCACGGCATTTATCACTGATGACCGACGAAAAGCATTTGAGCGGGAAAAAAATTGGTATAGCCTAGAAAGTGGACACGTGGAAAAAGATAGCTCTAAAAAATTGCCAAGTGGCATATTAGCTTTCTTTTATTATAATAGGAAGATTCTAACGTTTATTAAAAGATTTGCTCAAAATTAGTTTATTTTTAAATTAACCTTTATTATTTTAGTTAAAACGTTTCTTTAACAATCTTTTACACTAGTTGAAAAAAATTTCAAAGACTTGTTTTTACAATTTTTTTATAACTTATTTTACAGCCTTATTTTTAAACTTTTTTTACACCTTGTTTATAAATTTGTGTACATCTTTTTACGGCTTCTTTACAACAATTTTATACGTCTTAAACTTGTTTTGAACATTCTCTAAATCAATGTAATAAACTTGCTACTCATTACATGGTCGGTTGAATAAAGAGTAGCGAGTATTCGGCCAAGAAGGGAAGGGATGTTCAAATTCGGATATCCGAAAATTTCGGATACTGGATATTAATATCCGAATCCGTATCCGAAATTTCGGATACGGATTTGGATATCCGATTTTATAAAGCTTTTTTTTCAAATGTAATTAAATTAGCCTAAAAAATCATTTATCCAATAAATACATTAATATAAACATATTCGATATTACATTGTGGTATTCAAAAGCAAAAGAAGTAAAAAGAGTATGAGATTAATCGACGAAACATAGTAATATATAAAAAAAGGAAATATATTTTTTGGAATTCGGATATTGGATATCCGAAATATCCGAAATTTTGTAAAATCACTATCCGAATCCGAATCCAAAAATTTGGATATCCGAATTTCGGATATCCGAAAATTCGGATATCCGATTTTTCGGATAATTTAGCATCGGATTTTCGGATCGGATATTCGGATACATATATTTTTGAACACCCCTAAAGACGGGGAGTATCTGGATATGGCAAATTGTAAAATAATTAATTTGAGGAAATTTTATATATGACAAACAACATATTGTGATAAGTTCATATAAGAATAGGAAAACAGCAATAGAAATATACATGTTTCAATGTTAAACTAGTTTAAATAATAAACATTTTAATCTTGAAATTTTCGAATGTGAAATATGAGAGAAAGTCATATAATGTATGGTTATCTGGTGCTTTTACTTTAGTTTTTGGCTTATAATGGTAGATAAATCTTAAAATATACATATTAATATTGAAATTCTTGGCTTTTCTTTATTTTTAAGTAAAATTAGACAAATTGCCCAAGTTTGACCGCTTTTCCGAATTTGATCGAGTGGGTCCCACATTCGACCGACTCTAAGTAATTTGGTCGAGTTTCTATAAAACGCCCCAGTCAATGGCTACTTGGATGGCTACGTTCCAAGTACTCGGTCAAGTAGGAGAGCTTTACAATACTGAGCAGAGTTTTAAAACACTGCTCTAAATTATTTTACACTTTCATACAAATTTTTACATACCCTTTGTAACTATTCTTAAACAAGAGTATTTATATGAGTATTAAAACTAGTATCAATACTTTGATTTATAATTTTTTACATACCGTTTTAAAAAATATAAAAAAGTTATAAAAGAAGTATAAGCGGATGTATTTATATTGCTTTATTACTTTTAAAATACTTTTTTTTAAAAAAAGTTATAAAAATTGTATTAAACTGTAAAAAATTATTTAGAAAATGTTCTAAAAACAAGCTTTAAACGTTATAAAAAAAAGTTTAAGAATGTAATTAAAAAGGTTAAAAAAATGGTGTACAAGAAGTTATAAATTATAAAAAAAAGGTTTAAAAAATATTTTAAAAACTCCTTAAAAGAGATTCAAAAATGTTGTAAAAAAGTTGTGAAAATGTTTTTAAAAAATTATAAAATAAGTCTAGGCATGTGGTTCGTCGTCATTGGTTCGAGGGCTGCTGGGAGTTCAATGTCCAGTGGTTCTGAGGGTTGAGTCGAGTTCCGCGTAGTCGCTGATGGAAGATCAATGGGTGTGGGATTTGTATTTGAGACAGAGGGTTTGTGGCCGGGTTTAGAAGTTGCTATGTGTAGTAAGAAGATTGCATTGGTAGTTGAGTCGGTCGGAGTTGGTTGAGCTCTCGTCATTGTGTTTGCTTCATTTGGGTAATGGCGTTCGTGGTCGGTCCGATGATGTTTCCGATTGTTGCGTTGGAGGTGGTTGTCTACTTGTTCCGTTGGTCAGATTGACAGTCGGGTGTTCTTATGCGTGCTAGGATTAGTTGGAATTTCTTGGAGTTGCGACTAGGTTCGTGTTAATGTAGAGTTTATAAAAATAGAGTTTTATAAAAGATAGGTTATTATTTGATTAAAACAATCTACTTTGATTTGAAGTTTAATTATAGCATTCAAGTTTGATTCTTTTAATTTAATTAGAGCATCATACTTTGATTTAATTTTAATATGGTATCATAATTTAATTTGATTATAGTTATAACGTTATACTATGCTATATTGCTATTAACGTCAATTTATATCGTAGTGTATGGGTTTTGATCCTATTAGCGTCAAGTAATATTGAGTAGGGTTTATTAAATTTCCAATTGGGTTGGGTTGACCCAAATCCATTTTAGGCGGATGTCACAGATCAGTAGTGAAAGAAGCGCTAAGCTAGTGGAGGTTTTAGGCAGGGCATTAGGAATCAGTTGGATAACCGATCTAGGAATTAGTTAGAAGTTTTAAGGTGTCGCATTTGGGATTGGGTTATGATTATCAAGGTGGTTGGGTATCTTCTCCGGGAAGTTTTGTCTGTTGGAAGTTGGGTGGCCTTAGTGAAGAAGAGTGATTGTGACTTCGGTTGGGTGTATCTCGGATTTGTTCTGAATAGTTGGAAAACCGTATGCTTCTGGGTGCGGTTGGGTCTGCGAGATTCTCGGTTTAAGATGGTGGTTTTTGGTTAGACCTGTTTGTTCTGGTACGTAGAGAGGGTTGGGTGTTGCAACCCTGTGTTAGAGAATCAAGTGGATTCGCTGGTTGAGTTCGTTGCGGTTGGTCGAGAAGTTGATCCTAGGTCAGGAACCATGGGGTGATGGTTAAGTGTGTGTAGCCATGTGGGCAGATTTTGAAGGGTTGTCTATAGCCCTGCGGGCGGATTGGCGAGTGTTAGGTGTTCTTCTCGGTCGCCTGATCTGTGCTTGCGACTGTGGGGAATCAGAATGAGTTACGGAAGGACTGTGAGTCCAATCGTGTGCTGGGCGGAGTGGAGAACCTGAAAGGATGAAACAGGAAAAGGCATGTGAGTTCGGTTGCGAACCGAACGTAACGAGGAACCTGTGATCCTATATATGTTGATGATGAGAGCGGAAATAGCCAATGGGCTATGCAAGAGTGGTGTACTGGTTTTGGATATTGGTTGTTTGTATACTCTTGGACAAAGTTCTTGTGGGTCTGTAGGACGGTGGTTTTTGTCGTGTGTATAACGACCTGGTGTTATGCGTTGGATGTTTTCTGAAATGGTGCAATTAAATTGGTTAGCTATGGGGATTGGTAAAATACTCTGAAGGTGAGTATCTAAAGTTTGCAGGTCGACATAGATTAGGAGCGTGGCAATCATTATGGTTTTCGGCCATCAGGGTATGGATTTTGGCGTTGAAGGAGTCGTCTACGGGTGTTTGTCTTTTGCTTTTTTGGTGGCGGATCATTCTGGAATTGGGAATTTCGGACATGTAAGAATGTTATCGATAATGATCTGGTCGAAGTTGGTGGTGAAATCTTTCTGGTTCGGTCATGTAAGGATATAAATAACCATGGAATGGTTAAACTGCTGGTGCACGATTAGGGCAAGTAAGGAAAGGATTTCGGGGACGAAATCCCGTTAAGTGGGGGAGATTTGTAAGACCCTAATCCCGAGAAGTCAAGTTTCGAGTTTTGAAGAGTCAAACTTCTTGGAATAAAGGGAGAACAAAAAGATGTAAAATAGAAATTTAGACATTGGCAAGTAAGGAAAGGATTTCGGGGACGAAATCCCGTTAAGTGGGGGAGAGTTGTAAGACCATTATCCCGAGAAGTCAAGTTTCGAGTTTTGAATAGTCAAAGTTCGCAGAATAAAGGAGAACAAAAATATGGAAAATGGAAATTTAGACATTAGCACCGCTAACATGAAGGTTAGCGACGCTAATGTGTCCTCGCGATGATATCTTGCTCTTTCGCGTCGTTAACTTGCCAGGCTGTTGAATGAGTTTGCACGATCACCATTAGCGACGCTAACTTAGGTGTTAGTGACGCTAATCACGTTGTTTGGGCCAAAACCCTATATTTTCATGCTTGGGCCGTACTTAAAGGAGTTATAACCCTAGGGCAGCCGCATTTTCATGTCTTCAGCCCCCAAAATGCCATTTTTCCCTCTCTAGACTTATTGTATGAGTTTTTGGTGTTTTTAGCCTCTTTGAATGGATTTTTGAAGCCTGTATGATGCTTGAAGGATGGTAGTGTTGCTAGAAGTTCTTTCTCTTGGGTGAAGCTTCAAAGATCTGCATTTATCTAGACCATTGTGAGTCAAGTTCTCAACTTTATGCATATTTATGGGTTTTCTTATGATTTTGGTTTGTTCTTATGGATTGAATGAGTGTAATGGTCCCTAGTAGTGTTTGTCTATGGTTTGGAAGGATAAAGTTGGAAACTTTATGCCTTAAATCTCTTATTTGAACCTTTGGGATAGTTTAGAGAGTAAACCAAACTCTCTATGGTGATTATGATTAGTTTTGGACCACTTTGGACTTGAATCTTGGTCTTCATCTTGTATGGTGATGTTTGGGAGGATAAAGTTAGGATCTTTATGGATTTTGGACTGTTTGGAAGGTCCTTGAATGGATTAAGAACATAATGGACTTTTGTATCTCTTCATAGTTAGCGACGCTAACTTGGGGAGTTAGCGGCGCTAATTGTGTTGTTGACTTTTGTTGACTTTAACATTTGACAGTTGACTTTTTGACCAGTTTGACTTTTGGTCAACCTTGGTCAAACTTGGGGATTCGGGGTGCCGGTCTTATAGGATTATCCTGTTTGAGATTTAGGAAGTTCTGAGTAGAGTTTATCTTGTTAGGACGTTCGCGTTGTCGGATCCGAGGACGCGCGTGAGGAGAGTCTTCTCACTATCCTATAGGTGATGTTGCATGCGTTGTCGGTCTTATAGGATTATCCTGTTTTTTGACTTTCGAGACCAGGTGTAACACCCGGTTTCTCAATTTTTAGGATACACCAATTACATTAATCAAGCATAATACTATTAGTGGTGTAACCCCAAAAAGAGTAACAAGTTTACAAAGTCATATCAAAAGCATAGTTTAAGTATTTACTTATGTACAATCAAGTTTCATACTAGTTTACTCAAAACCGGATTTTACAAAAGACATAGTCCAACACAAGAAAATAAGTAAGTCCAAGTCCAAAGTCCATATCCCATCCAGCTAACCCTCCGTGATGCGTTTCCCACGATCTGTACTTCCAGAACCTAACACAATTAACATCAACAAACAATATATGAGCTTTGAAAGCTCTGTGAGTAATTAAAGATTAACTGGACAGCAATTGTCCAACAATTCTTTCACAACTTTCTCAATAAACAATCTTGATCCTTAATATATATACTCATAATTGGTATTCTCAACCAATTTCAAAACAACTCAAATCATTCTTCTTCTGCAATAAACTTCAATACCAATACATAATTCATCTATTAATAACTACTCACATGTTGTGGAATCGATGTGTGGAACTCCTGCACCTCTTGTATGCTCCTGCCTAGCCTTAGCTGTAGCATAACAACTCATTTTCATTACTCAAATTAAGAATAATCTTAATCACACTCAATATTCATCATAATCAAGGAACTTGTATCATTGAAAGAAGTTACAATCAAAAGATAACAACAATATCAAGGTTGTAGCCTTCAATTTCATCACTTAAACATATATATAACCCTAGGAACACAATACAAACACTTCACTAGCTCAATTTCATAGTTAGAACTCTTTTATACTAACTATTCCACATAATTTAACTCTAACTTTAACAAATTCCAGGTGGCTCGTCAAGACCACGAGGAATTACCCCAAATCAAGAAACTCAACCATCAAAACAAGGTCAAAATCGAAGAGAGTTACCTTTCAAACTCAAAGTATCAATCCCTAGCTTCAATTCGAGGAAGATAGGCTCTAATATCGACTTAGGAGGCTTAGAATTGGTTTTCTAGGGTTTGGAAGTGTTTTGAACGAAATGGGTTTTAACCCCAAATGAAACAAAATCGTGTTTTAAAAACAGATCTGTGCCGATTACACGACCCGTGTAAAAGTTACACGGGCCGTGTAACTCACAGTATAAAAATTAAGTTTCGTCTGCAGAACTACACGACCCGTGTCAAAAAGACACGACCCGTGCTGTACAATCTACACGACCCGTGTTAATATTACACGACCCGTGTAATCCACTGCATGCATTTTAGTTTTAAGTCTGCAGGTTTACACGACCCGTGTCAAAAAGACACGACCCGTGTAACTCACGGTATGCTCAAAACATTCACAAAGAACTCCTACACGACCTGTGTAACTCCAACACGACCCGTGTAACTTCTTTTTTAGCATTTTTCAACTTCAAATTCCTTCTAAATGAAATTCTAACTAGCCAAACTCATGCAATAATCTAACTAATCTTAATTACACCAAGATTAACTCAAAAATCTCTAAATTTTAATAACACGGTATTACAAGTACTTACCCCCTTCAAAAGATTCCGTCCTCGGAATCTCTTGAAATAAGAAAGGATATTTCGACCGCATCTCCCCCTCAGCTTCCCAAGTGACATCCGTACCTCTATGATGTCGCCACTGTACTTTTACTATTGCAATCTCTTTGTTTCGTAATTTCTTGATTTTTCTATCTAGAATTCGTTCCGGCATTTCTTGGTATCTCAATTTCTCATCTAATTGAATTCCAGCCAAGGGTATCCGAGTGGATTGGTCATGCAATGTCTTTCTAAGGTATGACACATGGAAAACATTGTGGATACCCCACAACTCGTCTGGAAGTTCAAGTTTATATGCAACTGCTCCAATTCTCTCTAAGACTCGAAAGGGTCCAATGAATCGTGGACTCAACTTACCTCTTTTACCAAAGCGGATTACTCCTTTCCATGGAGACACTTTCAACATCACCATGTCCCCAACGCAGAACTCCAACGGCTTTCTTCTTTTATCTGCATATTGTTTTTGGCGGTTTTGGGCTACCCGCATGTGCTCACGGATGCTTTGTATTTTCTCTTCGGTTTCAGTTATGATCTCTGGTCCCGCCAATGGTTTCTCTCCAGTTTCTGTCCAACAAGTCGGGGTCCGACACGGTGCACCGTATAAGGCTTCAAAAGGTGCCATCTGTATACTGGTGTGGTAAGTGTTATTATAAGCAAATTCTACTAAAGGCAGATTATCTTCCCAACTGCCTCCAAAATCAATGATGCATGCTCGTAGCATATCTTCAAGTGTTTGTATCGTCCTTTCCGACTGTCCATCTGTCTGGGGATGATACGCAGTACTCAATAAAGCTTTAGTACCAAAATGATTTTGGAAACTCTGCCAGAAATGTGAATTGAAACGACTATCTCTATCAGAAATTATTGAAGTTGGCACTCCATGTCGTCTCACTACTTCTCTCGTATAAATCTCAGCTAGCTTTGACACTTGGTAATCTTCTCGGATTGGAATGAAATGAGCAGACTTTGTTAACCTGTCAACAATCACCCAAATTGAATCATATCCTCGTGGAGTTCGAGGCAGCTTTGTGATGAAATCCATAGTGATTTCATCCCACTTCTTCATTGGTACAGGTAATGGTTGCACTGCTCCATATGGGTTTTGATGATTGGCTTTCACTTGAAGACACGTCAAACAGTTTTCTACAAAACGTCCAACATCTCATTTCATACCGGGCCACCAGTAGTATGGCTTTAGATTATGATACATCCTTGTACTACCAGGATGAACCGAATACCTGGTACAGTGAGCATCCTCTAGCAATAACTGTCTTGCCTCGCCATGTCTCGGAACCCAAACTCGCCCTTGGAAAGTCTTGATTCCTTGTGCATTTTCTACAAGTTTCTCTACATAACCAATCATCCTCTCTCTCTTCAAGTCATTAGCTTCGACTTGGCATCTACGTATCACCTCCGGTAATCGACTCACAATCCCCATTCGAGCCGATACGACTCGAATAGGCGGCTCTTTACGACTTAGTGCATCCGCCACTACGTTAGCTTTACCAGGATGGTAAAGTATTTCACAATCATAATCTTTTAGCAGATCCATCCACCGTACTTGCCTCATGTTTAACTCTTTCTGATCAAATAGGTATTTCAAACTTTTGTGATCCGTGTAAATCTGGAATCGCACGCCATAAAGATAATGCCGCCACATCTTCAATGCAAAAATTATCGCCGCCAACTCTAAATCGTGTACTGGATAAGCTTTTTCATGTGGTTTTAGCTGTCAGGAGGCATATGCTATCACTCGTCCTGTTTGCATCAATACACATCCAAGACCACTTAAGGAGGCATCGCTGTAAAGAACAAAGTCTTCCCCTCCTTGCGGTAATGCTAACACCGGAGCCTTGCACAAGCCATCTCGTAGTTGTTCAAAGGCTGACTGTTGTGCCTCAGTCCAACTGAATTTCTCCGTCTTTTTGGTCAGTTTGGTTAAGGGTGTGGCTATATGAGAAAAGTTTTCAACGAATCGTCGATAATAGCCTGCTAACCCCAAGAAACTACGAACCTCCATTGGACTCTTTGGCGGCTTCCAACTCATTACGGCTTCGATCTTTGCTGGATCTACCTTTATACCGTCTTCATTTATCACATGGCCAAGAAATTGGATCTCCCGCAACCAAAACTCACATTTTGAAAATTTTACATATAATTTCTCATCTCGAAGAAGATCTAGCATTTGTTGCAAATGAAATCTGTGCTCGTCTCGACTCTTTGAATAAATCAGGATGTCGTCGATAAATACAATCACAAATTTATCGAGAAAAGGACGACAAACCCGATTCATTAAATCCATAAAGACAGCTGGAGCATTAGTCAAACCGAATGGCATGACTAAGAACTCGTAATGGCCATACCTCGTGCGAAAAGCTGTCTTTGGAATATCAGCTTCTTGTACTTTCAACCGATGATAGCCGGATCTCAAATCAATCTTTGAAAAATACGTGGCCCCATGCAGTTGATCAAATAAATCATCAATCCTCGGCAACAGGTAACGATTCTTTATAGTAATCTTATTGAGCTCTCTATAATCTATACACATTCTCATAGATCCATCTTTCTTTTTCACAAAGAGTATAGGTACACCCCACGGAGACGAACTCGGACGTATAAACCCAAGTACCAATAACTCTTGCAACTGTCTCTTTAATTCCTCCATCACAGAAGGTGCCAATCGATACGGTGGTCGAGCTACCGGTTTTGCCCCCGGTATCACATCGATTACAAATTCAACCTGTCGATCCGGTGGTAAACCTGGAAGATCATCGGGAAATACATCGGGATACTCACTAACCACCTCTACTTCTTCAATTTTAGGAGATTTTGACTCAGTATTAATCACATGTGCCAAAATCAATTCACCCCCTTTCTCCCTATATCTCCTAGCCATTGCAAGTGACACTATCGATACTTTTCGGGAATGCCGTTCACCTCGTATCAAAATCCCGGAACCACTCGGTGTCTTTATGGAAAGTGTTTTCTCATGACAATCCATTTGACCTCTATTATCATCCATCCAATCCATCTCGACTATCACATCAAACTCATGATTATTGATCGGCTTCAGATTCATAAGGTACATAACCCCATAAATCTCAAGCCGAGAATGCTCGTAGTGACTCTTTACAAAAACACATCTCCCATCTGCTACATCTACTATCACTTTCTCGTATAAATCGACTAACGGAATATTTAGTTTAGAAGCAAAGGACTCCGATATAAAAGACACGGAAGCACCGGAATCAAAAAGTACTCGTGCTGGAGAAGAGTTCAAGCTAAATATACCTGTGATAACATCAGTTTGGTCTCGAGCCTCATCGACGGTTAATTAAAAAGCTCTCGTTTTCACGTGACAGCCGCTCCTGTCTCTTCGATCATCTCGATCTCGACCTCCTCCTCCTCCAGTCTTTTGAAAGTCTCTCTGTGGCTCAGACTTCATCTTTGGGCAATTTGGACGAATATGCCCGCTCTCCCCACAATTGAACCAAACGGGACGACTCTCGGTACACTGGCGAGCCATATGTCCCGTCGTTCCACACTGGAAACAAACTGATGGAGGATTTCGGGAATCACATTCCCCCGTGTGTTTTCGCCTACATTTCTTACACCATCTCTCCTCATTTTTCTTGGGTTCACCACGGAATTGAGAAACCGTGGTAATAGACCTCTGAGTAATATCTCCAGCTTTACATTCCCATTTTCTCTTGGATCCTCCAACTTCTCTTTCAGTTCTCCTCTCTTCCTCTTGTCTTTGCAACTCCCTTTCTCTTGATCTTGCTGCCTCTGCAACTTGTTGAAAGGTAGTATATCTAGAACTTGGAAAAAACTCTCGGATCTGGGTTTTTAAACCCCATAAGTAACGATCCATCTTACGCTCCTCCGTATCTACTTGATGTTGTGCAAATCTCGCCTTCTCATTGAAATCCAGTGTGTATTGCTGCACAGTTCTCGACCCTTGCTGTAATTTCAAAAATTCTTCTTCTATTCCTTTCATAGCATTATTGGAACAATAGTACTCGGTGAACTTCAATTTGAATTGTTCCTAGCTCAGTGTATACGCCAAACTCTCTCCTATCTCCATACATGTATTCTCCCACCAGAACTGTGCATCCTCCTTTAATAAGTTTGTTGCAAACTCCACTTTATCCGCCTCGTCACATTTACCGGTGCTGAACATCTTTTCAACATGTGTTAACCAATTCTTGGCTACTATGGGATCATATTTCCCATAAAAATCATATGGTTTGCACTTTTGAAAAACATTGTAAGTGCACTTTCTCGTTTTCTCGGGCACTCTAGCTCCACTCGCCTTAGTAAAGATCTCTCCACGATCCTCTCTCTGCTCAGGCTGAATCGGGATGGGTCCCGAAGTACCTCCAGTTGTAACCTCCGCTTGAGGCTTCAAATAAGTGGGTAATAACTCTTTAAGTGCCTTGGTTACCTCAGCCGCAATCATAGCTTCCATATTACTCTCTGTCTCGGGAGGTCGCTCTCCCTCGGGTTGATGCTCTTTACCCGAATCTTGTGATCCCGATTTATCTCTTGATGGATCACCTCGCTCTTTTTCTTTTCCAGCACTCATTTTAACTGAAAAAGAAAATCAACTCATTTAGTAATCACCACCATAATACTCAATATGGTGTGTAATCAACTCAATTGTATATCACTATAATACTCAATATAGTGTATAATCAACTCAATTGTATAGCACTATAATACTCAATATAGTGTATAATCAACTCAATTGTATAGCACTATAATACACAATATAGTGTATAATCAACTCAATTGTAATACACCGCGGAGGATAGCTACTCGGGACTCTTTGGGACTTCTCAATCTCATTGGTTTAAGTCTAAACCCATCTCAAGGTTTAATTCCCTTAAACCACGACTCTGATACCAACTTGTAACACCCGGTTTCTCAATTTTTAGGATACACCAATTACATTAATCAAGCATAATACTATTAGTGGTGTAACCCCCAAAAGAGTAACAAGTTTACAAAGTTATATCAAAAGCATAGTTTAAGTATTTACTTATGTACAAACAAGTTTCATACTAGTTTACTCAAAACCGGATTTTACAAAAGACATTGTCCAACACAAGAAAATAAGTAAGTCCAAGTCCAAAGTCCATATCCCATCCAGCTAACCCTCCGTGATGCGTTTCCCACGATCTGTACTTCCAGAACCTAACACAATTAACATCAACAAACAATATATGAGCTTTGAAAGCTCTGTGAGTAATTAAAGTTTAACTAGACAGTAATTGTCCAACTTTTCTTTCACAACTTTCTCAATAAACCATCTTGATCCTTAATATATATACTCATAATGAGATTCATTACTCCAAACACTCATAATTGGTATTCTCAACCAATTTCAAAACAACTCAAATAATACTTCTTCTGCAATAAACATCAATACCAATACATAATTCATATATTAATAACTACTCACCTGTTGTGGAATCGATGTGTGGAACTCCTGCACCTCTTGTATGCTCCTGCCTAGCCTCAGCTGTAGCATAACAACTCATTTTCATTACTCAAATTAAGAATAATCTTAATCACACTCAATATTCATCATAATCAAGGAACTTGTATCATTGAAACAAGTTACAATCAAAAGATAACAGCAATATCAAGGTTGTAGCCTTCAATTTAATCACTTAAACATATATATAACCCTAGGAACACAATACAAACACTTCACTAGCTCAATTTCATAGTTAGAACTCTTTTATACTAACTATTCCACATAATTTAACTATAACTTTAACAAATTCCAGGTGGCTCGTCAAGACCACGAGGAATTACCCCAAATCAAGCAACACAACCATCAAAACAAGGTCAAAATCGAAGAGAGTTACCTTTCAAGCTCAAAGTATCAATCCCTAGCTTCAATTCGAGGAAGATAGGCTCTAATATCGACTTAGGAGGCTTATAATTGGTTTTCTAGGGTTTGGAAGTGTTTTGAACGAAATGGGTTTTAACCCCAAATGAAACAAAATCTTGTTTTAAAAACAGATCTGTGCCGATTACACGACCCATGTAAAAGTTACACGGCTCGTGTAACTCACAATATAAAAATTGAGTTTGGTCTGCAGAACTACACGACCCGTGTCAAAAAGACACGACCCGTGCTGTACAATCTACACGACCCGTGTTAATATTACACGACCCGTGTAATCCACTGCATGCATTTTAGTTTTAAGTCTGCAGGTTTACACGACCCGTGTCAAAAAGACACGACCCGTGTAACTCACGGTATGCTCAAAACATTCACAAAGAACTCCTACACGACCCGTGTAACTCCAACACGACCCGTGTAACTTCTTTTTTAGCATTTTTCAACTTCAAATTCCTTCCACATGAAATTCTAACTAGCCAAACTCATGCAATAATCTAACTAATCTTAATTACACCAAGATTAACTCAAAAATCTCTAAATTTTAATAACATGGTATTACACCAGGTGAGTCTTCTCACTATCTTATAGGTGATGTTGCATGCGTAGGTAGCTTTATTACTTTGTGTAATAATGTGATGTATGTGCTTTACGTGTTTACCGACAATATCGAGGCAAGCCCGTGAGACAAAGAATGAGTTGATGACCGGACGGATCGGGGCAAGCTCGAGAGTCCAAAGAATGAGTTGATTCGATGACGGACGAAACGGGGCAAGCTCGTGAGTTCTTAGCCGAGGCGGATCGTGGCAAGCCCGAGAGCCAGGTTGATCGAGGCAAGCTCGATGACCTTTTGTGATTGTGTTTAAATGATGAATCATGTGGTATTTTGGGGAACTCACTAAGCTTTGTGCTTACTCTTTCACCCCTACTATTTTTCAGGTATTAGCTGGCTTGAGCTTGGAGCACGGAGCGACTATACCGCATCTGAGGTTTTGATAATTAAGTCTTCCACTGGATAATGTTTGTAAACGTTTTGATAAATACAATTTCCGATGCTTGAATAACAAGTTTTATTTTAGATGGTTTGAATTGGTAACCCGTTTTATGTATTTAAACCGTTTTTAAAAAAGAAAAGTTTATTATTGGATTTGGGACATTACAGTTTGTCAATTCATTAAAGCATAAAACATGTTGCTATGTACCCGGTAAAAATCCTCATTTACTCACCTCAAAGTAATGGAAGAATTAGCTATGTCTCCGAAGTCCCTTTATCCTTCCCTTAATCACCACCAACTTGATAACCACCTATTTCTTTTACAGTTTTGTGGTGTAAATCATGTAATAAAGTAATATGACTAGTTAGTTTGTAGATAACTATTTACAATTCCATGTTCCATTAGTCTCCAAGGTTAAGTAGTTGCAACAGTGCTTATATCTTAAATACATTTTCTTCATAGTTAATATTAAAGTTATGTTGAGAGATTACAAAATCTTACCTCAAAGGGTAAAAATGTCTTTTTGTTGGTAGAAGATTGCTTTCACTTTATCAATTTCAAGGAAGATTGCTAGTAGGTTTTCTCCAGGTTCCTTTGAGTTTCAATAGTAGAGACAATGGATACGGGTTTGCAAAAAAAAAAAAAAAACCAGATTTTTTCAAATCTTTAGACTTGAAGAGAAAGAACCAATGGTACTTGAAATGTATATTTAGGAATGTGTATATCCATTGCACTTGGGAGAAGGTGAGGATGGTATTATTATATTTTCTTAAGCATATTATTAAGCTTTCGTGATTTTGTCAAAAGGTTTATGCTTATTTACTGTAAATTGGAGTACTTACCCTTGTTATGCTTTCTTACATATTCCCTCCGTCCCATTTTAATAGTCCATTTTTGACTTTTTAAAGTCTTTCTTTTTCAACTTTGACCTTAAATATTTTCCTTTTTGTTGTATAATACTTGATGAAAAATATATGGATGGATTGTGTTTTAAACTTATTTTTGTTGGTATAATTTTTATCAAGAATCATATAGCACAAACAAAAATATTTAAAGTCAAAGTTGAAAAAGAAAGACTTTTAAAAGTCAAAAGTGGACTATTAAACTGGGACGGAGGGAGTATGTTTTTTTATTCATTTTGTTATATTGTATGTGAATCGAATTTTTTTATGTTTTATTTAGAAAAAAAATCCATTGTAAATATTAGCTTTTAAAGTATAGTTTGAAAATAATTATTGTGGATGTTGGGATAGAAAATATGTGAATTATTTATTAATCATGTAGTTGCTTATATAAATAATAATACATTGAAAAACAAAAAAATTATTGATAAGGTTTATTTAAAAACTTTTCTATTTATGGAAAAGAGTACGCATTTTGTAAAAAAAATAGTATTACGGATTGACCGAATAAAACTAGGCGTTAAATTGGATTTGAATATTTTTATTCAAAAAAATTTAGAAATCTAAATTACACAATTCTTTTTACTTATGCAACTATACTTTTAATAAAGTGGTCATTATTTTTAATTATGCAACTATACTTAAATAAATACATTATAAAAATTAAATACATGTCCATAATAATGTTTTTAATAAAAAAAATTGAAGATACAATATCTTATAGAAAAAATATGAAAGAGATGTAGTAAAAAAATAACGAATTACATTTTTATGTTTTGCATTTAGAAAAATCACGTCATTTATGATACATCTATATACACACATCCAACAAACGCAAAACCGACATGTAACAATATGCCTCTCATCATGATTTTTGGATATGATGTGTTTCCGAAAGAAAAATGTTAATGGAAAAGAACTATTCGCCACCGCTGCTTGGCGTAGGTACACACCTAGGTTTATTTAAAGAAAAAAGTTATGAGAAGTTAGGGATGGCCATTTCCTAGGTATAGGGAAGTGTAGAGCAGTGATTCGGCATTGATGTGACAATGAAAAAGTGAGAAGTGTGGGGTGACCATACCGCCTAACATAAACATGCCCTCTCCTTTATAATAATATATAGGTTGATGTTCAAGTCCAAAATGTTGTTGGTAGACACTTCAAGTGGTTGCCTGACATATTACTTTTGCATACTTATCCAAACTCAAGTCTTTTTATTCCAACATTTTATTAAAGCTAAGAATTTATTATTACTCAAATAATATATAGTCTCGTTACTACTTTCTCTTCTAAAAGCACACCATTTTCTTAGGACAGGAAGTTAGTTATAATCGTAAAAACCTTGTTACAAATTTGCAAATGTGACATTATTTTATATCTTACTTTTTGGGATATAGGCATTAAGTAAACAATCATTGAGTACATCCAATACACAAACGCACTAAGGTTGCAAGTGCTTAATATTTTTAGAGCGGTAAAATATTAAGTGAAAATCAGCCCTTATTGGTCCTCCCCAATCCATAACCAACAAAATCTAGAGTTAATTTTTGTACGATTTTGTTTGATGCAACTTCTGTCTTTTTCCATATACAAAGAAGTTGGGGAATCACTGGCACACAAAAGCTAAATACGTCCAACTTTCTTGTCAAAATAGTATTATTTTGTTACCCTCGCCTAGTTTTGTGTAAAAAATTTCAACCACACTAATATTAAAATTACTAAAATGAGTTATGATGTTGATGATGCCCTTCCAAGTACGAAACACCCCTTGTTTTACCACCATGAACGTTCCAATTTGGCTTGTATGGTGAATTGCATTAAAAATGTTTAATATTTAGGTAACCCTTCTGATAGTTAACATTATTTACAACTATTTATATTACTTAATATTTTCAGCAACCGTTTAATTAATATTTTAAAAAAACATAATAAAGAAAAACCTGGCCGAGCCACATTAGGCTTAAAAAGCTTTGTTAAAGTATTTTTTGCCTAAAATCTTATATCTAAAAAAATTGAACCATAGTAAGAGCATCTACAATGAAAACTTTTTGATGGGTCAAATAAAAAATCAACCTCAAAGAGAGCTTTTTGGCATTGAAGTGAATGCTTTTTGAGTAGAAAATAAAAATGATTAGATCATATTAAATGTTTTTTGAGTTTAATGTTTGATACTATCAATCCTATTTTTTAATAATGTTCCATTTTACTCCATTATTTAATTTACCTTATTTTTTTGACTAACTAATTTGTTATTTGAATCTACAACATTAAAAATTCACTTTTTATGAAAATAAGCAGTGCATGACTGACAAAAAAAAAAAAATACATATCATCGAATGTTGTGCGAATGTGCAGTGTAAAATCAAAATACGGATTCGAAATTTAGTATATTTATTTAATTTCATGTATTGTAAAATTGTATTTTAATTTTATAGATTATAATATATTACTTTATTTGATGTTATCGCCAATTACTTTTTAATTTTATAAATATTGCATAAGCTTAAATTTAACAATTTTTATATAAGAGGCTATACAAAATATTTCACAAAATAATGATAGATTTATTAATTTAATAAAAAGATGTTAAAATTAATTAAAGATTTAAAATGATTTAAAATAATAATATTTTTAATAAAATTTATAATGTTTTTACATTGATTACTTGATGGAATTATAATTTAGCGAAAACAATATTCATTGAGATACTCTCCTGTCGGGGTGAGCATTTGGTCCTCGGAACCGAGCCCAAGCCCGAGAACCGAGGGAGCCAAACCGAGGGTATTACTTGGGCGGTTCTCGGTACCTATATACTGCTTAATTCGGGTTTGGTACTCACGGGTATGGTCCGGCTTGGTCGGTCGGTTTTGTGGGTTTGGTACCGAACCCAACTCGAATTTTAAAAGGCAACTACATATCACTACCAAAAAAAAGATCACGTTCCAAAATCAGTTCCCGGCTTTTCGTTTGTTCACATCGGTCTTTCCCCCACCCCGCTGTTATCGACTGTCGAGCAAGAACACATCAAGAACCGAAAATCGTTTTCTTCCTTCTCAATTAATTTCAAGAATCTTCAAGGGTTGCACAAGGTTGGATGTTAGAAGCATTCAATATTCAAAAAACAATGTCAAATAATTGGGTGCCAACTCAAGATGATCCTCAAGAAATAAGTTTTTTTATAGTTTAATTTTTCATTCTTTTGCTTGAAATCGTAATTGTTAATCTTGATTGGAAGAGTATCACAATTAATCTTTATTGTTAATATTCCTTCTCAATTAATCCAAAAAAAAAGCGACTGTATTTTATTATTTTTTTTTTGTGGTTCGAGCATTTGACAGGAATGTCACGATGGTTTGTGTTTTTGGTTCGTTCTTTTTTGTGGTTTGTATATTGTATCACAATTAATATGTAATTAGAAAATTGACATCATAATTGGTATATTGTGGTTCGTACGCAAACAACATTATTAAATTAAATGTATTTTGTTGTTATTATTGATTGAATTAATTGAAGAGTTGAGAAGATTGGAGAATGGGAGAACGAAGAGTCCATGAAAGAATACTTCATTTGAGCAACCTTTTTTATTATTAAATTAATATCAATAACGACATAACTGATTATTTTAAAATTAAAATTATTTATTTACCTATTTTTAAAGACCTTTACACTTGTATTGTCTGTTATTTATAAAGATTTTATTGGTCGGAAAGTATAATTAAGGTTTTCCTTTATGCAAAATAATGGAGCAATGAGGTTGTTGTTTTGCTTTGCATTTGAGACATGTCTCTTTTCAACTGTCAACTTTGATTCCTGATGTGTTTTGGTGTGTTCAGTTGAACATGCTAATTCGTAACATGGTTACTATCACTCTAGTAACTAGTCACATATGAATAAAAGAGTAATAAAGAATCAGGTTGGAGTTTGTGATTTGTCCAAATAAGAATTTTGATCATTTTATGGTTTATAAGGTTTAAGTTGTGGTATATCAATTACTTTCATTATAGTTTTAAAGTGACCTTGTAATTATGGGCTTAGTTTATAATCTTGTCCATAGGAAACTATCGTCTATCTGATATCTGAAGTATGTGTGAAGGTTGTTTTCTCTAATTCATCGAAATCAAGACCAAGCCCGGAACCAAAATTAATTACTTGGTCCTCTCGGTTCTCTCGGTACCAAGACCAAACCCGGTACCAAGACCGGACCCAAAAACAAACTCTTGGTCCCGCTCGGGCAATACCCGACCGAACCCACGCAAAACCGACCTCGACCCCAAGACCAAGTACACATTTTTGGTCGGTCATCGGTTCCAGATTTTCCTTAAGCTTGGTCTCGGTCCGGGTCGGGTTCGGTCTCGGTCGGGTCGGTTCCAGGACCAAGCTCACCCCTACTCTCCTGATAGTCATATAGAAAAAAACCCGGTCCAAGTCCACGGCCCGATGGCCCCGATCCGAGTGTACCTCTACCGCTCTACGTCTAAATTCTAATAACTATTTTTTTTTGAACGGCAAATCTATCCTACTCCTACTCCTAAACTATTCCTTGTTATGTTAGTGTCAGGGTTTGAACCCATGACCTCCTTGTTAGTAATCACCTGGGCTAATTGCAAAAACCTAGAATAGAATGCCATCGACAACTCCAAACTATTTGCAAAAAACCTGAAATCCTGAAAGAGCAAACAGATTCATCTACCGCCGTTCTGTGCCGTTGGTCTCACAGGATCTCGGCACAGGCCGCCGCTCTGCGCCGTCATCTCACATACTCTCTCTTTCACTCCTTCTCTTGGTATGGTGGTATGTCTCTCTCACAGTCTTACTCTTTCTATGTCTATATGTTTCCGGTATTCTGTTAGCCGTTCCTTTTCAACAATCAATAAAGAAAGCAATTCATTTATCCAATAGGAATTTTGTAGATTTCTTACTGAGGTTACCAAAAATAACCTAATATTGCCCTTAAGACGTTCTTCATTGGTGAAAACCTAGAAACCTAACTCATAAATCGATGTCAATTGAAAGAATTGTAACAAAAAATAAGCTACCAGTTTGAGCTGGGGGAAACTCTTGAAAACTAACAGACAAATCGATACCAAAGCCCTTAAATTGGGGATTAACAAGCATCGGTTAAAGTGTAAAAAGCAATAGTAAATCAAATAAAATAGAATCAAATGAATCGATGTAATTCAAACTAGGGACGACAAACATGAAAGGCAAGGCAGGCTTAAGAATATCATCGGTAAAAGCCATAAACACCCCATGAAAAGAACCAACACAAGCAGAAATCTCTGGAACACTTTATGCTTTTATAATGTGCGGTTTAGTCTTGACCCAAAACAACTCACAGCTAAACAAGGTGTTTCCTTTTCATAACTTAATAGCTCTTCATCGGCTAATTGACAGTTTGGCAATGAGATTATCCTGGCGTGTGTACAAAGCTAAGTCTTTATATATTTAGCTGTTAGGGATCCTTTGCTAGTTATGTTTCTGTTAAAATTGTTTTGTTATTAGTTATTATTCTTATTAGGGTTAAAGTTAGGCTTTGTTGAAAATTCATATGCTTAAGTTAGAATATGTTAATCTTTTATTGAGTTAGTAAAAAACTGATGTATTAAAGCTAAAATGTGTTGATCCTTTTGTGGTCTTTATCTTGTTAACTGGGGTCAGTTCTCCTCTAACCGATCTTTTTTCTAACGGGTTTGTTTGTTACCTTGCAGCTTCTAAGCTTCAAAGCTCAAAAATGCACCTCTTAGTGGAAGCACAAGAAGAAAACAAGACTGGAAAAACAACTATGGAGAAACTACCAAGTGAAATTATATCAGAAATATTAATTCGGTTATTAGCCAAACAGCTTGCTCAAATGAGATGCGTTTGTAAATCTTGGAATGCTCTCTTATCTGAATCCTCCTTTATAAAATCCCACCTCCATCATTCTATCCACATCAAGGGTGAGATTCTCTTGCTCTTCCAACAGATATTTTCTCGTGACTATACTTCAATCGCAGCATGGCCCTCTCATTCTCCTGATCCAGAACACATAAATATCATCAAATTCCCGGTTAATCCCCCATCCACATATATCAGTGGCAGTGTCATTGGATGCGTGAATGGATTAATATGCTTCATGTCTGGATCATATCCTTTGCCCTCCCGCGATTATGTGGTTCACATTTGGAACCCTTCTCTCTCAGCACTGTTAACTCTCCCCCCATGCTCTTTTCCCTCCACCGAAGGAAACCATTTCCGGTTTGGGTTTGATCCCAAAACAGATGATTACAAAGTTGTTAAGCTTCAAAACCTTGTATTACAACCCGACATGCTACAACAAGTTGAGGTTTATAGCATGAGAAAGGGCTCTTGGGAGTTGATAACTCATCGGTTTTCATCGCATCTCACAGTTATTAAGTATCAGGACCAAGTCTGTGTAGATGGCCATGATGGCCATCTTCACTGGCTTGTTTATGATATGGAGTTGAACAAAGAAATGATAGTGGCATTTGATTTGGGTGTAGAGACATTCCATGAGATATCTCTTCCAGATTCTATAAAATTTAATAAAAGTTTCTTAGGCGTTTTGACTGGAAAGCTCTATGTGATGTCAAAGGTTGAAGGCGGTAAATGCGAGGTGTGGGTGATGGATGAGTATGGGGTGGCTGAATCATGGGTCAAACATCATGTTTTACAGTTTGGTGTCGATATATTTCCATTTGGATTCACATTACGCAATGAGTTTCTTTTTAGATATTTAGGTAATTATCATGATTTTGCATTGCAAAATTTGGTTACAGCCAAGACTAAAATCTTTAAGCATAAATTGGGACAATCTCGTGCAATTAAAGTTGCTGCGTATGTGGATAGTCTTGTTTGGGTTGCGCCTGTTAAACATTGAGATGGGCTGCTGCAGCATCTCTTGATTTAAATTCTGAAGAGGCATTCAACAGTCAAAAGGGCTACAAAAGGCAACACGTCAGGCCCACTTCTTCTATCTTTTGTTATTACTACTATGTGCATAATGCTATGTTTATTAATTATTTGTTTGACATTCTGGTTCAATCTGCTTTTCAGCTGCTATGTAAGCAGACAAGTTTTATCCTTTTTGACATTTGGACATGTTGGTTTAAAATTTAAGACACCCACACTCGTGCTGGTTATCATTCTTTGGTTCCACACATTTCCTACTCTTCCAGCTCCCAATTTTTGTTTCTATTTGGTGTTTCACTGGCTGTTATTGTTATGTGTTTAGTCGCTCAAACTGATTAATTTACAAATATACGTTTCATTGTCTTTATCATATTTTTCGAAGTATTTTGTGGGAGTTCTGGTTTTATGGTTTGATGTGATAGTTATTCAACTATAGCTTTAGCCGGTTACGTGAACAATCTCGTTGTAAGCTATGCTTGCAATAAAATAAAACAAGTGGGATGGATTCAATATTTGGGTTCTCAATGCACATTAGGTCACTAGGTCAGATATTATTATGTTGAAATGTTGAAAGCTTGTGAGGACCATTTTGCAAATAATGAAATTAGAATAAAAGAAATACATATAAATAAATAATTGTCTATGTAAACACTTTTCGATCCTTTTCTTGAACGGAGAAAAGAGAATATGAGAAGCGTGAGTGGACAAGGGAGAATTTGAGAAAGGAATTGTAATCTTACGACAGCAGTTGCAATTTCAAAGTAAAGTTATGTGATACATCAAAAATTGGATGTTTATTTTGTGAAGAACATAAACAGGAATTGATCAGCCAAAATGGATGCACAAGGTATTTAATCAATTAATCAGTTAAGATAGAAAGTTAGTTATAATCATAAAAAACTTGTTACAAATGTGCAAATGTGGCATTGTTTTATATCTAACGTTTTGGGATTTTGGCATTAAGTAAGCAATTAACATCGGATACACAAACGCACTAAGGTTGAAAGTGCTTAATATTTTTTTAGAGCGGTGAAAGATTTTATTAAACAACTAATAAGACACAAAAAAAACAATCACGTACAAATACTAAGTGGAAGGTTAACTTCGCAACGTTTGATTGAGATAGAGCCGCTATAGCGGGGCTATATCCGCTGTTCAACCAACTTCATCTCAAAGTGCTTAATTCGTTAAGCTAATGTCTATAACCTTCCAGAGCTCTCTCAAACATCCCCTAGACTCATAAAAACGTAAACTTTATCAACCAATCATAGCTCGCAAGCTCATGGTCAAGACCTAGATCCAAAAATGGTGGAAACCAAACTTAAGTTATCCAAACTAGGATTCCAAGGCTAGGGTTGGGATTTTACTAGGATCCAGGAGCTTAAAAGAAGAAAGAGTCCATCCTCCAGCACCTAAATCCCTCCCATTTCACAAGGTGAATCCATCATGGCCTTTAAAGTCATTAAATGTCTCCATAATTCTATTTTAAGAAGGAAACTACAAAGATTGTTGACACTTACAAGGGTCCACAAGCACCAAAGAATTTGATTCCTTCTAACAATGATCTTGTCTTTCACCTTCTCTTCCTCACTTCGTTCCAAAATCCTTCAAGAACCCACAAATGAAGCAAAATCACCAAAAAGGCTAATGAGAGTGCTCAAGGGTTTTCTCAGAGGTTGGGGTGA
Organism: Cichorium intybus; assembly: GCA_023525715.1. Classification (NCBI taxonomy): domain Eukaryota; kingdom Viridiplantae; phylum Streptophyta; class Magnoliopsida; order Asterales; family Asteraceae; genus Cichorium; species Cichorium intybus. The sequence continues at coordinate 53,181,139 of CM042010.1, read as the reverse complement.
TAAATGACAGTCCCCCTAGGGTCTAATGAATTTATATGGCCCTAAACACGAAATTAGGGCTTCATAGCTATTTGTGGCGGATAGCGTCGCTATCTGCAGATCGTGCATGGCCACTACTCACTCAAGATAACGCTGATATCCCAGAAGATAGCACTATCTGCTAAATTCCCATTTTCTTATTATTTAAATTACAGGCCAATAAATAATGACCGACACCTAAATAAGGGGTTTATATTATATTCGTGTTTTGTTATTCAAATATGAAAAAGTTGTGTTTGAACAGTGGAAAAATCGAGTGTTTTGCTCTTCAAATTTGAAAAAAGTGTGTTTAATCGAAGGTGGCAGTGGTGTTGACCGAAAATGGTGGTGGTGATGTTGACTGAAGAAGATACTGGTGGTATTGACCAAAGAAATAGGAATATTATTCTTGTAAAAGAAGAAGATTGGGGTAGATTTGGGTGATATTATTGTTGTAATTAAAAGAAAATAAAAAGGACAAATTCGTCATTCTAAGTACTACTAAAAACATTGGACCAAAATCATAATAAAATTCCTATTTTAGACCACTGGTGCTAAAATGGCAATATATAGGGGTTCTTTCGCCAATTAGGCTATATATATATATATATATATATATATATATATATATATATATATATATATATATATATATATATATATATATATATATATATATATATATATATATATATATACATACACATACATATATATACTAGTTGTAAGACCCGTGTATTACACTGGATGATATAAAAAGAATTGTTAAATATGAAGATCTAAACATTAATAATAACAAATAACAAAATTTCCATAACATAAGACGAAATTGTCGAATATATAGTTAATTAAATTAAGCACTAAACCAATATTGTTGTTAACTATAAATAACTATAATAAATCAGAAATTTTGAAATACTTCTTTGTCAAATTTTCGAACCCATGGTTTAAGAACGTGAGCTTGGATTTTATTTCCCTAAAAACAAATAAAAGTTTATGTAATAACAGATTTGGTAAGAAAAAATCTTTATGCAAGTAATGTCTTATAATGTGAATATACGAACTGAAAAATGAAATATAAAAAGATGTTGAAATATATATATATATATATATATATATTTATATATATATATATATATATATATATATATATATATATATATGTATGTATGTATGTATGTATGTATGTATGTATGTATGTATGTATGTATGTATGCATGCATGCTTGTATATATATATATATATATATATATATATATATATATATATATATATATATATATATATATATATATATATATATATATATATATATATATATATATATATATATATATATATATATATATAGACTTAGGATCTTTTGAGAACCAATTTCACCACGAGAACCCGAGAACTCCCAAACCAATATTTTTTTCAAAAAACCGACCACATAGGCCTCTAAAACGCACATATCTAAGACTTTTTTTCAAAAAACCGACCACATAGACTTTTTTATACGTACATTTTTTTTTTGAAATTTTTTTTATGGATGTCTTTCTAGCATATATTTAAGCTGTTATGTAAAAAAAATTTTGAAAAAAAATGTACGTATAAAAAAGTTTGCACATGTGCAAATTTTTTTCAAAAAAAAAGTCGTTTTTTTTCGGATTTTTTTTCGAAAAGTCTTAGATATGTGCGTTTTAGAGGCCTATGTGGTCGGTTTTTTGAAAAAAATATTGGTTTGGGAGTTCTCGGGTTCTCGGGGGACTTGTGGTTCTCAAAAGACCCTAACTCTCTCTCTCTCTCTCTCTCATATATATATTTATATATATATATATATATATATATATATATATATATATATATATATATATATATATATATATATATATATATATATATATATATATATATATATATATATATATATATATATATATATATATATATATAAGCGATCCGGTGAGGACACTTCTTAAAGGGAGGACTCGTGAGGACACCTTAAAAAAATTGAAAAAAAATAAAACAAAAATATAAGTAATAAAATGGATCATAGTACTATGTTGGAGAAAAAAAAATTTCGAAAAAAAACTTGTGGATCATTATTTTTTTTATAATGAAACAATGATCCACAAAATAAAATTTTTTGTGTATCATTACTGTTTCTCCATGATCCAATTTTTTTTTCCAATATTTTTTGGATCATGATATAATACTATTCTTGATTTTATGATTTGTATTTTTTTAAAATTTTTTTAAAATTTTTTTAAGGTGTCCTTACGAGTCCTCACCGGAACGGGACCCTATATATATATATATATATATATATATATATATATATATATATATATATATATATATATATATATATATATATATATATATATATATATATATATATATATATATATTTCATTATTATATACAATCATATATATGTTTAGATTTTTAGCAGATGGAGTCAAAAATTTGGAGAGTTGTGCTCTTATAAGAGCGCGTGATATTTTCTTTGAGCGCGTGTTTAGCGTGTTTTCAAAGTTTCTAGTTGTCCAGCTCGCAGGTGCACCGCCATGTCTCCAATGATTTACTTCCAATTTTGAGACATATGTATCTTTTCAAAAGACACCTGTACATTCATCTTCTCTCTTTCCCAATACATCGTTCCTCCATTACTGATCTTTGTGTTTCTTTTTTCATATTTTCGTCATCGGCGATTGTTTTTGTTAGGGTTAACCCATCGCTGCCACCACCTATTCAGTTATGTCTTCTGTATAGAAATCGATGAGTATATGATATAGAGCGATTGTTATGCAATTAGTTACAAGAAGGGTATAAAGGTCAATTTAGGTAGAAAGTTGTTAGAAGGGAAATCGCTAGTGTTTTAGAACTATAAATAGAATGTACAACTGTAAGGATACTTTATGAATTCAGTGAATAAACTCTTTCCCGTATCCTTCCTTATTCTCTTACGTATTCTTTGTAGAACCTCGAAGTTCCAATTCTTCATAAACATGGCAACTTCCTGTATTCTACATCAATGGTATCATATAATGTTCTCGATTCTGTAATTCCATCCAACAATCTGGCACCACGAAAAAACCTACTACCGCCCATCAAAATCAAGAAACCATGGACGATCGAATGAAGGTTTTTGAGCAGCAATTAGCGGAACAGAGGATCTTCTTGCAAGAACAAATGGCGGCACAGAAGGCTGAAAGTGCTGAACATAGATCTCAAATGGCGGAATTATTCCAATTTTTGAAGAATCAAGAAAAGTGACCGGTTGAAATTGTGAACGAATCCACAATTGCTGAAACTTCTAATCCACCCGGTATTCACGTTAATCAGTCTCCCAGGAATTTGAATTTTATGCCTAAGTTGGAGTTCCCAATTTTTAATGGCAATCACCCTAGGGATTGGTTAGAAAAATGCACAAAATACTTCAATCTTTGTAAAATTCCGGATTCTCAAAGAGTTGATTTGGCTAGCCTGTACATGAATGGAAGAGCAGAATCATGGTATAACAGTTATGTTGCTGTTAGAGGTTATGTTAATTGGGATGAATTCAAGAAAGATTTATGTGCAAGATTTTATGAAGATATTGAAAGTTCAGTAGTAGAAGAATTTAACAGATTACAGCAAGAAGGAACACTAGAAGATTATCTTGACAATTTTGAAAGATTAAGAGCTTTGATGTTAAATCGAAATCCTCTTTTGAATCAGCAGTACTTCTTGGATAGTTTTATTGGGGGTTTGAAACCTACAGTAAAACCATTTGTTAAAGCTCTTAAACCACACACTTTGATCCATGCTATTGAACTTGCAAGATGTCAAGAACAAACTCTATTAGCTACCAGAACTACAGCCAGGAATTATGTCCAAATCATCAAACCACTGTCTACCTATAATCCAAACAATTCGAAGCTAACAACAAAAACAAATATACTTACAAATACTTCAAACACACCAACAAATATTCCTCTTTTACCCAACCCAACCATAAATTTTAACACTCCCCGAACCAGATATATATCAGCTGCTGAAAGGGCAGAAAAACAGGCAAAAGGATTATGTTACTTTTGTGATGCTCCTTATGAAAAGAATCATAAATGCCAATTGAAACAAACTCAACTCTTTACCATAGAAGTACAAGGTTTAGAAGAGTTAATAGATGAAGAAGGGGATGAAGGTGGGCAAAACACAGAAGAACAAGAAATAGTCTATGAAATAGAGCAAGCAGAACCCTGCATTTCAGTTAATGCTCTTTATGGGAAGCAGGGCTATCAAACAATGAGGGTAACATGTTATTATGGTAAAAAAGCTTTGAATATACTCCTTGATTCCGGAAGTACCCACAATTTTCTTGACAAAGAGATAGCTCTAAAGTTGGGATGCAAATTAGAAAAAATTACTACTCAATCTGTAGGGGTACCAGGTGATATTCATTTACCTTGTCAATTGATTGCTAAGTATTTTACAATAAGATTACAAAATACACAATTCACAAGTGATATGTTGATTCTTTCTTTGGGGGGATGTGATATGGTTTTGGGAATTCAATGGCTAAGAACTTTGGGTACTGTTAGTTGGGATTTCAACAAGTTGATAATGGAATTCGTATATCAAGGACGTAAACATGTTTTGAGAGGTATACCCCCTAAACCGGTGAAAGTGATAACCGGGACCTCTGCCGGAAAAAGTTTAAGTTGCAATGGCATTCAATTCTATCTTTTGCAATTGGAAAATCCAGAAAAAACCATCAGTTCAATATCAGCAACCTGTCAGAATGTTGAAATGGGTCCAGATAAAGATAAACTTCAACAATTATTGCAAAGATTTAAACAAATCTTTAAGGAACCACAAAGTTTACCACCAACAAGAGGAGTATTTGATCATCGTATTCCTTTGGAAACAGGAACAAAAGCTGTCAACATCAGACCTTACAGATATGCTGTGAAACAAAGAGATATCATAGAAAAATTGATTCAAGAAATGCTGGATAAAGGTATTATTCAACAAAGCTCAAGCCCATTTGCATCTCCGGTTGTTCTAGTAGGCAAGAAAGATGGTACTTGGAGACTATGTGTTGATTACCGTGATCTTAACAAGAAGACAATTAAAGATCAATTTCCTATACCTGTTGTGGATGAGTTAATTGATGAACTTGCTGGTTCTAAAATTTTCAGTAAGCTGGATCTACGAGCAGGTTATCATCAGTTACGGGTAGCACATGAAGATGTTTATAAAACTGCATTCAAGACCCATGAAGGGCATTACGAGTTTCTAGTAATGCCCTCCGGCCTTACAAATGCACCAGCATCATTTCAAAGTTGGATGAACAATATTTTTAAACCTTTACTCAGAAAATGCGTACTGGTGTTTTTTGATGACATATTGGTTTACAGTCCATCCTTAACTCAACATTGGAAGCATTTAAAGGCTGTCTTTCAACTGATGCAACATCATCAACTATATGCCAAATCTAGCAAGTGCGCTTTTGCTATATCAAAAGTTGAGTATTTGGGACATTTCATATCAGGTGAAGGTGTAGAAACAGATCTGAAGAAGATAGAAGCCGTAGTAATATGGCCGATTCCTAAAAATGTGAAAGAGTTAAGAAGTTTTTTGGGCATGTCAGGTTATTATAGAAAGTTTATTCGGAATTATGCCTTAATAAGTAAACCATTAACCCAATTGTTGAAGAAAGGAGAATTTAAGTGGGGAAAAGAACCTCAGATTGCTCTAGAAACACTCAAGAAGGCTTTAATCACTGCTCCTGTTCTAGTTGTTCCGGATTTTTCACAAGTATTTGTGGTAGAAACTGATGCATCAAACCAAGGAATTGGTGCAGTATTAATGCAACAAGGACATCCTCTAGCTTTTATCAGTCAAGCTCTCGGACCAAAATGGCAAAAATTATCGGTATATGAAAAAGAACTTCTGGCTATTGTTTTTGCAGTCCAAAAATGGGAACAATATTTGACCGGACACCACTTTATAATCAGAACTGATCAGAAAAGTTTAAAGTGGTTACTTCAACAAAAAATTTCTACTACGTTCCAACAATTTTGGCTGTCAAAACTTATGGGTTTTGATTATGAAATTCAATATAAATCAGGAAGTGAAAATTTGGTAGCTGATGCTTTATCAAGAGTAGAAGGAAGTGAAATCTTTTGTTTAGCCCTCACTACAGTGGAATCTGATTTAATAGATTTGATAAAAGAGAGTTACAAGAAAGATGTCTTTTTAAATTCATTGTTGCAACAAGGAACGCTCCAAGCACATCCTAAATACATAGTTCAAGATGGACTTGTCAAGAAGAAACAAAAGATCGTTGTTGGTAATGATGACCTTACAAAACAGAAAATCTTGTTATGGCTTCATTCTTCACCTGAAGGTGGACACTCTGGTAGAGATGCAACTGTTAAAAGAGTAAAAACATTGTTTATATGGAAAGGTTTACATAAAGATGTGAGTCGATTTGTAAGAAATTGCACTACTTGTCTGGCCAACAAATATGATTCTTCCGCATATCCAGGTTTATTACAACCATTTCCTATACCTATTGCTGTCTGGGTTGATATCTCTATGGATATCATAACTAGACTTCCTAAATCTCAAGGGAAGGAAGTAATCTATGTGGTTGTTGATAGACTGAGCAAATATGCTCATTTCATGGCTTTATCCCACCCATTCTCAGCTGTAGACGTTGCACAAGCATTTATGGATAATGTTTTCAAATTGCATGGATGGCCAGAATCGATTGTAAGTGATAGAGATCCTATCTTTCTTAGTCAATTCTGGACAGCTCTCTTCCAATTACATGGTACTCAATTAAAATTATCATCGGCTTATCACCCTCAAACAAACGGGCAAACCGAGGTAGTGAATAGGTGTCTTGAAAGCTACTTGAGGTGTATGTGTGGGGAAAATCCTAAAGAATGGTCTTTTTGGTTGCCATTGGCTGAATGATGGTACAACACTACTTATCATACGGCTATCAAACTTACTCCATATCAAGTCGTTTATAACCAGCCACCACCGTTTCATTTACCTTATATTCCCGAGGAAACCAACAATGAAGCCGTTGATAGATCACTTCAAAAAAGAGAAAACATGATTAACAGTTTGAAACATCATTTACAATCTGCTCAAAACAGAATGAAAGTTTTAGCTGACAAGAAGAGATCCGAGAGACAATTTCAAGAAGGTGATTGGGTATGGCTTAAATTGCAAAAATACAGGCAAAATTTAGTTCAAGCTAGGGATAATCTAAAACTAAGTCCCAAGTATTTTGGACCCTTCCAAATTTTGTCAAAAAATTGGTAAAGTAGCATATAAATTGCAATTGCCTGCATCAGCACAAACACATAATGTGTTCCATGTGTCCCAATTGAAAACAGTCAAAGGCAGTTTACCTCACCTTCCACACATTCCAGCATGGTGGAGAGGACGTAATGCAGATAGTGATATCAAGCCAAGTGCTATTCTTGATCGACGTATTGTGAAAAGACAAAACAAGGCTGTTGTACAATACTTGATACAGTGGAATGATTTTCCTCCAAGTGAAGCATCTTGGGAGTTTGCAGATCATATAAAGAATAAATTCCCTGAATTTTTTGTTGCATCTATGTGACTTGTGGGCAAGTCAAATGTTTTTGGGAGGGAAAGTATGATATAGAGCGATTGTTATGCAATTAGTTACAAGAAGGGTATAAAGGTCAATTTAGGTAGAAAGTTGTTAGAAGGGAAATCGCTAGTGTTTTAGAGCTATAAATAGAATGTACAACTGTAAGGAGACTTTATGAATTCAGTGAATAAACTCTTTCCCGTATCCTTCCTTATTCTCTTACGTATTCTTTGTAGAACCTCGAAGTTCCAATTCTTCATAAACATGGCAACTTCCTGTATTCTACATCAGTATATCTCTTGAGTGCTTCTATAAATGTCATAGTTTTTTGCTTTTCGTCTGGTTCCGTCTTATTGGTTAGATTGATAAGCTTTATCAAGTATTAAGTTGTTCATTCTTGTTGCATGTTGGGCTGTTTCGATTATAACTTGTTAGCACCGGACTCTATATCAGGTAATCGTAACTTGAAATAACAAATTAATTATCGAATCTTTGTTCTATTTCTTTTAACTTTCGACCATATGCTTAAACCCAATTTGATTTTAGAAAAAAGAAAGAAAGAAAGCATAAAGGTCCTTTAATGGAATCAATTTCTGCAGGTCTGAGCCTGGGATTGAGTTCGAATTTTGGGTTTCAGTCCTCTTTTGGAGATACAAATTTCACCAAAGTGTTCGTTGGTCGGGGTTCTTGAGAGACTCGAAGTGAGACCATGTGTCAATACTTCGACCAATTTAGAGAGATTCTTGAAGCCGTTGTGATCACCGATAAGAACACTGGCCGATCCTTCCATATATTTATAACTTCTGATAGAGGTTCAATTTTTCAATTTAATTTGTTATTATTGTAGACATCCTTCCATAAAATATAATCATTTTGTGTACAGTTTGATTCTTAATCACCCTGGATAGAGTGGATATTTGAGGAGAATTCCAAGTTTTTGTTAGCTTATCAAGGAGACAAAGAACTGCGATCTCACTGTAGACACAGATCTAAAGGGGGTGACGAGGGTACAACAAGATCCCTAAATTTCACAAGAAAAACCTCATTTCCCAAATACGAAGAACAATAAGAATCAGAAGAGCGAAACTAAAACTCATAAATCAGAGTGCGTATCCATTATTGAGATTTGAAGAATTCTCATAGCTCGCTGGAATTTAAGACAAGCCACTTTCAATTTAATCCATTGGCATAACCAAACCCTAAACGCATGGACGTAAGTATCATCTTTCTCAGAATTAATCATTTTGTGTTTTTTAATGATTCTCTTATTTTGTGAGCTTAAATCTTCACTAGAATATATTTATAACTTCTGCAAATTTTGGTATTAATTGCATCTCTGCTGAGTTTTGGGAGCACACATTCGATCAAAAATTTGTTTGGACATTTTGAGCAGTTATTATCCAGTTGTAGCAAGAAGAGGGGTTCCACCCATAATTTCAGCTATCATGAACCACATGTATTGTGTCTCTTATCCTTCGTTTGATTCTAAAAATGATTCTATTCTTCGTGTATAATCATTTCATAAATTCTTTGGTGTTAGTTTAAAATTTTCGTATCAATAGTACTTGTTTTGATATTCTATTATTTTTTCAGAAATCAGAAAACGGATGGTATATATAAATCCATTGTTGATTTTCGACTCAACTCATTTTCTTTTTTTAGCCCAAGCATCAATCTTCCGTCTCATTCCCAACACTATCTCCTGATTTTTTATTGCAGCCTCCAAATTGAAGTCCAAATGGGTCGCAAAAAGTTTGGAAACAAAAAGAAAGGAGTTCTGGTGACCGCCAGGAACTGATATGTGGTGTATGTTTTAGGTTAAAGGTGACAAATTTTCTTTCTGAAATGGCATCTTTTGCTTTTGTCGAGCTCCCTTGTCGCCTATTATTTCTTGGTTCAGGTACCATATTTAATGAAAATTGTTCTGTTTAACAAAAAATGTTAATTCTTTTTATTATTGGACTACTCCCCTGTTTACTTTTGGTTACATGTTTCAATTTTTTTGGCATGCAACATTTATGCTTTTAGGATTTTTTAGGTTTTCGGATTTTCAATTGTTTTCTTCGTGAAAGCCCCAAATTCAATATGTTTCAAAGCTCTTCCGGTACTAATCCACCAGCCATGATGATTTGATAAGGTAAAAAAAACCAAACGGGTCTATTTTTAGTTTGCCATTTTCTGCACATTTGGCCCCTTTATCATTATGTAGCTTATTTGATGAAACTGGATAAAAAGATAATCTTAATCCACAATCACTGTTATAACAAGCATAATGTTTCTGATTCTTTTTTTGTTGAATCGTATTACCTAATCTTTGGTGTGAGGTTTAAAACATTCAATTTCGTGAATTACAAATAATTTAATTGTTTGATGTTTTCTTTCCAATATTGAGTAATCAAAAATTTTATTTGATCAGCCTTCGACTTTTCTCTTTGTTCCATTGTGATTTGGTTTTGTGAAAAAATAATTACAAATGTTCGCTAACTATTATTATTTGTATTTGGAAAGCAGTGGCTTATAAATTAAATTACAATTATTGGCCAAATCTAAAGATTGTAACCATTCCACACCCAAAATTAAATCAGGAGAACCCGTATCAAACACCAAAACATTCACCAAAAACAAACAATCGCCTATACGAACGGGCACATTCAGACATCGGTGATTGATAAACACCACATGGCCATCACCCAATTTGATGTTAATTCCCGTAAAAGCCATTGATTGTAAACCCAAAGCACTAACCACCCGATGAGACAAGAAATTATGTGTGTCCCCACTGTCAACCAATATTACCACAGGAATATCGTCAATTGCACCATTAAATTTGGGAGTTTTACCTCCTGATAAAGTGAGAGCAGATCCCGATAATTCCAAGGTGGAACATAATCCTTCTACTACCTCTTCCGGTTCAGGATCGGTCAAAGGAGTACTACTTGTGAGTAAACAATGTTCACCTATATCATCGCCCTCGTCATCATCGCCCAACAATAGCACCCGCAACTTCCCTTCGGGGCATTTGTCAGTAGGCCCAAACAGCTGACCGCATTTAAAACATAATCCTTTCTTTCTACGTTCTTCCCACTCGGAGCGTGAGAGAGATCGAACCCCACGATCCCGCTGAGCAGAAGATCCCCCGTCCGAAATCGACGCCCCTGGATGACGGAGAGAAACAGGGGAACGAAGGGGCTCTGTTTTTGCTGGGTAGGGCTTATCGTAACTTTTGGGTAAATTAGGGGTGGACGGAGCAACCCGACCCACGACTGCAACCCGATCCGATGGAAAAAAACCACCCGATCTAGGGGTTTGTTGGTAATGGAAGCGAGAGTGGGAAACGTTACCGTGAGATGGTTGTAACAGTTCTTCGACGTCCTTGGCGAGATACATCGCGTCTAATCGCGATTGCGGTCGGTGAAGACGAACCCACCGCTTCACGTCTTCTCGCAATCCGGCCACAAAATAACCCAAAGCCTGAGATTCCGGCAACTTAGGGACCAAAGACAGTAAGTACTCGAAATCATCAATATAATCCATAATGGAATCGGTCTGCTTAAGAGTCGTTAATTGTTCAAAAGGATTCTGGATTTCAATACCGCTAAAGCGCTTTAATAACTCAACAGTCAATTGATCCCACGTAAGAGAGGGATGAACTTGGTGGACAATGGTAAACCAATGTTGAGCAACGCCTACCATACTCAATTGGGCTAACCGGACACGCAGATGTGGAGGAGTACAGTTGATATCAAAATACAAAGTCGCTTTCTGAATCCACCCTTGTGGATCGAAGCCATGAAATTCAGGAAGTTTTACCTTCTTAACAGCCCATGGTAACCCATCGTGTGGATCTGGAGGTGGAAACGCAGGTGTACCCTTGCTACCTGAAGAGGGGACCTTCCCACTCGCCGGAGTGCCAGATGCTAAACCAGAATCTCCCATGTCGGAACCGCCATAAACCCCACCCTCTGGTTTGTTGTCTTGTTTCTTCATCCACTGAAGCATGAGAGTACGAAACTCCCCAAATTCCAAACGATCCTGCTGGAGAGAGGACTTGATCTCAGCTAAGTCACCATGCATTTGGGAAATCTGAGCATCATGTTCATCCAAACGAGTAGCAGTCGATCTAGTAGCAGCCATTCCACAGAAAGAAGGCAGGTCTTGAGCAGGTCGGACCAATGATACAAACTATAAATCAATAGAAGCTGAAAAGAAGAATTAGGAAATAATTTCTCTAGAGATGACGAAAATGAACAAGGATCAAAATGATAGTATTAACCAAAAGTGGTCCCAGGGAATATCCCTCTCTCTGTGCAATATTGCCAAGAGCCAATTACAAATAAGCAAATCACTAGCCACCTCATAACGGATCCCATTCTCTCCTATTTATAGCAAACTCATTTCTAACTAACTTTGTGCATTTTCCACATTTGCCCTCCTCCCCCTTCTAGAATACACCTGCAGTATGCGTGGTCCCGTCTCTTTAGAATTTAGCACTTGATCGTTTGTATCCGCATCTTACCATTCAAAATGTGAATAATTAATATGACTAGAGAGACTGTAATTTTAAATCATCTTGGGGTTAAAATGTAGAGTATCAGACTAATATTGATAAGAGATTGTTTTGTAGCTATGCAACCACAACAACAAGGGGGTGCCTTGTTGAAATGCCAGAGAAGTTGCTTGAAGGTAGGGCCTCTTAACTTAAGAACCTAGGAATATACATGGTCTCAAGAACAAAACATGCATGTCAACTGTTCAAATATGCTGTCTAATTTTCTTTGAAATGAGTCACTGCTCTTACTTGTAGGAGAATCATCACTAATTTTTTTGGAAATATTATGTGCTACTGTGGGATGGTATACTTGTGCATACACATGAGACCATGCACTCATGTTCATATGACACCATATATCGAAGGAATAATGTGTTATAATGGGGGGGCTTTGCAAAAACGTAAATTTCTAACTTTCAGTGAGAATTCCACTTTTGGTTTCATATTTATTGAACTTTTGACGACTATTTGGAATTTCATCAGAGACAAAATAAATGAAATTGTACTTCAAAAATAGGTATCCTAATATTAGAGTGTACTTCTATTTTTTCCTTAGTATGATATATATTATGCTCTAAAATATGTATCTATTGACAGTGAAAAACGTTGATTTACAGACAACATCATCGAACAGGTATGCAAGATCTTTCTTTACAAGTAATGTTGTATTTTGTATCTTTATAAAGTTCAAAGATTGAGGTGAGTTGATGGTTGTTATGGCAGACATTGAGTGATCATGGAATTATATGCATAAAAGATATTCTAAACAAGATTGCGAATGTGGGTTGTTGTTGTGGTCGTCGTCGTCGTCCACTAGTACAAAATCGCACATTGGTCACACTTGGTCGAAATACGGCTGCGACATTTTTAAAAAAAAGTGTGGCACATGGCACTGATGAAATTTCGAGAATGTTTATGGACACATGTAAATTAGTTTATGTGACCATACAAAATAATGACCACACTTATTTAAAAAAATATGACACTCATTCGTGACACTCGACTTCAATGTGACCAAATGATACAATCACCCACATTTACCGTTTTAAGAATGTGATACTTATTTTATTAGAGATTATAGATACGTAATGGTCACATAAGAAAATTGTACATGTGACTGTGTGATTGTGCCATATTAGACACATCAAATCTAATGTGTCCAAAAAGATAACAAATATGGCCACATCAAATCTAATGTGTCTAAAAAGATAACAAATATGGCCACATAAAATAGTCATGTGTCCATAGGATGATGTTTATTGGTTACATATTAAAAGTAAGAAAAGAAGTCGGTTTAAGTGGTTTATTGTCATATACATTTTTATTACATGTGTCAAAATATGATCAATTATATTGGAAAATTTAAATATGTGTGGCTGTATGTAGGATTTGGTGAGCGTAGAATTAAAAAGCGTGGCCATAGGTAAATATAGTTGAATAAGAAAACCATTGTTGGGGTAGTCTACATATTTTATGTTCATTGAAAGTGTGACCATCGATATGTAATTGTCATGTGTTTTGTGTTATGTTATGTCCAACGGTGACTAATGGATATTATACATATTTTATATTCATTGAAAGTGTGACTATTGATATGTAATTGTCATGTGTTTTATGTTATGTTATGTCCAAAGGTAAAAAATGGTCATCATAATAATTAAAAATGTTTATGTAGGTATTCAAAGGTGACTAATGGGTAGTCTACATATTTTATGTTCATTGAAAGTGTGACCATCGATATGTAATTGTCATGTGTTTTGTGTTATGTTATGTCCAACAGTGACAAATGGGTATTATACATATTTTATATTCATTGAAAGTGTGACTATTGATATGTAATTGTCATGTGTTTTGTGTTATGTTATGTCCAAAGGTAAAAAATGGTCATCATAAATTTAAAAATGTTTATGTAGGTATTCAACGGTGACTAATGGGTAGTCTACATATTTTATGTTCATTGAAAGTGTGACCATCGATATGTAATTGCCATGTGTTTTGTGTTATGTTATGTCCAAAGATAAAAAATGGTCATCATAAAACTTAAAAATGTTTATGTAGGTATTCAACGGTGACTAATGGGTATTATACATATTTTATGTTCATTGAAAGTGTGACTATTGATATGTAATTGCCATGTGTTTTGGGTTATGTTATGTCCAAAGGTAAAAAATGGTCATCATAAAACTTAAAAATGTTTATGTAGGTATTCAACGGTGACTAAAGGGTATTATACATATTTTATGTTCATTGAAAGTGTGACTATTGATATGTAATTGCCATGTGTTTTGTGTTATGTTATGTCCAAAGGTCTCCATTGGTATTATGATCACACAAAATACCAGCAATAGCGTTAAACTTTAAAGGTCTCCATTGGTATTAGGATCACACAAACCAAAAAGCAATGAAAACGCAATTCCTAAGTAGATAAATTTTATTAAATAGAATATCCCAGAAAATTGCTGTATGTAGTACAATTAACCAAAATGTTAAAAAAAAGGTAATTCTATCAAGTTGGTGCGTAATCACCATATGGAATAGTTAATAGCATGCACAATCAAGGGAACTTGTAAGAAATTGTGTAATGTCTTTTCTGCAAGTAATTAATGGATTACATATCCCCTGCATCAACTTGTTTGTCCTTTGCCTTCTCCTTCTACAAACAAAAGCAATTGCTAAAAACATGAATTTTATACAAATGTAGAGTTGATATATGATATATGTAAACATTAGGCTATGATGAAGGTACACATACCTTACGTATAACAATACCCTGACAATCAGTACGAAAATAATCATTTTCCTTATGCAACTCAACTGGGTGTAGACGTGGCAATATATTGTCATTTTTAGGACATACTGTAGTACTAAATTCTTCATCTACATCATCGTACGCATCTCTGTAATTCTTGGGAGGTGTTTTGAAGACAATAGATTTTTTGTGATTGATTGGGTCTGCCACGTAAAAGACTTGTTGTGCTTGTGAGGCTAATATGAAGGGATCATCCTTATGGCCCAACCTTTTTAGTTCCACAAGTGTGTACCCTAGTTTATCCTTCTTCACCCTAGTTCTACTATCTACCCAATCACACTTAAAAATAGGAATTCTTTTGAAATTATAATCTAATACCCATGTCTCTTGTAAAACACCATAATAAGTGTTTTTAACATGGGTTACAACATCTTTGGAAATGTGTGTGTCTGTTGCAACAACACAAACACCACTATCTTGGTAACCTTTACATTCTCGACTGTTTGTACGGAATGTGTATCCATTGATAACATATACATCATATTTCAGTACATTGATGTTTGGTTTATGTGAAATCCAATCAACAGTTGCTGGTACACTATCTTTGTAGACTTGTGACTCTCTATATACCTGAAAAGTAGAAGAAGACGGGTAGTAAATAGCTACACTTAATTTGTACAGGTAAACAGTGTCAACAAATTCCTACCAAAATTGCCCAAAATTGTCAAATACCTACAACATGCATAGTACATTGCTATAACAAGTAAAGAAAAGGTTCGGGTGCTGCATCCAACATGCATAGTACATTGATATAAAATGTCACTAATACATAAAAAACAATGTACCTCGTGCTGTAACCAAGTAGCAGACGTTTTAGTGTGCTCTTGCTGCAGATGATTTTGATGTTTAGTAGGGTATTTGTTTTGCAAAAATTGCATGTGTCTCCTGGAAAATTTTTAAAGCTTTAGTGTAAAACTACAAAAAAGTAAGTAAGCATAGACAAAACAAAACCTTACATGATGTATGGTTCCACTTCAGATGTATTTTGCAACACAAAGAAATGTGATTTCTCGAAGAGGTCTGCACAAACTTCTCCTGTTTTAGGAGCCGATATAGGAGTGCCGTCTATCGGAGAAAGAGTATCTTCATGAAGTCCACATGTGTTATGTGTGTCATGTGGTATACCGACCGTATCCATGCTTCTAAAGAATTCACTAAAAAACTCAATCGTCTCTTCTGCAACATTCCCTTCCGCAATGCATCCTTTCGGTCTATTTCTGTTTCGTACGTGTCCCTTTATAACCTTCATAAACCTTTCGAATGGGTACATCCAAAGAAAGAAATTGGACCACATAATTTAACTTCCCTAGTATGGTGTACGGTTAGATGAATCATCACATCAAAAAATGCTGGTGGAAAGTGTTTCTCAAGAAGGCATAAGGTCACACATAATTCTTCTTGCAACCTTTGGAGTTCATCCACTTTTATTTCTTTGCTACATATTTTTTTGAAAAAGAAACAAAACCTGGTAATAGTAATTCTGGTTGGTGCATGCTTCATAGGTCTAATTGCGACGGGCAGAAATTGTTGCATGAGCATGTGATAGTCATGTGACTTAAGTCCAATCAGCTTCCTGTCCTTCAAACTGACCAAACTAGAAAAATTAGAACAATACCCCTGTGGAACTTTCAAGTTGTATAAAGTTTCACAAAACTTGTCTTTTTCGTCTTTCGTCATTGTGCATGCTGCTGGGGGAAGTGTGGTATTATTCCCTTCTTTCTTAGGATGTAACTCTGGTTTTAAATTAAAATGGACCAAATCCAAACGTGCTTTGTGACCATCTTTCGTCTTATTTGGAACGTCCAACAATGTTCCAATTATACTTTCCGCCACATTCTTTTCAATATGCATAAAATCTATGCAATGTTGGATCGTATTGTAGCGCCAATACCTAAGACATCTATACCATATATTAAATTTCTTCCAGTAAGGGTCTTGTTGTTGGGAAAGCTCTGAACTATCTACGTGCTTTGCTTTTCTCTTTCTTTCTTTTATCTTCCCACCCCTACCGCTCAAAGTATGTTGGACTTACCGATCCTTACCATTAGTTACCCTTCCCCATTTATTAATTACAAATTTTACCTTTTTATATATTTCCTCCCCAGTCAAAGGTTCTGGAGCAAGTAAGTGCTCTTGCTCCCCATTAAATGCCTTTTTCTGTTTTCTAAACGGGTGATCATACGGAAGATATCGCATGTGCCCGGCGTAACATTTCTTATTTGATTCTGGAAGTCTAATACAGTGAGTTTGTTCTCCACACACAACATAACCCCTGAATCCACTGTGAGGACAACCACTTAACGTACCGAGAGCAGGGTAGTCGTTAATCGTCCATAACACAGCTGCACGTAGAGTAAACTTCTCTTGTGCATATGCATCATAAGTCTCGACTCCCCGATCGAATAATATTTGCAGATCATCGATCAAAGGGGCTAGGAAAACATCAATCTCGTTTCCTGGTGATCCTGATATCAATAAAGAAAGCATTATAAACTTTCTTTTCATACACAACCATGGTGGTAGGTTGTATATGACAGATAGAACAGGCCATACACTATGATGTCTAGTTCCGCTATTCACATCGACCCCGTCAGCGGAAATGCCTAGCCTTAGATTTCTTGGTTCGATCCCAAAGTCGGGAAATTTGTCATCTAAGGCAGCCCATGCGGTTGAATCTGCCAGGTGACGCATAACACCGGGTTCCACCTTTCTTTCGGTGGCGTGCCATGTTAACTCTTTCGCTGTATTTTTAGATTGAAACAGTTGTTTCATTCGTGGAATAATTGGAAAGTATCACATTACATTTGCCGGTACGTTTTTGTAAATTTTATTTTTTTGTTCATCCACCTTCCACCTAGATTTAGCACAATTTGGACATTTTGTCAATTGTTCATACTCGTGCCTGCATACACCTGTTTACACATGCATGTATTTTCTCATACCCTGAACCTATTTGTTTCAATGCTTTCTTGGCCTCGTATGTACAACTATACATTTCGTTTCCTTCTGGTAACATACGTTTGAGCAAAGCTAATAATTCGTTAAAGTATTTATCTGAAACTCCATACTTACTCTTTAGGTTGAGCTGTTGTATGATAGCAGATAACTTTGTGAAGTTCGGACACCCTTCATATAGTTGCTTTTCGGCATCTTGTAGCATTTCTCTAAACTTGGTAGGGTCGTCCATAAAATTTTCTTCTGCAGCTTGAACCAACTCTTTAGTTTCTGCAGCATCTGTTGCGTTTTGGTTTGTTGTATCCATGGAATCTACAAGGTATGTAGTGTCCATGCCAAAGTCTTCATCAACAATATAAGGTAAAGGTGGTTCTTCTTTTTCTCCATGATATGTCCAGTTTGTGTACGTTTCATCAATTCCATGAGTGAATAAGTGGTCATCTACCACTCGCACATAATGAGGGATGTGGTTGACACATTGTATACATGGACATGGAATTTTTATGGTTTTTTTGGCATGTAAAGGATCGATGTTTTTACTAATATAGTAATTGTTTACTGCATATTCCAAGAATGCTTTAACTCCACTTATATAACGTGATGTGTTTCTTTTGGCTCCCATCCAAGACTTGTCCATCATGATGCCTCAAACTACTACTATCATCGATTCACAGAAAGTGACAAGAAAACGTAAATTGAGTTAGATATACTATACATCTGGTGCTTTAAATAAACCCATTAACTGATATCATAGTTGTTGAATGTGTCATTTGTTTTTCTTTATGCATTGTTAAAAGAGGCGTTCTGTCGAGCAGTTGGTGTGCATACATAAACCAATTGTAAACAATTAAATAAATGATATGTAACTGTAATCCACATTTAATTTGAATAAAGCATGTACATAAGTTTCTGAATAATCACCAATTACATACATTTGTGTGTTGCAGGTTAATTGTAAATGTATTTCCAATCGTGTAGTTGGTCTAGTTAAACGAAATTGCATATGGGAGAGGTTTATATGTTGCAATAAAATTTCCACATGCAATTGTATTCGAAACGTCCTACGACGATGATTAAAGGAGAATCCTTGGAGTACAATGAAATAAGTGTGGACAAGGAATTACGAACATAGTATTCAGTTAGGTTTAGATCGTTGCAATGTTCATTTGATAAGGGGGAGGCTGACGTATGCGTGTGTATTCTTACCATAGGTCGCGAGTTCGAGCCTGCCTTCACTTTTTTTTGAAGTCTACTACATGGCGCCTTCTGTTTTTTAATTATTTTTATGAACTTTGTTTAATTTTTTACAACTTTAGCTATTACAATATTATATTTTCAAATTAGGTCCACAATTGTTTTCCATCATGTGAGGGTTAAAGGGTAATATTCAGTAGGGCTTCCCTATAAGCACGTTACTTTCACACAATTCAATTGGCAACTGCTTGATCGATTCACACAGGAGGACGTCGGTACCCTCAAGTCGCAAACGGTTCAATCAACGTGAAATGGTAGTATGTCGATGTGGAAGTCCAGCAATCAAGGTGACTTCATGGACTGATCTAAACCCAGGTAGGCAATTTTGGAGTTGTTCAAGGTTAGGAACGAAATGTGGGTTCATAGGGTGGGCAGACCCTCCAATGTGTCGCAGGGCTGTTATCGTGATCCCAGGTTTGCTTAAAGCAATGAACCGGTTGGAAGCTAAAGTCTGGAAGATGAAAATGTTCTTAATTTGTTCTTGGGTTTTCTTTTTGGGTTACTATGTAATGTTGTAGTATTTGGAGTATGTGGAAAATGTCGTATTTTACGATTACCCTTTAATTAATATGAATCTGGTTAAAATTGATTATTGGTTTTTGTATTGAAACAAACAATTACATAAATGCAAACCGGTATTAAATTGTAATGCATCTACATTCAATAGTGTTGATGGGATAGCATAATCATTATATTGTATTCGTGTAGAAGAGTAAACGTTTTTTAGTTTTCGTAATTGTACCCTTTCGTAATAGACATAACCAACAATTAATGTTATTAATTACAAATGTGAAATCTTATCTACCCACTGATTTCTAAATCTTATAAAGGCATGAGAAGGTTTAAATGTATATCCATATTCAGGAAATTACGGTTAAGAAAAACAAGAGAAAAACTATGAAAGGAATGGAACTACACTTCATGCTCAACAATCTAATCCGTAGAGCCGAAGTTACCAAAAAAATGATCAACGATGTTGAAATGAAACTAGAAAGAGACATGGAAGCCAAAACATGTATGTTGGATCAGTTGGTTGAGAGGCCTCGATATATGAACTTTGTGAATGGGACAAAGGCGATTGATGAAGGGAAGTCACAGACTGCAACTATGTTGGAGATGCTTTACAATCTCCAGGAGTCACTGGAGGCAGAGATTGAAGGGTACGAGGAGATGAAGAAATTGATTCAGTTTGCGTAGGGAAACCTGGTTGTCTTTTGGAAAGGATCGATGTTGATATGTTGTTTTTGTCTATGATTTACTTTCTGTGCTGATCTGGTATGTTGTAAGTATTTGTTTAGGTTGGTATGTTTTATGTTATCGTATGTTGGTCATGTATTGAACAAAATATGGTGAAGTTTGTTGGTATTAAAAAAAAATCGTCATATTTATCCCAGAAAACACTCAAAAGTTATCATCAAACCCATAACAAAAAGATTCACAAAGTCGACATAACATTAAATATTTATACAAAATGGTCCATAATCAAAACATATATATATATATATATATATATATATATATATATATATATATATATATATATATATATATATATATATATATATATATATATATATATATTTATATAACATTGCATACGAACCTATTCCTTAAGTAAATCCTCCACTGCTTCCACTTGGAATTTCATAGCCATACAAACCTGTTCCATCTTCTGATGAAAACCCTTACATGCCTCGATTTCTTTGTGTATGCTTTGAAGACGTTGATCGTAGTAATTGGTGGGAATGTACTTCTTTGTTTTAGATTCCAGCATGTAGTCCCTAAAAACGCTCGTGTTTCTAGATGGGATCGTAAAGACATCATATTGATCCTGGCTTCATGGATCTTGTCCCTTTTTTCATCGGCGTACTCTTTTGCGTAAACACGAACCTTTCTTGCAATATCAGCGTCCATTGTGGTTTAGGGATAGAAGTGTTCTAGAGAGATAATATGGAAGTTGTAATATTTGATTGGAAAACAGTATCTATCCTTTTTGAAAAACCAGTATTTATAATATAACTTAGGACTATATTAACAGTTATTAGAATAGTATACTAACTTAAATACGGTATGTATTCCAATATACAACTACAAAGCGAATTAAATGCTAACTATAATATAACTTAGGAATATAAAATCGTATCGATAACTTAAATACGGTATGTATTCCAATATACAACTACAAAGCGAATAAAATACTAAATCATCATAACGGTTACAGTAATACGGCTAGTCATCTGATCAGGCGTCTTGTAGTAACTGCCCCATAACGTCATCCATCAATATTATACACGTGTAAACTATCATTATATCTACATGACCTAAGAAGTTATTATCCCAAGTAAAAAATAACTTTTATATTTATTTGGAAACTGACCGAAAACCAAAAATACCTTTATAAGGCAAACGGTTT
This sequence comes from Cichorium intybus, assembly GCA_023525715.1. Lineage (NCBI taxonomy): Eukaryota > Viridiplantae > Streptophyta > Magnoliopsida > Asterales > Asteraceae > Cichorium > Cichorium intybus. The sequence continues at coordinate 53,159,529 of CM042010.1, read as the reverse complement.
GACCATTATCGATCACGTATCACAATTCAAATCTTTCTGACACACAGCATTCATGGCTTCGTCTTCATAAAAAATACAAGACAAAACATCTGAAGTTAGCAAGGAAGGAATCGCGTCTTCATCCAAAATACAAGACAATATCTCTGAAATTAGCAAGGACGAAATCGAACAACAATATGAAACCATAGGAAAGCAATATGTTTGGGCAAACGAAACAAGAGATTTAATCGAACAAGAAGTTGATGATCAAAATGATCTACTCCGGGCAATTCCTCGTCTCCCCCCAACCCCTGAGAGAGATATGCTGAAGAAAGTAATACGAAGAAACCACCAAGCCATGGACATCTTGACCGAACTCATAGATGAGTTGGTTGAAACGATGAATGAATGTGAAAGTTTCCTTCAAGTGAAAAAAGTAAGAACTAAATAGGATAACATACTTAGAATTTTGTTCAGTGTTTGATCATGTTTAATTTCGTACTTTTTATTTTTGCGTATATGTATCATCATATATAGATTTGATGATACTATATATTGTGTTATAACTATTCCGTATCTAATATATTATGCTTATGTCGATGTTCAATGTTAATTTGATGTCTGATTGTATGTAAATGTTATTCTCGATGTTTGATCTTTTTCATTAACAAATTTCTTAAAGAAAAATGGGGTAAGGCAATCAGCCGCAGGGCACAATGCATACGTATTGAATACGATCGGTATGAATTCCTTAAGGACCAATTTTGTTACAAATATAAGCTGTGATATATGTTAAAATATGCAAACATGGACTGAAATCAACATATTCGGGCCTACAATGGACCAAATATGTTAAATGCAACTCAAATCTACTAAAAGATATAAAAACAGGGACCAAATATGTTAAAATATGCAAACATGGACTGAAATGAACATATTCGGGCCTACAATGGACCAAATATGTTAAATGCAACTCAAATATAATAAAAAATATAAAAACAGGGACCAAATATGTTAAAATATGCAAACATGGACTGAAATCAACATATTCGGGCCTACAATGGACCAAATATGTTAAATGCAACTCAAATCTACTAAAAGATATAAAAACAGGGACCAAATATGTTAAAATATGCAAACATGGACTGAAATTAACATATTCGGGCCTACAATGGACCAAATATGTTAAATGCAACTCAAATCTACTAAAAGATATCAAAACAGGGACCAAATATGTTAAAATATGCAAACATGGACTGAAATTAACATATTCGGGCCTACAATGGACCAAATATGTAAAATGCAACTCAAATATACTAAAAGATATAAAAACAGGGACCAAATATGTTAAAATATGCAAACATGGACTGAAATTAACATATTCGGGCCTACAATGGACATAACCCATCACAACCCTACCTGGTTGACCATAACCCATCACAACCCTACCTGGTTGACCATAACCCATCATAACCCTACCTGGTTGACCATAACCCATCACAACCCTACCTGGTTGACCATAACCCATCACAACCCTACTTGGTTGACCATAACCCATCACAACCCTTCATGGTTAACCATAACCCACACAACCCTACCTAGTTGACCATAGCCCATCACAACCCTACCTGGTTGACCATAACACATCACAACCTTACCTGGTTGACCATAACCCATCACAACCCATCACAACCCTTCATGGTTGACCATAACCCATCACAACCCTTCATGGTTGACCATAACTCATCACAACCCTACCTGGTTGACTATAACCCATCACAACCCTACCTGGTTGACCATAACCTATCACAACCCTACCTGGTTGACCATAACCCATCAAAACCCTACCTGGTTGACCATAACCCATCACAACCCTACCTGGTTGACCATAACCCATCACAACCCTTCATGGTTGACCATAACCCATCACAACCCTACCTGGTTGACCATAACCCATCACAACCCTACCTGGTTGTCCATAACCCATCACAACCTTACCTGGTTGACCATAACCCATCACAACCCTTCATGGTTGACCATAACCCATCACAACCCTACCTGGTTGACCATAACCCATCACAACCCTTCATGGTTGACCATAACCCATCACAACCCTACCTGGTTGTCCATAACCCATCACAACCCTACCTGGTTGACCATAACCCATCACAACCCTTCATGGTTGACCATAACCCATCACAACCCTACCGGTTGACCATAACCCATCACAACCCTTCATGGTTGACCATAACCCATCACAACCCTACCTGGTTGACCATAACCCATCACAACCCTTCCTGGTTGACCATAACCCATCACAACCCTTCCTGGTTGACCATAACCCATCACAACCCTACCTGGTTGACCATAACCCATCACAACCCTACCTGGTTGACCATAACACATCACAACCCTACCTGGTTGACCATCACCCATCACAACCCTTCATGGTTGACTCGTTTTCCAATAACGGATTATATCCAATTCATTTTGACCCGACTGGAAAACCCGGCCTATGATAGTTTGTTTATAAGTGCCAAACGATTTTGAAGTTGGTTTGCAAGAGCAAAACTCGTGCGGCGTGTTGCGTGAAAATGAATAGATTGAATGGAGAGAAGAAGGTGGAGAAGACGGTTCGGGAAAGAGATAGTGAAGCGTACATGCCAAGTCGGACCTCTATTCAATAAACAGTGGAACCGTGGAAGCCATATGTGTCTTAAACAGTAGTCGGTGGAAGAAGCCAAATGGGGGAAAAGGGCGGTGGAGGTGACTCGTTTTCCAATAGCGGATTATATCCAATTCACTTTGACCCGACTGGAAAACCCGGCCTATGATAGTTTGTTTATAATTTCTTTAGACACGTGTCTTTCCCCTAAATAAAACCTTCCTTTCCTTATATATATATATATATATATATACTCCCTAAGAGGACTAAGGACAAACATGCCAGGCTACCAAAAGATGTCCCACCGCTCAAAAATGTCCTCCCTGATCATAACATAAAAGCTGAAATTAAATTTAAAGACGAAACTACCCTTTCCCAAGCCTGCTTCTCCAAAGGCCCACGTCAATTGCTTCTCCAACGACTAGAAACCAAGCACAAAAAAACAAATTTTCAAAAAATCATGTTTTGTAACGGTCACAAAAAAAGGGGAAAAACCAGGCTTTTTCCGGTCCAAAAACAGGTCAATGCATAGGAATGAAACCGGTCTAGAACCGGCGATTCGGTTAAACCGGAACCGATTAGTGACAAACCAGTTATAGGAAAAACTGGTTCGGTTTTTTTGTCCGGTTTTTTGTTACGTTTGTGCACCTCTAGCTTGGGTAAACAACTTGCTTGCCCTCCTTTTTCTTTGGTAGACCATGAACTGATCGGGCTTATCAGATGGTCAGTCTAGCAAAAAGAAAAACCTGGCCCACTTGACTACCGATCCGTTTGTACTTTTGTCTCTAATTCTAATTCTCGCTCCTTCAAAGAATTGAAAACCATCGACAAGTCTAAACTTTCTGCAAAAAGAAAAAAGACAAAATAAAATTCTCGCGGTCTACCGCCGATCTCTCCCACAGGTCTCACAGGATCTCGCCATAGGCCGTTGTTCGGCACGGTGATCTCACATACTCTCGCTGTTACTGCCTCTCTTTGTATGTCTCTCCCAAGCCCTCACAATCTTACTTTGTGTATGTCTTAATGTCTCTGGTATGCCACCGTTTTAATTTTGTTAGTCGTTCTTTTTCAACAATCAATAAAGAAACCAATTCATGTATCCTAAATTTTTTTTTTGTAGAATTCTTAACAAGGTTGTAAAAAGGAACCTAATATTGTCCTCAAAGCCCTCTTTATTGGTGAAGACCTAGAAACGTAAATCATAAACCAATGTCAATTGAAGAAATTGTCACAAAAGATCAAGCTGCAAGCTTGAGCTGGGAAACCCAGAAAAAGTAACTGACAAATTGATGTCAAAAGCCCTTAAATTGGGGATTAAAAACCATAGGTCTATAGAGAAATCGAAAAAAGCAATCAAAAACAAAATAAAATAAACCAAATGAATGGATGTAATTCAAACTAGTGACAATAAAATTGAAAGGCAGGCGTAAGATTTTCATCAGGAATGGCCATAAAAAGAGCCAACACAAGCACAAACCTCTGCAACACTCTATCCTTCTATAAAGTACATTTTAGTCTTGACCTTAAAGAACTCATAGCTAAACCAGGGGTTTCGTTTTCATAACTTAATAGCTCTTCATCAGCCAATTAATAGTTTGGCAATGAGATTACCCTACATGTCTACAAAGCTAAGTCTTTATATATATAGCTGTTAGGGTTCCTTTGCTAGTTGTGTTTCTGTTAAATTTGTTTTGTTGGTAGTTATTATTTTTATTAGGGTTAAAGTTAGGCTTTGTTGAAAATTCATATGCTTAAGTTAGAATATGTTAATCTTTTATTAAGTTAGTAAAAAACTGATGTATTAAAGTTAAAATGTGTTGATCTTTTTGTGGTCTTTATCTCGTTAACCGGGATCGCTTCTCTAACCGATCTTTTTTTTTTTCTAAGGGGTTCGTTTGTTACCTTGCAGCCTCTAAGCTTCAAAGCTCAAATATGCACCTGTTAGTGGAAGCACATATATTTTCCGCTGAAAAGGAAAAAAAGAAGACTGGAAAAACAACTATGGAGAACCTCCCAGGTGAAATTTTATCAGACGTATTCATCCGGTTGTTGGCCAAACAACTTGCTCAAATGATGAATCCTCCTTTGTAAAATCTCACCTCCCATCATTCTATCCATAACAACGATGGGACTCTCTTGCTCTTCCAACAGACATTTTCTCGTGACTATACTTCAATCACAGCATGGCCCACTCGTTCTTCTGATCCAGAACACATAAATTTCACCAAACTCCCGGTTAATCCCCCATCCACATATACCAATGGCAGTGTCATTGGATCTGCAAATGGATTAATATGCTTTACATACGAGTCCTATTCTTTTCCCTCCCGAGATTATGTGGTTCACATTTGGAACCCTTCTCTCTCCGCTGTGTTAACTCTCCCACCATGCTCCACTGAAGGAAACCATTTCCGATTTGGGTTTGATCCCAATCTGATGATTACAAAGTTGTAAAGATTCAAAACATTTTTTACAACCCACCATGCTACAACAAGTTGAGGTCTATATCATGAGAAAGGGCTCTTGGGAGTTGATAATTCAGAGGTTTTCATCGCAGATGACACTGATTAAGTATGATACTGAATCCTGTGTAGATAGCCATGATGGCCGTCTTCATTGGGTCGGTTATGATCCTGAGTTGAACAAAGAAACGATAGTGGGATTTGATTTGGGTGCAGAAACATTCCGTGAGATACCTCTTCTGTTAGAATATGGAGGCTTTGTCAACAAAGGGGTGAAGAAGTTTTCTAAAGTTCAGTCACCCAAATCAGATGAAGACAAGAAAGAAATGGCTAAAGTACCTTATGCATCTGCAATTGGTAGTCTCATGTATGCAATGGTATGCACGAGACCAGATATTGCACATGCAGTGGGAGTTGTTAGTCGATTTATGTCCAATCCGGGGAGAGAACATTGGGAAGCAGTTAAATGGCTGCTAAGATATTTGAAGGGGACTTCAAAAGTGGCATTGCATTTTAAAGGGAAGGATGTCATTCTGAAGGGTTTTGCAGATGCAGACCTTGGTGGTTGCAAAGACTCATACAAAAGCACTACCGGGTATGTCTTTACAGTGGGAGGCACTGCAGTGAGTTGGATGTCTAAACTCCAGAAAAGTGTTGCCCTTTCAACCACAGAAGCAGAGTATATGGCAGTTGCTGAAGCAAGCAAAGAGCTTATATGGTTGAAGATTTTTCTCGAAGAACTTGGCAACGAACAAGTTGATTGTGCACTGTTTTGTGATAATCAAAGTGCAATACACCATGCAAAGAATCATGTCTTCCATTCGAAGACAAAGCACATACAGCTGAGATATCACTTTATCAGAGAAAGAATTAATGATGGTACTCTAAAGTTGAAGAAGATCAAAGGAACTGAAAATCCAGCTGATATGTTGACTAAGGTTGTTACATTAGAGAAGTTGAAGCTCTGCATAGCTTCAACTGGCCTTCAGGATAATTGAAGAGAAGGCCAGGGTAACTAGGAAGGAGCTAAGATCAAAAGTGTTTTTAATACACAGTTGAAGTGTAAGAACCCGCGAAAAAGTTGTAAAAGGGTAAAACGATCTTTTGACACGTTATAAGACTATTATGTGAAATAACATGTATTTGTAAAATAATATAATAAGAAATAAGAGTTTATGTGAAATTTGGAGTTTTTATCGTGTGAATAGTAAACTTGACCAAAAATGGCAAAATGGTCATTTGACATGGAAATGACCAAAATGTAAAGAAAATGTTAAGTTGGAAGTTAATGAAGCATAAATGGTAAGTTATGGGTCTTAGGACCATTTTTGAAGAAAGGTTTGAAAGAAAGGGACCTAAATGCAAAGTTTTTATAAACCTTAAATATATATTATATATGATAAGTATTCTCATTATTTCAAGAAGCTAGTAGAAACTTTCAGAAGATACGAGAGAGAGAACGAGAAGAAGAACACGGGAGCTCAAGGGAATTGTCAAGAATCAAGAATCCAACCTTGGAATTAGAGATTCCAGCTTTGAAAGGTAAGATTTCCTTTGTTTTAACCTAGGTTTTGTGGGTGTTCTTGATGTGGTCTTTGAGATGAATTGAAACTGCAATTTCAGTCTTGAACCATGTGGTTTAAGTGGCAAATGCTTCCAATAAGTCAATTGCTAAGCGTTTAACTCAAAAACATGGAAGTAGATTGCTATTCTTGAGAATTTTCAAGTTTGGTCAAGAACTTCAATTCTTGTATTTGATTGATTGAAACGATTTTAATAGCTTAAAACCTTGTACTAATGGAGGGTTTTAGTCAAGGAACAAACCCCATACGATTAAGAACAGAAATAAGTGCTTAATGGGTGAAAACTGCATGCTACAGTGCCAAATCGCGACTGATCAGGAGCCTGCCCAGGCGCCAGGCGCATTGCGCCCAGGACCAGGGCGGGGTGCGCCCAGGCGCAGTGCGCCTCCAGACAGGACCAAAAATGTTAGAAATTTCAAATGCTAGAAACCATAGTTAGACATGTCCGTTTGGTCTGAAATTTTAGCCATAACCCTAAAATGGTATAAGAACATGTCGGGAATTGTCAAATCCGTAATCCGACCTTGCGAAAAAGTCACTGTAGCGGCAGTGGCTAAAATTCATATTTATGCCAAAACTTGATTTTTGGAATTTGAGCTAGACTTGTCCAATGAACTCCAAATTTGAAACACAAGTCTAATATGGCCTAAGATTTCATGGAAAAGAGTCGGAACTGAAATACGACCCCTCGGGGGTACTGTAGCAATATACGCGTATTTCGAAGAAAACTATAAAACGAGTTTATTAATGGTTATACATTTATTATAACCTGGAGTTGTGTCATGTGAGACTTTAGCATTATAGTGTTAATTATATTGAGTATTTATATATACTACTTGTATAGGTGGTGCTTCAAACGTTATTGAGCACGGGAAAGGAAAAGGCGTATGTGAAGCCTAGTGAACCGTAGTAGAATCAAGGTGAGTTTTATGAGGATTTCTATAGTACATAGCAAAATGTTATTTTCAGAAAAGTAAGATTTTGGAAAATAGTTTTGAAAGAAGCTCTATGCAAGGGCTTAGTGTTTTAAACAGATTTTTTAAAGTATGGTTTGCAAAGTATTTTGAAAGAAGTTCCTTATGTGAACTAAGATGTCAAAATCAGTTTTTGAAAGTATTTTCAGTAAAGAGTTATAAAATGTTTGAGTAAAAGTTGTTTACAAATTGTGTCCCATTTTGACCAATTTGAGATGAAATGAAGTACGAATTAAAGAAAGAAAGAGGTATGAGCCAGTTGTCCGGACTAGGATCACCCACATAATCGGGGGATCAGAAGACACTACTGGGATGGTACCTCCCGTCGCGAAGTAGTTGTCTAGTTTAGTATACCCTTGTGCTTGAATTCGTTCCAAGTCACAAAGGGGAGACAGAATGAGCAAACCTAACGGATGGATCTGTTCTGTCCCGCAAGGTGAGTTAGTAGAATGAATTAAAATAAATTAATTCATGAGTTTCAGTTGGTCACAAGTAAATGAGAAAGAAAGTAGTTTTGAAGAAAGAAAGTATTTTAAAAGAAAGAAAGCTGTTTTAAATAAAGAAAGCAAAGAAAGCAGTTTTAAGAAAAGAAGTAGTTTTGAGAAAAAATGTTTGTAAGTTTTAAAGGTATAAACGAAAAGAGATATGTTATGAAAAATATGTTCTAGTAGCTTATTTGTGTATAATTCAAGTTTTGGGCAGAAAAGTTTTGGGTCTAAAACCCATATTACTCACGAGACTTTATGTCTCACGTACTACTTGTTTTAAATGCTATGTACTTATGTGAGTAGAGCAGGAGCTAGGTTACTTATTGTGCCTTGAAGCTGGGACTGCGTAAATTACAGATAAGTTTAAATTATGGTTTCTGTATTAAGTCTGTAATACCCTTTCAGAATAAAGTTTGTAAAAACAAATTGGTGACTTTTATTAGTCAAGTTTTGTAAAATAAACTATATTAAATTATGTTTTGAGAAAGGGGTGTTACAGTTTTGGTATCAGAGCCATAGTTTAAGCGAACTAGGTGTCAGTATTTGAACCTAGACTTAAACTGTGTAGGAGATTAGTAGAGCACCTATTTGGGTATAATGTAGGGAGTAAGTAGAAATGGGAGTAAAACCACAACAGTGGAACATGAGTCTTAGTGGTAAAACTGGAAGCAAATGTGTATAGGTGGTTATAATAATATGGGCCCGTACTATCATAATCACATGATATACATTTGAGTCTGGTGGAACCACACAGGAATCATGTGAAGCCGTAAGAGATAAGTGTAAGAGGTTTGAGGGGTATAGATTCAGTATACCTATGGAAGAAAATCCAATATGACTGTAAATAATACAGTATCAAAGAAAAAGTGTTGAAGACAAAATAGCAAATATGATATATATAGGGAAAAATCCCATACTCTATATGAGTCAGTATAAAGTATATGTAATAAGACATAAGAAAATACGAGTAAAGAGCACTGAAAATAAGATGACAAGAATGCTAAAGTAATGAAGGAGAAAAGTTTGAATTTGTGGTTGTGATGACCACCGTATAATATGAGAAATAATGTAAAGTATGACAAGAATCAGTAAAAGAGACATGGTTAGAATGTGTAAATGTATTGAAAATGTTAATAGAAGTAATGAAGTACATAGTACAGTTATAAAATAAAGAGTATAACTGAACATTTCAGTTGTCTAACAGAAATGAATTATGATTATGAAATAAAAATAATAAGAGTAATGTCACTACGGTGACCAAAGAAAGATTGGAAAAAGAATGTGAGTACAGATATATGAATGAAATTCATATAAGAAAGAAGAATGAAAACATATAAGTAGAAAGAATAAAAAGAAGTGAGTTGGCTGTAATTGTAGACCAACCCAATTCAAGGTATAAATATTAAGAAGTAGTATGATGTGTTGCTCATGGACAACCAAGAGATTAAAGTATGTATATAAAAGTTGTGAGTAAATAAGATAGTATAAAATGAAAGCAAAATACTTAACCAAGTATTAGAAGAGGAATTCAAGACATAAATGAAAATATAAGAAATGGGAAGTTGTGACTTCCAAACTTGAAAGTAATGTGACTAATAAAGATATCAAATAATTGAAGCAAATAACTAAGTCTGAAATATATTATAGTGAGCAATAAAAAACAAGGTAAGTTGTCTGAATGAGAAAATAATAAAATTTGTTAAAAAGAAAACTATGAGTATGTTGCATTTTTATAATGCAAGAGAATGAGTTGAGAAATAGAGATTGAATGTCTAATCAAAGGTTAGGTGAACAGGTAAAGATAGGACAAGTAATGATGACACTGAGAAGAATATAAAGACAGTTATTAAAGAAATGGTCATTTGAAATCAGATTTAGTGACCATATAAATATGAAATAAGAAAAATTGAGAATGATAAAAGTATAACCGAAAGAATGTGAGAAAATGACTGAGAGTCATAAATAATACGAGACAAAGAGACAAAGTGAATATTCAGATAGGTCTTAGACAAAGAGTCAAATATGAAATAAGAGTTAAAATAAAGAGCCAACTCCTAAGAGGAAGAGACGAGTAAAAGTAGCCAAAGAATAGAGAAATGGTCAATATACGACTAGTAACTATAAAAAAAATGTATAGTGTGTATCGCTTTAAGATACATAAAAGTAAAGAGAGTAAAGAAACGAAACTTAAATAAAAGAACAATGCAATGTGTTGGGCATATAGTCTTATGACACATGGAGATAAATTGTAAAAAGAATAATAAAAGAAATTCTGGGTCTCAAACCTAGAAAGTTATAAGTAAAAATATATGAGATATAAAGACTAATTGTAAAACAAATTGAGGTAATCTATATGATTATGAAAGTAGTGTATGTTTAATACATATAGTGAGAGAAAACAAGAAATTGTTGAAACAGAAATGTCAATTTTTAATTGAAATATGATTACAGTGCAGTCAAGATAAAAAGAGAAGTAAAAGTTATGTTGGCATTAGCCATAGCAAGTAAAGAGTAAGCAAGAGATAGAGTGTTAAACTGGGCATCAGTGCGAGAAATAAGAACTATAAGAAAACATTAAAACATAAGTAATAAGATGAGAGTGGTACATGGGGTACCTAAAAAGATAAGAAGAGTACTCATAAGAGTACAGTAAGAAAGCTGAGAAATGAAAAGGGCATGATTATAGTAGAAAGTATAATGAGTAAAAGAGATTGAAATCTCCTAAATTATAAAAAAAGATGGAAGAGGTATTTAGATCGAAGAGTGATACAAGGCATGTGTTTATAAAAGTAATACATGCAAGTAACAAGATGATAAAGGTAATAACCTTATGAGAATGTATGAAAACTAGTAGTAAAGACAAAGAAAAGTTTAGTAGTAATTACAACAACACCTTGGATACAAAAGGTTTTGCTTATAAAAAAAAAGAGATAGAAAATTTCTTGAGAATTAAAGATAAAAGATAAGACAAAAGAAGCAAGAATAACGATTGACTTTTGAAGAGTCAATTCTTCTAGTATATATATGAAAATAAGAAGTTGTAAAACTTCTAAAGGAATTATATAAAGATAATATGAAATTTAAGTCTAATGACAAGAAAGAAGTAAATAGAAATGTAGATTGACTATTGGAGAGTCAATTTTCTATAATAAAGTATGAAGTGAGAGAGCTTCTAAAATAAAAGAGAGAAAGTAAATTTAAAATATGAAATTTACTTAAGTAAGAAAAATAAGTAAAAGCTTTTATTACATTAAAAGAAAAGTCGAGTAATGCGTCTGTCCTTATAATACTAGATGGGACAGAAGATTCTGAAGTAGACAGCAATGTCTCACATAGAGGGCTTAGCTGTGTGTAGATGCAGAGGAGTAAGAGTATAGCATATGTTCCTAGATAGTTGAAAGCCCTATAAATAAAGTATATTACTTATGATATATAGGGCCAATAGCGATAGTATTTGCCTTGAAAATTTGGAGGCATTACCTGTATGGAACAAAGCGCAAGCTATTCACTGATCACAAGAGTTTACAGTATGTGTTCACTCAAATAGAGTTGAACATAAGACAGAAAAGATAGTTAGAGTTGATCAGTGATTATGTTTGCGAGATTGTATACCATTCAGGCAAGCAAGTGTAGCAGCAGATGCATTGAGTAGAAAAAAAATTCCAGAGAAAAGAATCAATGCAAGATTGATACGTATAGAACTAGTGTCCAGTATTATAGAACAGATTAAAGCAGTCCAACAAAAAGTTGGAAAAGGCATAGACTTGAAAGATGAGAAACGAGGAAGACATGCAGTTTGAGATAAGTAGACAAGAGTTAAAGACTTCTAGAACCCGCATTTGGGTGCCGAAAGCAGAAGATTTGAGAAAGTTGATTTTAGAAGAGTCATATAAGTTTAAGCTTAAAGTGGAGAAAAGTACGTCTCCAAGTGTGTCATTTGTGCACAAGTTAAGGCGGAACATCAGGTCCCGCATGGAGATGCCCATTCTTTGCTCATTCTAACTGGAAAGTGGGGAAATGTAACCATGGACTTAATTGTCGGGCTACCGAGAACGAGAAGGAAGTATGATAGTATGTGGGTCATAGTGGACCGGTTGACCAAGAGTGCACTGTTTCTAGTCATAAAAGAAACTACTCCATTAGAGTAGTTAGCCCAGTTGTATATAGATGAAGTGTTAAGAAGATATGGTGCACCGTTGTCAATCGTGCCAGACAAAGACCCTAAATTTACCCCTAACTTCTGGAGTGCTTCACAAAAGAAAATGGGGACGAGAATTCAGCTAAGTACAGCGTATCATCCACAAACGGATGGTCAGAGTGAACGAACGATTCAGACAGTAAAAGACATGCTACGATTGTGTGTGATGGATTCTGGAGGCAGTTGGGATGAACACCTGCCACTAGTGGAGTTTGCATATAATAACAGCTACCATTCTAGCATTAAAATGCCACCTTTTGAGGCATTATATGGTAGAAAGTGTAAAACTCCTTTATGCTGGTTGGAAGCGGGTGAGACTAAGCTTACAGGGCAGAGATTGTTAGAGTAACTAATGAGAAGATTGGAGTAATTCAAGCCAACATGAAAGCAGCACAAGATCGGCAAAGGAGTTACTCGAATCTAAAAAAGAGACCATACGGCTTGCAAGAAGGAGATTTGGTGATGATAAAAGTGTCGCCATGGAAAGGAGTGGTCAGATTTGGCAAGAGAGGGAAGCTGAGTCCAAGATACATTGGACCTTTTAGAATCCTGAAGAGAGTTGGGTTACAGGCATTCTAGTTAGAGTTACCACCGGAACTCAGTGGAATACATGATACCTTTCATGTATGCTACCTGAAAAAGTACTTTGGTAAAGAAGAGCTAGTAATCCCGTATACAGATTTGAAGGTTGAGACTCCTAGCAAACAGATTGAGGAACCCGAAGCCATCCTAGAGATGCAGACCAAGAAGCTACGGAACAAAGAGATTGACCTTGTACTAGTCAAGTGGAAGCATCCCTTAGGGTCAAACTTGACTTGGGAAACGTTATAAGAAATGAAGAGAAGATATCCGAATTTCACAGATTACGAAAAGATTCCGAGGACGGAATCTGCTTAAGGAGGGGTGACTGTAAGAACCCGCGAAAAAGTTGTAAAAGGGTAAAACGATCTTTTGACACGTTATAAGACTATTATGTGAAATAACATGTATTTGTAAAATAATATAATAAGAAATAAGAGTTTATGTGAAATTTGGAGTTTTTATCGTATGAATAGTAAAACTTGACCAAAAAGGGCAAAATGGTCATTTGACATGGAAATGACCAAAATGTCAAGAAAATGTTAAGTTGGAAGTTAATAAAGCATAAATGGTAAGTTATGGGTCTTAGAACCATTTTTGAAGAAAGGTTTGAAAGAAAGGGACCTAAATGCAAAGTTTTTATAAACCTTAAATATATATTATATATGATAAGTATTCTCATTATTTCAAGAAGCTAGTAGAAACTTTCAGAAGATACGAGAGAGAGAACGAGAAGAAGAACACGGGAGCTCAAGGGAATTGTCAAGAATCAAGAATCCAACCTTGGAATTAGAGATTCCAAGCTTTGAAAGGTAAGATTTCCTTTGTTTTAACCTAGGTTTTGTGGGTGTTCTTGATGTGGTCTTTGAGATGAATTGAAACTGCAATTTCAGTCTTGAACCATGTGGTTTAAGTGGCAAATGCTTCCAATAAGTCAATTGCTAAGCGCTTAACTCAAAAACATGGAAGTAGATTGCTATTCTTGAGAATTTTCAAGTTTGGTCAAGAACTTCAATTCTTGTATTTGATTGATTGAAACGATTTTAATAGCTTAAAACCTTGTACTAATGGAGGGTTTTAGTCAAGGAACAAACCCCATACGATTAAGAACAGAAATAAGTGCTTAATGGGTGAAAACTGCATGCTACAGTGCCAAATCGCGACTGATCAGGAGCCTGCCCAGGCGCCAGGCACATTGCGCCCAGGACCAGGGCGGAGTGCACCCAGGCGCAGTGCGCCTCCAGACAGGGACCAAAAATGTTAGAAATTTCAAATGCTAGAAACCATAGCTAGACATGTCCGTTTGGTCTGAAATTTTAGCCATAACCCTAAAATGGTATAAGAACATGTCGGGAATTGTCAAATCCGTAATCCGACCTTGCGGAAAAGTCACTGTAGCGGCAGTGGCTAAAATTCATATTTATGCCAAAACTTGATTTTTGGAATTTGAGCTAGACTTGTTCAATGAACTCCAAATTTGAAACACAAGTCTAATATGGCCTAAGATTTCATGGAAAAGAGTCGGAACTGAAATACGACCCCTCGGGGGTACTGTAGCAATATACGCGTATTTCGGAGAAAACTATAAAACTAGTTTATTAATGGTTATACATTTATTATAACCTGGAGTTGTGTCATGTGAGACTTTAGCATTATAGAGTTAATTATATTGAGTATTTATATATACTACTTGTATAGGTGGTGCTTCAAACGTTATTGAGCACGGGAAAGGAAAAGGCGTACGTGAAGCCTAGTGAACCGTAGTAGAATCAATGTGAGTTTTATGAGGATTTCTATAGTACATAGCAAAATGTTATTTTCAGAAAAGTAAGATTTCCAAATGTTTATAAATACTAAAGTATGGAAAATAGTTTTGAAAGAAGCTCTATGCAAGGGATTAGTGTTTTAAACAGATTTTTTAAAGTATGGTTTGCAAAGTATTTTGAAAGAAGTTCCTTATGTGAACTAAGATGTCAAAATCAGTTTTTGAAAGTATTTTCAGTAAAGAGTTATAAAATGTTTGAGTAAGAGTTGTTTACAAATTGTGTCCCATTTTGACCAATTTGAGATGAAATGAAGTACGAATTAAAGAAAGAAAGAGGTATGAGTCAGTTGTCCGGACTAGGATCACCCACATAATCGGGGGATCAGAAGACACTACTGGGATGGTACCTCCCGTCGCGAAGTAGTTGTCTAGTTTAGTATACCCTTGTGCTTGAATTCGTTCCAAGTCACAAAGGGGAGACAGAATGAGCAAACCTAGCGGATGGTTCTGTTCTGTCCCGCAAGGTGAGCTAGTAGAATGAATTAAAATAAATTAATTCATTAGTTTCAGTTGGTCACAAGTAAATGAGAAAGAAAGTAGTTTTGAAGAAAGAAAGTATTTTAAAAGAAAGAAAGCTGTTTTAAATAAAGAAAGCAAAGAAAGCAGTTTTAAGAAAAGAAGTAGTTTTGAGAAAAAAATGTTTGTAAGTTTTAAAGGTATAAACGAAAAGAGATATGTTATGAAAAATATGTTCTAGTAGCTTATTTGTGTATAATTCAAGTTTTGGGCAGAAACGTTTTGGGTCTAAAACCCATATTACTCACGAGACTTTATGTCTCACGTACTACTTGTTTTAAATGATATGTACTTAGATGAGTGGAGCAGGAGCTAGGTTACTTATTGTGCCTTGAAGCTGGGACTGCGTAAATTACAGATAAGTTTAAATTATGGTTTCTGTATTAAGTCTGTAATACCCTTTCAGAATAAAGTTTGTAAAAACAAATTGGTGACTTTTATTAGTCAAGTTTTGTAAAATAAACTATATTAAATTATGGTTTGAGAAAGGGGTGTTACATGAAGCACATGTGAAGATTGTTCCGTGGCTTCAAGTGAGAGAGAGTGTGTGTTTAAGGATCAAGATTTGGATGGCAGAGAAAAACTAAGTTGTTCAAGCCTCCAAGTGGGAGATTGTTAGAATATGGAGGCTTTGTCAACAAAGGGGTGAAGAATTTTTCTCAAGGGTAGGTAGCTTATTTTTGTTGAAGGCAAAGCTTCTTTGTTTCACATTGATTTGTTCACACACACTCACATGCCTATATAAATGAGGCATTGGTGAGTTACAAAACACAGCACCACACAACACAAAAACACAGAGCAATAAAACATTCCTACTTATCCTCGTGGACGTAGGTCAATTTTGGAACGAACCACGTTAAATTCTTGTGTTCTTAATTTGTGAGCTGAGTGTGTGAGTTTAGTGTTCGTATGCTAAGTGTCTCGATCCTAACATCTTCCACATTGTATACTACAGTACTCCTGCTATCATGTTATAGGAGTTTTGAATGGAAAGCTTTGTGTGATGTCAAAGGTTGAAGGTGGTAAATGTGAGGTGTGGGTGATGGATGAGTATGGGGTGGCTGAATCATGGGCCAAACATCATGTTTTACAGTTTAGTGAAATTATATTTCCGTTTGGGTTCACATTACACGAGTTTCTTTTTACATATTTTGATAATGATGATGATCTTGGATTGCAAAATTTGGTTACAGCCAAGACTAAAATCTTCAAGTGTACATTGGGACAATTTCATGCAATTAAAGTTGTTGCGTATGTGGATAGTCTTGTTTGGGTTGTGCCTGTTAAAGCTTGAGATGGGCTGCAGCAGCATCTTTTGATTTAAATTGTGAAGAGGCATAGTCAAAAGGGCTACAAAAGGCAACACATCAGACCTACTTCTTCTATCTTTTGTTATTACTACGATGTGCATAATGCTGTGTTTCCTAATTAGTTTTCTAGTCATTCTATCGACATTCTTTCTTGTCAGCATCATGATTTGTTTGACATTCCGGTTCAATCTGCTTTTCAGCTGCTATGTTAAGCAGACAAGACTTTAACGTTTGGACATGTTGGTTTAAAATTAAAGTTATGGTGGAGATGATTATGGTGTGTTTATATTTCTCTTACCCATATGCATTGAATAACTCTTGAACCTCATTGCTATTCGAGGAATCTTTTTTCTTTTCCTAGACCTAATTGTCTTAGGCTACTAATTTACTATGTTTAACCAGTGTACATGCCTCTAAAAGTTCATGGAAAATGGTGGGCACGAGGCTAAGTACGAGTAGCTGGTCAAGGCTAATATAATAAATTCTCCATTAAAAACAAGTAAGATTTTTTTATATAGAGTAATTTACAAGGCTTTATCCAAAATCACAGTTTCAATCCAAATTTTAAAATCGTGTTAGTGTTGATCTTAAGTTTGTATTTTGTTGAGTATATCATCCTAACACATAAAATTATTTAAAAAATGAACTTGATATTTTGAGTAAAGCATAAAGAACGTAATCCATAACGAAATGTAAACTTAACGATGATAACGAGACAATTTCACTTAAGCTTGTGATTTTGAGTAGAATATAAGGAACAAATTTATATTTTACTCTTTTATATTATAGAGAAAATAAAATAACTTTTTGAAAAAATGGAAAATAAGACACCACCTTAATATCCCAAACATACATGTTCTCACATCCGGATATCCCCACAAATAGAATATGAAAAGCTCCATATCTACACATCGGAATCATGCAGTTGTCGCCGCTCACCGTTCAATGTCTCAGGGACTTTGGTTTCCACGGTACCAATTGTCGCCTTATACTTTTTAAATGATTATCTGAAATTTAAGATTAGAGACCAGCATTGGCAAGTAACCGATTGAATTTGTCGGAAATGAAACTAGTTAGTTAGTCCTCATTACATCGGTTCTTAATATTTTGGAACCCTTCCAACAAATATTGGAATTGGTTCTGGTTATGGGTACCTTTATTTAATATCTATTACAAAATGAATAGATTAACTATTATAGACTATAAAAATAAATAAAAAAGAATTGTTATGTGTATGTGCTTGACAATTGACTGTCACTTTTTGATTTTGATCAACGAATAATAATATAAGAGTAAACAAATTTCAAATTGTTGAAACTAATTAATTACCGAAACAAGATGTTAATTATTTGGTTGGAAACAACATAAAGTCTTATAATAGAATTGCAAGTAAGCTAGAGAGTCCTTAATAAGTTTGCAATATCATTTGTTATATATAATGATGCTATGGACTTTGTTGATTGAGTAGAAAAAAACAATTGACCGAAAATGTTTTGTGTATATGGTACAGAGTTGAAACTAACACACACACACACACACATACACACACATATACTAGTAGAAAAAAACAATTGACCGAAAATCTTTAGAGCATTCTAGTTACTCCTTCATGTGTAAGTTGTCTTTCTTTCACATAGAAAAGTAAAATAGACAAAGCTATCAGCATCTTAATATAATTGATGAAGGAGAAAACACGTCATGCGCTAAATAGATAACAAAAGGAAACTCTTATGGTTCTACTTGTTTGCCAAGATTTCAATTTTGACTAGTCAAACAACTAACAAGTGTGCAACCAAACAACATCATCATGACAAACATGATTACGAAACTTAAATAAATGATAGTGATTTAAATCCTAATTCTAAATAGAATAAATATATTCTTGCTTGTGACATTAGTATATTTAAATACCACAAAAGCAGAGGAGACTAAAAAATTTGGTCTTGATAGTTTTCAATACATCCAAAGCATATCCCTCGCTGCAGGACTGCAGTATTTACCTGCAATGTCGCATTCAACTACATCACAACAGATTTGTGCTACAAGAATTTCAACATTTGACTCTTAATAAGCATTGTTAAAATATTTTCAATATTTTTAAATTTACTCTTGTATATTGAACAAAGTCAAAATGAAGGGAGAGAAAGAGAGACCTTTAGTGATGTTAAGTAAGTTTTACCGGTAATATTCTACAAAATTGTAACTGTAAAAAACTTTCGATACTTTCATCGCATGGAAATCTTTCATAGAGAAAATGAAATGTTAGTCGAATATGATACTTGTATAATAATAATAACAATATGATTCAACTAAAAGAAAACTAAACTGAAGCATGAACCTCGCCTTTCAACATATGAAACAAAGTGTTTGTGACAACATTATCTAGCCCTAAACAGAGGTCTTAGCCTGCTTTTGCCATAATACCTTGCAATGTTAAATCTTCATAGGCCAGTCCACTAAATACATGATTATGATCCTTACAAATTTCAAAACTGAACCTCTAGTTTTTCCATAAAACATGAAAATTACAAGTCTATCAAAACAAAATGGTCGAATCCATAGAGGCAGCACCTTAACAATCCAAGGACACTATATGTTTTTAAACATGAAAGAGGCACAAGATAATTGCAACAGGGCAATTTTCAATCTGTGGACGCTTTTCTTATTAGGGCATAATATTTTGAAAAATCTATCTAGTAATAGCGATAAATATTTGGTTTTTACGAAATTGATATAATTGGGGTCAAACTTTTCAAAGTACAAAATTTTGATAGGGAAAAATGGAAGTATGTTGCTATTTCTGACATTTACCCAACCGACATTTAAACCATTTTCTATGTATCGGTAACACGTGGAAAACATGTTTTTTCTCATATATGAGTATTTAAATAAAATATAAAGCACAAGGTTTTAGGCTTGTATTAAAGCAATAGTTCTGTACTTCTTAAGACATGAAGCAACTATTGGATGCTTTGTTTTTATGTTATAGAAGGTTAATATGGTAATGTTACGTGCACAGTGGCATCACAATCGCCACTGGCATGAGAAAGACCACGTAACAACACTTATGCCTGAGAATAAATAGACGAATAATCATGAGCTTACATGTTGTAACAAAATCAACAATGATCTCTATGAAGTTTCAAATGATTAAAAGATTTAATCCCACATGACTCCTGCATCAAACAAACTCAATGACAACATGCAAGTCAATTACAGTCCTTAGAACACAAACGATTTACCTAACTCTCATGTGTACACATAGGCAATTCCTAAATCATTGACTTGGTTTGGCAGCTTTGTATTCAAAGTGCTTGTAACATATCATATGATTTATAATACTCGTGCTATATTATGAAAGCAAAACTTCCCGTCTTCCACAACTAACGACATTACAATGACTTGCAGTTAATCAAATGATAAAAGCACATTCTATGTTACCTTGAAACATAAAAAATATAGAATATAATTCAGGACACATTAGTGTTTATCTTACTTGTAGCACAAGCATCATCTTCTTCATCTTTATTCTTGATAACTCGATGACCTTTTCACATGAAATTGATTTGACCGTAATGAACATGCAACTTAAAATGTCATCAAAGAACAAAATAACATAACAAATAGAAATAATTAAACACCAAAGGAGAGTGATTAAAATCAAAGTTTCAAGAC
This sequence comes from Cichorium intybus, assembly GCA_023525715.1. Taxonomy (NCBI): domain Eukaryota; kingdom Viridiplantae; phylum Streptophyta; class Magnoliopsida; order Asterales; family Asteraceae; genus Cichorium; species Cichorium intybus. Next base: position 53,139,275 of record CM042010.1, on the reverse strand, counting down.
TGCATAAACCCCCATTTATATCCAACTCCAACACCAAATCGGAATAAGAAAGGATGAACCATAATTCCCCAGTTACGGGTCTTGACCAATCATCTTGCTACGGCATGTAAAGAGTATTGCACATCAGCTTGATACAGAATCGAGAAACACCAGCCAAAATTTTCTACAAGAGATGCATACATTTAAGTTTAACAACTAACATCTCCCACAAAAATTAATTAATCATTTATAGAATGATGAGAAAAGAACTTACTTTTGATGTGTCTCTCTTTGATTGGGCATTCCACAAAATAGGTTCCATTAACGATCACAAATTAAAAGGGAATCCAGTTTACGTTTTGGGGGGAGGGGGACCATGGAAAAATTATAGAAAGAATCATCTAACCCTTGCACTGACTTACAACTAAGTCTTTATGTTTGAAGACATAGTACGGTGAGAAATACGATGACCCTTTGGAAATTCCGAGGCCCAAGGAGATAAATCTATACTCCAAAAGTGGGAAGCCATAGTGCACATACCATGCACAATGCATCAAGCCTACATGATCCATGCATAAAATGGACAAACCATGACATAAAGAAATAAATGTTGGATGCATCATATTCCACCATCCGTTATACATACCCATAAATAAGACAATCAACAAAATATACATTAGATTCCACCATTAGATATACATCCTAGTGTTAAAAATTGCAAGTCCTTCATCTATAGGAGGGTTTTTTTTTCATGAGTAGGGGGTTGATAAGCCCTTCATCTATAGGAGGGTTTTTTTCATGAGTAGGAGGTTGATTTTCGTAAGAAACTGCAAACACACCACTGAAAATAAAGAATTAACAAAGGATCCGTTATATAAGAAACTAAAAATTACTTATTTCATACCAAGAGGTGAGTTTGGTTTAGTTTTTTTTACCATGATATTGAATAAATAAAAACACATGATTTTAAACAAAAACACAATATTCATTACTTAAAATAAAATTATATAAAACTTAACAAACTAAAAGTTACTTAATTAAAAAAACTAAAAATATTTAATTAAAAAGACTAAAAATTATACCTTAGTTAGAGTTTTGTTATTGGTGTTAGGAATTGAATTTTGACTTCCAGAAATGATGTGCATTCATCTCTTGGTTAGTCAAGTTGATCATTGTGTGATCCGTGACGTAATCATTCTTAATAATTTTACCAAACACTTGAAGTGCACCATTTGGTGCTTAAAACATATAACATACCTTACACATGACTAGTTGTTTTGTATTGCAAGTAAATCTTTGCGATATCAAAAACTCAAAAATTATGTTAACTATGATAAATGATGTTACCTATAAGTTATCAAGACTCGATTGTGTTTAAACTAAATAAATGTACAATTTTAGATTCTAGATATAAAAGTTACAAGTGGATGATGAACTGCATCATTAGGAATGAGCATGAGTTCGAACCAAATAAATCCACAATTTAACTGTGATAAACAATGTTACCTAATATTTAGCCCACACCGTTGGGTCCAATAATCCAGATAGTCAGTCTAAGCTAGAGGTGCACAAAAAAAACCGGTTTTTTAAATAACCGAAAATAATAACCGAACCGGTTTTTTTAATAACCGAACCGGTTTTTTAGCCGGTTTTTTATCTGAAACCGAACCGGTTTAAAAACCGAAAAAAACCGGTTTTTCTTCCGGTTAACCGAACCGAACCGGTTTAAAAATCGAAAAAAACCGGTTTGAAACTCAATCTCGTTTAAAAAAAACCGGTCAAAACCGGACCGGTTATAACCGAAACCGGTTTTTAAAAAAACCGGTTTTTAAAAAACCGGTTTTTAAATAACCGAAACCGGTTTTTAACCGGCTTTTGTGCACCTCTAGTCTAAGCATAAAAAATACCTGGCCCACTAGATGGCCGATCCGTTTGCACCTCTATCTCCGAATATTCAGCCTTCATTCTCGCTGCCTCAAAGAACAGGACACCATCGAGAACTCCAAACTTTCTGCAACAGACTGATCAAAAGAACAAAATAGGGGGGAAAATATCTCCCACCGTTCTCACGGGATCTGACCACAAGCCGCTGCTCTGCGCGGTTATCTCACATACTCTCGCTGTTAAAGCTTCTCTTCGTATGTCTCTCTCATTCCCTCACAGTCTTGCTTTGTCTACCAACGTGTTAATTTCGTTAGATGTTCTTTTTCAACAATCAATAAAAAAAGCAACCTAATATTGTCATCAAAGCCCTCTTTATTGGTGAAAACCTAGAAATGTAACTCATAACCGATGTCAATTGAAGAAATTGTCACAAAAAATCAAGCTGCCAGCTTGAGCTGGGGGAAACCCTAGAAAAGTAACTGACAAATTGATGTCAAAATCCCTTAAATTGGGGATTAACAAGCATACGTCTTTAGAGAAACCGTAAAAACCAATAAAAAATAAAATAAAATAAACCAAATGAATGGATGTAAATCAAACTAGTGACAATCAAACTGAAAGGAAGACTTAAGATTATCATCAGGAATGACCATAAATTCCCAATAAAAAGAGCCAACACGAGCAGAAACTCTATGCTTTTATAAAGTACATTTTAGTCTTGACCTTAAAGAACTTATAGCTAACCTAGGAGTTTCGTTTTCATAACTTAATAGCTCTTCATCAGCCAATTAATAGTTTGGCAATGAGATTATCGTAGCATGACTACAAAGCAATGTACCCAACGCTAAGTCGTTATATATTTTGTTGTTACGGTTCTTTTTCTAGTTATGTTTATGTTAAAACTGTTTTGTTAGTACTTAATAGTTAAAGTTAGACTTTAGTGAAAATTGATATGCTTAATTTAGAATATGTTAATATCTTTTATTGAGTTTGTTCAAATTTGATGTATTAAAAAGTTATAATATGCTGATCTTTTTGTGTTCTTTATCTCGTTAACTGGAACTGATCCTTTTTACTAACGGGTTCGTTTGTTACCTTGCAGCTTCCAAGCTTAAAAGCTCAAATATGCACCTCTAAACGGAAGCACATATATTTACAGGTGAAAAGGAAAAAAAGAAGACTGGAACAGCAACTATGGAGAACCTCCCAGGCGAAGTTTTATCAGACATATTCATCCGGTTATTAGCCAAACAGCTTGCTCAAATGAGGTGCATTTGTAAATCTTGGAATGCTCTCTTATCTGAATCCTCATTTATAAAATCCCACCTCCATCATTCTATCCATAACAAGGATGAGATTCTCTTGTTCTTCGGCATGGGACCTTCTTTTCACCATGATCGAATCACAGCATGGCACTCTTGTTCTCATGATCTAGAACTCACAAATTTCATCAAACTCCCAGTTAACCCCACACCCACATATATCAACGGCAGTGTCATTGGATCCGTGAATGGATTAATATGCTTCATGTTTGGATCATATCCTTTGCCCTCCTGCGATTATGTGGTTCACATTTGGAACCCTTCTCTCTCCGCCGTGTTAACTCTCCCACCATGCGCTTTGCCCTCCACTAAGGGAAACCATTTCCGGTTTGGATTTGATCCCAAAACAGATGATTACAAAGTTGTTAAGCTTCAAAACGCTTTTTTACAACCCACCATGCTACAACAAGTTGAGGTCTATAGCATGAGAAAGGGCTCTTGGGAGTTGATAACTCATAAGTTTTCATCGCACATCACAATCATTAAGAATCACGACGAAGTCTGTGTAGATGGCTATGATGGACATCTCCATTGGCTCGGTTATGATTCGGAGCGGAAGAAAGAAATGATAGTGGCATTTGATTTGGGTGAAGAGACATTCCGTGAGATACCTTTTCCAGATCGCACTCGTTGTTATACTGTAGTAGGAGTTTTGGCTGGAAAGCTTTGTGTGATGTCAATGCTTGAAGGTGGTGAATGTGAGGTGTGGGTGATGAATGAGTATGGGGTGGCTGATTCATGGACCAAACATCATGTGTTTTCACATTTTGGTGGTTATATAATTCCATTTGGATTCACATCACGCAACGAATTTCTTTTTAGATTTTATGATAATAAGGCTTGTTTTTCTTTGCACAATCCAATTTCAGCCGAGACTAATATCTTTAAGAGTATATTGGGACAATCTTATATAAATAAAGTTGTTGAATATGTGGACAGTCTTGTTTGGGTTGCACCTGTTAAAGCGTGAAATGAGCTGCTGCAGCATCAGCAGTCAAAAGGGCTACAAAAGGCAACACATCATATCCACTTCTTCTATCTCTTTTTATTACTACTCTGCATAATGTTATGTTTATTAGTTAGTTTTCCGTCATTATATCAGCATTCTCTCTTGTCAGCATGATACATTTGACATTCTGGTTCAACTGTTTTTCAGTTGCTATGTAAGCAGACAAGTTTTAGCAGGACAAATTTCATTTGTGTATCCGTGACATGGTAATGATTTGTAATTGTGACTCTTATCATTGTTGATTTTGTTTATTGCTCAAATTTTGGGGATTGTAGTTTAGGAGCATTAGTTATGTTCCTAAATAACTGTTAACTCATTTGCATTGTTGTAAAAGTTGGCTAGTATGCGGTAAAGGGCTAATCGCTAGTAAGGAGTTCACCTTGTAGTTTTTTCTGAAATCAAGCCTGAAAACCGGGCTGGTAAAAATCGGCTTAACGTCTCTCAACTTTGGATCAGACAAAATCGGTCAACATCAGACCAATTGCTAAACTAGGTCAAAATCGGTCAAGGGGCCATCGGGTGCATTTCAGTCTCGTCTCTCATCTGTGGACTGTTAGGTCTCTAACAAACCTAACTTATTGCAACGATAATACATGACACTAGCAATTCCTTTTACAAACTTTTGGTTTACATAAAGTTATTGAAAATGATTTTTTGGCATACTCATTAATCTTGATTTTTGTATATAATAGATTTGCATACCCATTTCTAAATGTTTGTCGTTTTCTTGTATAGTTAAATAGATTTTACAAAGTAGATGGATCTTTAATATTATTAGATTTATAAAATATGGCCACTAACCGAGATAATCGTGTAATAATATGGTTTCTAATTTAATTTCTATCTATTTGTTTTTTTCTTGATTTACAAAGAAGATGATATAATAATAAACAAACAAATAAATTAACAAATGAATATAACTACACGTGGTACTTGAAGACCACATAACATAGTATATGTGGTTGTCTTTGAGCCAATTTTGTATATTTTTATACCTTACAAATGCATATTGTGTATTTTTGGAGGTTCTCTTTAACAACCATATTCTTTGCATGTTGAACGTGGCTGCAGTTACTTCATGCATATAGCTGTGCAACTAGAATGCTGATTAAAAGGCCTTGTTACAAACATAAAAACTCAAGTATATATTAATTAAGTTATATATTTTAAACTTATTATGTAGGTCAAAACAAATACGCATCATACAAAAAATATGTATTCACTAATTTGCTATGATATTGGTCATATTTACATGCTTTATCATGATGTTGGGGACATTCAAATCTATAAAATAAATTGCTTTATAATTTAGGTTCTCCAACTAGTCCCCCACTATGCTGATTAGTCCCTAGTCCCTAGTCCCCGGTCAACCTATCCCTTAGTGTCTAGCGACCTACAAATTAGCTCATTTGTTGATGTTGCTTGCGGGGCTATTTAAGCATATTTTAATTATGAAAAGATACATGAATTATGTTATTTGTAAGCATCTTCTTGGAGTAATTATAGGACATTCATCGTTCTGGCTTTATTATGGTCCATTTGGAATTATAGGAATTGTTGGGTTTTCAATTCCACTGTTAGGAGCAGGAATGATATAGCTAGTAAGGTCTAGTTGCATGCCTATCATCGACTTAATATTAGACGTAGAAAATATGATTCTTTGAATTAGGATAACAGGTGCACTAACTCCTATACCGAATGTAATAACAAATTGTAACTTCTAGCTTCTTGCTAGCTTTATTTAATTAAACTTGTTGTTCCAAAAAAGGAAGAAGAATAAAACAACAATGAATATTGTATAAAAACTTGATTTTCTTTTAAACGAAAGTGTTGAGATTTTATTTGTGTACTTTATCAATTATTTGTAGTATGCCAAAATGTGTGGTGTTTATGCATATGGGAGATGATGCAATATATAATGTATAGGGGTGACAATGACACCACTCAAATTGGTGTTTAGAATCTATTTTTAATTGAAATATTATTTTTACAATAAATGTTAGGAAACTGCTAAAAGGCACAACTGACACCACAAACTAGATAACAGTCCACTTAGGCAAAGGAGTTGAATGAAAGTTAACTATGCAATCCTTCTTTGCCTAATTGCTATATTTTCTTGTCCTTTAACCAAAACCGTTTGTATACCAAATGACGATGATGTAACGATATCTTTTCCAGATTCTAAACTAGATTATGTCATGTATATGTCCATGTGGCATGATATTATTAGCCGATGTAATTACTTTTTTTTTGTAAAACTTATATAAATATTAATCATACTTTATATTTGTTAGAAAATAAATAATGTACACTGGATTAAATGATTTTTATTTATAAATAGAGATTAATATTCATATAATTCAATATGTTTTTTTATAATTTTTATAATCTTAAAATGAAAAAAAAACTAAATCTTAGTTTTTTAAAAAGGAATAGCTATATTTTTCATCTTAAAAAATAATTAAAATTATTTATAAATAAAATATTGGTATTGTCAACAAATTTATAAAAATTAAAAGACAATACTTCATAAATGGTCCCTGTGGTTTCACAGAATATCAAGTTTCATCCCTAACTTTCAAAAACCTCAAGGATAGTCCCTGTGATTTGAAAACTTTTTATAAATCGTGCTTCCATTAATTTTTGGCCGTTAAGTAAATAAAGGATGAGGGCAAAATGGTCTTTTCATACCAGGGACCATTTATGAAAATCGTTAGGCTTTTGGGTTTAGGGACTTTGAGTGTCCCGTCAGGATTTTGAGGGGGAGGGTACAACCATTTCTCCAAAGCTTATCGACACCCGCAAAAATCTCCAAACCCTACACTCAATCGTTGTTTTCTGTTACTGATCCCTTCACTCTCATTCTTTTTGTCGTGTTCCCGGAGAGATAGAGACCGTGGAAGAAGCCCCGAAGGCAGTCACCCATTTCGATTTCATCCTTCATCTCTAAAGGCCTTCAGAATCGAAGTCACCATCTCCATCGATTTCTCTATTTTTACCGGCGAAGGCAACAACCTTTCCCATTGATTTATCCTCGTTCCATTTCCAATCGCAATTCATTTTTCCAATCGACATCCACAACCACAGAAGCCAACAGCCATTTCGTGGTTGTGCAATCAGTTTCATCGTTCAGACACCATCGAATCTACGACGACCCTTCGTCTTCTCATCACTCTTGATCTATTTGTTTCCGATAACTCTCACACCTTGTTTATTTGCATTCAAATTTCACCAATCACTTTGTAAGCAACGAAATAATTCCCAACAATCTTTCTTCTCACAGTAAAAAAACTCATGGCTCTCGAAAGCTCTTTCTTTATCTCTCACATTAACACACTTATACAACACACCCTTTAAAGAGTTTTGAGCAGTTGATAGAAGAAGAAAGAAAAGTGGAGTTGGTTGTTCCTTTCGTGCTCAACGTCTCTCTGATTGGACCAATTGAATTAATTCCTTGTTTTCTCGATGAAATGGAAAAGATGGACGAATTTACCATATACCAATCGGGGGTTATTGGTGTATTGATTCTATCAGTGGCATCATTAGTCTTCATTGTTATCTACAACAAAGCTCTAATGAGAAATCTCGGTTTTCCTTTCGGTAAACTACATATATCTATCTCCATTGTTCATATCTCCAAGAAGGATCGTGGTTTCAGGTTAACACCATATTTCGTTGGAATTAAGCTACAACATTAACGAGTTGATGTCCCTTTTGTCAGCTGTTTGTACCACCCTGATAAACATGGGCGTCGAATTGACATCCCCTTTAAAGGTGCGGTTGGTGGTGGCAATCTGTAGTGGTGCTGGCAGATGATGGTGGTAGTCAATGGTGGATAGAGGGTGGGGGTTGGGTTTTTTATTTTAATAAAAAAATCCTTAAATAATGTATTAAAAAGAAAAAGCAAAATAATAAAATAAAAGAGTAATCTTCATAAATGGTCATTGTTGTTGAAAAGACTATTTTGCCATTATCTGTTATGTACTTAACTGCCAAAAGTTAACAGAAGGACGATTTATAAAAAAAGTTCAAACCACAGGGACTATCATTGAGTTTTTTAAAAATTAGAGATGAAACTTGATATTTTTTGAAACCACAAGAATCATTTATGAAGTTTTTTCAAATTAAAATGATTGATCTATAACGTTGAGTCCTTGTGTGTGACCTGTGAATAGAAAATAGGGCTGGATTTCGAATAAGGATGGGCTTTACGTTTAATGGCCACTAGAACTAATCTGTAATGCCCCGGCCCTCCAAAGCCTAAGGTTTTACAAGATAATATCACCAGGGATCGTCCATGATCCAAGCCGAGCGTTACCTAAACCTGCAAAACCACATAAAATAAAAGGGTAAGCTATAAAGCTTAGTGAGTAATCGAATCACAATATGGCCTAAATAGCCACACTCGTTTCACAGAATCATTTTACTACACTTGACCGTCATACGATCCCTTTCCTTACTCGTACATCATACTGTGAAACTACCGTATTACCCGACGAAACTCATTCCTCGTACACTCTTACTACACTTTCTTCTACTATTTGGTAACTTATACCGTTGCCATACTGTCTAACGTTACTCACTTACCATATCTTTCTGTACTTCTACTGTCTGGTAACTTATACGTTACCATACTGTCTACTGTCTGGTAATTTATACGTTACCATACTATTTGTCTTTCTGTACTTTCTTCTACTGTTTGGTAACTTATAGCATTACCGTACTGTCTGTCGTCACTCACTTACGGTATCATATACCGTGATGCATGTTACTAATAGGCCGTCTATTTTTATTATACGGCGACTCATTCGTTGCTGCTATGTTATAAATATTTACCGGTTCCGCACCGGGTTATCTGTCAGTACTATTGTTCTTACCAAATTCATCATTTGGTACTGTCTACATGATTTCCTATGTTTGCTTTATAGGATATCTATATCTCCTCTAACTTACTAGACTAACACTGGTGCAACATATGAAGTTGGCACACAGCATCAACATAATCTTCTTTGTATGTCATATGTCGTCCTTCCGCATGGACACTATACTACTGGTTAATCATACTGCTTAGTACCACCCCGTGATACACTGCTTCTTATAGGCCAGACTCGTTAAACGGGTCCGTAACATATCTACTTTTCATACAACTACTAACACATAAGTCCTAACTGTACTATTCTACATTTCTTTCAATCATTTCTTTCTACTATAGTTTAACACGTATAAACTACTAGGGAGATACGGTAGTGATTACTCACCTGAATTGGTGCTTCCTCGGAGTCCTTGCACGTTTCTCGTTCCGGACTTCTGATAGCTCCCGAGCACCTCGATGCTAGCTACCGCTGGCTCCTTACTTCTCACTATCATCTCTCAACGTATACTTCTTACCAGAACACTCTCCTATATCATATATGTGTTTGGTGTGTGTTCTGCCTCAAAATGAGGCTTGTGCCTCGTATTTATAGGCCTCTGGAGCTCCGTCGCGTCGCGATCCAACCCTAGATCGCGTCCCGATCTCTGACGTAAGCACTTATCTCATCGCGCACTCAACCGACACTGCCGACAGATATCGCGTCGCGATCCTATACCCCGTCGCGTCGCTATCTACAAAATTTTTATCACTTAAACTAGACTCAATTTTCAAACTTTATGCACTGGTTTGAGGTCAATCCGATTTTTATAGAATTAATTATGATTTTTCTAAGATCGGCATACAATGTTGATTTTTATATGAGATTGTAACTAATGTTTTTATTTTTGATCTGAAACATTATCCGGGACACGAGTGTCACAATCCTTCCTCCTTACAGGATTTCGTCCCCGAAATCTCAGTAATCTTTGAAGCTAAGTGTTATGTACATGTGTACATATTCTTCTACCACATAACCTTATGTTTGTTATATTTTCTTACTGATTGCTTACCAGATTACCATATCTCGTACATAATTCGCTTCCTCATATACTTACTATTGTGATTTTTACTATCACATAATAATTTTCATACTTTCCAACTGATTTGTTTCAAAATATCATTATATTTTGTTACAGTGGGGTCTTTCGTTCTTTAATACAAATTGTCATTTTTACTCTTTCTAGTCATACAGTGACTCTATTATACTTTAAAAAGTTTAGCATACGCTAGTCATGAAAATGACTCTTTTAGAAAATCTCTTTTTTTTTTACTTCTTGGTCATAAAACGACTCTTTTGTTATCTTTAGAAATTTCTATCATAACTTTTGGTCATTACAGGACCCTTAATCTTCTTTGGTTATACAATAACCCTCATTTTGAAAATAATTCTTTCTTTAACTCTTTCCTTGCTCTTAGCATAAGACCAACTGAAACTCATGAAACTCATTCTACAAGCTTCCCTCACGGGATAGAACAGATCCACCCACTAGGTTATGCTATCTATGTCTCCCCTTTTGTGACTTGGAACGGATCCAAGTGCAAAGGTATACTAAGCTAGACAACTACTTCGCGAAGGGAGGTACCATCCTAGTAGTGTCTTCTAGGCTTCCTTAAATGGCGAAAGCCTGTCCGGACCTCTTTCTCTTCTCTTCTCTACTGTCATTCGTTTCAAATTGGTCTTAGCTGATCTAAAACATCTTTCGCTCTTATATAAAGCGACTTTCAATATCATTTCAAACTTCATAGCTTTTAAAACTCTGTTCAAATCTCATATCTTTCAAAACTCTTTTCTGAAACATAGTTCAGACTCGTAAAACATTTTAGCTCATATGTAGAGCCACTATTTTAAAATTTTAGCTTTTCATAGACTTCTTTCAAACAAACTTTTAGCTCTTATATAGAGCTACTTTTATCATTACTTTTCTCTTCATATCTTACATTCTTTCTTACATTTTTGACTTTTAATTCATACTTTCAAAAATATCTTATGGCTAAAAGCCAACTCTTTTCTTTATAGCTTTCTTTTACTTTCTCAAAAGTGTTTACTCAAACTGTTTCTTTTCTCAAAACTGCTTGCTTTCTTATTTACTCATTACACTTTTTAATCATGTTCTTTTTATTTCTCAGCTTTCATATATTACTCTTATGAGTATATTTCTTATCTTCTTTGGTATCTTATGTACCATTCTCGTGTTTTAATACTTTCTTGTAAATCTTATTTCTTACTTACTTTCTTGTTTATATTTTTAACAAGCTATCTTATCACTGTTCTTACTGTCTTTTTCTCCTTAAATTTCTAAGGAGTTCTTTAACTCGCATAGTGTGTTACTATGTATAGTTTGATTTATCCTTATCTATGTTTGTGATGTTTACCTATCATTAGGTAATCCACAATTACCTACTAATTTGAGTCTAGGAATCTTTTCTACTAACACCTAGTTCACTCAAATCTCGACTTTGATACCATTTGTAATGCCCCGGCCCTCCAAATCCTAAGGTTTTACAAGATAATATCACCAGGGATCGTCCCATGATCCAAGCCGAGCGTTACCTAAACCTACAAAACCACATAAAATAAAAGGGTAAGCTATAAAGCTTAGTGAGTAATCGAATCATAGTATGGCCTAAATAGCCACACTCGTTTCACAGAATCATTTTACTACACTTGACCGTCATACGATCCCTTTCCTTACTCGTACATCATACTGTGAAACTACCGTATTACCCGACGAAACTCATTCCTCGTACACTCTTACTACACTTTCTTATACTATTTGGTAACTTATACCGTTGCCATACTGTCTAACGTTACTCACTTACCATATCTCTCTGTACTTCTACTGTCTGGTAACTTATACGTTACCATACTGTCTACTGTCTGGTAATTTATACGTTACCATACTATTTGTCTTTCTGTACTTTCTTCTACTGTGTGGTAACTTATAGCACTACCGTACTGTCTGTCGTCACTCACTTACGGTATCATATACCGTGATGCATGTTACTAATAGGCCGTCTATTTTTATTATACGGCGACTCATTCGTTGCTGCTATGTTATAAATATTTACCGGTTCCGCACCGGGTTATCTGTCGGTACTATTGTTCTTACCAAATTCATCATTTGGTACTGTCTACATGATTTCCTATGTTTGCTTTATAGGATATCTATATCTCCTCTAACTTACTAGACTAACACTGGTGCAACATATGAAGTTGGCACACAGCATCCACATAATCTTCTTTGTATGTCATATGTCGTCCTTCCGCATGGACACTATACTACTGGTTAATCATACTGCTTAGTACCACCCCGTGATACACTGCTTCTTATAGGCCAGACTCGTTAAACGGGTCCGTAACATATCTACTTTTCATACAACTACTAACACATAAGTCCTAACTGTACTATTCTACATTTCTTTCAATCATTTCTTTCTAGTATAGTTTAACACGTATAAACTACTAGGGAGATACGGTAGTGATTACTCACCTGAATTGGTGCTTCTTCGGAGTCCTGGCATGTTTCTCGTTCCAGACTTCTGATAGCTCCCGAGCACGTCGATGCTAGCTACCGCTGGCTCCTTACTTCTCACTATCATCTCTCAACGTATACTTCTTACCAGAACACTCTCCTATATCATATATGTGTTTGGTGTGTGTTCTGCCTCAAAATGAGGCTTGTGCCTCGTATTTATAGGCCTCTGGACCTCCGTCGCGTCGCGATCCAACCCTAGATCGCGTCCCGATCTCTGACGTAAGCACTTATCTCATCGCGCACTCAACCGACACTGCCGACAGATATCGCGTCGCGATCCCATACCCCGTTGCGTCGCTATCTACAAAATTTTTATCACTTAAACTAGACTCAATTTTCAAACTTTATGCACTGGTTTGAGGTCAATCCGATTTTTATAGAATTAATTATGATTTTTCTAAGATCGGCATACAATGTTGATTTTTATATGAGATTGTAACTAATGTTTTTATTTTTGATCTGAAACATTATCCGGGACACGGGTGTCACATAATCGGCTCAGACTTCCCTCTCCCAAGAAACAACCGAGGTAGACCTGTCAATGGAGCGGGTTTTGACCCTGATCCGCTCCAAACCCGTGCAAAATTTGTGGGTTTGGATCATTGTTTGTGATCCGTTTACCCGTTAACGACCCATACTCGTTAACCCTTTTATTAAAAATATTGGGTTTGGATCACTATCGATCCGATCCATTAATGACCCGCCCCATGTAAATTATAAAAACATAAAATTATTATTTATAAATTATTAGTGTTACAACTTAGTAATTACTCATATGTGCTTACTTTCATCCACGTGATCACTATATGGATAGGTCGGACTATGGATTTTTTGACGATATATCTCAATGTCTACATTTTCTCATGCATGTTGTAATTGTAGACATTTTGTTTTGTTTTGGAATTGTTATTTTAACTATTAAGCTATATTAGACGTTTGTTTTATTATGAAAAGTTTTTTATAGTTATTAAAAAAAATGTGATTCACATTTTACTTGTTAGAATGCATAGTTATTGTGTAATTTTAATATCGTAAATGGGTCGGGTAAAAAGATTGGGTATCCGTTGATCTAGTGGATGACGGTATGTGTTTGATTATTCAAAACCTTATGGGTTACGGATCGGTTAATTTGGATTAGCTTTTGGAATTTTCTAAAAGGGTTTGGATATCCGCTCCAAACCCGCTCCATTGCCGGGTCTAAACCGAGGACACCATCGAAAAAACTTTCACGGACTGTCGCGGTCTTGCCAATTGCCGCCGCTCTTCGCTGCTGGTCTCACGAAATCTGACAACTGGCCGGCGCTCTTTGCCATTGATCTCCTGGACTCTTGTGTCACCACCTCTCGCTGTATGTCTCCTTGACTTTCGCAGTCTCACTCCGTCTATATCTGTGGAATGTGCCTTCCAAATTCAACAAATACTATTCAAAGATGTGGCATGCAGGAAAGTTTCAACATATGAGCTAATTTCTCAACCTTGGCATGTAGAATTTCTTTTTTTTAATAAGCCATTTTTCCTTAAGTGGCATGTAGAAATTTAGTATAAATAGGTTAGAAATCATTCATACAAACCACCCCAAAACATCTCAACATCTCTTCCAATCTTCTCTTCTTGTAAATACATAAGAGTTTTATAAACTCTTTGTATTTTTTATATTCTTCAAGCATTTTGTAAACACCGCAAAATATAGTGAATTGGTTCTCGGCTTCCTCCGCCCGTGGTTTTTCCCGATTTGGGTTTTCCACGTAAATCCTCGTGTCTCTATTTTATTTACTTTATTCGTATTTTCATTGTGATTATTACCGTTTGATGATTTTGATACTATTCCGCATTGAGCTAATATTGTCTAAAGTCAATTCGGATCCGTCGTATTTTACAACAATTGGTATCAGAGCGTCCGGGTTTTGATATTAGCTTGTTGGGATCATTTTATCAAGTAATAAATCATGTCTTTGGTGAAATACGATATTCCGCTGCTAGATCGAAATACCCGATTTCCGCTGCTAGATCGAAATACCCGATTTCCGCTGTGGCAAGTAAAGATGAGAGATATTCTCATTCAGATGGATTTACACAAGGCGCTCTTGGGCTTCGAAAGGATGCCCAATACATGAACCGAAGAAGAAAAGGAGATGAAAGATCTGAAGGCTTTATCTCAAATTCGTTTGCACTTGTCAAACGATGTTTTACAAGATGTTCTAAAAGAAACGTCGGCGACTGCTTTGTGGCTGAAGTTGGAGCAGTTATTGATGACAAAGAGCTTACCGAACAAGTTGCATCTAAAGCAACGGTTGTTCAATCTCAAGATGATTGAAGGAGGCTCGCTAGCTGAACATTTGTCCACATTCAAAGAGTTAATAAATAACTTGGAGAATATGGATGTTCAGTATGAAGATGAAGACTTAGCTTTATTTTTGCTGTCATCGTTGCCCGAATCCTACAGCCATTTTCGTGATACAATCATCTACAGCCGTGACACTCTTGTTTTAGATGAAGTCCTTACAGCTTTGGATTCTAAAGAGAATATGAAGTATATTATCGATGGTGGTTCAAGTGATGCTAAAGCCGAAGGTTTGAATGCCAGAGGAAGAACAACAGAGAGAAGTAGAACTTCTCAATCTTCCAACAGAACCAGATCCAAATCTAAAGGCAAACGAAAGTTTTGCAACTATTGTCACAAGAAGGAACATGTGCTTGAAGAATGTTTCAAGTTGAAGAATAAAGAAAAAGAGAAGGCGGCAGCAAATGGTAAACAAGCTAGCACTTCGGGTGAAGCCGATGTAGCAGAGGTCGAATGTATTGGAGAACTCTTGACAGTTTATTCAGATAAACTGGATTCCACTGGTGATTGGATACTCGACTCTGGTTGTACTTTTCATATGTGTCACAACAAAATTTGGTTTTACACATTTGAAAAGGTTAACCAGGGCTATGTGTTGATGGGTAACAATACTACATGTCCAGTTCTTGGACATGGTTCAGTCAGAATCCGTATGTTTGATGACATTATCCGAACCATTGGGGATATTAGATATGTCCCTGACCTCAGAAGAAACTTGTTATCTCTTAGTTCCTTTGATAAAAAAGGATACGAGTTTGCCGGTAAAGGTGGAGTTCTCAGGGTGTTCAAAGATGGTTCCGACAAATTGAGAGCCAGTCGAAAAACCTCAGACCTCTACTTTCTTGACGGGCAAACAATTTCGAGTGATGCTGATGTTGTTTCAAAGTCTCTTTTTGATCCAGATCAGTCCCGTCTTTGGCACCTTAGACTTGGCCATATGATTTTTCAAGGCATGTCAGAATTAAGTCGAAGAGGTTTACTTGGTCAACAAAAGATTGTTGATTTGGAGTTCTGCGAAGACTGTGTATATGGCAAGGCAAAACGAGTGAGGTTTTCAAGTGGTATCCATACAACGAAAGGACCACTCGACTATGTCCACTCGGATTTATGGGGACCAGCTCGAGTTGCTTCTAAAGGTGGAGCTAACTATATGCTCACTATCATTGACGATTTCTCCCGGAAGGTGTGGTGTTTCTTCTTAAAACATAAGGGAGACGTTTTCTCTACCTTCAGATACTGGAAAGTTCAGGTTGAAAAGCAATCAGGATTGGTAGTAAAGTATCTTCGTATGGATAATGGACTAGAGTTTTGCTTAGAAGAGTTTAATGCCTATTGCCGAAAGGAAGGCATTACTCGACATCGCACGGTAGTCCATACGCCTCAACAAAATGGTGTAACCGAAAGGATGAATCGCACCATTATGGAGAAAGTCTGATGTATGCTTTCAAATTCCAAATTGCCAAAGTCCTTTTGGGCGGAGGCTGCTTCTACTGCTTGCTATGTTATCAACTGATCACCGTCACGAGCAATTGAAAAGAAAACTCTGTATGAGTTATGGTCCGGGAAACCTGCCGATTATACACATCTGAAACCTTTCGGATGTCCAGCTTATGCACGAGTTGACAATGGGAAGTTAGAACCGAGAGCACTTAAATGTGTCTTTCTTGGTTATAATCCAGAAGTTAAAGGTTACAAGTTATAGAGCAATGATCTAAATAAAATCATCATCTCAAAAGATGTTACTTTTGACGAGTCTGCTATGATTCATCAAACTTCCGACTCTACAGAAGATACAGTCGCATCATCAAAAGCAAATGAAGAGAAAGCTCAAATGGAGGTGGAGTTTCCTACTTCACATGTCACCATTCCGAGTCCAGTTGAGCAACAAGAGTCTTCCTCAAAAATGAGCATGCATTTGTTGAAGAAACAACAACTTCACAACCACATGCTACTACTCGAAGCATTGCAAGAGATAGGCCGAGAAGACAAATTGTTCCTCCAAAGAGGTATGCTGAAACTGAACTTGTTGCTTATGCTTTTATTGTTGCTAATGATATTGAGTCGGAAACGGAGCCTCTAAATTATGATGAGGCTATCAAATCTAAAGACTCAAGTAATTGGATGATTGCTATGCATAATGAGATGGAATCCTTGCAAAGAAATGGTACTTGGGATTTAGTTCCTATTCCAAAAGGGAAAATGCCAGTTAAATGCAAGTGGGTCTACAAGCTCAAAGAACCTGTTAACCCGAATGAGAAACCAAGATATAAAGCTCGGTTGGTAGCTAAAGGTTACAGTCAAATTCCAGGCGTTGACTATACTGACATCTATTCCCCAGTAGTCAAACATACTTCTATTCGTGCATTGTTGGGGTTAGTTGCTTCAAATGATTATGAGTTGGAGCAACTAGATGTTACTACAGCTTTCCTAAATGGTGAGCTTGAGGAAGAGATTTTCATGCAACAACCTGAAGGTTTTGTAGTTCCTGGAAAGGAGGACTACGTATGTAAATTGAAGAAATCTCTCTACGGCCTCAAGCAGTCTCCTAGACAATGGTACAAGAGGTTTGATTCTTTCATGACCAGTCACAAATTCAGCAGGTGCACCTATGATAGCTGCGTTTATTTCAAGAAAGGTGACGATGATTCAAAGATCTACTTACTCTTGTACGTGGATGACATGTTGATTGCAGCAAAAGATATGAAGGAGATTCAGAAGTTAAAAGACCAGTTGAAAGCTTATTTTGAAATGAAGGACTTAGGAGCTGCCAAGAAAATTTTAGGTATGGAAATTGTTCGTGACAGGAAGTCTAGGATCTTGCATCTTTCTCAAAAAGGTTACATTGAGAAAGTCCTAAGACGTTTTAATATGCATGAAGCAAAGCCTGTCAACACACCTTTTGCAGCTCATTTCAAGTTATCATCCGCTTTAAGTCCTACTACTGAGACTGTTATGGAGTACATGGCACGCATACCATACTCTAGTGCTGTTGGATCTTTGATGTATGCTATGATCTGCACACGCCCTGATTTGGCTTATGTAGTTAGCATGGTTAGTACTTAGTAGATATATGGGGAACCCGGGAAGAGAACATTGGAAAGCAGTACAGTGGATCTTACGTTATCTACGCGGTACGTCTTCTATGTGTCTATGCTATAGACAATCTAACATTGGGGTGGTTGGATATGTTGATTCAGATTTTGGCAAAGACTTAGATAAACAAAGATCCATTACAGGGTATGCGTTTACACTAAACGGTTGTGCTATTAGTTGGAAAGCCCAGTTACAGTCTACAGTTGCACTGTCTTCTACAGAGGCAGAATATATGGCGATTACAGAAGCAGTTAAGGAAGATATTTGGTTGAAGGGATTGTTTAGAGAACTCGATGATAGAATAAAGGTTACCACAGTATTCTATGATAATCAAAGTGCTATCTTCTTGAGTAAAGATCAGATGTTTCATGACCGTACAAAGCACATTGATATTCGTTAACATTTTGTGCGTGATATCATTGAAAAAGGTGATTGTGTCATAGAAAAGATCGATACAGATTATAATCCCGCTGATGTGTTCACAAAGAGTCTTCCAATAGCCAAGTTCAAACTATGTTTGGACTTAATGGGTAATTCTGATCGCAGTTGAGCCTGATTAGGCTCGTGGTGGAGGAAGTATTTCATTTTTCAGGATCAATTTTTCTCTATATGGTGTTTGCAGTTTCTTATGGAGTTTTGGAGTTTGAAGAGTTGTTGGCTTTAGCAAATGGGTATACAAGTTTTGTTCTATTTTAAAGTCAAGGTGGAGATTGTGGAATGTGCCTTCCAAATTCAACAAATATTATTCAAAGATGTGGCATGCAGGAAAGTTTCAACATATGAGCTAATTTCTCAACCTTGGCATGTAGGATTTCTTTTTTTTTTTTAATAAGCCATTTTTCCTTAAGTGGCATGTAGAAATTTAGTATAAATAGGTTAGAAATCATTCATACAAACCACCCCAAAACATCTCAACATCTCTTCCAATCTTCTCTTCTTGTAAATACATAAGAGTTTTATAAACTCTTTGTATTTTTTATATTCTTCAAGCATTTTGTAAACACCGCAAAATATAGTGAATTGGTTCTCGGCTTCCTCCGTCCGTGGTTTTTCCCGATTTTGGTTTTCCACGTAAATCCTCGTGTCTCTATTTTATTTACTTTATTCGTATTTTCATTGTGATTATTACCGTTTGATAATTTTGTTCCTATTCCGCATTGAGCTAATATTGTCTAAAGTCAATTCGGATCCGTCGTATTTTACAATAATTGGTATCAGAGCGTCCGTGATTATGTGATTCACATTTGGAACCCTTCTCTCTCCGCTATGTTAACTCTCCCACCATGCTGTTTGCCCTCCGCTGAAGGAAACCATTTCCGGTTCGGGTTTGATCCCAATACCGATGATTTCAAAGTTGTTAATCTTTCATACCTTTTCAAACCATATGACACGCTACTGCAAGTTGATGTTTATAGCATGAGAAAGGGTTTCCGGAAGTCTCGATCTCAAAAATTTCCTTCACACATCAGAATACTTGGTTATTATGACGAACTTTTTGTAGATGGCCATCTTCACTGGCTTGGCTATGATTTGGAGTTGAAGAAAGAAATGATAGTGGCATTTGATTTGGGTGCACAGACATTGCGTGAGATATCTCTTCCAGATTCTACACAAGTTAATAATAATGTCTTAAGCATTTTGACCGGAAAGCTTTGTGTGATGTCAAAGGTTGAAGGCAGTAAATATGAGGTGCGGGTGATGGATGAGTATGGGGTGGCTGAATCGTGGGTCAAACATTATGTTTTACAGTTTGATTGTTATATAACTCCTTTTGGATTTACATCACACAACGAGTTTCTTTTCAGATATAATGATAATCATTATTATTTTCCTTTGCACAATCCGATTACAACCAAGACTAAAGTCTTTAAGAGGTTTTTTTGACAATATAATATAGGTAAAGTTGTTGAGTATGTGGACAGTCTTGTTTGGGTTGCGCCTGTTAAGCGTGAGATGAGCTGCTGCAGCATGTCCTGATTTAAATTGTGAAGAGGCATCAGCAGTCAAAAGGGCTGGCTACAAGAGGAAAAAAATCGGATCCACTTCTTCTATCTTTTGTTATTAGTACTCTGCACAATATGCTATGTTTATTAATTAGTTTTCTATCATTATATCGACATTCTATCTTGTCAAAATAATCATATGTATGACATTGTGGTTCAATCTGCTTTTTAGCTGACATGTAAGCAGAAATTCTAAGTTATGGTAGTGATGCTTATGGTTTGTTTATATTTCTCTTTCCCAGATGCATTGAATAAATGTCTAGCCTTATTGCTATTCAAGGAATCTGATTTTTTCCTTGACCTAATTGTCGTTGGCTCAAGTCTAATGGTTGATATGCTAATTTACTCATCTTTAACGAGTGTACATGCCTCTAAAAGTTCATGGAAATGGAGTGCACCAGGCTAAGACACTTGTACTGGATTGTCATTTTAATTGGTTTTAACACTTTTCAAACTCTCTCAGCATCCAAATTCAAGATAGCCTCCGGTATTTCAATGGCTGTTGCTGTTTTAAGAATACGAGAGGGGTAGATTCAGTATTTCAAGTTCTTAATGCATTAGGACAAATTGGTCCAGTTAAAATCGGCATAAAAATCTGGGAGTTCACTGTGTAGATTTTTCGAATTCGGGCATGAAAAATTGGTCCGGTTAAAATCGGTTTACATCGTTCAACATTGGACAAAATCGGTCAACATTCGGAAATTCCATCAACATCAGACCAATCGCTAAACTAGGTCAAAATTGGTCAATGGGCCATTCATTAGGCTATTTTGCAAATAGATGTCAAAATTACAGTGGGACCATTCATTAAGCTATTTTGCAAAATCGCTTCTTTGTGGTATAGTATGTGTAACATTTTTGGTCATTTTATATTTTTATTGATGAGCGATAATTTGTAGGATATTAAAGCTGGTTTCACAATTTAAATTCTTCTTATTTTATCCATTATTTTCTCAACTAATCAGAATTCGCTAAACGTACGGACACCATTAATGTGATTATTTTGACATTTGTTGGGTTTTTTCAAATGTTACAAGCAACAATCATATTAGAGGACATGATTAAAACAGAGTGTGGTGAGAAAAGAATGATGATATTGGTCATCACCTTCGACCCTGCTAAAATCTCAATTATTTTTGTCTTTATTCTATGAATAAACTCTTTGATGCAGACATTTATCACACAAAATCCCCAACACCCAATCTGGAACCCATGAAACCTATAGCACCCAAGAGTTCCAAATCCGGAAAGAAAACTTGTGAAATGTCATACGCCAACCATATTCTTTCTATCTTCTATGAGGATGCATGTCACGGTGTGCTAAAACGTTTTTGTTGGTTGAAGTTATGACTTTTCGTTTTTGGAGTGTGACAAGTTACTCATTAAAACGAGTGTTTTTAAACGTAGTATTAATTAAAAAACAATGTTTGGTACACAAATAAGAAAATAGTAAAAATTGTTTTCTCAGCGATGCTATTTGTCCGACCATGGTTTTAAAATCATGATCTTAAGATTCTATTTTTGAGAAAAGGTCGTGATCACGGCATGATTAATTTCAGGTAAGCGTTGTCATAGAATCATCCGTATAATGTTTTCAGACTCATCTCATATAAGGACACAATTTAGCTTTTAAATTCTAAAATATAAAGTTTCCATAAAAACATATATTTTTACTGTTTTGGTATTTTTCACATGTATAAGGCTATGAGGAGTGCCTCCCTTGGTTCCCACATGAAAAGTGCTGTCACGTCACCGACACATCATCTCACTTGCTTACCACACCACCAAGGAAATACCCACCACTCCACATCATATTATTCTTTTAGTTTTTGATTTATTTTTAAGTAGAAAAATATGTAAAACATAAATATTCCATAACTTAAAAATTAAAAATTACAAGCTTAGAAAATAAAAACTACATCGACTCGAAAACTTAAATCCTAGATACGATAAAATAAAACAAAAAATATGGTAACTAAAACGAAACTATGATCAACGATATTTAGGTGAATTTTTTACAACATTCCACGCGTCGAGGTGCGTGAAATCAATGTCGTGTGTCACCCGATACTCTTGCAACGCTTGCTCAACGATCACAGCGTCGGCGGTGTCCGGTTGTCGGTTCGGGGATAGTGGTGCGTAAATTTGGTTAAATTTATGCATTTTAGATAACATATTCCTCCATTTGGAACGAAGGTGATCCGTATTCCAATATTATATTGCGCCCAAAATTCTGTGAAACGATTCCTGCATACGTTCCCAGAAAAAGCGGTCGTTTCTCACAGCATCGTCTTCAGATACGTTGATGAAGGCGGTTGCTAAAACTGCTTCTTCTTATTGAGTCCATCCCCGAGGAATGTTTCCATTTTCCATCCCAGCCATTTTTTAAAATAATCTATATGTGTGAGTATGAGATGTGTATGTTTTGTAGAAGATGTAGTTTAAAATGTGGATGTGTGTGTGTGTGTGTGTATATATATATAGTGATTTGATTTTTTTTAATTATAAACCCTCCAACGGTCAAAAGCCTTCCAACGTTCAAATATTTGTCGTTGCTCAACGTTTCCTTCTCCACGCCAGGCCAAGGCCACGACACCCATGCTCGGGGGGGGGGGGGGGGGGTGTGCCACGCCGTGGCTAGCCTCCAAGTAGATCCCACGCAACCGGCGTTGGGTGCACTCCTCATAGCCTAATGTATTAACATTAATTGACAACATAAAAACAAAATTATTAGCTTTTTGCGTTTTAATACCAAATATGCTAATTCAATCTGTTTCTTATACTTTATTTTGACACTACATATTGCATAAGGAAAATAGTTAACATGCACTTTTATATGAAAGAATAAGTTGTTTTAAAAAAACGATCCTAAAGCACTCATTAGAAAGGGTTATTTGCAAAAATGAACACATCATGGCTTATAATAAGATGATTTGACCCACTTTTTTGCTTTTCAGATAAACAACTATTTAATGCACATGTCATTGTGGATTCTGAACACTATATAAAGTTGGTTTCCTTTCCATTTGCACAATCATCTCTAGAGAATTTTCTCTCAATCCCTACCTCGGAGATGTTTTGACTCACCCTGGTTTCCCCAAAATGACATCGTGTTATGCTCATATATCATAATGTACTTCGTCATAGGTTAGTTTTTTTTTTAAGTTTTGACAATGTTTTTTGAGTTTGAAATGACCCGTACTTCGAAGTTTTATCTTTAAAATACCATCCTTTTGTTTTTTCAATTGTTTTATTGCATTGGGTTTAAAGAATAAGCCCATATTTAATAGTATGCGCTTGAAATTGTTCATTCCGGACGACTATCCAAATGTGTTCGTCGTATTCAAGATATATTCGTTGTGTTCTGAATAATACATCTTTTTAGGTAACTAATTCTAAATTAACATCATATTTGTTTTGTTGTGTTGAAACAGACAAATAATAATCAAAGAAGGAATCTACAAAAATCGCCGCTTAACATGAAAGAATCTAAAAAATTCGTTGTGTGAAATGGTGTTTTTTTAGTTCCCCATATATTATAAAGGAATTAAGTGAGCCTACAAGAAGCCTAGATTAGCCAAGATTACCCGCTTCAGGTCTGTAATTAACTAATTACAACTACACCAAGTGCGTCTAGTAAGAAACCAAGTGTGCCTACCAAGTATTTTGTATTTCGTTACGGTCTAGACTTTAGGGTTTAAGGTTTAAGGTCTAGGTTTATGTTGCATATTATATTGTATCTCGTTATATTATAATGAATACACATTTGTGAGTCATTTAGATTTAAGGCTTCCCTTTTAAAAATATGAAGTTGAAATTTTGATGGTCTAAATTGATTAAAGGTGATCTATGTGAATAAAATTAATGAATCAAAATGAAAATGTTTAAATGCACCAATCTAAAAACCCAAATCCTACTCTCAAAGAATAAATAAACACACCCACATTAACGTTCACACATTATAAAATAGGGATCACACCATCTATCCTCATTAGAAACCATGCTATTCTCTAAAAAAACAAAGCACCACCATACCTCCCATCATCGACCATTATAGTCATCACCGTCAGTTGCCGATGTCACTACCATTAGCCACCACATCACCAACGTGACGACCATTACCATACAATTGCACATACACACTCTCCGTTTACGCGCCACCACGAACAACCACCATTTGTCACTACTTCCCTTAAACGCAATCAACTGCCTTTATCAATAACCAATTTCCTCTACCACCAGATACCACCAACGTTGTTACTACCAATCACCACCATCGAAAATACGCTATCAAACCACCTTCTCTTTTTCGAATATGATTGTGGTTTCTCTCTCTCTCTCTCTCTCACATAAACGACTTGGATTTTTTAGATCCGGAAGTGTTCAAAAGTTCAAATACTTGATATATGACATGTTAAATTGATTTGTTTCGTTTTTGTTTGATTTGTTGCATACTTTTGAGTTTTTCTAGATCTTTGGTAAAATTATGTATATTTTGCGACATTTGCTAATATTTTGGATTTCGTTTTAAGCATGGAACATGGTGAAATATTTCAATTATGGTTTTTTGAAGCATCTTTAACTAAATCTGAATATATGTTCCAAAGAGGTCATATTTGATTGTTGGATATTCGTAAGACTTCGATATGTTTAGAAACCCGAAAGCTTGGAAAAACAAAATGAGACTGGTCTAAGAAGCATATATGAAAGCTATGAAAGAGATTGTAGATCTAAATTTTTTTATATTTTATGATTTTACAATTTTGATATTTTTATAATTTTGATTCTAATATTCAAATGTGATGCTTAACATTAAAAAGAAGGAAAGACAGTGTCTGTTAATGTTCAAGGACAATAACTATTTTAATTTTGAAAACCGTTGATTTATGAATTAAAGTATGTATGTGTGTGTTAAATTAAATAAAAAAGAAAAGTGTTCTAAACAATTTAATAAAAAGATAAAAAGATGATGTCGTGAGATCAATTAAAAAAAACTAGGTGTCAATTCGGTGGTAACAATGAAGTATAGAAAGGCACATTTGTTTTGTCTTATTAATTGTTTCCTTTTTATTTTCGTTTTTTATTTTGCTATAAATATTTGGGGGATCTCATTTCCCATGATAACATATTAGAGATCTCATGATCTCATGTTGGAGATCTCATGATCTCATGTTGGAGATCTCATTCCCATGATCACATATTAGAGATCTCATGATCCCATGTTGGAGCATTCTTAGACTCAGATTTGTATCTTCTCTCTCAGCAGAATATATAGTCACTCTCTAGGGTTGTATAGCAGGCTTTATTAAATACCTAATTAATATGATAATTTGGACATATTGGGTGTGAACCATTAGATGTATTCTCTTATGGGTACTATCTTCCTTGGCATTTATGGAATTGTTCTTCATCAAGGTCTTCTACTAAATTGGTTTTGCTCAAGGTTGATTTTTCTTGATCCCGCTTGTAGTTGTTAATATTATTAGGTACAATCATTGTAGGTTTTAGTAAAAGTTTCTTGCATTAGATTAATTTTTTGTGTTTCCGCTGTCATGATAATTGAATCTAGGGTATATAAATCATATCAGTGGTATCAGAGCCTATGCTTAAATGATATTTACACTATATAAAGCTTGAGTTAAATATTGTTTGTCATGTTCATGTGGAACACGAAATTTTGATGATGTTTGGGTTGGATCAAAATTTTTGGAGTATTTATGATTTTAAAATGGTTTAAAATATTTTTGGTAATTATCTCTAAAATGTTTGATTTAACCTTTAGCATTATTTGATATTTATTAATAGCCAAAATCCAGGATAATTAAGAATATTGATTTTATCGAACTCCCCATGGGTTTTTCGAAATTATCAAGACTCCTATATTATCTTGGATAATGTTGGCGAGTTAATTTGAAATCCTATCAATATTTGGCAAATTAGAAAATTTAAAAGTCAAGGCTTTTAAGGGAGTAGATAATTTAAATAGTTTAAATTATAATTAATTGTGTTATATATAGAAATTGACTTTGTATATATATTTAGGATAATTGAATTAAATAAATCATTATCATGTGTCCTCACATGATTTGAATATTTAATTGTTAATTGAATATTCTCATATGATTAACATGGATAATTAGGATTAATTAGTTAATTCAATTTTGATCCTATATTTTTCGAAATCTTGTATATATTATATTGTTTAATATTAATTATTAACATGTGTCCTCACATGATTAGAGATTTAATACTGATTTAATATTATCATTTGAACATACATGGTTAATTTGAATTAATATGTTAAACAATTGGAAATTCTAAAAATGTTTGAAATATACATTACACTTTATATAATAGTTTATATAATATGTATAATTAAAATTAAATACATCAAGTTGGATCAAGACTAGGTTTATATATTCTAAGAACTCTAAGATATTTTAAGGAAATGACCTATAAAATGACCGTTAAATGGACTCCTCTTCAGCCACCGTCGTTTGTGTGGACCAATGGAGTTACCGAAAGGGTCCAACATATTGATGTCAAGTTAAAAGTATTAACTTAAAATTATCCAAACAAAATTTCCCTTTAGATAACACAAAATGTGAAAATGCATGCTAATCCATGAAAACGCACATTATTTCCTTATGATATATTAGTGGAGCGTATACGGTTAATCGACACATTAATTTGAGACTATAAGTGGCAAGATGATGTGGCGATTTAGTTTTATGGTTTGTTGATGGAGCGTGTTTGGTTCACCGGCATGTCAATTTGAGACCATAAATAGAACGAATGTGCCAAAGCGGTTTTGCATGGTTAATTCACAATCTTGTTTGTGATCCTCGTTATCCAGCCACAAAGGTAATATAGCATATCCGATATTAACATGTCAATGATAAGATCAATGAATCTCAAAAGATCTAGGAATTTCATAGTGATTGAAATTGGCAACGTATATGCCTACCTAAAATAAGTTCAAAATATAATCACGACATTCCTTTTCATATAGTGAATGTAAAATATGGATCATAACCTCAAATACATATATATATATATATATATATATATATATATATATATATATATATATATATATATATATATATATATATATATATATATATATATATATATATATATATATATATATATATATATATATATATATATATATATATATATATATATATATATATATATATATATATATATATATATATATATATATATATATATATATATATATATATATATATATAGAGAGAGAGAGTCCGGATCAAATGAGAACCATTATTTTCCTAGGAACCTAGGAACCTTTTGACTGAATTTGTTTTTTAAAAAAAATGACATAATACACCTAATCGTTTATATTTAAGACTTTTTGTCAAAAAAATTTGAAAAATAATATGTATACACGAAATGTGCACATATGCACTTTTTTCGCAAATATGTATATGATCATGTTTCGTGCATATGTGCACATTTCGTGTGTGTGTATATATATATATATATATATATATATATATATATATATATATATATATATATATATATATATATATATATATATATATATATATATATATATATATATATATATATATATATATATATATATATTCCAAATTTGTTTTTCAAAATGTCTTAAATATAAGGATTAGGTGTATTATGTAATTTTTTTTGAAAAATAAAATTCGGTCAAAAGGTTCCTAGGAAAAAATTGGTTCCTATTTGAATTTTAGTGTATATATATATATATATATATATATATATATATATATATATATATATATATATATATATATATATATATATATATATATATATATATATATATATATATATATATATATATATATATATATATATATATATATATATATATATATATATATATATATATATATATATATATATATATATAGACACACACACACACACACACACACACATATATATATATATATATATATATATATATATATATATATATATATATATATATATATATATATATATATATATATATATAATTGGGATCCGGTAAGAAGGAAATTTTTGGTAGGAAGATAAGAAGTTTTTTATTTACATGTTTTTACGACAAACCAACAAAATAAATCAATTGATGATGCAAAAATAACATGATTCACAAAAAAAATTCTCGAAAAAACAACTTGATGATTCATTTTTACGATGATTTTGTTGTTATTCACTAAAAATGTCCGTAACACGAATAAAAACTTGATTTACTAAAAAATGATTCATAAATATGTTTTTTCAAGAAATTTTTTCGATGAATCATGTTATTTTTTATTCATCTAGCGATTCATTTTGGTGGTTTATAAAAACCAAGTAAATAAAAAACTTCTTACCTTCTTACCATAATTTTAGTTCTTATTTGATCATTCTCATATATATATATATATATATATATATATATATATATATATATATATATATATATATATATATATATATATATATATATATATATATATATATATATATATATATATATATATATATATACACACACACACAAAGTAAAATGCTATTTTACTAAGCTCAATTACTACATCTACAAAGTAATTCATTCTCTTTTTTTATTTAATTATTCACATTTTAGGCGTCTAAAGCAAAATGCAAATGGAATTGTTGAGATAAATGTTGTTTTTTTAGGAGTAAAAAGTTTTTAAAATCTCTAAAAATAAAAAATTACTATATCTACATTGTTAGTTGTCACTTTTTGTTGTAACTTTGTAATATGTAGTAGTTAAGTTAAAAAAACCTAAAGAGACCGGGTTCCCGGAACCGGCTTTAGGTGGTTCCGAGAACGGTTTCAAAATTCAAAGAACCATTGTAACCTGTTTTACATTTCGGTTCTGGTGTTCCAAGAAGTTTCGGTTTTGGTTCCTGTCAAAATAGACACGGTACATGCGTATGCTCATCCTAACCTCAAGGCATGTCACAACTCCCTCTTCCCTCACTTCCTTTTAACCTAGGAAATTGTTGTCTCACTTCCCCTATTGTTTTAAATTTTCTAAAAATAAAAAGTAAATATGAGATTAACAATAAAAATAAAATCAAGATTAATAAAAGTTAAAATATTTCATTAATATATATATATATATATATATATATATATATATATATATATATATATATATATATATATATATATTATAATTTTATGTTCTGTAATATATTGTTTTATTTAATATTATTTTTCAATTATTTTTTAATTTTATAAATATTTCATACACTTAAAATTAACAATTTATATAAAGATTATATAAAATATTTCGTAAACTTAGAAGTAATTAGTTAATTTAATAAAAAAAACTATCAAAAATACTTTATGATTGAGAAATTTAAAACAATAATAAGCCGTTTGATAAATTAATATAAACATGATATGATACAAAGAAAACCTGACCCTAAAGGGTTAATGACTTGAGAGGGTAATATACTTTTGCAAATGTTCACATTTAGGTAACATTGTTTTTTGTGTGCACATTTAGGTAACATGCTTGTTATACTTGTTCAGAAACGGGTAACAATGTTTTTTTTGTGCACATTTAGGTAACATAATTGTTATATTTGTTCAAAAACAGGTAACAATGTTTTTTTTTTTTGTTCACATTTAGGTAACAATATTGTTCACATTTAGGTAACAATATTCTTACCTAAATGTGAACAAAAAAAACATTGTTACCCGTTTTTCAAACAAGTATAACAACTATGTTACCTAAATGTGTACAAAAAAAACATTGTTACCTAAATATGAACAAATATAACAAGTATGTTACCTAAATATGCACAAAAAAAACAATGTTACCTAAATGTGAACATTTGCAAAAGTAGATTACCCTCTCAAGTCATTAACCCAACCCTAAAAGAGTAAACAGATTGATCTCAAAAGAACAAAAAAGAAGAACACCATCGACAATAACAAACTTACTTTCTGCAAAACTCCAAAACCCTAAAAGAGTAAACAGGTTGATCTCAAAAGAACAAAAAAGAAGAAACAATCCCGCGGTCTACCGGCGCTCACTTCCACAGGTCTCACAGGATCTCGCCACAGGCCGCTGTTCTGCTCGGTGATCTCACATACTCTCGCTGTTACTGCCTCTCTTTGTATGTCTCTCATTCCCTCACAGTCTTAGTTTGTCTATGTCTTAATGTCTCAGGTCTACCATCGTGTTAATTTTTTTAGTCGTCCTTTTGAACAATCAATAAAGAAAGCAATTCATGCATCTAAAAGAAATTTTGTAGAATTCTTACCAAGGTTATGGTGAAAACCTAGAAATGTAACTCATAAACCGATGTCAATTGACGAAATTGTCACAAAAAATCAAGCTGGAAACCCTAGAAAAGTAACTGAAAAATTGATGTCAAAAGCCCTTAAATTCGGGATTAACAACCATAGGTCTATAGAGAAATCGTAAAAAGCACTCAAAGATAAAAAAAAATACACCAAGTGAATGGATGTAAATCAAACTATTGACAATAAAGCTGAAAGGCTGGCTTACGATTTTCATCAGGAATGGCCATAAATGCCCCATAAAAAGAGCCAACACAAGCAGTAACCTCTGCAACACTCGATGCTTTTATAAAGTACATTTTAGTCTTGACCCGAAAGACCTCATAGCTAAACTAGGAGTTTTGTTTTCATAACTTAATAGCTTTTCATCAGCCAATTAATAGTTTGGCAGTCAGATTACCTTAGCATATGTCTACAAAGCTAAGTCTTTATATATTTAGTTGTTAGGGTTCCTTTGCTAGTTGTGTTTCTGTTAAAATTGTTTTGTTGGTAGTTATTATTTTTATTAGGGTTAAAGTTAGACTTTGTTGAAAATTGATATGCTTAAGTTAGAATATGTTAATCTTTTATTGAGTTTGTTAAAAATTGATGTACTAAAGTTAAAATGTGTTGATCTTTTTGTGGTCTTTATCTCGTTAACCGGGATCGGTTCTCCTCTAAAAGGATCCTTTTTTCTAACAGGTTCGTTTGTTACCTTGTAGCTTCTAAGCTTAAAAGCTCAAATATGCACCTCTTAACGGAAACACATATTTTCAGCTGAAAAGGAAAAAAAGAAGACTGGAAAAGCAACTATGGAGAACCTCCCAGGTGAAGTTTTATCAGACATATTCATCCGGTTATTGGCCAAACAGCTTGCTCAAATGCGATGCGTTTGTAAATCTTGGAATGCTCTCTTATCTGAATCCTCATTTATAAAATCCCACCTCCATCATTCAGTTCAAAACAACGATGAGACTCTCTTGTTCTTCGGCATGGGACCCTCTTTTGACTATGATCGAATCACAGCACGGCCGTCTCGTTTTCCTGATCTAGAACTCACAAATTTCATCAAACTCCCGGTTAATCCCCCATCCACATATATCCATGGCAGTGTCATTGGGTCCGTGAATGGATTAATATGCTTTACGTACGGATCATATTATTTGCCCTCCTGTGATTTTGTGATTCACATTTGGAACCCTTCTCTCTCCGCCGTGTTAAGTCTGCCACCGTGCTGTTTGCCCTCCGCTAAAGGAAACCATTTCCGGTTTGGGTTTGATCCCAAAACCGATGACTACAAAGTTGTTAATCTTACACACCTTTTCAAACCACACGACATGTTACCGCAAGTTGAGGTTTATAGCATGAGAAAGGGCTTCTGGAAGTCTATATCTCAAAAATTTCCTGAGCACATCAGAATATGTATTCGTTATGATGAACTTTGTGTAGATGGCCATGACGGCCATCTTCACTGGCTTGGCTATGATTTGGAGTGGTGGAAAGAAACGATAGTGGCATTTGATTTGGGTGTAGAGACATTCTGTGAGATACCTCTTCCAGATTCTGTAACAGATTACACTCATTGTTATAATGTCTTAAGCGTTTTGAATGGAAAGCTTTGTGTGATGTCAAGGGTTACAAATGATGAATGTGAGGTGTGGGTGATGGATGAGTATGGGTTGGCTGAATCGTGGGTCAAACATCATGTTTTACAGTTTGATTGTTATATAATTCCTTTTGGATTTACATCACACAACGAGTTTCTTTTCGAATATAATGATAATAGCAATTGTTTTGCTTTGCACAATCCGATTACAACCAAGACTAAAGTCTTTAAGGGTTTTCTTGGACACTCTATTATAAGTAAAGTGGTTGAGTATGTGGACAGTCTTGTTTGGGTTGCACCTGTTAAGCGTGAGATGAGCTGCTGCAGCATCTCTTGATTTAAATTGTGAAGAGGCATCAGAAGTCAAAAGGGCTGGCTACAAAAGGAAACACATCAGATCCACTTCTATCTTTTGTTATTACTACTCTGCATAATGCTATTCTTATTAATTAGTTTTCTGTCATTATATCGACATTCTCTCTTGTCAGCATGATACTATGGCGGACATTGTGCTTCAATCTGCTTTTTAGTTGATATGTAAGCAGAAATTCTTTTCCTTTATTTAGCATTTGGATACGGTGGTTTAATTCTAAGTTATGGTGGTGATGCTTATGTTTTGTTTATATTTCTTTTTTCCATACGCATTGAATAAATGTCTAGCCTTATTGCTATTCAAGGAATTAGTTTCCTTATCCTTGACTTAATTGTCGTGGACTCAAGTCTAATGGTTGATATGCTAATTTACTCATCTTTAATGGGTGTACATGCCTCTGATAGTTTCTGGAAATGGAGTGCACCAGGCTAAGACACTCGTACTGGCTTGTCATTTTAATTGGTTTTAACACTTTTCCTCAGCATCCAAATTCCAAGATAGCTGATAGCCTCTGGTATTTCAATGGCTGTTTCTGTTACAAGAAATCGAGATGGTAGATTCAATATTTCAAGTTCTTAATGCGCCAGGACAGATTTCGTTTGTGAATCCGTCCCATGGTAATGATTTGCAATTGTGATTGTTGGTTTTGTTTATTGTTCAAATTTTGGGGATTGTAGTTTAGGAGTATTAGTTATGTCCTACATAACTATTAACTCATT
The DNA here is from genome assembly GCA_023525715.1 of Cichorium intybus. NCBI lineage: Eukaryota > Viridiplantae > Streptophyta > Magnoliopsida > Asterales > Asteraceae > Cichorium > Cichorium intybus. The sequence goes on along the minus strand of CM042010.1, from coordinate 53,106,192 downwards.
TGCATTGTTGTAAAGCTTGGCCTAGTATGATTAGTCAGGGGCTAATCTAATTGTGGGTTCACCTCGTAGATTTTCTGAATTCGGGCATAAAAAATTGGGCCAGTAAAATTCGGTTTACATCGTTTGGCATCGGACAAAATCAACCAACATTGGGAATTTCAGTCAATATCAAACCAATCGTTAAACTAGATCAAAATTGGTCAATAGGCCATTAGGTATACTTCATCTCGTTTCTCATCTGTCGACTCTCAAGTCTCTAACAAACCTAATACATTAATACATGATACATTGCAATACCTGAACAAAACAAATACGCATCATACAAAAGATATATATTCTCTAATTTTCTATGTTATTGGTCATATTTATTATGAGGCCTATTCAATGTTATTTATAAATCTGCGACTTCTACAAAATTGTTCTTTTGTTGATGTTGCTTGCGGAGCTGATTAAGCATATTTTAGTTATGGAAACATACATGAATTATGATATTTATAAACATCTTCTTGGTTGTTTCCTCCCTAAGAAAGGTCTCCAACCGAGTCAATTTGGAAAGGTGCAGAGTGATTAGTACTTCCATTCTTTGCCCCTTTTGGCACATCGCACCCAAGACTCAACAACACCATTTTTTTAGTGTTTCATTGTGAAGGAGGTGCACGAAATCTTACATAGGAGGTAGCGTCCGTTGCGTTTAGTTCTGCATCTGTTGAGGGCCTCCTGCCTCCTGGACAGATCTGTTGGACCGTCCATAAATAGCAAGTGTGTGAATGTTGCTATCATTGTTTTGGCTTTATTATGGTGCATTTGGAATTATCGGAACTGTCCGGTTTTCAATTCCACTTTTAGACCGAAGGGTGTCGAGACAACACGGGGTGCGGTATCCACGCTGGAGCCCAAAACCCGTGCGGGTACACCGTCCCACTTGGGTTGGTGCCCGCGGTGAACTAGGGGATAAGAGTTCCTCACACCGTGCGATGTCCGCTTTTTGAGTTCCATTTTTGGCCCCCAAAGCTTGAACACTTTTGCAAACCCCCCCCCCCCCCCCCCCCCCCCCACGTGTATAAACGGCTAGATGGCAAAATAGCGCTCGTAGAGTGTCGTTTATTTTTTTTACGTTTTACGTTTATCGTTTTAGTTGTCTTTTTTTAATGTATAGGTTGTCAGTTTGTTTTTCATTTTTAATTTTACATTTGTCGTTTTATTTTATGGTTGTAATTTTTATTTCTTAAATTAACGAAATGTTTTAATTTAAAAAAATTATATTTTTAGTTTAGTTTAATTACTTATTTATTTAATTAAAAAAAGTGTGTGGTAGTAAGGGTATACCATTTCCAAGAATTTAAACGGTGAGGGGTTAGTGATCTTAAAGTGATGTAGCGCCTACGTGACACCAAAATCCCTTGGGATGAGTTGTTACCACACCACCGGTCTTAGGAGCAGCAATGATATAGCCAGTGACGTCAAGTTTCATGCCTACCTTCGACTTAATATTAGGGATAGAAAAGGTGTTTCCCTGAATTGGGATGACTGGTGCACTAATGGTCTACATAATATAAAAACAAATTGTCACTTCTATCTTCTTGTTAACTTAATAACTTCGATTATAAAACTTGTTCCAAAAAATGGAAGAAGAAAACTGTCAGAAAATGTATTTCCTTGAATTTAGATTTAGATCGATTTAAATGCAACTCTATCTTTGGTTAGTAAAATAGTGAAGGAAATTATTATTGTTATTATTTTACTATTTTGCTTGGTTTCTAAAGGATTCGAAATATATTCTAAATGCCTTTATTTAATTTCCTTAAAAACATTTGCTTCTTTTACAAGGAAAATTTATTATATGACTTTATTAAATATCAAAATATCATATTTGTCGAACCTAATTTCTAAATAATATAATTACTACTCATAAACATTCAAAATATCAAAGTTGCCCAATCATCGGTTTAAATATCTTTTAAACATTTTATAATAGTTTTAAATTGTAAAACTAACTCGGACGAATACTCAACCGATTACTCGGATCGACCTCTTATTGAGGCGAGTTAAGCCAACTCGGTCAAACAGTTCGAAAATCGGTCAACATCGGTAAAAATCGGTCCAACTCGGAGCAACTCGATCCAACTCGGTCCAACTCAATCAAATCAATCAAACTCTAAAAATTGATTTTTTTAGAAAAAATAAACAACTAGAATTGTTATGTACTTTTTTTAACATATATAATATATTTAGTTATTTATTAAGCCTTGTTTAATCTAAATTTTGTTAAATTTAATGTAAATTTGATAGAAAAAAGCAATGGTTAAATGATTACTCTAATATTAATGAATGAATATCAATTTTGGAAATAATTTAATATTTGAACATGTATCATTGTTATTGATATTCATCTATTCATTATGAATTTTTATGAAGTTATGATATTTGTTATATATCATAAGTTCATTAAAAATTATAGCAAGCTATCAATAAAAGAAATATTAAGAAGTTTTATATGAATCACATGAAGTTAATATCAACGAACAAATCAGAGATACATTGGAAAATGATGATCAAATGATTAATCTGACTATCTAATATTAACAAATGGATATCTATTTCTGAAATAATTTAACATTCGAACTTGTATCTTTTTGTTAATATTTCAAGTAATTTTGTTATGAAATTCAATCAACTTATGATTTTTTGACATATATAATTTATCTGAAATATTTCTATATAATTTATCTGGTTTGAGTACTCTCCCAGTAATCCAAGTACTCGTTACTCCCAGTCAGCCGAACGAGCACCGAACAGCGAGTTCCGCAACATTGTTTTTAGCAAATGACTATTATACTACTCTTATAAATCTACGTTCAAAATATCATATATATCCTTCATAAACATTCTAACTATCATATTTACCCAAGATATTATTCTAATAAATTTTAATAAGTTAAAATAAAAACTATAAATAACTAAGTAACTAATCGCTTATTGCTAAAATATTCTATTTACTCAAATTATTATAGATGAAACAATCAATTAACCAATTTGTGCATTTGTGAATAATTATGAAGAGTGTTGGACCCTAGGAATATAATAATTATGAAGAGTGTTGGATTTCTTAATTTACTTGCATATGTAGTTCATTATCCAACATAGTCATATATACGTTGAACATTTTAGCTTTCTATACTTGCATTGTTAAACTATATTAAAAGTTTTAATGTAGGTTTTAGTCAATGTTAAAAGTGCAATCATTTTATATAGGCAAGATGATATTGTAGCCCATCCAACTTTCAACTTCTGGTTTAAAAGGTCCCTCAAGTTATTTTCTTGTTTTCTAGGGGTATGAACTTCATTCAAATGGGTTAAAAACATCCTTGACCTCCAAACAAAGGGGTAAACCGATCACATTTTCCTAATCAGCTGCCATATCAGCAGACATGTCAATGAATATTATCTAATAAGCTGCCATGTCATATCACAATACTAATTAGGAATAGGTTTTCGTTACTTCACTCCACCGTCGAATACGCCATCCCCAATCCCGACCCCCTTCACAACCTTCCTCAACCCGTTTAAGTGTATGATCGAGGAGGAACTAAAATTTGCTAAATTAGCATTACAACAAGTGCTCGACCTCTTGCTGGAGAACGTGTTGTTGGTGGGTTTTGTTTCCTTCGGGACGCAGGTCTAGGTCCATGAATTGGGATACATCGTTCAGTGAGTTTTGTGTATACGCTTCTCAACAAGGTCAAAAGGGGGTAATATAAGGTCAAGAGTTTCCAAATTCAGGGTTTCCAGATTTCTATTACCTGCTTTCGAAGGCACCTATTGAAAGGTTTTCTGCAAACCATGAACTAAATAACCTAAGTTCACATGCAACCTATAAGGATCTATGTTTTCTTCTAATTGAACATATAACAAAACCTAAAGGCCATAAGAAAATTAACTAAAAGAATAAAACTAGAAAAACCAACCTTTTAGAATTTTCTGGAAGCTGAGCAGCAAAATTATCCTGCCTCAAATGAGATCACACCCAAGCTGGAGGAGAGGGGTCACGAAAATATTGAGAGAGAATAATGAGAATGGCGAAAATCATATGGTGCCAGGGATCCCTATTTATAGTTTCTAAATGGCCAGTTGATAAACCTTAGAGATAAACCTTTTTGAATTCAAATAAGATAAACCTTTTATCTTACAATTCAAAAACCTATTTATCTAATAATTATCAAATTCGAAATTCTATATATCTATATATAGATTTCGACTTTCAACTGGTCACTCCACACTGTCACTTACTCAACTATTGAATAATTACAGTTTTAGTCCCTGCACCTTTAATTAATTAATTTAATCCCCAAATTAAATCCAATTAATTCTGGATTAATTCCTAATTAATTAATATAGTTTCTAATTAATATATTATCACTTTAATATATTAATAAACCATATATTTAATCCTGTTGATTTATTAATCCCATAATAAATCAACCTTTCTCTCTACCGAATTTTCTACCAAACCTCCAACCATGAGGGCAACCCAAATGGACTGTGCTTCTATTAATTAGGTAAATACTAATTATTAGTCATGGCTTAGACACCTAATCCAACAGTCTCCCACTTGGATAAGTCTATGACTATAATTATCAATTTAGCCTCTAATTAACCAGCACTTGTAGCTTCCTAGAAACCAATGCCAAACACTGATCTAATCAGTCCTGTCCATAGATAAGTGATCTTATGATCCTCCATCCAACAAGATATTTTCAGACTCAAGACATGGATAAAATCAATCCGGTCTGATTCACTGTTCCTCGATTTCCGATTTGCATATGACTCTTAGACTACCAATTTAGTCCCGGTTGGCCAACCATTTTAGTCAACTTCAAAATCATCGAGAGGCCTACAGATATCTGTCTTTTACCAGATAAATCATTCACAACAACACGTTTTATAACACCGAGTTACCGATGCATTTTCGTACTATCAATGAACAACCGTCTTAGTAAATCATAACTCATATGTCTTAGCTTAAAGATCAAAAGATATTATCGTCTCAACATTGCTCGTGACAAAATCCATGAAGCAATCTATTGAGCGTGGGTTTATCCAATACTCAAATCTCCATTTTCAAGTACTCACGAATGGTGCAGCAGTCCAATTGCAATGTCTAACTCCTTAGACAATCTATTACCAATTCATGACAGTCTTACTTCACACTTACTCCCTTAAAGTGTAACCGACTGTGGATATTTGAATAATCCAATTATTCAGGAAGTAAAACATGCAAAATGAAACACAATGATAAAGTATTGACAAGAGTAGTAAACCATAATAAATCTCTATTATTAAATCACAAGAGTCAAATACAATACATTGTTACAAGTTTCGAAACCTATCTAATTACAAAAACTTATATCATCTCTTAATCCAATGCTCCTAGCATGTTGATTATGCTTAATCCTACTCAGAGCCTTTGTCAAGGGATCTGCAGGATTATCTTCCGATGATACCCTCTTTACAAGGAGGTGACCTTCTTCTACCCTATGTCTGATGTAGTGGTACTTTCTGTCGATATGTCTGGACTTTCCATGGTCTCGCGGTTCCTTTGTCAAGGAGACCGCACCTTCGTTATCGCAGAACAGTTCCAAGGGCTCCTGAATACGCGGGACTACTCCAAGGTCACCGATAAAGTTCTTCAGCCAAGCCGCTTCCTTTGACGCTTCACTTGCTGCTATGTACTCTGATTCACACGTAGAATCAGCTACTGTCTCTTGCTTGGAACTTTTCCAAGTTACTGCTCCACCGTTCAAAAGGAATACCCAGCCTGACTGAGACCGACCACTGTCTCTATCCCTCTAAAAGCTGGCATCTGTATATCCTTCAACTCTCAAGGTATCACTGCCACCGAGGACTAACACCATGTTCTTTGTCCTTCGTAGATACTTGAGTATATTCTTTACGGCTATCCAATGCGCCCTTCCAGGGTTTCCCTGGTACCGACTGACCATGCTCAAGGCAAAGGCCACGTCAGGGCGAGTACATGTCATAGCGTACATGATCGATCCCACAGCCGAAGCGTACGGTACTCGACTCATCTCAGCTATTTCCTCATCTGTACTCGAACTTTGAGTCTTACTCAGTTTCGCATTACTTTGGATAGGTAGCTCTCCCTTCTTGGAATTTTCCATACTAAATCTTTTCAGTACCTTTTCCAAGTATGTACCCTGACTAAGTCCAATTAGCTTTTTCTTCCTATCTCTCAATATTCTAATCCCAAGAATATAGGTAGCCTCTCCTAGGTCCTTCATGGCGAAACATTTCCCAAGCCAAGCCTTGACATCTTGCAAGGTTGGAATATCGTTTCCCATGAGCAGTATGTCATCGACATACAGCACCAGAAATGTGACTATACTCCCACTAGCCTTGACATATACGCAGGACTCATCCTCGCTTCTAGAGAAACCAAACTCTTTGACTTTCTCATGGAAACAAAGATTCCAGCTGCGAGAAGCTTGCTTCAATCCGTAGATTGACCTTTCAAGCTTACACACCTTATTAGGATACTTTGCATCGACAAAACCCTCTGGCTGATTCATGTAAACATCCTCAGTCAACTTTCCATTAAGGAAAGCGGTTTTGACGTCCATCTACCAAATTTCATAGTCATGAAATGCAGCTATGGCCAGCATTATCCTAATAGACTTTATCTTGGCTACTGGTGAGAAGGTCTCGTCATAATCAACCCCTGGGGTTTGAGTAAAGCCCTTCGCAACCAGTCTTGCCTTGAAAGTGTGTACCTTTCCGTCCCTGTCGGTCTTCTTCTTGAAGATCCATTTGCACCCGACTGTCTTTCGACCCGGTACATTGTCAACCAAGTTCCAAACTTGATTGTCATACATAGACTTGATCTCGCTATCCATGGCCTCTTTCCACTTGGCAGACTCAGGGCCCGCCACTGCTTCCTGGTAGTTAGCTGGTTCATCCAAATTTATCAGTGTCCTATCACTGACAAACGTGTCCCCATCCGAAGTTATATGGAACCCATAAAACTCAAGTGGCATGCTAACCCTACCGGAACGCCTAAGAGGTAAGGATACATCTGTCGGACCAACAGGAACTTCTTCCTCATGTTGGTTGCTAGTTTCTCCTAAGGTTGCGTCATCTGATGACTCTTGAATTTCTTCCAGATCAATGGTACTCCCACTGTCCTCTTTGAATACGAGCTCTCTCTCTCGAAAGACCGCTCGTCTAGCTACAAAGACCACGTCCTCGCTCGGTCTGTAGAATAGATATCCAAAGGACTGTTTGGGATAACCAATGAAGAAACACCTTTCGCTTCTATCTGCGAGTTTGTCTTGAGTCTCTCGTCTAACGAAAGCCTCACAACCCCAGACCTTGATATGTGCCAACGAGGGAGCTTTCCCCGTCCACATCTCATGAGGTGTTTTCGCAACCTTCTTAGTTGGGACAAGATTGAGGATATGGGCGGCAGTCTCTAAGGCATACCCCCAGAAGTGAATTGGAAGTGAAGCTCGACTCATCATGGAACGAACCATGTCCAACAGGGTTCAGTTGCGCCTCTCCGCAACACCGTTCAGCTATGGTGTCCTGGGAGGTGTCAACTGCGAAATTATTCCGCATTCCTTTAGATAGTCTAGGAACTCGATACTTAGATACTCTCCGCCTCTGTCGGATCTGAGCATCTTTATCTTCCTGCCTAATTGATTCTCTACTTCGTTCTTAAACTCTTTGAACTTTTCAAAGGTGTCCGACTTGTGCTTGATTAAGTAGATATAACCGTATCTACTAAAATCGTCGGTAAAAGTCACGTAGAACCGCGTGCCATCCTTTGTGGTTGATCTGAATGGACCACACACATCCGTGTGAATGATGTCCAATAGACCCTCACCTCTTTCAAAAGACCCTTTGAAAGGTGATTTAGTCATCTTGCCCAACAGACAAGATTCGCATACATCATCCGACTTGAGGTCGAATGATTCCAACACTCCATCCTTTTGGAGTTGGGCGATGCGTTTCTTGCTGATGTGCCCGAGCCGACTATGCCACAGACATGCCTTTTCCACATCACTAGTAGAATCAATATAATTTACACTATGTCCTAGATTGTCAACAAATTTGACAGTTTCATACACACCATCACAAGGATAAGCAGTAAAATTCAAAATACCATTTTTGAAAACAGAAATAGATCCAATATTATTATCAAAAGAAAAATGAAATCCTTGTCTGAATAATGCGTGAAATGAAATAATATTTCTTGCCATTTCTTGCGAATAGCAACAATCTAATAAATCTATACAAACTTCACTACTAAGCACTAAACTGTAAACGCCGATCTTGGTAACAGGGGACGATCTCCTATTGCCCATGATCAAGTTCAGTCTACCGTGCTCCACCTCCCTGCTTTCCTTTAGGCCCTGCAGATCAGAACAAATGTGAAAACCACATCCTGTATCAAGGACCCAAGAATTAGAAGATGGTGAGTTTTTAGAGATAGTGTATATACCTGCTGTCGATGGCTTTACTTTCCCATCCTTGACATCCTGCAAGTATTTGGGGCAGCTTCTCTTCCAATGGCCCTTCTCTTTGCAGTAGAAACAGTTGGCTTCATCGGGGTTGGCCACACAAGGAATATGGGAAGCCTTGGTTCTTGAGCCATTGCTTGATGACCCGACTTGAACCTTTTCCCTCCAATTATGCTTAGGAGGGCCCTTCCTCTTCTTTCCTTTGCCACTTCCAATGGCTAGGACGGGCTGATTAATCGAGGGTACACTTTTACCCTTCATCCCGTCCTCAGCAACTCGAAGCATGCGATGCAACTCGGTCAGGTTAGCCTGATTGTTGTTCAAATGATAAGCCAGCCTGAACTGGTCATAAGAACTCGGTAGGGAGTTAAGCACTATGTCAACGGCCAACTCCTCCGGTACAGGCATCGCAAGCTTTCTAAGCCGCTCCACGTAACCTTGCATTCTTTGCACATGGGCGCAGATGGACTCTCCATCTTTAGGTTTGCTGTTCTTGAAGTCCTTGACCACTTCGCACCTTTCGATGCGCTCTTGCTTACGGAACTTTTCCGCAAGCTCACGGTTCATCTCATAGGGCCAGTAGTCTTCGTATATTCTCTGCAATTCGGGGTTCATTGTGGCAATCATGATGCAGGCCACTTTGGTAGCATCATCAGAATGTTTTTGGTACGAGGCAATTTCCTCGGGAGTAGCAGTTTCGGGGTCGACATCGACAAGCTCGGTCTCGAGAACATACTCTTTGTTCTCATACCTCAGAGCCATCTTGATGTTTCTAATCCAGTCATTGTAGTTTGTCCCGTTCAATTGAACCTTGGAACACAGTGAGAGGATTGAGGGAACACTGGAGTTTGAGTGGGGAGCGGTTTGATCAGCAGAAGACATCTATAAAAGAAGGTAAGTTTAATTAGATACTTGTCGGTCCTTATAATAACCCAATATAAAATAAGGCTAGGATCCCAACTATAACAATTTGCAACATAGAAGAGGGATGCCGTAATCTATAAGCAAATTTTATAAAGGTAGGCGAATGACGATTCAGCCGATTCCACCGCGGAAAAATAATCTTATTATAAATGGAATTCCTAGTTTCTTTTGAGATTTATTGAACTGTTCAATAGCATGTTTTAATCTCGGATATGCCCCACCGTTTGTGACTGGGATGCCGAGGATCACAAACCGGGTGTGAATAACCATGCAAATTAGCTTGGTACTCTCGGGGTCCATTATCATCTCAAATTGATGTGCCGGTAAACCACACACGCTCCATCAATAATGATAACACCCGAGACACCCGTTGCCACTCTTTATGAACCCCCATTGGTGTGCCGGTAAACCACACACGCTCCACCAACGTTTCATAAAGTGCAATGTGCAATTTCATGGGGTAGCATCAAATTCACATTTTTCCTAAAGTAACTAGATTTGGATTTTATAAATGGTTCTAGTACTTTGATCATTATACTTTTAATGATTAAGTGGTTCTGTCAAACCCGTTCGGCTAACGACCCTCCACTGATCAGGCGAGCGGTGTGTGAGAGTGTTCACCCATTAGACTACCATTTTATAGGCAGTCTCCTTATACCCACTTTATAAACCAGCTTCGTGAATGAGGCCTACTATTGATTTGACTAACCAAATTTATCTCATATATATATAGTATTAACTTTTAATAATATATATAAGATGTATTTTAAAACCCTTTAAAATATTCAAGGTTTATCTTTTAATTTTACCAAATTTAACAATTAAATTTTAAATTAAATTAAACCTTAAATTCGATTTAATCAATTTTAATTACCAATTAATTAAATTAATTAAATCTAAATATTTTAAACATTTTAAAATATATTTTTTTCGGATTTTTCTATTAATTTCGCAATTTTTAAATTAATTAAATCCTTTTGAATTATCTTTTAATTAACAATTAATTAAATTAATTCAAATGAAGATAGGTTTATCCAAATTAATCAAATTAATTAAAACCTATCCTAAACCCCCTAAAAAACGAATTCAAATAATGGGGTTTAAGGTTATCCATTTAATTAACAAATAAAGTTACCAAAAATAGAAAACCTTCTAAAACCCTAATTACAATTTTCGAAATTAGCAAGGGGGGGGGGATTAGGGTTTCCAAAACCCTAATCCTAGAAATCGATCCTTAATAAAATTAGGGTTTATAGGCTTTAAACCCTAAAACAGATATAACAATTCAATAAGAAAATAAAACAGGCTCTGATACCACTGAAAGGTTTTCTGCAAACCATGAACTAAGTAACCTAAGTTCACATGCAACCTATAAGGATCTATGTTTTCTTCTAATTGAACATATAACAAAACCTAAAGGCCATAAGAAAATTAACTAAAATAATAAAACTAGAAAAACCAACCTTTTAGAATTTTCTGGAAGCTGAGCAGCAAAATTATCCTGCCTCAAATGAGATCACACCCAAGCTGGAGGAGAGGGGTCACGAAAATATTGAGAGAGAATAATGAGAATGGCGAAAATCATATGGTGCCAGGGATCCCTATTTACAGTTTCCAAATGGCCAGTTGATAAACCTTAGAGATAAACCTTTTTGAATTCAAATAAGATAAACCTTTTATCTTACAATTCAAAAACCTATTTATCTAATAATTATCAAATTCGAAATTCTATATATCTATATATAGATTTCGACTTTCAACTGGTCACTCCACACTGTCACTTACTCAACTATTGAATAATTACAGTTTTAGTCCCTGCACCTTTAATTAATTAATTTAATCCCCAAATTAAATCCAATTAATTCTGGATTAATTCCTAATTAATTAATATAGTTTATAATTAATATATTATCACTTTAATATATTAATAAACCATATATTTAATTCCTGTTGATTTATTAATCCCATAATAAATCAACTTTTCTCTCTACCGAATTTTCTACCAAACCTCCAACCATGAGGGCAACCCAAATGGACTGTGCTTCTATTAATTAGGTAAATACTAATTATTAGTCATGACTTAGACACCTAATCCAACACCTATGTCATGCATGCGGTGAGTTTTGTGTATACGCTTCTCAACATGAAAACTTCTGAACATGAAAACGAATTTGTTTTGAACTAATGCTTTCAATTTGCCACTGTCGAATTTGTTTTGAACTAATGCTTTCAATTTGCGTTGCCATGGAAACAAATTTGTTTTGAACCGATGATTTTAATTTGCGTTGCCACTGTCGAGGTAGAAGGATTCGTTATGCCGATTGGACTTCGATTGCTTCAAGAAGTTTCACAAATTCCTTCTCTTTCCTTTCCCGCCCCCAATTTGCACAAGGTGCTTGGTGCTAGTATAAATTGATGGTGATGGATCACTTTCGAAATCTATTGCTCCTTTTAGAAAGAACTAAAAGTGTGATTAGCAGATTAATCGAATGACCTAAAAGTGTGTATACACGTCACATGCCACATGGGATTGTATCTGTGTGTATGGTCCAGTAACTGGTTGAAATAGGTTAAAGGATTAAGTGAACATGTAATATTTGAGTTCCTACCCTAATAAAGCAAGAAAATAACTTGGGGCACCTTTTAAACCAGAAGCCAAAAGTTGGATGAACTACATTGTCAATTTGCCTTTTATATATATTGAGCAGGAATTTCGAAAATGTCATGAGTAAAGGCAACTCCTATTTTCACTTCATCCTCGTTGCACTACTAGCAAATCTTGAAACAACTATGCATTTAAATCCAAGGCCAAAAAGATAGATTAACAATAAGACGTACGAAACCCAAAACATACACAAATTACATAATAGAAAGAGTTTGAAGACCGGCCGATCAAGGTGAAACTAGCTAACTTGTTTATACTTTGAATCCAAAGGAAATACATTAGCTGAATATTGGCAATAAGTTTAGTTTTCGATTCGGAAATACCCTAAAGTGACAGCTCATTACGAGTTTTCCGAATGATCCCAAACATGGAAAATAATCTCTTCAAAATTAAAGACAACACCAACCATAGTATTAGAAAGCATTACAATTTACAAAAGTTTTGAACAATTGCTAATGAAATTACAATATATTTGAAAAAAAACACATACAAAATGCTTCTACAAGTGATGTGTCTCTAGGTGCCACTTACTAGAAGATTCCTGAAAAGCATGAAAAATGAGGGTCAACTATGGAAATAGTTAGTGAGTTTCACATGTTTGAGTATACACATAGTTTCGAATTTTCAATATAAGTTTAAAAGTATGCATTGTCAATAGTAAAATGTTTCACACACAATTTTGATCGAATTGTGATTGTTTGTATATAACTTGAGCCCACAACAAACCTGAAGACCAGACTGCCCCTAACAGCCATGTTCTATCGTCAACATGCTAAAGTGTATTGGTAATATGCACTCACATTTCCATGTGAGTGGGAGTGTGAGAGGAAAGGTAAGAGAGTGAGATAATGTGTGTAAGCATGCCAAATGATGAAAATGGTGGGATAGAGGTGGCTTGGGAGGAGGGGCTGGATTTTTAGAGAGAGAGAGAGAGGCTCACTCCTCTCAATTTTTTTAAAATCCATTTAACTTTTATAATTCTTCACAATTTTTATAAGAGTTTTGATTAAAATGGAATTTTATGTATTTAAACTTTGATTATTTAGTGCATAATTTAAGATAAATGTTTGTAATTAAATTTTCTAAGCAAACTATAAAAGATTGGTATGATCATTCCCAAACCGCTAGCCTTGAATTTTTAAATTTACTAGAAAATCAAAATCCAAAAATTTCTGATATTTATAACGTTTCCTTTATTTACGATAAGTTATTTTTATTTGCTAAAATATCTATCATATCCTTGATTATATTTCATAATTTGATTATTTTTAGTTTGATATTATAAGCATCATAGAGATTTTTATAAGTTTTTAGATGTCAAAATCTATGAAATTGAGTTTTTAAGGCTTTTACGGTTTTTATGATTTTATAAAAATTCCAACAACTATAATAATATGAAATTCCATGTTTTCACTTTGTTTTAAGTTTTCATAAGTATTTTTACTATAAAAGATGTTTATATTTTGTTTTTAACCATTTATTGGCCTTTTCTACACTAGTTGAACAATTCACATGAATTGTAACAGTCAAGTATACTAGTCCTAGATTCCAATTGGATTCAAGAATCTACAAGGTTTTTGACCTATTATCTACAGTAAGGTCAATGCTATAATGTCTAAGGAAACTTATTTAAGTCATAGAATGACATGAACTTAACAGTTGTCACACTTAAATTCGTGTCTAAAAGATTTGCATTCACTTAAGAACTCTTAGGATTTCAAGTTGGGTAATCACACGCATAAAATTTGAGGGTTGTCTCAGAGTCCCCCGGTTGAAAGAATTTCATCCCGAAATTCGGCTATTGACACCATGGGTTTGTTCAGCGAACAGAACAATTGAGGTTTACGTTTCATGAAACCCTCTTGCTCCCATGTGTATTCAGGTCCATGGATAGAATTCCAACGGACCTTAACAAGTGGGATCTTGCTTCGTTTCAACCATTTGACATCCCTATCAAGAATTATAGTTGGTTCCCCAACAAAGTGTACGCGGTGATCGACTTGAACTCCCTCAATTGGTATTATCTGAGAGTCGTCAGGTAGACACCTTTTTTACGATTTGACACGTGAAACGTATCATGAATTGTGCTCAAAGTTCGAGATAACTTGAGTCTATAAGCCGCTAAGTTGATTCTGTCGATGATCTCATCAGATCCTATGTAGCGGATATTCAGCATGTCGTCCTTTCCCAAAACGGGCAATCCCTTTCCAAAGCGATACTTCAGCAGCACTTTTATCTCCAACCTGAAATTCTAGGGGTTTGTGACTGTCATCAGCATGGCTTTTCTGGCAGTATTGAGCTGCTTTAAGTCTATTGCTGATAGCTTGGATTTTGTTTTGATTATTTTGGATTAATTCCTCAAGGGGGGGGGGGGGGGTCTAATCATTTTGCTATCATCAGGTGAGTGTTTCCCTAATTCGAGTTCTACCAACTTAATCGTGGGAAAATAGGATTATGTAAATCATAATCTAACCATGGCGACCATGTTGAAAAAGATTATCTAGTTAGAGATTTTCTGGATTAAGAGAATGTTATAAGTTTTGTTGAAGCACCAACTGCATTGAGTGTTAAGTCCGCATTAATACTTAATTAGCATCGTAATTTAGCACTAAGTCTAAATTCGCCGCCTAATTGAGTAGAGGATTACGAACAAATTGTTCATTTCTGAGCTGGCTACTACGTCTGGCAAGGATATATTCAAAATTGGAAGAAGTCGCACAAATAGAGGAGGAGAAATCGAGGGTAAGTCCTTAAGGATAAATACAAAAAGTAGGCAACGAAGTTTTGGTATATCTCAAATGTAAAGACTATTCAAGTGTCATCTATAAAATAAATTACGAACTAATCAAGGATTTTTGTAGCTATAATTACTATTGCAGGTACTCTCACCACAATAGAACCATATTCGAGGAATATGCTTAGGGTATCATTGTTTCAAATGAAGGCGATGAAAGTTTATGACGAATCAAATCACATTATCTAGGTAGTATTAGAAGTGTTTAGAAATGATAAGTAACTTCACTGTTATCAAAATGCGTAATAATTCCAAGCGAATGAAGATACACGTGCGGTGACCAAACAAAGTTGTAATAGAATAAAGCAACTTATTAGGGTTAAAGGTTTAAGTCGTCAATGAGGGAAACTTTTATAGAAGTACTTTGATTACTATTTTGATTAATCACCCAATTGTTTAAGTCAAGCCAATTGCAAACTTGCAAAGAGTCAGAAAATTTATGAAAATAAGTTTAGGAGTTACGAACTCCTTGGAACTTGCAAAGTAGAATGCTACTTTAAGAAAGGTTTAAAAATATTGATCATTGAGAATATATACATTCTCAATTTAGTGATTCTAGCAAGACAATCCTTTGGAGGATAGATAATCGTAACATTTAAAACTTTTTATGTTTATAATGAAGAGAAGAAACATAAGAAAATATAAATCTTCACATATATTTTCCGGATTTAGAAAGATGATAAATACAAGGGTATCTATCTTATGTATTAATTGTAAGGAAAATACAACGGAAAGTGCATTTTAATCATATTTCTAATTTAGAATCAAAAGACACAAATGAAAATACGGATGTTGGTTTATGGTTGATTTTGTAATAAAATCAAAATATATTTGATAAGATGTGTAATTGAATATATCAAGGTTGACCAAGTCAAAATTACGCCTCATGACTATGTACGAATTAGTCGATTAAAACGAACATGTAAATTTAAGGAACTACGTTAAGATATATTTCGTACTTGAAATCCCTGATACACTTTGATATTAAAAGAGATATGTGGAAGTTGTAAAGTGTTTGCTAAGATTTGCTAAAAATTCATGAGTTATCCATTAAGTTAAGCTCCATTTATGAGAAAGTAAGGAAGACCAAAACTGGTAATTGAAAAATGGACAACTCTGACTTTTATACTAGAGTAGAACAATGGTTTACGAAGAAATTAGTTGAGATATCTTTGGTTCATGTGGAAATTGACTTAAATAAATACTGTACTAAATGTAATAAATTAGAGATACTGAGGAATAAATCCAATTTGGTATTAGTTAGTTTAACTACAAGAAATTGGGGTATTTACCCACATATAAATTACCTACATATATGATGTGTATGTAAATACCTACACATGTTTTGTATATGTGTGGGTAATTCACGATAACATTTGTTTTGGAACGTTAACATTTAATATGTGTAGGTAATAGTATATAGTGACACATTATTTTTGGTGGGAAATTACCCTCCAAATATGATGATTAATGAGATGTTAAACTACCTACACATGTCGAAACTTTTTATAATGTGTAGATAATTACCAACACATATTTAATATATATTAACTGTTAGCTAGAAATGATATTTGGTAAGGGTCGTAACCCGAGGCAAGAATTTGGAATTCTTATGACCATGATAAGGAAAATATTAGAGTTTGATTATTCGGGACAAAATCATAGCTACCAGGTAATGATAAATTTGAAACATAAGCTAGTTGATTAAAAGAGATAAAATGAATAATCAAATACATTTTGAAATGACATGGTCAGATGAGATATCATAAATGTTCCTTCCAACAATTATCAAAACGGATAAAGTAAAGACTCATTATGTTTAGAATAATAATTATACAATGTTGAGAGAGCGTCACTAGAAATTTAAAAGTGAACACTAAGTTTTGCAATGCTTTAAATTTTTAGAAACTTTATCGATTATAAAACTAATTTGGAACAAAATAAACAAACGATGCATGTTTTGAAATGTAAGAATTAGTGATGTCTTATAAACATGTTTGGATTAGATAGTTGTAAAAATATTATGTTGGATTTTGAGTAATCAAATTTAAGCAAAGTACAATGCCTGTATAAGAAAGTGGTAAAAAAGAGTCAAAACCAAAGTGGTTTGAAAAGTCCAATAAAGCTTTTACACATAACATGAACATTGTAACGCCAAGACGTGTTTTATTATATAATTATAATAAAAGGGTAAATTGGTCTTTTGGACGGAAAAGAATTTAGTTAAAATAATATTTTGAGTTTTGGACTTAAAATGTTATAAAAATTGATTTTTGGTCGTTTTACCACAAAAGGGTAATTTGGTCATTTGACCATGCGAGGGACCAAAAATGAAAATATTGTTGTTTGTGGCAAATGTGTAAAGAATGAAAGTTTTATTGTCATAAAACTTAATTATTGTGGTCATAGTTCAAGATATAGAACTTAAGGACCAAAAATGTAAAAATTGGAAGTATATATAGAAGAGTTGACTCTCTTCTTTGGCTGACCATTTGTGCAGCAACGGGAAGGATTTTGGTGAGCAAATTCTGCAGAGATCATGAGGCTTGAAGCAGGAAAATCGAAATCATGAATTGGAATTGAAGTTTCCAAGCAATCAAGGTTAGTAAACTTGATTTTTAACCAAGTTCTTGATAGTGTTCTTGAAGGGTTTTATAGAAACCGAAATTTGTAAATTTCAGTTATGTTTATGTGGTTTAAATGGTTTAATACTTCCATTAAGTCATGCTAAAAGGACTTAATCCAAGAATATGGAAGTAGGTTGCTATTTTGAAAGAATTGAGATTTTGATCAAGAACCCTAGATTGTGAATTCTTGTGATAAACTTGATTATAATGGCTTTAAATGAGTTCTAGATGCTATATTGACTGAAAGAAACCAATAGAAGCAAGTTAAATTCAATAATTTCGGTTTTGGACCAAAATTGTGAAAAACGGGAATGGTTGGAAATGGATTTGAATTACCGTTTCCATGGTTTAAAACTTGATATTAATGAAAGGTTTTGGTCCTAGAACAATCCCTAATGATTAAGTCGAGTAATAAGCACTTAAAAATGGAAAAATGGGATTTTATAGCATAAAAACGGGCTTCCTGGCTGGAATCGCAGGGATCGCGACCCGACCATAGGGTCGATCGCGACCCGATCCCGCGGCAGAAGGCAACTTCTCCTCTGTTGAAATTTTGAGCATTTTCCAAGTTTGATTTTGATGCTAGGCTTATCCGATTGACCTGAAATTTTAAACATAGGTCTAATATGTTGTGAAACTTCATGGAAAATTATCGGAATACGTATACGACCTCCCGAAAGTACTGTAGTAGAATACGCGTATTTCGGGAAGTGTATTAAATTTTTATAACAATGGTTATTGATTGGAAATGCTTGGAAATGGTCCCCAATTATATTGTATAGGACTCTATTGTATTAGAGTCAATTGGAATGATTATTAACCTGTTATCATTTGATATATAAATGAATAAATAGGTATGGGACAAAATGGTTGTGGTGCACGCAAAGGCAAGAAACAATCGAAATTGAAACGCAGCTAGTATCCAGGTGAGTAATCTCACTTATATCACATATGATATGTGTCGATTGGACTGTTATAGGTTGAAACAGGTTTGAGGGACGAAAATGATAATCTAAAGTTATGGTGAAAAGGCAATACCGGATAAGCCGTGAGTCAATGAAATGATAAGAACGGAGCCGTGAGTCACAAATGATTATGATATGATTTCTGGATTTTATATCCAATGGGTGCGGCTTCGGGCTATGACTCCGGTGCGGCCTTCGGGCTATGTCTCCGATGTTTGGTGCGGCCTTCGGGCTATGACTCCGGTGCGGCCTTCGGGCTATGTCTCCGATGCTTGGTGCGGCCTTCGGGCTATGATTCTGGTGCGGCCTTCGGGCTATGATTCTGGTGCGGCCTTCGGGCTATGATATTTGGTGCGGCCTTTTTGGCTATGATTTTGTTACAGGTACATGGTGCGGCCTTTTGGCTATGATATCTGGTTATTAAACCCAGCTAGTGCGGCCTGCGGGCTATGAATTATATACTGATAATGTTTTGGTGCAGCTTATATAGCTATGACACAGGGTGCGGCTTATTTAGCCATGATATATGATGCAGTCCATTGTGACTAAGAAATATGGGACAGAAATGGTTAGACATGATTATAGATGCAAATAACTAACGTGGCTTGTTAATTACAGGTCACTCGGATTCAGCCTGTAGGGCTACAGAATAGGATGTGAAATCCTAGAGTATATATGGTCAGCCAGTAAGGCTAGGAGTTTGGATTCGAAATCCAGACAGTTATATGATTGTATTTTGATACATGTTATTTGCAGATTTGATTACTCACTGAGCTTTATAGCTCACGATATTTGTTACTGTCCCTGCAGGTTGGCATGATACTGATAGGGGACAAGATAGAGTCTGTGACTTTGAAGTGGGACTCATAGATGCTGTCAGTAGCAGCCCGGCTTTAATGGAGACATGGTATTTTATACTCTCCTTGATACCCTTGTACCCGTTTTTATTAAAATATACCCCTTTGTTATGGTTTTAAGTTTTGAAACCTTGGTTTTAAATGAAAAAAATTTTCAGGGGTGTTTTGTTTTAAAAGCCGGGTGTTACAAACATTGATGTCATAAGTTTGGGGTTCTATTTGAGAGCGATTCATCCTTCCCGAACGCAGCATGGGAATTAAATTATGTTTTCTGTCCCTTCATCATTTTTAACGTCTCTAATTCAAAACCGAACATGAAACTTTGGTTTCATTCGGCTCCTTTATGGAAAATGGATAAATTGCATCATAGAGTTTAAAGACTTTCATAAGAGAAATGTTTTTAAGTTTTCGAAAACGTGACAAAATGGTAACGATGTTTTAAAATGGTTTATGTACCATTGGAAAGCACATCTAGCTATTGAAATGGATTTGAAACGAAATTGAGATGACAAGGTTATAATCAACACTGGTTAATTTAAGTTCTGAAGGGAAAGTGTTAAATTGAAGTAAGGTAACAAACGTAAGGTTGGTCATTTTTATCGACAAATATGGCTTTCACGGTTTGGAAATGTCAAGTAAACTATATGAAGCGATTATAAAATATTTTAATGATGATAAATAAAACCGGTGAAATGAAATAGGTTTTTTATGGAAGATTAAAAAGCAAGGAATAAGTGGATTAGTGTAGCTAGTCGTACCTAACTACTAAGATTAGTATATGTGACTTTTTCTCCAAAATATAGGACATGCAAAATTGTTTGTAAAACGTTTCATGGTATGGATGCAGTCCGTACCTTTTATAGAGTCAAAGGTTAAGTTATTGGTTTGACGTACGCCCTACGAGAATATAATAATTGATAATGATAACAATGTTAGTAACACTGTTAAGGACACAAACGAATGTATGAGAACATTAAGGGTCGAATGAGAACTCGAAATTATAGGAAATTTCCATGTGTCGAAGAAGTGCAAAGTTGAACCGGGAATGAAAAGCGTATGGTCGAAGATTGTTCCAGAAACATGTGAGTAATTTGGAAAGTGAAATATGATGGTACACTTGAGAATATCACTAGTGCATCTGAGGGTCTCGAACTAAAACTTAGAAATTTTTGACATAAGGGGGAGTGGATTGTTCTTGAATTACGATATATGAAGTAAAGATGGTATGGTAAGTATCACCAAAAGAGAAGGTTTGGAATCCAAGAGATATCCTAGCTTTAGTCTTAAGCTCAAGATGGAAACAATCCTAAAGCTAAAATAATAGCGCAAAAGGAAAGTCTCACGTATCGGCATCAATGGGTTAAACCTTTGTGTCTCCTCGTGAGTCATATCAGAAATACTCACCAATGATATTCAAGTCATGACTACTCATGACGACTCACCTGTCTTCTAACGCGAAACTCCTATTGTCACCTTTGCCAATATTAGAACCCTTTTCCTAGTCGTAACTCTAGTATGCAGATGATAAAGAGGTGTTGAGGTAATATTGATATTAGTGTCGACTTAGGATTGTCACCGGTGGCTTTCAAGCTGCAGACCTTATGTCAAGAGTCAGTATCTACCGAGAAATCCTCATTCTCAGTACTAGGTGGGTTGTTCCTAGAACGGCTAGTGATATAACCAAACTGGTTAACCTAGCATTTGATAAGGAATACACTATTTTAAATAAATATATTGTGATAGAAGTGTATTTAGCTTCTAAGTGTACCAAGATGGATACATATAATATACAATGCCTATACGCACACTGAAAATTTTGATTTTCAAAAGTTTAAATTGAAAATCATTTTGAACATAATTCTACTATAACTATTTACAATCTCGCATTAATTTTCCCTTAATTAAGCAGAGTTGGCCAGGCTATACCCAATTAAAGTCCAATCATGCCCACTCGACTTAGTTATACCAGTAGTATGTTCAATGTTATGGAAAGTTATTTTAAATTTTTTGGCTATAGTTTAGGTACTCCAATGGAAAACCGGTATTCTCTATAACGTTCGGCTCTGATACCAATTTCTGTCACACCCCGCTAAAGCAGAAACACAGAATATGACAGTACAAAAGCGTTTCATAGCAAAAGTTAAAGACGACACCAACCATAGTATTAGAAAGCATTACAATTTACAAAAGTTTTGAACAATTGCTAATAAAATTACAATATATTTGAAAAAGAACACATACGAAATGCTTCTACAAGTGATGTGTTTGTAGGTGCCACTTACTAGAGGATTCCTGAAATGCATGAAAAATGAGAGTCAACTATGGAAATAGTTGGTGAGTTTCACAGGTTTGAGTATACACGTAGTTTCAAATTTTCAATATAAGTTTAAAAGTATGCATTGTCAATAGTAAAATGTTTCACAGGCAATTTTGATCGAATTTTGATCGTTTGTATATAACTTGAGCCCACAACCAAACCTAAAGACCAGACCGCCCCTAACAGCCATGTTATATCGTCAACATGCTAAAGTGTATTGGTAATATGCACTTACATTTCCATGTGAGTGGGGGTGGTCAATCCCAAATAGCGCTATCCATATAATCATCAGCTCAACAATGAGTTAATATGTTGTGTAATAGAATAACATGGGACTTTGCGTACGAAGGAGTCTCAAGCATACAACAACTGCGTGAAATTTAAAAGCATACGTCCATGATAAACAAACTTTGTATAGTATTGGTCATGATTTTCACCCCAAAACATAGAATAGTAAAAAGGGGATGTGAATAATCACAATGATTTGAGAAGGTACTAACGATGCATTGGAATACTTCCACACGTCTCACTACCAATGTCCTACAATGATGTTACAACTAGTGAGTCTCTAGTCAAAATCTAACACTAATATACTTATTCCTACATATAAGGAAATGCCAATATTGTTTTACAATTTCGCTTTATACAAGTTGTAACCATATTTCTCAAATGTTCAGATTTTCATAAACTATTTAGTTCAAGGATAATACTAAGTGATAAATCCCAAATTTTGTTGATATGATTTGTAATGTGTTTTAGCACTCTTAGAAGTGTTTTACAAGCTAAAAATTCAGAAACTGGTTCAAATCAGTTTTAAAAATTTCCAAACTTTATATTTCAATTCTAATTGAAATCCAAGACCTCAAGATAAATTTTCAAGAATTTTTGACGTGTCTAAGTATTTTTCACCATTTTAATTCCTTTAATAATCATAAATTCATGGAAAAATAGTAAGTAGTTTATAAAATTGCTCAATATTTTTGTATAACTACAAATATATTTTATATAAGTTGGGAAAAATACCAAAACCTGTTTTTAAAAAGGAGAATCCGATTTTTATAAATCTTGGGCTTTTAATCTACTTAATATTCAAATAAATGGTTAATGATCAAGTTAGGTGCTATAATTTTTAATTCTAGGTTAAGACATATTATAAGGTGTCTAGACTCATTTTCAGGATTTTTAGAATATTTTGCTATGTTTTCCCTATTTTGTTAATTATTTTACCGCAAACACATAAATTCGTGGAAAAATTAGAAATGGGTGTCGTAAAATTTTCAAAATTTTTATATAAGCTTCTTAGACCACTTGCAATACCCATCACATTGAACAAATGTGATGGGTGCCACGTCAGCTTTTTTCTCTATCACACTCCATCACAACACACAAGTAATACCCATCACACCACATCATCTTTTCCAAATAAAAATAATTTCATAAAAAGAAAAATACTAGCTTCTAATTGGTTGAGTGATAATTAAAAAAAAGGAAAACAAACCTATTGGCTGTGATGAGCCATGATCCCCATCACATAGCATCACGATCACGCCCATTACACCACACCCGGGGCGGTGTTCACGGTGTGATGGGGAGCTGACTAGGACATCACGGAGGCTCCGTGATAAGTATTCCGATCGGCCTTATAATGTGTAAAGGCTGTGAAAATTATTTCATGCCACTTTTACCGACCATATCCCGATTTTATGATTTATTTGGGTTAAACAAAAAGAAATCCAAAAAGTATACCAACACATGTCAAAAAGCCGTGTAACTTTATGGGAACCATACATACACTTTATAGGTTGTCCAGGAATGTTTTCAGAATTTATTAACCTGCACAAGTAATTTATATGAATTATTTCTATGGATTCTTGTCATATTTTATAGATCCGAAAAATATGATTTAACCCCTTGAAATTTCCAGCTAATTATTTCATACTATTAGGCAAGGTTGTAAAAATCGCTTGACGGTAGCTTGGCGGTCGAGTGGGGTTAAGAGATTAATCAGATTAATCGGGGATTAGTCGGGGATTAATCGGAGACCCTAAATTATAAAGAAATTAATTTAAAAATATATAAATATAACAAAATAGCAATGTTTGATTTATTTATTACGAGTTACACATCAAAGATTATATATTTATTTGTTTTTATTCTTTAATATTGATTCTTTTTAGTTTTCTTGAGTTATTAGAAAGTGTTTGTGTCGTTATTTAAAAATAAAATAATAAATAATAAATTAAAATTTATTAAAAAAATAGAAAATGACCGCCAAGACCGATTAATCGGCCGCCATGGCCGATTTTTGCAACAAACCGTTAAGCTGAGCGATTAAGCCTAATCGTAATCGGTTGAAGACCGCCAAGCGATTAATCGCCGATTAATCGGCCGCCAAGGCCGATTTCTGCAACACTGCTATTAGGTCTCAGGATAAATCGGACATGATCAAAAAAGTTGTTTTAGATATTTTTATGGATTTTTGATCTGGCATGTACATTTTAAGACTTACAGCAACCAAGTTTGGTTACCAAGCCTTAAACCATGAAGATTATTCCACGCATGAAGGTTTGAATGTCATGCATGTATTTTAAGAGTTCCAAATAAGTTTTTAACAAGAAATATGACATGCATGTCAGGATTTTCCCATTTAACAAATGAAAACATGTATTTTTCTTAGTTTTTGACATAGGTTGGTCATGGAACTTCACATGCATACAACATTCTTGATGTTTCAAGTGAAGTTCTGCCACCATCATCATCAAAACCGTGGGATATGTATATGTTCAGGATTTTTATAAGTAGAAGAAGAAAGTTGCATGAAATCATGAAAGAAAGTGAAGAAAATGAAGAAAGAATGCAAGCTTTTGTGATTACCTTTGAACAACATCTTGAGGAATCCGATTTTTGAGAGGAATGGGGTGTTTCTTGGCTGAAAATTTCATGATGGGAGGAGGGAGGAAGAGAAAAATGATATGATGAAAGTGATGGAGTGTGAGAGGAGATGTAAGAGAGTGAGATAGTGTGTGTAAGTATGCCAAATGATGAAAATGGTTGGATAGAGGTGGCTTGGGAGGAGGGGCCAGATTTTTAGAGAGAGAGAGAGGCTCACTCCTCTCAATTTTTTTAAAATCCATTTAACTTTTATAATTCTTCACAATTTTTATAAGAATTTTGATTGGTATGGAATTTTATGTATTTAAACTTTGATTATTTAGTGCATAATTTAAGATACATGTTTATAATTAAAATTTCCTATCCTTGATTCCATTTCATAATTTGATTATTTTTAGTTTGATATTATAAGCCTCATAGATATTTTTATAAGTTTTTAGATGTCAAACTCTATGAAATTGAGTTTTTAAGGCTTTTAAGATTTTTGTGATTTTATAAAAATTCCAAAAAGTATAATAATATGAAATTTAATGTTTTCACTTTGTTTTAAGTTTTCATAAGTATTTTTACTAGAAAATATGTTTATAGTTTGTTTTTAACCGTTTATTGGCATTTTCTACAGTAGTTCAACAATTCACATGAATTGTAACATTCAAGTATACTAGTCCTATATTCTAATTGGATTCAAGAATCTAAGAGGTTTTCGACCTATTATCTACAGTAAGGTCAATGCTATGATGTCTAAGGCAACTTATTTAAGTCATAGAATGACCTGAACTTGACAGTTGTCACACTTAAATTCGTGTCTAAAAGATTTGCATTCACCTAAGAACTCTTATGATTTCAAATTGGGTAATCACACACCTAAAATTTGAGGGTTGTCACAATGAAGGGTATATATATGATATTTTAAACTTATATTTATAAGAGGGCACAATAGTCAATTGATAATAATAACAATTTAAAATGACTTTAAAATATTTAATAATGTTAAAAATAATGGTTTAGGAAAATCTAATATTTTTAAAGTTTATGAAGGATAAATATGACATTTAGAAATTAGGCTAGACAAATATATATATATATATTGATATTTATGAAGGGCATATATAAAATTCTTCATTTTCTATAAATATCTATAAATATATTATACAAAAAGTAATAAAAACTTTACAATTTTTTAAATCATTATAAGATAAATATATAATTTAATTTATAATGATAATTTAGAAAAAGTTATAAATATAAAAGGTAAGAAAACATTTTTCAACTACATGTTCTTTCGGTGGACCGGTTGTTGGAACACGCTAGTATGAACTTTAATCTTAATTTTTAGCTTCATTACTCTATCAAGAGGTTGATAGGTTAAGCAGCTTAGCAATTAAGAGGCACACAATCGGTGGTAATAAGACCTTTACAGCAACAAGTAGTATGAATGTCTGCAAGCAAATCTAAACGAATCAAAAGGAATTTAGAGACTAAGAAAGAATAACACCAAAGTTGCACAAGTGAGTAAAGTAGTGATGCAGAACGCGGTAAATT
This sequence comes from Cichorium intybus, assembly GCA_023525715.1. Lineage (NCBI taxonomy): Eukaryota > Viridiplantae > Streptophyta > Magnoliopsida > Asterales > Asteraceae > Cichorium > Cichorium intybus. The sequence continues at coordinate 53,080,072 of CM042010.1, read as the reverse complement.
AGAGAGTCGAGACGTGATATTGTAGGGTAAAAAGTAAATAAAAAAATTGATCTCTCACTTTTTTTCATGCCACCTTAGGGCTATGTCACTCCCCTCAATTCCTTTAAAAATTTTAAATTAAAAGTAAGCATGAGATTAATTTACTAAATAAAAATATTATTAACTTAGAAAATTAAAATAAAAAAATTAAGATTTGAAAAAATTAAAACATTTCATTAATTACACATAAATTTCAAACTCACAAACAATAAAAAAGTGCATATCTCATAATACTAGTCTAAATCCTCGTCAACAATACGTTGCTGACTTTTGTAAATATTTGCACCAAAATCACTTTGAAGGTTGTGATCCATATATCGATTACGTACTTTCATTCTTTTGACTACATATTGGGGTGTGTCAATTTCTACTCATTCAAGTGGTGATAGAATTTCGTTTTCACCATAGTGGCATGTCGCTTTTTCTTCGTCTTCTAAAATCATATTATGTTATATGATGCACACATACATTACATTTCTTTTTTGGTCTCCCATGAACGTGCTGAGTTTTGGATTATATGGCAATGTTTCGTAACGACACTAATGGCGTGTTGCACATCCTTCCTAGCTCCTCCTTAAGTATAATTAAACTTTGATAATTTTTTGTCATTGGGGTATATCAACGATTTTACAAATATAGAATACTCATGATACATCACATGAGACAATACTCTCGTTTGTATGATTCTCTATTCACTTCAAACAGACACTCATAGACTATTTCAAAATTGATGTCGTTGAATATCTATAATAGCTCAAGAGCATTGATATCATTATGGGTCCCAATGACCCTAAAGAATGCAACATGATAAAAAAATTATGGACATCATATCATGGCAATCTGCCATGCTCGAATCGCAGAGTATGTGGAGTTGTATAAGGCTTGCTAGTATTATTAAAGGTTTGCTAAACTTTCTTGCTGGTTTTTTACCACACCTTATTCCATATTTTTGGTGTTAGGAAATAGACCTAAATCTATAGCCTATTTCCCAGGAATAATAACGAGAATATAAATGCGTAAATATAAACACAAAGTAACGACACAGAGATTTGCGTGGTTCGGTCCAAGATGACCTACGTCCACGGGCAGGAGAGAGTATTCTTTATTCCAGAGTTAAATACAAGTGTTACAGAGCGTACCTAGATTGCTAGTAAATCGGCCTCTTCTGGCTACTGACTTCTGACTTGAACAACCTTAAACCCTAATGACCAGCCTCTATATTTATAGGCTTTACAAGAAACCCTAGCCGTACCCTAGCAGTTTACGGCCCACGCGACGCGGACACTTAATGGGCCGCGGCACGCGTGTTTACAATTCATACGGGTTTTAATTCCCAGTTCACTATTTAAAAATCTCCACCTTGAATTGTGAATTCAACATAGCTCCACCTCACTCTAGAAACCAAAACTTCCTCTCATCTCCTGCCAGCTTGCCCCGTAGGGACTTACCTCCTGCGAACATCAACCAAGTTCAAGCATAGCTCAAACTTCTCATTGGGTAACGACTTTGGTAACATATCTGCCGGATTCACCTTGGTATCGATCTTCAAGATTGAGAACTTGTCTTCTTCAACTATGTCATGAATGAAATTTAACTGGATATCAATATGCTTTGTCTTTTCATGATAAACCGGGTTCCTCGCTAGACACAAAGCACTTTCACTATCACAGTTCAAGACAGGCTTCTTCACCTTCAACCCTAGACTCTCCACCAAGACCACCAAGACAGGCTTCTTCACCTTCAACCCCAGACTCTCCACCAAACCATGTAGCCAGATACACTCCTTTATACCTTCAGTCATTGACATGTATTCCGCTTCAGTTGTAGACAAGGCAACTGTAGACTGTAAAGTTGACTTCCAACTGACTGCACATCCAAACAAAGTGAAAATATAACACGTGAGCGATCTCCTTTTCACCAAGTCACCACCATAGTCTGAGTCTGCATATCCCACCAAGTTACTATGAGTATTACCACTATAGACCAAACAGACATCCTTAGTCCCCTTCAAATATCGCAGGATCCACTTGACTGCTTACCACTGAGCTTTCCGAGGATTACTCATAAACCTACTAACCACACTAACTGCATGTGCTAAATCAGGTCTAGTACAGACCATAGCATACATAAGACTTCCAACTGCACTTGAGTACGGAACTCTACTCATATAGTCTTTTTTCTCATCCGTAGTTGGTATAGTACTTCTGTTTAACTTAAAATGCGCTGCCAAATGAGTTCCAACTGGTTTTGACTGATCTATAACGAAAGACTGCAAGACTTTCTCAATATATTTCTGCTGAGAAACATATAACAACCCCGCTTTCCTGTCTCTCTGAATCTCCATCCCCAATATCTTCTTTGCTACACCCAAATCCTTCATTTCAAACTCACTTGCCAAAAGCTTCTTCAAGTTATTAATTTCAGCCATCTCCTTGGCTGCAATGAGCATATCATCAACATATAGCAACAGATAAACAAATGACCCATTGGACAACTGCTTCAAGTAGACACAATTATCAAACTGATTAAGAATGTAGCCATGCGAAGTCATAAACGAATCAAATCTCTTGTACCACTGTCTAGGAGACTGCTTCAAACCATAAAGAGATTTCTTCAACAGACACACATGATCCTTATTAGAACCTAGAAAACCTTCAGGCTGTGACATATATATCTTCACCTCCAAGCTTCCATGAAGAAATGCAGTTTTGACATCGAGCTGCTCAAGCTCCAGATTAAACGCACTCAGCATAGCCAAAAGAACCCGAATTGACTTGTGCTTCACGACCGGTGAGAAAACCTCGTGACAGTCGATTCCTTCTTTTTGAGAAAATCCCTTCGCCACTAACTGTGCCTTGAACCTTGCGGGTTCAACCCCTGGAATTCCTTCCTTCTTCTTAAAGACCCATTTGCATCCAACCGGTTTGACTCCTTTCGGTAATGGAACAAGATCCCACGTTTCATTCTTCTCAAGAGATTGCATCTCTTCATTCATCGCCATCAACCAGCTTGATCCTTCTTTACTTGCCACCGCCTCTTTGTAGGACCGAGGCTCATCAGTACCAATGTTTTCACCAACAACTAGTGCATATGCAACAGAACCGATATCACCATTAGTGACACATGCAGCATATCTAGCTGGAGTCTTCGTGTTCCTTTTCTCTCTTCTTCTTGCTATAGATTCATCCTCATTGTTCTCACCATCGGCCCCAGCATCACCAGACTGATCCTCATTGGGCTGTTCATGAGTTTCATCATGTCTATGCTGATCATTACCGACATGTTGTTCTTCATTTATCACTATTCTGTCTGGAATTTGGGTGACAAACTCCACCTTCTGGTTGGCACCCTGATCTTTCCCTACATGACTTGTACCACCTCCTCTTTGGTTCACCATAGCAGACTCATCAAAGGCCACATCTCTGCTATTAATAAATTTTGGAGTTCTTCCTTCTTCTGTACACCACAGACGATAACCTTTCACTCCATGTGCATACCCTAGAAATATGCACTTCATTGCCCTCGCCTCAAGTTTACCATCATTAAGATGAGCATAAGCCGGAAAACCAAATATACGTAAACCAGAATAATCAGAGGATTTTCCAGACCATACCTCTTGAGGAGTCTTAAAGTCGATTGCAGTTGATGGTGATCTGTTCACCAGATAGCAAGTAGTATTAACCGCTTCTGCCCAGAATTTCTTCGATAAATCAGCATATAACTGCATGCTTCTAGCACGCGCTAACAGTGTTTGGATCATCCGTTCCGCCACTCCGTTCTGCTGTGGTGTGTGTCGTATAGTGTGGTGCCTCACTATACCTTCTGCCTTGCAAAAGTTGTCAAACGGGGCATTGCAGAACTCCAACCCATTGTCAGTTCTGAGTGTCTTGACAGATTTTCCGGCCAGTTTTTCAATCATCGTCTTCCACTCCTTAAACTTCCCAAACACTTCGTCTTTAGTCTTCAGAAAATATATCCAAACCTTCCTTGAGTAGTCATCAATGAAAGTCACAAAGTATCGATGACCGTTATGAGACTTGATCGGAGAGGGCCCCCATAAATCTGAGTGAATGTACTCCAGGATTTCCTTGCTTGTGTGTTTACCCGAACTAAACTTCACCCTGCGTTGTTTGCCTTTGACACAAGCTTCACAAAACTTGAGTTTTCCCGTTAGCTCACCACCAAACAACCCCTGTTTACTCAGAATTGACATACCCTTCTCACTCATATGTCCCAACCTTCTATGCCACAACTCTGTCTTATCATTACTACTCTCTAAGGATTGAGAAATCGCCACTGTTCCCCTAACCGAATTTCCTTCTAAGACAGGAACCCCACTCTTCTACACCTTTCCTTTCATAACTACTAGAGAGCCCTTGGTGACATTCACCCAGTCATCTTCACCAGAGTATTTCAACCCATTCTTTGCTAAAGTAGTAAGAGAAATTAAGTTCTTACGAAGATCCGGAACATACCAGCAATCGAGCTTTCTGACCATACCATCGTGCATCATAATCTGTACCGTACCGCTTCCTTTGACCTGAGCAACCCAATCATCACCCAACTTCACCGTTCCTTTCAAGTCTCTAAAAGATTCGAACCAGTCACGATGGAAAGTCATATGATAAGATGCCCCAGTATCCAAGACCCAAGCATCAACAGAACTAGATGTACAAACAGTCAACACATCACCTATGTCTTCTTCCTCAGAACCATCCTGAACAATAGCTGCGCTGCCATTGTTGCCATTTTCTCCCTTCCCCCTTTTCAACAATGGACAATTTCTCTTGAAGTGACCCTTCTCCTTGCAGTTATAACACTTGAATTTTGCAGAAACTTTCGATTTTGAACGTGACTTACTCCGATTTCCACCATCTTTCTTATCCGATGTCCTTCCTCTGCCAACGAACAGACCTGAACCGGATGTCTCCTCATTCCCAGAAACTCTACGTTTAAGCTCCTTGGACAGCAGAGAATCCTTCACATCATTCACAGTAATTGTTGTTCTTCCATACAACATAGTATCAACAAAGTTCTCATATGAATTCGGCAGTGAACATAACAAAATAAGGGCTTGATCCTCATCTTCAACCTTTACTCCTACTCCTTGAAGATCTAGAATAATACGACTGAAAGAATCAAGGTGGTCTTTCACTTGAGTACCTTCTGCCATCCGGAAAGTGTACAACCGTTGCTTCTGATACAGCCTATTTGTCAAAGAACTGTTCTGATATGTATCACAGAGCTTCTTCCAAATACCGGCAGCAGTGGGTTGATCAACAACTTCCCTCAACACCTCATCCGTCAAGCTCAAAAGAATAGCACTATGTGCTTTCCCCTTGATCTCCTTCTTCACTGCATCTGTCGTCTCCTTTGCATATTCTCCTTCCACTGCAACTGTGCATCCTTGTTGAACTAGAAGAGCCTTCATCTTCACCTTCCACAAAGTGAAATCATTCGAGCCATTGAACTTCTCCAAATCGAACTTGTGAGATGACATCTTCAATCAACCGATCCTTGTAGTCTTTGATGAACAAGTAAATCTGAAACTGCTTACTGCTCGTCATCGTCGTGGCGCGGACTTCAACAGGGCGCGACACGGTATTGAACAAACGTGGTCCAACAGACGCGATCCTTCAACAGGCGCGACGCGGTCTTTCAATAGACGCGACGCGGCGAGGCCGTAAACCCTAGATCTACTACCGACTTCAATTAACCAGAACTACAACCAGATCTAAATCACGCAGACCTAAAACCGCAAATAATCACATATCTAACACTACAGATCTGAAACCGCGGCTCTGATACCACTTGTTAGGAAATAGACCTAAATCTATAGCCTATTGCCCACGAATAATAACGAGAATATAAATACGGAAATATAAACACAAAGTAACGACACAGAGATTTACGTGGTTCGGTCCAAGATGACCTACGTCCACGGGCAGGAGAGAGTATTCTTTATTCCAGAGCTAAATACAGGTGTTACAGAGCGTACCTAGATTGCTAGTAAATCGGCCTCTTCTGACTACTGACTTCTGACTTGAACAACCTTAAAACCTAATGACCAGCCTTTATATTTATAGGCTTTACAAGAAACCCTAGCCGTACCCTAGCAGTTTACGGCCCATGCGACGTGGACACTTAATGGGCCGTGGCGCGCGTGTTTACAATTCATACGGGTTTTAATTCTCAATTCACTATTTAATACGGGTCTCATTGTAATACATGTAAATAGCAGTGTAAGATATCATGGTTTCAAAACAATGTAATTCTCTATAAAGCACCATGGTTCCAAAACAGTTTAATACTTGTTTCCCAAATCCAAAAACTACAAACAAATATTTACAACAACAAAACTATATGTGCCCCATTACAAATTTTATAAGACAACTCTCTGCATCAATGAATCAAATTCATCTTCCAGCATTCACAAGCCTACAAAGAAAAGAAACTGCATATTCAACTACTTTTATCAACAATCCCTCTTCATTTTTCTTTGATCTCGTCTTGGGCCGACTCTCTATCACAAGTGAGCTTCTTAATTGACCTTTGACGGTTCTTTGGGGTTGACTTTTCCAAAGTTTTCTCTTCGGACGCAAATTTCTTGGGCATTACGAGTTCTGTGGACTCTAGAGGATTTTTCGAAATAAATGGTTGCATCAAGGGCGTATATTCTTAGGGCAAGGGATGAAATATTTGAGAGTTTAACCGTGATTGAAGGCAACGACCAATACCACCATTCTCTTATTAATTAAGTACTCTGTTTTAATCATGACCTCTAATACCATCTGAAAAGGCCATTATATGTTAAGATAATCATTTTAACGTTGTCAGAGTGTTTGAAAAAGTCCGATTATTTGAGAACCACGTAAAATAAGAAGATTTTAAATAGTACAAACTAGCTTTAATGTCTTGAAAATTATGGATGATCATAAAAATGACCAAAATATGAAGTGTTAAAACACCACATGACCACTTTTTACACATTCATTTCGCAAAATAGCCCACCACATGATCACACGAATAATCCCACTACAAACTTGTTTATTTTGAAAAAAAAAGGTATTCACGTTAAATATGAACAATCTCTAAAATATAAATAATAATTTCACAAAAAAATATGTAAGAAATTTTCATAATTTGTGAATTAATGGTCGAAAGGAATTTCACAAATGTCTGGTTTACATGAAAACGTGGTCATTTAGTGTTTTTAGCACCTCCCATTTTGGTCAATGTAGTGAAAGCCCTAAAATTATGTTATTGAAGTGTCTTGTGAATTAAATCCCCTTAAAAACCCTTTTTAGCGCCCTAACTAAACCAGAAAAACTAATTTCAATATCTTTAATTTTTTTTATTAAAATGTTATATGAATATAAAGTACAAAAAAGCTCTTAGGCACCCTAATTACACCCTCAAACAATGATTACATGCATTGACAGCAAGACGTTTATGTTGTTGTATACACTCTCTTTAAGACTAAAGGGTATGGGACATTACAGGACAGCCGTCAGGACAGCGACACGTCATCAGAACAACCCCAGGACACACCCAGAAAATGCAATATATCCTAACACTCCTTTTAATTTACACGTGATCATTTAATTTATGTTTTTTGTAAATAAAATTAGACATTAAACTAAATAAAACAAAACATTACATTATTTAAAATAAAACAATACATTAAAAAAATTACATTAGAAAAACAATTTAAAGAAAAACCTAATTATCGTCACAAGATTCATCATATTGATGATCGTAGACATGCTCGGTCAAATCGTGTTGAAGATTGACATTCTTTTCCTCATTGTGTATTTCTAGTAATCTAGTAAACTATTGTTCCCTACCGGGTACAAATTCTTGAGGCATGTGTAGTATATGATGAGGTTGATACATGCAAATAGCCCGACCTTTTTCTTCAATGATCATATTGTGTAATATGATACAACCGTACATTACTTTGCGTATGTTCTCGAGAAGCCATGCTTGTGCCATATTTTTCATTATATGTCATTTCTTTTTCAGGACATCGAATGCACGTTCGACATCGTGCCGATTCTTGAGCTTTCATGAATAGTACTCGTTTATCGTCAACCGGATGTTGGTACGCCTTTACAAATGTGGAACCGTCGGGAAGGTAATATCCACGTCGGTACTCTGAGTCGTTCACTACAAATGGAACATCGGCCGACTTGCCTTGTAGAATATCATTAAATAATGGTGACGAATCTAGAACATTTATCTCGTTGTTCGATCCTAAAACTCCAAAGTATGCATGCCAAATCCATAAATCCTATGACGCCAAGGCTTCTAGTATTAGTAAAACTTTGTCGTGATCACAACTGTATTGTCCTTTCCACGCGTTTTGACAATTTTCCCAATCCCAATTGTGCAATCAATGCTTCCAAGCATACTCGGTAGACCATGCCACATATAATTCTTCAACATCGTTAGGTGTGGGTTTCCATAAATAGATATCACCGTAAACCTCAATAATATATTCACAATACAAATACATACTTTCCCGTGCGGTTTTAGCGGACATCCTCAAGTAATCATGGACTGAATCAAAAGACATGCCAAAACCCATAACACGAAGAGCAGCTGCACATTTTTGGTATGGCATGAAACCCCTTTTATTGGAAGAATTTGTACCTATCTTCCAAGTCGTGTGCAATCCGTGGGAACATATCTCTACTCAAACGAAACCGTTTGAAATCTTTGTCGTCATACACACAATTTTCGGCTAAGTAATCTCGAACTAAACACTTGTGCCCTTCTTCGGGTTCTCTATTTTTTGCCCGTATTCTGACCGAACTTTCACCTTCATTTGCAACGATGCTTGCGACTTGCATCATTGTCGTGAAAAACATTTCGTCACCCGAGGAGTCGGACGACATTAAATTCAAATAGTGATCAAATAGTGATCCATATGTTAAATAGTGTGTGTGATTTTTTGAAAGTGTATATATTGGGTGTGTATATTTTATATATTAAGGAGGTATATGTATATATAAGGTAAAAAGAAGGATTTTTTTAGTTGTGCAATGGTCGTTCCAACACGTCCCAACAAAAACAACCATGGAACGACGAAGCTCGGGAACACCCGGGGGGGGGGGGGGGGGGTTCTCTGCGTCCCCGGTAATGATGTGGTAAGACACGTGAGGGTGCGTCTAGGCATACCCAATAGTCTAATTGTTTTGGGGGTAGTTAAGGTGCTAAAACGTTTTCCATTTTTAGAGCTTAAACTCATAGCATTAATGATATTGCAGTTAATTTTGCACTATTTAAAATTTTGTTGCACATAATTTCACCTCATAAATTGATTGCGCAGATTTTACGGAAGTAAGTCGAGCACGATACGTAAGTGATAGATTGACAAATTCCTACCGAGTTTTTATTCTTCAATAATGCTTTTGCACTTGTACCCTTGGGTTTCAATCTTTCAACCTTCAATGGGGTCTCACTTGTTGTCGATGACTGTTGACCCGTTCCCATTTTATCATTTCAGAAATTAAAAATATAATGGGATTACTATTTTGCACTTTTGTGGGTGTACAAATGACAAAGCCCCGTTTTACTCAATAAGCCTAATTTGTTTGAGTTCCTTGAGTGAACAGACACACCGAAACCCCGGAAGGTAAAAAATAGAAAACCAACAAAGAAGCAAGGAATGAGTCGATTACCCAATTCTTGCTTGGAGCCAAGCAGGTCGAGACGGAAATAGCAGGGTATTCTATGTTCAAATCCTACCACTCATGGATTTTTTTTTTCATTCAATCCCATAGCAATTCAATTTAACTACATGATCTTGTATAAATATACCAAATCCAACAAAAATTTCAAAATTGACGCCTTTAAACATCCATATTACAAATACAAAACCGAAATACTAGTATAAAAGAGCAAAATAACGGTATCAGAAAGCAAAATAACCAATGAATCCAGAGGATCTATATGGCTTCTCTTCGTCTCTTGATCTTGGCAACTCTTACCATGACTGCAACATATATTTGGTCCATCATTTCCTCAGCAAACACGAAAAGTTTCCATCTCCACTCCTTCTTGAACAACAAGACCCCAATAACACCCCAAAACCCTGTTGCAAAACCACAAATGATATCCACGTAAAACAACCATACCTTTGTCGACTCATCGGCTCCTCTCTGTTTCTTCATGCTTGTTGTCGTTGTTGGGTCTTCCGGATTTGAGCAATTCTTAGGCAATGGAGATCCACATAGATCTTTGTTCCCAGCATATATCGATGGATCATCCAGACCAAGGGTCTGCAGTTGGCTTCCTGTTGGAATTCGTCCCGACAAGTTGTTGTGGGACAAATTCAAATGGCTTAAAAAGGTCAAAGCTGCAATGCTCGGAGGGATCACCCCAATCAACTTGTTTCTAGATAAATCGAGAGAAAATAACTTTGTCATGTTTCCTATGGTGTCCGGAATATGCCCATTGAGATGATTATTAGACAAATTGAGACCCACCAACATGGAAAGTGCAGTTAGCTCGGCCGGTATCTCTCCAACAAGTCTATTGCTTGAAAGGTCCATGTTAAAAACCATATACCAAGTTTTTGTATATTCGAGAATAACACCTTTCAAGACCTGATCAACATCGATCTCATCCGAGTCGAACATGCCACCCATCTGTCCAGATCCGCTATTATTAACCATGGCATTCAATTCACCTAGACATCGAGGGATCCGTCCCTTTAAGTTGTTGTGTGCAACATCCAAAATTTGAGGACTTGAAGCTTTGCACAAAGACTCGGGAATTCTTCCAGTGAAGTTATTTTTGTGTAACCTCAAAACAACCAAATATGCAAGTTTCTCTCCGACCCATTCAGGTATGTTTCCGGACAATCTATTATCACCAAAATCCAAGATATTTGAAAATCTTAAATTCTCCAATTCTCCAGGAAGTTCACCAATAAAGTTGTTGTCATTCAACTTCAACTGACTTAACGAATTAAGAGCTACAGAACTTGGAATGACACCAGACAGCTGATTTGAGCTAAGTATCATGGCATACAACCTTTGCAGCTTCTCAAAACACTTGGGAATTTTACCGGTTAACCTATTTCTGGAAAGATCAAGATATTCCAAATCTGTCCTTCTGCATAATGACGTTGGAATCGACTCATTGAAAGAATTATTTCTAAGAAATAATACCGGAAAATGTCCAAATGCATATGGACCATAACTTGCGCCGTTAGGAAGGTTTGTTATGGGTCCGTTAAGTTGGTTGTGCGAGAGATCTAAGACAGGAATGATGGGCATCTTCCGCAACCATGTGGGCAGAGGTCCTGAGATTGTAGCATTGGACAAAACTAACTCATAAAGTTTCCTTTGATTTCGAAGCCACTGTGGAAATCCATTTATGATATTACAAGAACGGAGTCGAAGAGTTACCAACTGGAATGGAGGTATCCAGTCACTTGAAACATTGAATGTCAACTTGGTGTTATAAGAAGCATCCAAGTACTTCAACATTGAAAGGTCAGTAAAATGGGCTTCAGAAACGAATCCTTCTAAAGAATTATTAGAGAAGTCTATGGATTGGAGTTTGGCAAGTTGCCCAATTGAAGCTGGAATAGTCCCATTTAACAAATTTGAAGACACTGAAATTGCTTGTAATGAAACAAGTCTTCCTAGAGCTTCTGGGAGGGGGCCTGCTAACCGATTGCTATCTAGATTCAAATATGTTAAAACTGCTAGATTTCCAAAGGATGTTGGAATTGAACCATTCAATTGATTAAAAGAAAGGTCAAGTTTGGAAAGCTTCCCAAAGAATGAAGGAATTTGACTGATTAACCGGTTACGAGATAGATCTAACATTTCTAAATATCTCAATCTTCCTAGAGATTCGGGGATTGGGCCTGTCAATCTGCTGCTCGATAGATCTATCCCTCTTAAATTGGACAGTCTTTCAAGTTGTTCTGGAATTGTACCACTTGAGCACGAAGATAGATACAACCATTCCAAAGCATATTGGGAGCACTCTGATAAGTTTTTTGGTGAGTCCATCAATGCTATTTCAAAATGATTGTTTGATGCATGCAATTGTTTCAGATGACACTGTCTCCAGATTCCAAGATCCCCAATCTGCTTAAACCGGTTGTTAGAAAGATCAAGGCCTAGAAGGTTGGGCATAATAGGAACCGATGAATTCAGCATGTTTCCTGAGAGGTCAAGGACAACGAGGGAACTCATGTTTGTGAGAACAGGTGGAAATGCACCTTCAATTGAATTTTCGCTAAGAACCAGGTGTTGAATGTTAGGAAGTGCACTGAGATTAAAATGAGGGGAAGATAGATGCGTGTTATCGAGCCCGCAACTTGACAAATGCAACTCTGATAAGGAAGGGATCATGCTCAGCAGGTTTGCAAAGTTCGATGCCAAACTAAGATCGAAGTATGAAAGATCAAGGAATGTTAGGGATGACAAGTTTTGAAAAAAGTTAGGGAGTGGACCTTGGAAAGCATTGGAGCTAAGATCTAGGCGTTTGATGTTGGGAAGTATTCGACTCGAATTAAGAAAAGGACCAACATCAGCAATGGAAAGTCCACACCATGACAAGTTCAACTCTTGTAATGAAGGAATCATGTAAAACAACATGTTCGTGTTTTGTGCTCCAACAAGATCTACTGAGCTCAAGTCGAGATGCTCAAGTGACGAAAGGCCGGAAGTCCATGACAAATCATCTGCCATCAACTCATCTCCGTTCTGACCGATGTCAAGAACCTTTAAATTAGAAAGATTTCCAATATGAGAAGGAATGATGCCCCGAAAACCAGCATGAGACAGATTGAGGTAGCTCAGTTGTTTCAAGGAACCAACGAACTTTGGGATCCGACTTCCTTCAAAATCATTCCCACTCAAGTCCAAGTGTTTGAGATGGCTCAACTGTGCCAAAGAAGAGTCCACATCATTACCACTTAAATAGCAGCCATCCTTGGTATCTTTAGACCAGCATCCTCTGAGATGAAGGCTGTCAACGGTTGAGGTTGAGTCACATTGGATTCCTTCCCACAGGCAACAGTCATTGCCAACCCATGATGACAACATTCCTGAAAAATCTTTGACGATCTGCTTGAACTTGAGAAGAGCAAGTCGCTCTTGCTTTGAGCACACAACACTTGTATTTCCATCACCCAAACAAGTATGTGTGACTGCAAACAGAAAAGTACATACGAAAATGAGATGGAGCCCAAAACCCCTTTGATTCCCCATTATCAACCCTAAAAGAAGTTTACAGATTGAAATAAAAACTGAAGTAGAAAAAGATGGTTTGTTAGGATGAAGTGATGTGTTGTTAAGATGAAGAAAGTAGTTGATTAATAAAGCCATAAATGAACAGAAACTGATTTCCATGGTAGACTTGGAATTGACTTGTATTCTTTCTTTTTCTTTTAATCAATATAAGTGCTTTATGCTTTATGGTCAACTCTATTCCCCCATTGCATACGCATAACCATTACATGGGTGAGTCAAGAAAAAAACAACGTAAAGAACAGGGAAAGACTCACAATTAAAGCAATAATTTCCCTTCAATTATTTACTAACTAAAATAAGATAGATTTTTTTGGAACCAGCGAATAAATATGGTTTCACCTGAGGGTAATCAGCCCCGCAACCCAGGGCGGTTGGCGATTACCTAAGGTGCAAAGGCCTTTCCCCTCCACCTAATTCGCATTCTAGGAAAATCCCCTACATGGGGTTAGTCGGAGTCGAACTCCAGACCTCCCACCACATGGGTATATAACCCGGGTGCATCCACCCAGCTAAGCTGGGCTTCACTTGCTAAAATAAGATAGATATTTATTTATTTTTGTATACAAAAGTTAAAAAAAAAAAAAAAACCCACTGTTGGACCAATATGAAAGATAAATATACAAACATTAATTTATCTTATCTTGTGTAAGTCGATGGAATAATTATCCAATGGAATGAAATGATAGAAACGAACATATCTCATTTAATATGTTTTATAATAAATTTTCATGATTTTACCAATAAACTCAAAATAAAAGAAGCTTTGAAATGATGAATAACATGTGTTCTAACTTATTTGGTGCTATCTCTCTGTCAAATTAACATTGCTTTTTATTCAATGTCAAATTTGTTATTTATTAATTTAATGTCAAATGAATGTCTATATATAACGTGTTGGTTGGTTGGTTAGAAAGTGGTAAATAATATAAAAATGCATTAGTAAAACAATAAGTAGAAAGATCTAGGAAGACTTAGAAGTCGATGAAAGTCAATGGAAGAATAACATCCACTAACTTATATTCCTTTAGTCCCCACATCACATGTAAATGTTTCAACTTTTCGTTCAAAGACTTTGAAGTCAACACAAAGCTATAAACTTGACTTTTACATTTTATGATTTATGAAACTACCTTGCAGAAAAATAACTTTTTGTTATTGTAACAATATTGATGTTTCCAGCCCAATAAAAGACGGGTTTTAATTATTTCTTTAAGTCTAATTTTTCATAAGGATAGGCTGAACGACATTGTAATTTTCATTTATGTGTGTATTATAGCATCTTATTTTTAATGTTTTTCTTATTAAGGCATTCTACTTTCATTACTAGAAACAGGGGCATTCGCGACGGATTACTCCGTCGCTAATCTGTCACTAATGCTATTTTGCGAAAGATTAGCGACAAAACCTATTCATAGCAAAACATCAGCTGTCTAATAGGTTAGCGAGGGTTTTAGCGACAAAAAAAAATATTTGCGACAAACTTAGCGACGGAATATCCGTCGCAAAACAGCCCTTCTTTAGCTCATTTGGGAGGAAATAGTCGTCACAGATCCGTCGCAAAACCAGGTTTCGACTCACATTTTTCCGTTGCTAGTTCATCGCAAAAACAGATTTTAAATTTGTTAATTTACCCTCATCGTACATCAAAGTGAAACTAATCAAAATCATAAGAAATACATTGACAAAATTTGCAACTTTTCATTTAAACCAATATAATTTGAATTTAATTACACATAAGGATATGTTTATTGCCATCTATATCCATTCATTTAATCGTTTGCATATTGTTCCTTACTGAAACTGTTGTGTCACATTCCACTCCTTTTTAATAAGGAAGTCTATGTTCCTTATTAAAACCGTTGTGTTGATGTTGCTGCTTGCTTTCTTGTATCAATGGGACCAAAGAAAATCAATAGAGTTGTTGGGGTTTTCTTATTGCAGAACTCTTCAATTTCACTAATAACAACTACCCTCCAAAACCAGATTTCACATTCATCTCGCATATCAAGTGCATTCTTTGCCCGAACTGAACAATTTCAACACTCGCAAACATAAGGAGTTCTTGGCCATTGATTGCGCAGTGCTCTTACCAACGAATGACCCTATCGACGATCATACACCAAATCATGCCATCTTGTCCACCAGCAAATTGAATGGTTGCGTCGGAGTCGTGCAACAACCAGAGATGGAAGTTGACACGGTCCATTGGTTTTTATATTCCAAGGCGAGATAAGAATTTATGCCCCTATGATTGTGGCGTACGATAGACAAAATGTATATATAAATATTTTATAAAAAACAAAAAATAGCAACTTTAATAGTTAAATAAAATCAATATTAACATAAAGCAAAACCAACAAAAAACACCTAAAACGATGTATTCTTGCATTTTTTAAAGCAAAATTTGAATTTCGAAACTTAAAATTGCTAATCCATTCAATTTTTATTGATGCATGGTACTTCAATTATACGATTTCAAGACCTTCAACTTTGAAGAACTTCTTTCTGCGGATGCAACCGTAACCAGTACCGTGAATAAAATCTTCTATGCAAACAACACATTAGAAAACATATTCATTCTTCTTGTAAACCACATTCAAAATTATTTGAATATATATCCAAGGACTTTCTTTTTTATATGCTCCATCCGACACATTTTTTTGCAAAATTTCTAACTCTACAAATAAATCTTTTCCATTAATATTAGATTATTCACCATTAGTCAAATTGAACTCAAGATTTAAACAACGCTTTTTTAATTCACAATCAACTAAAGAAGCTAACTTTGAACCATCAAACAAAAAAACAAAAATAGATTCAAAATGTTGCATTTGTTCAAATCTACTTTTCAATTGAATAGGAGCCATATACACAACAATAATAAAATTATTAATCAGTTTTAAATGCTTCTTGAGAAGATTGGTGTTCTCTTTCGATCTTTGGAATTTAATCAAATTGTTTTTGTTGGATTAGGTGTATAAGCCATGACTTATAAATTAAATTTATCTTATTAATTGAAGCAAAGTCCATTTAGGTTGTCCTCATAGCTGGAGGATAGGTGTAGAGTTTATTAGAGAGAAAGATTGATTTATTAATTGTTTAATAAATCAATTAAAATAAAATAAATATTTTAGTAATATATTTAAGTGTTAATATATTAATTAGAAACTATAATAATTAATTAAAAATTAATCTAGAATTAATTGGATTTAATTTAGTGACTAATTTAATTAATTAAATATGCAGGGACTGGTTTGTATTTATTCAATAGTTGAATAACTGGCTGGCCAGTGGCAGGGGCCAAAGTTGGCGCTAATATGGAGGCCACCTCCATAGTTGGCGAAACCCTAATTAGGGTTTAGAAGCCTTTGTCCAAATGGTCAACAGGCTTGTCCATTAAGGAGGCTCCTCTAGGGTTTTGACTGTAACCCTTGGAAGCTATAAAAGGAACCTCATGGCCACCCCATATCCTGCGCCACTTTCATATCTCTCTGGAACGCTGCTGTATTCTCTCCTCCATTGCTTGGGTGTGACTCCATTTGAGGCAGGATACTTTTGCTGCTAGTTTCTGGATCAAGAATCAAAGGTTGGTTTTCTTGATTTTATTCTTTAGAGATTAATTGTTGGCCTTAGGTTTTTATTATATGCTCATTGTAGAAAAACATAGAACTCTTCTTAGGTTGCATGTGAACTTAGGATTTCTAGTTCATTATTTATGCAAAACCTTTCAGTGGTATTAGAGCCAATTTGTTTTTCTTGTGAATTGATATAATTGCTTTGCATGATGATGGGTATTTGCGAAAATTAGACCCACCATAAGGCCTTGATCGAACTTGGCGGCTAGGGTTTAGAATACCCTAGCCTCCTTCCCTTATTTGCGATTTTATGCTTGCCATGGAAAGTAGGTTGTTATTTTTGGTAATTGTTGATTAATTAAATAACTAGAACACTTTACCCTATGCTTGCAATTTTAGAGATTTAGGGGATAAAGATAGGTAATTAATTTGATTAATTTGTGATGCCTATCTTTGATTTAATTAGTTTAATTAAATTTTTTAACTAAAATATAAATTAAATCACTTAAAGATTTAATATTAAATTTTCGAAATTAAGGAGTTAATTAGAAAAAAATGTAATAAATTAAATCTAAAATATTTAAAGAGTTTAAAATACATCTTATATATTTATGATTAAAAGTTAATATTTATATGTAAGATAAAATTGGTTACTCTTACCGTTAGTAGGCCTCATTCACAAAAATGTCCTAGATAGAACCGCTTACGGCTCTTAAAAGTATAATGCTATAATTGAAAGTACTAGAACCATTAACAAAATCTCAATCTAGTTACTTTAGGTTAAAAATGTGAATTGATGCTAATCCATGAAGTTGCACATTGCACTTTATGAAACATTAGCGGAGCGTGTGTGGTTAACCGGCAAACTAATTGGGGTTCATAAAGAGTTGCAATGGGTTTCTTGATTTTACCATTATTGATGGAGCGTGTGTGGTTAACTGGCACGTCAATTTGAGATGGTAATTGACTTCGAGAGTACCACGCTAATTTGCATGGTTATTCACACCTGATTTGTGATCCTCGGTATCCCAGTCACACCCAGTGGGGCATTCCCGAGATTAAAACATGCTATTGAACAGTTCAATAAATCTCAAAAGAAACTAGGAATTCCATTATAATATGATTATGTTTCCGCGGTGGAATTGGCTGAATCGTCATTCGCCTACCTTATAAAATTTACAATAAAGATTACGGCATCCCTCTTCGATATTGTGAATTGTTATTGTTGTGTCCTAGCCTTATATTTATTCTTGGGTTAATATAAGGGTTATTTACATGTATCTAATTAAAACTACCTTCTTTTATAGAAGTCTTCTGTTGACCAAACCGTTCCCCACTCAAACTCCAGTAATGTCACTTCGATCCTGTCCTTGTGTTCCAAAGTGCAATTGGATGGCACTAACTACAATGATTGGATAAGGAACATCAAGATGGCTTTGAGGTTCGAGAACAAAGAGTATGTTCTCGACACTGAGCTGGTTGAAGTTGACCCTAATACAGCTACTCCCGAGGAAATTGCCTCGTACCAAAAACACTCGGATGATGCGACCGAAGTGGCCTGCATCATGATCGCTGCCATCAAACCTGAACTGTAAAGAATATATGAGGACTACTGGCCCTACGAGATGCACAAAGAGCTTGTGGAAAAGTTCCTCAAGCAAGAGTGCATCAAGAGGTGCGAAGTGGTCAAAGCATTCATGAATGCCAAGCCTAGGGACGGAGAGTCCGTCTGCACTCACGTGCAAAGAATGCAAGGCTACGTGGATAGGGTGAGGAAGCTTGGAATGCCCGTACATGAGGAGTTGGCCGTTGACATTGTGCTTAACTCCTTATCGAGTTCTTATGACCAGTTCACACTGGCTTATCATTTGAACAACACTCAGGCTGCCTTGACTGAGTTGCATCGCATGCTTCGTACTGCTGAAAACGGACTGAAGGGTAAAAGTGTACCCTCTATGAATCAGCCCGTCCTGGCTATTGGCTCTGGCAAGGGAAAGAAAAGGAAGGGCCCTCCGAAGCAAAATTGGAGGAAAAAGGTTTAGGTCGGGTTATCTAGCAGTGCCCCGAGAGCCAAGTCTTCCGATGTCACGAATCCCAAGGAAGCCGACTGTTTCTATTGCAAAGAGAAGGGTCACTGGAAGAGGAGCTGCCCCAGGTACTTGCAAGATATCAAGGATGGCAAAGTGAAGCCATCACAAGCAGGTACTTACACTATATCTAATAACTCATCTTCTTCCTGTTCTTGGGTCCTTGACACCGGATGTGGTTTTCATATCTGTTCTGATTTGCAAGGCCTAGAGGAAAGTAGGGAGCTAGAGCACGATAGATTGAACCTGGTCATGGGCAATAGGCGAACGTCACCTGTTACCAAGATCGGTGTCTATAGACTAGTGCTTAGTATTGATGCTAGTTTAGAATTACATAATTGTTGTTATTCGCCAGATATGGCTAGAAACATAATTTCTTTTCATGCATTATTCAGACAAGGTTATTATTATACTTTTGATAAATTGAATGGTTCAATTTCAGTTTTTAAAAATGATGTTTTTATCTTTCAAGCTTTACCTTGTGATGGAGTGTATGAAACTATTATGTGTGTTGACAATTTTGGTAACAATGTGTTGCATATTGATTCTTCAAGTGGTGTAGAAAAGGCGTGTTTGTCACACTGTCGCCTTGGCCATATTAATAAGAAACGCATCGCCCAACTCCAAAAGGATGGAGTGTTGGAATCATTCGACCTTAAATCGGATGATGTATACGAGTCTTGTTTATTTGGCAAGATGACAAAATCACCATTCAAAGGGTCCTTTGAAAGAGGTGAAGGTCTGTTGGATATCATACACACTGATGTGTGTGGTCCCCTCAGAACGACCACAAAAGATTGCACGCAGTTCTATGTGACCTTTACTGACGATTTTAGTAGATATGGGTATATCTACTTAATCAAGCACAAGTCAGATACCTTTGAAAAGTTCAAAGAGTTTAAAAATGAAGTAGAAAATCAACTAGGTAGAAAGATAAAGACGCTTAGATCCGACAGATGCGGTGAGTATCTTAGTATCGATTTTCTCGATTATCTAAAAGAATGTGGAATAGTTTCACAGTTGTCACCTCCAAGAACACCACAGTTGAACGGTGTTGCTGAGAGGCGAAACCGAACCTTGTTGGACATGGTTCGTTCCATGATGAATCGAGCTTCACTTCGAATCCATTTCTGGGGGTATGCCTTAGAGACTGCCACCCATATCCTTAACATTGTCCCAACCAAGAAGGTTGCTAAAAACACCGCACGAGATGTGGACGGGGAAAGTTCCCTCGTTGGCACACATCAAAGTCTGGGGTTGTGAGGCTTTCGTGAGACGAGAGACTCAAGACAAACTCGTAAAAAGAAGTGAAAGGTGCTTTTTCATCGGATACCCAAAACAGTCATTTGGATACTTGTTCTACAGACCAAGCGAGGACGTGGTCTTTGTAGCCAGACGAGGACTCTTTCGAGAGAGAGAGCTCATTTCCAAAGAGGACAGTGGGAGTATAGTTGATCTCGAAGAGATTCAAGAGACACCCGATGAACCAACCTTAGCAGAAACTAGCCACCAACATGAGGAAGAGGTTCCTGTAGTACCAACTGACATTTCATTACCTCTTAGGCGTTCGGGTAGAGTTAGCATCCCACCCGAGTTTTATGGTTTCCATATAACTACGGATGGTGATACGTTTGTCAGTGATCGTACATGGAAAAATTTGGATTAACCAACTAACTATCGTGAAGCGGTGGCGGCCCCCGAGTCTGCCAAGTGGAAAGAGGCAATGGAAAGTGAGATCAAGTCCATGTATGACAATCAAGTTTGGACCTTCAAGAAGAAGACCGACATGGATGGAAAGGTACACCCCTTTACAGCTCGGCTGGTCGCGTAGGGATTCACTCAAACCCTAGGGGTTGATTATGATGAAAGCTTCTCACCAGTAGCCAAGATTTAATCGATTAGGATAATGCTTGACATAGCTGCGTTTCATGATTATGAAATCTGGCATATGGATGCCAAAACCGCTTTCCTTAACGAGAAGTTGACTGAGGATGTTTACATGAATCAGCCGGAGGGTTTTGAAGACACAAAGGATCCTAACAAGGTGTGCAAGCTTGAGAAACAAATCTACGGATTGAAACAAGCTTCTCGCAGTTGGAATCTTTGCTTCCATGAGAAAGTCAAAGAGTTTGGTTTCTCTAAGAGTGAAGATGAGTCATGTGTATATGTCAAGGATAGTGGGAGTATAGTCACTTTTCTGGTGCAATATGTGGATGACATACTGCTCATGGGAAACAACGTTCCGACCTTACAAGATGTCAAGTCTTTGCTCGGGAAATGTTTCGCCATGAAAGACCTAGGAGAAGTTGCCTATATTCTACGGATAAGAATATTAAGAGATAGCAAAAAAACACTTATAGGTCTTAGTCAGTGTACATACTTGGAAAAGGTACTAAAGAGGTTTAGTATGGAAAATTCCAAGAAGTGAGAGCTGCCGATCCAAAGTAATGCGAAGTTGAGTAAGACTCAAAGTCCGAGTACCGATGAGGAAATAACTGAGATGAGTCGAGTACCTTATGCTTCGGCTGTAGGATCGATCATGTATGCTATGACATGTACTCGTCCCGACGTATCCTTTGCACTGAGCATGGTTAGTCGGTACCAGGGAAATCCTGGTAAACCGCATTGGATAGCTGTTAAGAACATACTTAAGTATCTGCGAAGGACGAAGAACATTGTGTTAGTCCTTGGTGGCAGTAATGACTTAAAAGTGAGTGGATACACAGATGCCAGCTTCTAGACAGATAGAGACAATGGTCGGTCTCAGTCGGGCTGGGTGTTTCTCTTAAATGGTGGAGCGGTCACTTGGAAAAGTTCCAAGCAAGAAACGGTGGCTGATTCATCATGCGAATCGGAGTACATAGCAGCGAGTGAAGCATCTAAGGAAGCGGCTTAGCTGAAGAACTTCATCAGTGACCTTGGAGTTGTCCCGAGCATTCAGGAGCCCATTGAACTTTTTCTGCGATAATGAAGGAGCGGTCGCTTTGACAAAGAAACCGCGAGATCATGGAAAGTCCAGGCATATCGACAGAAAGTACCACTACATTCGACATCGGGTAGAAGAAGGTCACCTCCATGTGAAGAGAGTATCATCTGAAGACAATCCTGCAGATCCTTTGACGAAGGCTCTGAGTAGGATCAAGCACAATCAGCATGCTAGGAGCATTGTATTGAGAGATGATGTTAGTTTTAGTAATTAGATAGTTTGAAACTTGTAACAATATAAATGTAATTAACTTTGGTGATTTTATAATAGAGATTTATATATAAGTACTGTTTACTGCTTTTGTCAATTGTTTAATATTGTGTTTCATTTTTGCATGTTTAACTTTGTGAGTAAATTTGATTATTCAAAAGTTCCACAGTCGCTCATAGTTTTAGGAAGTAAGTAAGAACGAAGGTTGTCATAAACTGGTTGTAGATTGTCTAAAGAGTTAGACATTGCAGTAAGACTGCTACAACGTTTATGAGTACTTGGAAATTGAGACTTGAGTATTGGAAAAACCCGTACTCAACAGATTGCTTCATGGATTATATCATAAGCAATGTTGAGACGATAATATCTTATGATCTTAAAGTGGAGAGATATGAGTTGTAATTTGCAAGGCAGTTGCTCATTGATTATGCGAAAACGCATCGGTAACTCGGTGTTATAAAAAGTATTGTTGTGAGTAAACTGACTGGTAAAAAGTATAACTATATGAGTCGAAACTTATTCGTCCCTTGACCTGACAGGAAACAAATATTTGTAGGCCTCTCGATGATTTTGAAGTTGACTGAAAGGGTTGGCCAACCAGGACTGTATTGACTTGTTCAATTGATAGTCTTAAAGTCATAAGCAAAATCGGAAATCGAGAAACAGAGTATCGGACTGAGATTGAGCTTAATCCATGTCTTGAGTCTGAAAAATATCTTGTTGGACGGAGGATCATATGATCACTTATCTTTGGACAGAACTGACTTCGTTAGAGTTCGATAACAGTTTCTGAGAAACTGAGATTTGTTAATCAGAAGATAAATTGACAATTAAAGTCATAGACTTATCCAAGTGGGAGACTGTTGGATTAGGTGTCTAAGCCATGACTTATAAATTGTATTTATCTTATTAATTGAAGCAAAGTCCATTTGGGTTGCCCTCATAGCTGGAGGATAGGTGTAGAGTTTATTAGAGAGAAATGTTGATTTATTAATTGTTTAATAAATCAATAGAAATAAAATAAATATTTTATTAATATATATTTAAGTGTAAATATATTAATTAGAAACTATAATAATTAATTAGAAATTAATCTAGAATTAATTGGATTTAATTTAGTAATTAATTTAATTAATTAATTATGCAGGGACTGGTTTGTATTTATTCAATAGTTGAATAACTGGCTGGCCAGTGGCAGGGGCCAAAGTTGGCGCCAATATGGAGGCCACCTCCATAGTTGGCAAAACCCTAATTAGGGTTTAGAAGCCTTGGTCCAAATGGTCAACAAGCTTGTCCATTAAGGAGGCTCCTCTAGGGTTTTGACTGTAACCCTTGGAGGCTATAAAACGAACCTCCTGGCCACCCCATATCCTGCACCACTTTCATATCTCTCTGGAACTCTGCTGTATTCTCTCCTCCATTTCTTGGGTGTGACTCCATTTGAGGCAGGATACTTTTGCTGCTAGCTTCTGGATCAAGAATCAAAGGTTGGTTTTCTTGATTTTATTCTTTAGAGATTAATTGTTGGCCTTAGGTTTTTATTATATGTTCATTGTAGAAAAACATAGATCTCTTCTTAGGTTGCATGTGAACTTAGGATTTCTAGTTCATTATTTGTGCAAAACCTTTCAGTTTTTATATGAGAAATATGTTTTATAGGAAATGCTGGTTCAACTCCAATATTATATACTATTTCTTTAGCTTCATTAATAGCAAAATCAAACTCAACTTCTCTATATTCTTCAAAATAATTAATTAACCCCTCTAAGTTTTTAACCGCAACGTCAAGAAGCATATCTTTGGATTTAAAATTCTTACTTACCAAGTTAACTTTATACAAAATTTCATGGTATATAACTAAACTTAAAATAAATTCAAAACTAGGGGTCTGTTTGGTATGCTAGAACGGAATGACAAAGGAATGGAATAGAGAAGGTGATGGAATGAACGAGGTAATGAAATGGATCATTACCATTCCATTGTCATGTTTGGTTGGTCTATTAGAATGGAATGAACCATTCATCCACATTGTTTAGTAGGGAGAATACACGAAGGAATGGAATAAAATTCATGTACGATGACAAAAAAAACTGCCCAAATGCATAAAATTTATAAAATTTCATAATGTTATCTAAATAAAAGTTATAATTATTATACATTATTAAAAGAAACTATATTCAACGTAATAAATAGAAGATCAATTATTTATCTTTCTAAATATGAATAAAGTGGAAATAAATTTATAAAATATGTAATGTCATCTCAAGTAAAACAAAAACAAAGAACGGTTTTTTATGGTTACCAACTAAAAAAATTAAAAAAACATCAACATATTAAACCTCAAGCAACATCATCAAGAACATTCTTAATCCATCCAAGTTTGCGGTCTTCATCAACCTTAAAAAAGAAGACCATCAATGCCTCATTATGTGTTAACTTACCTACGGCCCTGTTACACTCACGAATAATCAAACCCTTAAATTTGTTCGTCTCTGGGAAAAAAGGTTCTCACGAAGTTCCTCTCTTTTGCTCTCCGTTCCAAAAACTTTATTGAATGTATTTGTAGCGCTTAACCTCTGCACCAATTATTTCTACCGACCCTTTCAAGTTATTCATTAGAGAATCCCAACTGTCGTGTCTTTTCTCTTTCGTTGCATACTTGATTCTTCTCTAGAAGGAGCATATGAAGGGCTGTTTAGTGGCTGCTCAACATCTATATCATCTAATCCATCTCTAGATGCTTGTGTTTGATCAATACGCTCTTCTTCTTTATTCATATCAAATATAATATCAGTAGCTGCTTGAGCATCTCTTCCATTTGCTCAATCCTTGCCAAACACAAGACACAAGTCCCGGTAATGAGGAAATTTCTTTCCTCTCCATCTTGCTGCATTTTTGTGTGCCTAACAAAAAAGACAATTAAACACGTATTTTTGTTGAGGGTTTAATCCCCCACTATGCGGAATAGGTGGATTTAAGGTGATTAGAATAGGAGTAGGATAGATTGTCGTTAAAAAATACAAATTGAAGGAAAAAAACTAAAAATTATTACAGACTACTTAAGTAAACCGGATACCAGAGTATAAGCTTGCCAAACAGGTTGGGGAGCTTCTCTCATGTGATTCTCGAAAGCCCATCTGAAACCACTTGTATTATTCCATGCTAACATATCATGCACAACAGACCAATCACTCTTCAAAATCTTTATGCATGACTCTATATGAGCATTTGCTTTTATGCCAAACTTGGGAAGCGATATAGCTAGTTGTTGTTCCACCACATCGAGGAACCCTGGTTTAAAACCATTTTCTGATTTATAATGAGAACCCGAGTTGAGCATATCAATCATGACTGCAACCAACTTCTCATCTTCCTTTTCATTTAATTTTTATTATTCTTTCATGGACCCCTTTCACCATCAAGTTGTGAATCCATACCTTCACACATAACATTAGTGTTATATACATAAATATAGAACATAAATTAAATATAACAAGGAAATAACAAAACATAATATAACTAAAACATAATAACATTCAAAATTTACTCTACAATGGTTTACTCGTTAAACATTGCAATGAAATAATGTAAGTAAAAACAAATTAATATAACTATGAATATAATACTATAGTTAAATTAGTTATGTCTAGATCTCGATGCATTAGGCATTGTTGTTGCCAAATTTTCCCTAAACGTTGTCCATTCATTCGATATCCCAATGGTTGTTATATGTTCTACATGTAATCCAAGATCTTCATCTTCTTCATCATTATTTGTGTCAATAAATTCATCATCATCAAGAGGATTGTATGTCATTTCCCTTCTGATAAAATTATGCATAACACAACATGCTAGAATAATTTTATATTGTGTTCTGATCGGGTAGAAAGATGGGCTTCTAAGTATTGCCCGTCTTTTTTCAAAACCCAAAAACATCGTTCGATGACGTTCCTTACCAATGAATGCTTCATGTTGAACTTTCTTCTGCCTTTTTCCGTCTTCGTCCATTTAACCAAGTATTCTAAATGGTGCAAGGAATCCTTCTCCATTAGTGCACCCGACATCGAAAATATAATAGTTCCCTTTAGGCACTTGTAATCCATTTTCTCGGATCATAGCACTAAGAAGTATTCTACTGTCAGCAATTCCTAGCATGGTAATATATAAATAAACTTAACTGTATATTAGGTGTGCAAGCAGCAAGTACATTTTTCATTATTTCTCCTTTTATATTACGGTATCGTGGTTTGTCTTCTTATGGTACTTATACACTTATATGTGTCCTATCTATTTCCCCTAAACATCCCTTGAACCATTTCCATCTTTCATCTATTGAAGTTTCGGATATTGGCTCAGACTTCGTAAACAATTCATTTTACAATCGTATAACAACATTTTCCACATTTTTTAGATTGTCTCTCCTAATCTGTGGAACCGAAACTTTGCCACTCGATTCTTCACATGGTGTGCCTAAACATACAAAATTATTGCAACTTTGCTCATCTACTTATTGATACTTTGAGGCCTTCAACTTTCCACCCATTTCTAGCATATTACAAAGCTTCACAAAAGTTTACCTGTTCATTCTTACTTGGTGAAGACACTTTGCATCACTTTTCATACACTAATCTATGCATATATTATTTTCTCTAAGGGCACAACATCTTATAGTGAGTTCTGGGTAGACACATATCTACATGGATAGCAATAACTGTTTGCATTGCTTGAATATACCAACTAGCCAAGTTGAGAATATGAATCCACAACGTACGAAATGCAGCTAATTTCTTTTGTTTAGTATGAGCGTCAGCCTGTCCCTCAACATGCTGGGGAGCAGTTTCTGTAAGGAACCAAGCCAAGTTTAAAGTGATCAAGTTGAATAACATCCTCTGCTGCCACCTTTTGAAATTTAGACCAGAAAATTTCTTCGGTCTTTCAGCATGATTAGCCATGATGTTTGGCACAGGTGTGGTAGCAGTTGTGTTCCCATTTGTGTTTCCAGATGAGTTCTGTTTCTCAGACGTTTTAACCATTCTGAAAACGTTCAAGTCAGGAATTAGAACGATAGTAACAAATTGTTTACATGAAACAAAACAAAAATTGAATTAAACATAATGGTATACTACAATTATGAGAAAAATTATAAGATGAAGAGAAAAAATATGTTTAAGACTGTTGGTAATCTTCCATAATATTTTCTGAATTATGCCTACAAAACAAAGTTAGAAACAAACGAAAGTGATTGAGGCTCATGTTTAACACGATTCCCTTAAACATATTTGTCGTCTGTCCCCAGGGTACAGCAGTCAAAGCAGTCAGCACTGTCGGAGATAACACTTGCCTAAAAACGTTTGTCGGAATAATGTATACTGAGAATACGAGAAATTGAGGTGCATGGAGAATGAAAGCCAATGACTGTTTATATACTAGTTCTTTGTAAGATCGTAATTAAATGAAATAATTACGTATTAATTATATTTATTGCATCAGTTACAAAATCTTAAAGTTGAACCAAAAATTAGGAAAAGCGTGGGTTGCACGAGACTGGAATTTCGTAGCTGCATTTGTGTCCGCAGGTCGCGCCCACACACAAGTTCGACGAATATAGCCTACGAAATCCAAATTTGCACCCCCCCCCTTACGCGCATGTAGGTGTTGGAGTAAAACCATATATAGAAGCTTGTAACCCATTACATATCTATTCTTATAAACTCACTAAGAGTTTACTTCTTCTTCCTATGTGGGACAAATTCCCACACCCACTTAATTCTGCTAACTTTCTTTCTAGATACCCAACTTTGAGTATCGATATCTCATTCACGCATACTCCGTTTTGGACATATTATATATCCTCTTGAAGCTCTCACGCAGGAGAGTACTAACCCACTAAGAATTAACAATATATACAACATATAAATGTATTTAAATGTGTCCTAAGTTAGGAAAGACACATAGTTTATACTAAATTTTCCAGCATTTGTATAACTACCATAATTTTCACCACCCGTGTCTAAACTCACTATTTTTATATTCCAGGCAAGTTGATTTTCTACTCTGGCCTTAAAGGTTTTAAACATTTTAGGAGATTTAGACTTTTTCATCCATCAATTACGAAGACATGTAACAAGAGTAATCAGCCATAAAAGTTATATATATGATTCATGACCTCTTATGTATGTTGAAAAAGGTCTACAAATGTCGGTCGGGATCAACTCTAGTAAGCAATACTTCTTGTAGATATTCTCTTATTCTCTTCATACACTTAATGCTAATCTTGAATTTCGAGAAGTCACATTACGGTAAGACTTCATTGTCTACGAGACGTTTCACTTCTAAATTATATTTATTAAAATTTTCATTAACATTACAAGATAATAAAGGTTCCATAAATTGGTTTTTGAGTTGTAATTTACGTTGCTATCACTCCAAAACAACCGTAGCCAACAATATGGGAATTGAAACTAATCATTATATTATATATAATAGCATAACAACCATTAGCTAACTTGGATACAAATAATTAGTCTTGCGTTATACTCAATACGTAAAGAGTATCATCAAGACATAAAGAATGACCACTTTCTAAAAAAATAATGAAGGTGAGCCAACTACTTCTTTGTTTAAGTCTACATCATTCCCAACTTTAATTGTTACTTGATTTCAATCCACTTTCTAGATTATACGAAATTTTTGTAATGATTTAGATGTGTATCATGGAGCTAATATCGGTCCTTTGTGAGTGGGACAATTATACTTAGGGACACATAAATCATAAAATATTTTGTTACGTTTCTTCGCAAGCCATATTATGAGTATGCGATAGTTTCATTGACTATGCCGTTTTTTATGACAAAATATTGGAATGAGTTTATTGTCGAGCTTATGTGTATATTGACTTGACTCACTAACATGAGAATTGACATTCCTCTTGATGAGATCCATGTAGTTTTAATATATGCAAAGAAGTCAATAATGTGATTTAACGGGATACTAATTATTAAGGCATATCAATATACCTATTATTAACACCAAAATAATAAGTCATATAAACATTTACTCAATTATCAGTTTCGCTTTGGCTAGACCAACAATTGAATTTTATGGTGTCCTGAAAGTTATAATACGCTACATAAATATTGCAATCATTTTTGGGTAGAAATACAAAACTTTTGCATATTATGCTTAAAATTCATTGTAAGAGTCATCACTCGTCATCCAATTAACCTTTGGGTTCCTTGAATAATAATTCAAAGACTTGCTTAATGTGGTGTTTAATCAACTTTAATATCAAACTCAAACAACCTTTTTTCGGTCCAATCACTTAAGCCCGATATCAAAGTTACCATCCCTCACAAAAAAAATTATTAGCTATTTGAAAAACAAGTATATGATAGTATTGAATCATATATGCTAACATGAATTGGGTGTCGTATAAATGTGTATCCAAGATAGATCGAACTAAATCGCATATGCATGCTACTGAAATTGAATTGACATGTTTTAGTGGCCATATTTATGTGTTTAAAAAGACAACATGATAAACATTCAAATGAACGTTTTCAAACTTTCTATACATACGATAATAATATGAATTGTAATTTTTATTTTAGATTAGACCTTAAACACAAACTTCATGGATCGTCAAATATCATGACATTATAGAAGCGAATCCTGCTGTTTGTAGGACATTGTAATTAAATTTGATTAAGTTTAAGCTTGAAGATGTGTCTAATATACAATAAAAGAAACACTAACATATTATATCATAATATGCTATAAAATTTAATATTCATCGATAATCTCATAACCAATGTTTTTTCATTAATTGAGAAATATTACAAAATCTACAAAGACAAACTATATGTATCATTGATGGCCAATTAAAATAAACAAATAACTTGAACGTGTATAGTTCTTAAGATGACCACATTAGATTACACAAATTATTATAAATATATTTTATTTAGAAAAAGGCTAGTTATGATCGTTCACAATAAATTGGAACATATCACACACACAATATAACCATTAGTTAGCAAATTTTCTGTTATTATCTAAAATTAAATATTACCCCCAAGATTCAAAGGAGAAAAATAAATATAGTACTCATCTAGTGATCCGATTCTAACTTTCCAATGTAAGTGATGCCTTACAAAATTTTGGGCTCAGACCGATTTTATGACCTAGGATTATTGTCGGCGAACAATCGTCGACAGAGTTATACACTATTTTTAGAAAAATCCAAAAAAAATACAAGAATTATTTTTGCATTAAGATTAAGATGATGATTAGTGTTCCTATAATAATCAAACAGGAGAACAGAAAACATACGAAAACTTAAGATTTTACTTTCTCAAATAATGAGCCAATATCAAACCGAACTAGAATTTATATTAAAGCCTTGAATATTAACCCTCTCATACCACATATTGAATTTATAGGTATAATCCGGTCAACATAAATATGATAAATCTTAAATAAATGAAGAATACTTACTTGGAGAAGATAATATCCCCTTAATTTGTAAGATGACAATCTCATTATTCATTTCACTTTACATTAAGGTGCTTCATTAAGTTCTTGATGGATATGAGGTAACACACATGCCGATGGTGTTTATAAGGAGACTAGGAAGATGAAGGAAAATACTTCTCAATTTCTTGTAGTACATTGCCCCAATGTATGTTAATGCTCATAATTGCACATTATGGGTAAGTTATAGAGCAACTAAAATTTAATTCCTAAATTTATAGACATGTGTCAAATCTATCGTAATACACAATTTAAAGTCTATGGACATGATATGTCACTATAGCAAACATTATGGTAGAAAAATATAATTATACCTAACATGTAATTAACATTAAAAAATAATCATAACGCCACACTAATGGGTTATTTTCATTCTAATTCCCTTACTTTTAAAATGGTCCACACAAAACTTTCAACGTTTTAACATAATATCTAACCTAATGCATTAAGAACTCAAATATTGAATCCCTCCCACCTGTTTTCATGCAAGCATAGCTTACAACAAACTTGTTTAATAACTATCACATCAAACCAAAACTTCCATAAAATACTTCGAAGCATAAAACAACAGCCAGTGAAACACCACAAATATAAATAAAATTTGGGAGCCAGGGGAGTAGGAAATGTGTGGAACCAAAGGATGAACATTTGGGGGCAGGTTCCACCAGTCACAATCTACACTATGGTTTAATGGTTTTGTTTAGCCCTACTTGTACTATCAGCTGCAGTGGTAGTACTATCCAAGGCCCAAATTTTGGGCCGAGAACATGCTTGGCTAGTTTGGTGTAGCTGTCAGAACGACTCCCAAGCACAAGGCAAGGTAAAAACACCAGCAAATTAATACTCTTGAAATCCATCAAATGCCCATCCAAACAATTCACCCAAAACACATAAACAGATTCCTTGAATAGCAATAAGGCTACACATTATTCAATGCTTATAGGAAAAAAGTAATGGGAACAAACCATAATACCACCAATATAATTTAAAACATGTCCAAATGTTAAACACAACATGCTGACAAGAGAGAGTGTAGATGTAATGGGCTAAAACTAAATAAGTGACAGGAAACTTATCAAGAAACATAGCATAAGCAGAATAGTAATAGAAATAGATATGATGCGTTCGCTTTTTATAGCCACTTTGACCTTTCAAAATTGAAACCGAGAGTTAGAATCTCTCGTCATGCTCCGAGGTGCTACCCAAACAAGACTATCTACATACTCCACAATTGTAATCATGCCTCTTTCACCCATTATCTTGAAGGTTTTAGTCTTGTTTGCAACTGGATCATACAAACCAAAACGATCCTCTTTAACTCGAAACAGAAATTCACTGTGTGATGTGAATCCATATGGATATATTTTACCACTAAAATGGGAAAAAGCATGATGTTTGACCCATGAATCAGCCACCCCATACTCATCCATCACCCACACCTCACATTCACCATCTCTAACCCTTGACACCACACAAAGCTTTCCCGCCAAAACTCCCAACGCATTGAAGCGGTATCTATTGTGATGTATTATAAAACTTGGAAGAGGTATCTCACTGAATGTCTCTGCACCCAAATCAAATGCCACTATCGTTTCTTTCTTCACCTCCGTATCAGTAGTGCCAAGCCAATGAAGATGGCCATCATGGCCATCTACACAAGGTTGGTTATGACCAGTAAGCACACTGGATGGGCAAGTGTAACTTGTGAGTATCAAGTCCCAGGAACCCTTTCTCATGCTATAAACCTCACCTCGCTTCACAACTTTGTAATCATCGGCTTTTGGATCAAACCCAAACCCCACAAGGGATTCATAAGAGGGAGAAGAAGATGGCGGGAGAGTTAACATGGCGGAAAGAGAAGGGTTACAGACGTGAATGACATAATCATTAAATAGCCCGTAAGAAAAGCATATTAAGCCATTTACGGATCCAATGACCCTGCCCCAATTGCTTTTATGCTGGGGAATAACCGGAAGTTTGATGAAATTGGTGAGTCCGAGATGGGGAGAACGAGAGAGGCGAGCTGTGAGTGGATTATAGTCAAAAGAAAATCCCCAATCGAAGAACAAGAGAATCTCATTGTTGTTATGGACTGAATGATGGAGGTGGGATTTTATGAATGAGGATTCAGATAACAGATCATTCCAAGATTTACAGACGCACCTCATTTGAGCAATCTGTTTGGCCAAAAACTGAATGAATATTTCTGATAAAACTTCAGCTGGGAGGTTCTCGATGGTCGTTGGATGTCGTGGTAAAGCCATTTTCGCATGTGAAAGTAAACTCCGGTTATAAGTTTCTTTTCCAGTCAACTTTTTTCCTTTTCAGCTGAAACTTTATGTGCTTCCGCTTTGGGCTTTTTAGCTGAGAAGCTGCAAGGTAACAGGGTCTGTTAGAATAACGACAGCTTAGATGAGGACAGATCTCAGTTATACGAGATAAAAACGAAAAAAAGAAGATTAACACAATTTAACTTTCAATTATATCAATTTTCAACAAAGCCACAAAAAGATCAACATGTTTGAACTTAAACATATTCACTTTTAACAAACTGTCGACCTCTAACAAAAATAATAACTATTAACCGAACATTTTAATTTAAACGCAACTAGCATTGCTTTTAGACATGCTAGGGTGAATTCATTGCCTTATTGTCAATTACCTGATGAATAACTGTTAAACTATAAAAAGAATACACCAATTTAGCCTTCAATTGTTTTGGGCCAAGACTTGCATCTACATTACAAAAACATAAGAGTGTTGTAGAGGTTTCTGCTTGTGTTGGCTCTTGTTATAGGGCTTGTATAGTCATTAGTGATGATGTTCTTAATCCTGACCTTTCTGGTTTGTCATCACTAGTTTGAATTACATCATTCATTTGGTTTATTTTATTTAATTTGGTTTGCTTTTTAGATTTTCTTTAAAGATCAATGCTTGTTAATTCCCAGTTTTAGCGCTTTTGACATCAACTTGTCACTTCTTTTTCTAGGGTTTCCCCAACTCAAAATATAAGCCCGTTTTTGGGACAATTTCTTCAATAGGCATTAATTAACGGGTTAAATTTATTGGAAACTGTAAGGAGGATATTAGTTTGTTTTTGGTGGGAATCATACAAAATTTCTTTTGGGTTGTGAGCATAATTGTCTTTGTTTGTTTTTACTTGCTAAATTGATTTATTGTTAAATGATACTAAGAGAATCAATAAAAGGGAAGACCTGAAACAGTGAGGTGTAAACAGAGTGCGTGATTGGGAGACACATACAGCGATGTATCATAAATGGTGACGGTGAGAGGTGGTGAAAACACGATCACTGGCGCAGCGGAGAGGCGAGTGGCGGAGTGAGATTTACTGTGAGAACTGAGAGCGGCGGCTGGTGAGACCGCGAGAATCTATCGTTTCGGAGTGCTCACGTTCTTTCTGGACTTAGGTAAACTGAAACTTTCATTTCTATTATGAATTATCCAATCAAAATCAAACTTTTATTAAATAAATATAATTTACGATTAATTCCTATTTTTTTAGATTTAATAAAAATATTAAAAAATTACTTTTATCAGGTAGTATTGATAATTCACTTGAGAATATTCAAGATTCAAATAAAAATTTAGAAACAGATAATCAATAGTTAAAGATATTAAGTCGAAATACATTAAATATAGATGATAAAAATTAAATGTAGAAGTATATATATAAACCAATCTATCCAATTTAAAATTTAAAATACCATATAAGAGAAAAAATAAATTAAATTAAAAGAAAAAGGGCAACTTGTGGCATAACCAGGTTGTCGGGTTTCTGGTCTTTTTGTATTACTTTTTTTTAAATTTATGTTATCATCCGACTTGGACTTTTAGTTGCCAAAAAGGCGTCTTATGTGTTCCGGACGACTTTGGAGTTTGGATCAATAAACTTTTTAAAAAACTTTAGCTACTAATTAAAACTAGGACAATGAGAAAACTAAAAAATATATTGTGAAAGACGTTTTTTTAGCTCTTATGTTGTATTTGTTATGCTTGTTTCACAAAAACGTAATTGGAACTCAGAATTGATCAATTGGATTAAAATTGGGCTAAATGATTACAATTGGAATACAAGCACTTCGAGATGCTTAACTCTCCTGAGTCGATTTCACTGATTACACAAGTCTTTTCCTAACCGCCTAACCAACTCCAACAACTCTTTATACTACAACTCATCTAAACTAAAGAAAATACCCATTTTCCCTCAAAGCCTTATTACTCATGAAACTCTGTAAATGACACTCAAACAAAAAGTCAACTAATTAAATTCTCTTATTTCTCATTGCATATGTAAACCTCAATGGAGGTTTACCAATACTCCCCCCCCCCCCCCCCCCCCCAAAAAAAAAAAAAAACAAAAAAGCGAAACCTTGTCCTCAAGGTTTTTATCAGGAAAAGTTGCTAGCAAAACTTCCAAGTTTTCCCATGTTGACTTAAAGTCAAAAAGATTTTCCCATTTAACCAACACCTCATACTGTCCTGAAACATTATCCCCCACTGAACGGATATCTAAAAGATCTTCTTGAATAGCTTCTGATTCCAAGGTTATTGTTAATTAAGCTGGGATCACATGAGAAGAATTACACACTCCAATTGCTCTTCTTAATTGCGAAACATGAAAAAACGGGTGAATTGTGGTTGTAGTTGGTAATTCCAGTTTATAAGCTACTTTGAGGCCAACTTAGGTTTGTTGTAATGAATCAAAGAACGATGTCGATATGGTCTCATTTTAAGAAATACAAATTCGCCACTTCAAAAGACTCTTCCTTTCTTCATTTGTCAGTTTGTTCTTTCATCTTGAATTGAGCTTTCAACAAATGCATCCGTGCTTCATCTAAAATTTCATCCCTTTGAACCAAATCATAATCAACTTGCTCCAATTTTGAGGATTGTAGTTTGTAACTAAGTAATGCCGGTGGATTTCAACCATATAACAAGCGAAAATGGGAGCTTTTGACACTAAAATGATAAGCCGTGTCATAGGAATATTCAGCCCAAGCTAAGTATTTATACCATTGTTTTGGTCTTCCCGACACAAAACAACGTAAGTATTGTTCAATGATCTTGTTGACCACTTCCGTTTGACCATCCGTTTGCAGGTGATATGCGATACTAAATTTCAATTGGGTCCATTGCAACTTGAATTTTTTTTTTCCAAAATTGATTCAAAAAATGCGATCTCTATCGGAAATTATAGATTCAGGTATTTCGTGTAATTTGACAATCACTTTCATGAAAACGTCTGCCACCACTTGAACCTTGAAAGGGTGTTTAATCCAATGAAATGAGCATACTTTGTCAAACGGTCAACCACTACAAAAATT
The DNA here is from genome assembly GCA_023525715.1 of Cichorium intybus. NCBI lineage: Eukaryota > Viridiplantae > Streptophyta > Magnoliopsida > Asterales > Asteraceae > Cichorium > Cichorium intybus. The sequence goes on along the minus strand of CM042010.1, from coordinate 53,044,015 downwards.
ATAGAATATCCACTTGACTTAGGAAGTCCTTCAATAAAATACATAGAAATTTCCTCCCAAACTTTTAAAGGAAGTGGAATAGGTTGTAGTAGACCCGGAAGCGTACCCGATATATGTTTGTTTCGTTGGCAAACTACCCATTCCCGTACCATTTTAGCCACATATTTCCGTATTCCGACCCAAAAAATTCGGAAGCCAATCTTTGGTAGGTTCGATCTTCCCCCGCATGGCCCCCAATTGGGCTTGCATGAAACTCCTGAAAAATATTATTTTAAAAAGTAGAGGCTTTCAATATAACAAGTCGATCTTTGTATAACAACACACCTTGTTGTAACGAAACATCCTTATGAAAATGGAGCCTTGTTGCAAATCTTGAGTAATCTTCACCAAAAAGTCATCTTTTTTATCTCCTCTTTGAATATCCCAATCTTTCCATATTGGACTATCCAAAATTGCACATTCCACAATATCTCGAATTCTCGATAATGCATCGGCGGCGCGGTTACTTGCTCCGTTATTATAAACAATTTCAAAATCGTAACCTAATAATTTGCTTACCCATTTTTGATACTTGGGTTCAACAATTTCAAAAATGACCATGGGAGTTTACAAGGAGTGAATCACTAGTGAAAGTTTCTTTTGAATTTAGTTAGTCTTTTTTTTAATTTAGTGTTTCAATATAAAATTTGTTGGTTGTAACACCCGTGTTAGAATACTTTGATGTATAAAATTATGCTATGTGGACCTTGCTTTCATTGGACCCGGCATTATTGCAAATAATGTCATCTTTATATGCTAAATCTTGATGATAAAAGAAGGGTTACCTTTAGCCCCATCCTATCAAAAGGGATGGATGTAAGCTTCGTATCTTGGAAAATAAGAAACATACTCTATTTGAGATTGTCTTGAACAATTTTAGTTCCTTTACTGCATCATATTTGTTTGTATAGATAGCTTGTGCCCTCTTTCATTTTTCTTTCATACATACTTAACTAATAATCATTTGTGGAAATCTTTATGATAGCTTTGCTTTCAATTTGTTTGTATATGATGACTTGTGCTTTGTTTCTTTGAGATGCACAAAATATGTTTGGGAAAATGCCCAAGTGACTTGTGGAAGCAAAACCGGCAAAAAGCAAGTAATATTCTTACTTTCATTATATTAATTTGTTATTTGAGTTTCATAGTACGCAATTTATCCACTTGATGAATGTAAGTACATTTTTATTTTTACTAGCATAATAGTGCAGTTTTAAGTTTTTTTCTCTCATGAGCAGGGGAGTGTTATACTTTTATAGTGAATGGTACCATCCAAAATCTGCTCTATTTGAAATTGTCCCCCACCACTCTAGATGAACTCCCAGTGACTGTTCCTTGTACAAGTACATTGATACTCAAAACCAATTAAAACAATGTAGAATATGTGAGCTCTATGCCATTAGTCTAATACACTGTTTGATGCCAATGCCTCTTGCTGATGAACATCCACATATGATTATTGGTGGTACTATTTGAAAGTAAACAATACATCTCGTGTCTTTTACAATTTATCATGTATGATGCTATCAAGAAATTTACATAATGTTTGTGGAAGATGTTGCCATATTGCTAGATTATGAATATAGCCATAAAAACTTAATAAAAAATATTGCTTCAAGAAATTCGAGCTGTTGGTTATATTTCTAGATGTCCTTTTGTTTAGTCAAGTGACTGATGAACAACTTTAAATATGGTTCAGACTTGTCAATGTATTTCCATTATTCTCTCTTTGTAGATAGAAACAAAGAGTAATCAGATGGATAGTTGTCGGTAAGGGTTAGCCAGTTACAAAGACGAGTATTCGTGGGAAACGGAGTGGCTATATTGACGAAACCGAACAAAAGTTAACTGAGCCACATGGTTGATGATTAACGTGTTACCGGAAAGTTATAAGTGAAAGAAGAGAACCCAAAAAATGAAACCAAAATCTGAAAAACCAAAGACACAAAAGCACCTCGATGTAATTTGGAGATGTACCAATGTCTCCAAATATTAAAGAAGGTAAAACTCAACAGAAAAGCAAACCGAAACACGGTGTCAAACACATTATGTTGACAGTAGAGAATGAAATTGAAACTTGACCCAATAGAGAAACGCATCATTGAAAGTAGTTATAACAAGACATAGAATAAGTAGACTATCTAAAAGCTTAACCTCCCCATTCACCATATGCCTCATTAAATTCGCAACTGATTGGCTGTCAACATACTCAACAACTTTACTTATATAAGAAGATTGTCCCGATATAATCTTGAAAACTTTAGTCTTGGCTGCAATGGGATCGTACAAAGCAAAGCGACCATCATCAATGTCAAAAAGCAACTCATGGTGTAACGTGAATCCATACGGATATATTTCACCACTAAACTGAGAAAATGCATGATTTTTAACCCATGATTCAGCCACCACATACTCATCCATCACCCAAACCTCACATTTACCACCTTCAACCTTTGACATCACACAAAGCTTTCCATTCAAAACGCCTAAGACATTATAACAGCCAGTGTAATCTATTACAGAATCTGGAAGAGGCATCTCACGGAATGTCTCTGCACTCAAATCAAATGCCACTATTGTTTCTCGTTTCCACTCCAAATTACAACAAAGCCAATGAACACAGCCACCATGACCATCTACACAAAATTCGCATTCACGCCCAAAGTATTACGATGTGTAGCAGTAACCTTTGAGATGTTGACACCCAGGAACCCTTTCTCATGCTATAAACCTCACCTTGCGACCACCTTGTTAGGTGCCGGTAATATGCTTTTAGGTTTAACAACTTTGTAATCGTCCGTTTTGGATCAGTGTTATCGATAGCGAATAGCGGTAAATAGCGACAAGGTCACCTATACGCTACGTAGCGAATAGCGGTAAATAGCACCTGCTATTTCGTATTTAGCGGTATACTTCTAGAAAATAAAATTTATATATTACCTTCATCTATTATAGCAAATATAACTAATAAATAAGCAAACAACCCATAATAATAGCTTACATGTGTTTTTAAACATAAAAATGACATTTACTTGTTGAAAATGCAAATCAAAAATCGTCTAAATCCTCGTATACGGGCTCATCATCCACTTCTTGTTCTACAAAATCTTTATAAGCCCCGATATCATTTTCCTCATCTTCTTCATCTATTAAATGATTTCCTCTAGACCATGAGGTCGATGCATCGGTTCCTTCTCTCCTCCTACCTGCCCTTGTTTGATAAGGTGGCTCACCTACCCCTGCGGCCTCCACAACCGCACCCCATAAAGCCCGATTATACTTGATATAAACTAAATCATTTAGTTTTTGTTGTTCAAGTCGGTTTCTTTTTTTAGAATGAAGCTACAAAAATAAAATGTAACTATTAGCAAATATTGTAAATTATAAAATACTTGTATATTTAAATTGAACTTAACAATAATAAGCTACTTACATGTTCAAATACGCTCCAGTTATGTTCACACCCCGAGGAGCTACATGTAAGACTCAACACTTTAACGGCAAACTTTTTTAGTGTCGGTGCCGATGCTCCATATTGCTTCCACCACTAGGCTAATTTAGTATTAAAAATAATAATTAGTAAGTTAAAAAATAATGTATTTATAATATTCTAATTTTATACCAGGTGAAAGTTGTGATCTAAATTTTTTCGCCATCGGATTCCCAAATATCCCTTTGGCACTTCGATATATTGGGATCTCACTATGAATCTTCATTTCTTCTTCTTCCGTCAATGCCAACTTATTAATGCATGACATCAACCCACTCATCACCTCATCATCATTTTCTATATCCGGGTTGTTATAATATAAAGCCGGATTCAAGTAGTGCCCGGCCGCATGCAAAGGTCGGTGGAGTTGACAATTCCACCTAGCATCAATTATTTCAAAAAATTGTCTATATTTTTCTTTTTTGTTGTTGAAAGAATTGGCAATGCTTTCCTTTGCCCGATCCTTGGCCTCGTAGATGTAACCCATAGGAGGCTTCTTTTCACCGTCTACCATTCGAAGCACTCCTAATAATGGGCCACTAACTTTGACCGTGATGTCTACGTTATTCCAAAAGTTAGGCAATAATATTGTGTTGGCCGCTTGGCCACCACCCGGCTCAAATGAGAACTTGCTTTTATTCCATTTTTTCTGAAGTAAACATTTTCTTTAAATTTTTCTTGTGGTTCCAAAAGCAATTTAAATTTATGAAGGCGGTTGCAAACCGGGTCTTTGCGGGCCTAACCATATCTCTTTGGCCCGTGAACTCCCTCATCATATTCAAGAGCAATGTGCGGTTGTAAATGTATGTGTTCACTGCAATTGCCCTTTCAAGGGTCTTTTTAAAATGAGGCAACTTGAAAATGTCTTCAAGCATCAAGTCGATGCAATGCGCCGCACACGGAGTCCAATAAATATGTGGATACTTCTCTTCCACAAGTTTACCGGCTGCAACATTGTTGCCTGGCACTATCGGTGACAATTTAAACCACAAATTGCGGTCCGGTTTGTATAATGAACTCGTCAAACAATTTGAACAAGTTCTCACCTACAAGAAATATCAACAAAAACAACAAAACTTAAAAGCAAGAAAAAACAAAAAACAGGAAAAACAACAAAAAACAAAAAAAAACAGGAAAAACATAAAAAAACAAAAAACAGGAAAACAAATGTATACCGGTATGAGAGTAAGCGGATGCATCAACCGATTCTATAAATATACTTCCTTGTGGAGTGTTGACTAGGAAGTTAATAAGGGACAGCCCTTTTCGGTCCCTCCAACCATCGGCCATCAAAGAGCAACCGTAATTCTTCTTGTCTTTCTCATTTTCTTTTAAAAGGTCTTTTGTGTGTTCCATCTCTAGCTTCAACATAGGAACACGTACCTCATGATAGCTTGGGGGTTTCATGCCGCAACCATGTAGAGCAACCGCTTCAAGTGTGGGCCCTAAACTATCATACTTCACCGCATTGAAAGCAAGACCCGCATCATACATCCAACGGGAAAACTTTGGGACCGCATCTAGTCTTAGTTTCTTTTGCACTTCATTGTGTTCGGGGGTTCCAACCAAGTGTCCATTTTTCTTCCCCCCAAGACCGGATGGCTTCAATAGCATATCCAAAGGCCCCTTTGACTGTTTAGTGTTCGCGGCCGTTGAACCGGAGGATGAAACGGGCCTCTTGCCTAATGATCGAAAATTACTACTATTAGGGACTTCATCCTCCTCATCTTCTAGGTTGACTACGTCATCAAAATGAGGTGCACTATGGATTGCATCTCTCATAACCTTCTTCTTTTCAAAACTATCTTTAAAAAACTTCTTGACATCCGCGGGTACTTTCGCACATTTGGATACATCGGGAGAATCACAAGCAAGGTGATGTTTGTGTCTTGTGATCCCGCCTTTTGATACAAAGAAACAAAAGTTGCATTGCACCGAGTTCTTGGTTCCTTCTACTAATGTCCCGTAAGTCTATCCCGGATCAACTTCTTTTTTACTAGTCATTGATCTTAAAAATAGAAAAAAAAATAAAGAAAAGAACATGTTATAAACAAAAACATAAAAACATCTTTTAACAATCAAAAACACAACATCCAATTAACAGGAAAGTGAGAAAACAAAAAAAAACAAAAAAAAAAAAAGAACATCCTCTGTTAACAAACAGGAAAACCAAAAAAAAAAAACTTCTGTTAACAGTCAAAAACAAAAAAAAAACGTTGCTATAAGTCCAATTAACACTTAATAAACATTGCTCAATAGTCAAATTAACAGGACAGGAGAAACATTTGTCAATTGCAAAAAAAAATCGAAAAATTGAACATCCTGTGAAGTGAAATTAGAAATGTGAAAAGAGAAGAGATAATCATCTGTTAATTTAAGCAGAAAAGTGATGATCATCTGTTAATTTAACAGAAAAGAGAAGAGATAATTCACAAGAGAAAAGTTAGTAAAGGAATAAACCTTAGAAGTTAGAGAAGAGACCGAGTGGAGACTAGAGAGTCGGTAGTTGTAGTGAGTAGAGTCGCCGGAGTAGGTAGCTGCTGGGGTAGCCGGAGGCGTCGCCGGAGGAGTGATCGCCGACTGAGAAGAGATGGATGCGTGGTCGAAGTTGCCGTATCGGTTGAGAGGTGAGACCAGTGAATGCGTATGTTTTTTTTAACCCTAATATTTCTATTTATGCCAAGATAAAAAAAAAGAAAAAAAAAACCCTATTACCGCTAAGCTCGCTATGTAACCGCTATCGTGTCCATAGCGCCATAGCACCGCAACGCAACGTAGCGCGCTATAGCAATCGCTATGGTCGCTATTGACAACACTGTTTTGGATCATACCCAAACCTGATTTGTGATTGATAGGAGGGCAAAGAAGATGGCGGGAGAGTGAACACAGCCGAGAGAGAAGGGTTCCAAATGAGAATGCCATAATCTTCAACAGATGATTTGTAAGTAAAGCATATTAACCCATTCACAGATCCAATGACACTGCCCCAACCATTATTATTAATACATTGGGGATTAACCGGAAGTTTGATAAAATCAGTCAGTTCAAGATGGGGAGAACGGGAGGGGCGTGCTGTGAATGAAGTAAAGTCAAGAGAAGATGTATTGCCGAAGAACAAGAGAATCTCATCGTTGTTGTGGATAGAATGATGGAGGTGGGATTTTATAAATGAGGATTCAGATAAGAGAGCATTCCAAGATTTGCATATGCTCCTCATTTGAGCAAGCTGTTTGGCCAATAACTGAATGAATGTTTCCGATAAAACTTCGCCTGGGAGGTTCTCCATGGTCATTGGATTTCGTGATAAAGCCATTTTCGCATGTGAAAGTAAGCTCCGGTTATAAGGTTGTTTTCCTGTCAACGTTTTTCCTTTTCAGCTGAAACTTTATGTGCTTCCGCTTTGGGCTTTTAGCTGAGAAGCTGCAAGGTAAAAGGGTTTGTTAGAATAACGACAGCTTAGATGAGGACTGATCTCAGTTATACGAGATAAAAACGAAAAAGAGAAGATTAATTAACACAATTTATCTTTCAGCTGTATCAATTTTCAACAAAGCCACAAAAAGATGAACACATTTGAACTTAAACATATTCACTTTTAACAAACTGTCAACCTCTAACAAAAATAATAACTATTAACCGAACATTTTAATTTAAATACAACTAGCATTGCTTTTAGACATGTTAAACTATATCTTTTTGGAGTCCGCACTTTTCAATGTAGAGAACAAGGTCACTTAAACTATTTCTAATATATAAGAAAAGAAATAATACATTAGCTCTGGATTTATCTCTGGTTCCATTTATGTGTTCTATCAGACTACTTTGGATCAAGAAACTTTTAAAAAGCTTTGGCTGCTAGTTAAAATTAGGACAAAAGAGAAAAGAAAAAGATATTGTGAAAGACGTTTGTTTACCTCTTATATGATATCGTATTATAATTAAGCTAAAGTAATTAGTTTTGTAATATAATAAAATAAACACAAAAATGTAAGAAAAAGTTGCTATTAAATTATATAAACACTTATAAGTAACGGATTGTTTGATAGTTGTTGACTGAGTCTGAGTTTGCCTCTAATGAAACCATGTTGTTTGATTATGATGAAAATGACTATATCACCTTTTTGTTCTAAATGAAACCCAATCTACAAAATAGTCTCATTCAAGCATTTTAACAAACAGTTAATATGCATTTAATTTACATTATTTGAACATGAATTAATTGAATGTTGGTGAGCTGAAAAATGACTGGAAATTGACACATAACATCCAAATAAAATAAAATTGAAAAATGAAAGTGAAGCAGAAGTATACAATTGAAAAAAGAAAGCGAAGCAGAGTATTGTGTGATATCAGGTTCAGACAATAAAGAGCAAACTAATGTATGACTTTTTTATGTAAAATGCAGCAACCTACAACTACAAGCATCTATTTTGAAAAGAAATCCAATCCAATTGAAATATGCAGAGATTGGTAAGATTAGAGATTGCCAAGAAATCATGGGCATAACTCCGATTGAACGGAAATTCAATTTTCACATGATTTAATAGAGACGAAGAAATTTGACAAATGACACACCTTGAAGAATGCGACCTGGACAGAGACGACGGAGGTAGTGCTGGACGGCGACGACGAATGCCTTAGCCTGAGGATGGAGGGCCGGCGGTGGGAGGACGGAGAAGCTGTGATAATGTTGGAGGTGGGAAGAATATGGGATACGGTAGGGCTGATTTTTTGGAGTAAGCGAAGGGCAACAAGGGAAATGGCCTGGATATACAAATTTTTGAGGACCAGTGAGACAGTCTCTTAATATATAGGCAAAATTACGCTTTAGCCCATCCAACTCTCGGCTTCTAGTTTAAAAGGTCCCTCAAGTTATTTTTTTGCTTTATAAGGGTACGAAGTATAGAAAATAGGGTTTAAAACATCATTCACCCCTAAGTGACGGGGTAAACCGGTAACAAAGCCACTGTCCATCCAACTCTCTGCAATTGTTTGACCTTAACCTTCATATCGACAAACTGCTATGATGAAACAAAACATTGTAACAACACATCAAGGATTCACCATTTGCGACAACTAGGTATTCAAACTGGAAATAATTCACCAATTTTCTCGGTCACAGATTATTATTCATCTCAACAAAAGTATAAGTAAGTAGCAATTCGGAAACGGGACTGGAATCACGAGTAAACACAAAGAAACCTCTGCGAACCCTAAAGTACCAATTCTCAAGGTTTTCGGGATTACTTCCTTCTAGAAAACAACCACAAATTCAAGACCGCGGAAGATTTACTAGCAATTAAAGACGTTTACTCGGTCACGCCATGAGGATTTACCTTCCAAGTTCCGATTGAGCATATGGAATTCGTAAATTCATCTTCTCCACCTTTTGCTCCTTGAATCATTCGTAACACTGCTGCTGTATGCGAACTAGGATACTTTCTAGCTAAAACCATAAGAGGAATTTGAAAGAAAAATCACGAAAGCAATGTACCATGAGGGCAGAATTCAAGACCGCGGAAGATTTACTAGGAATTAAAGACGTTTACTTGGCCACGCCATGAGGATTTACCTTCCAAGTTCCGATTGAGCGTATGGAATTCATAAATTCATCTTCTCCACCTACACATGAGCCGTAATTGATTCATAGAGGGCAGAATTTGAAAGCAAAATCACGAAAGCAATAACAAATTACATTCATCAGAGGAAACTGATAACCTCTAACAGCAAAAAATCAGAGCAAACGGTGAGTCCAATTTTGATCGTATTCTAATAGTAAAAAACCAATTTTGATCGTATTCTACACGTCGCACACACAAGAATGATCCTAACCGGTTGAAATGAGTTAAAGGGTTAAATGAATACGTAATATTTGAGTTCGTACCCTTAAAAAGCAAAAAAATAACTTGAGGGACCTTTTAAACCAGAAGCCGAGAGTTGGATGGGCTACAGTATAATTTTGCCTAATATATATAATACATAAAAGATAAAACTATAAAATTGGTCTAAGGTTAAAAAAAGTTTTCAAATGAGACGTCCAAAATTAAAAAGAAAATTGCAGTTTTGGTCCTGATACATTTGAAAAGACTATTTTATATTTTTAATTTTTATTTTTATTTTTAATACATATTTTAATATTTTTTGATTAAAAATAAAAAAGCTCACCCACCCCATCTTTCTCCAACCAACCTGTATCCCTACCGGTTCATCTTCTCCGATTAACTCCACCAACCATGCTTGTTTACTGTCCCAAAAGTCAAGAACAAACCCAAAAAATAGACACTTTCCTGCACTCACAAAACCCAAATCAGATTTTTGGGGTTATAGGTTCAAATTCGACACACGCACATAACATATACATACAAAATTGACATTTTCCTGCACTAACAAAACCAACCTGAAAATCAAAAATCAAATACTACAAACAAACAGAAAATGCCATCCCTCCCAAGCATACATACAAACAATTTTTTTAGGTTGGAGGTTCAAATTCAACCCCACCCCAGCCATCGCCTTCTTCCCAGTGCCATCCCTCCCAAACATTATGTTCAACTTCTCTAAGAACCGGATGAACACACACAAACACACAAACATAAGAAAATCAATAAATTAAATGCTAATAAGACAGTCTAGTAATTTCTCTTTTTTCAAGAGACTAACCAGCCTTTGGGGCAAACCCAATTTGGTAATTAAAAGTTCATCAGCATCACTAACATTTCCGACATCATCATCTATCAAGGCTTCAATTTCAGACTCATCACTGTACTCTAAGCAGAAATCGGAGATCATTGATCAAAATGGTTAGAGAAATCGGTCTCTGATCCAGAGAGATACATCACATCGTGAAACGACTCCGTTTATATCGTCAACATCCAGAGCTTCCCCACTTTTTTTTTGTAGAGTTTCCTGGAGATATACGAGATCTGACTAGTCTCTAATCCAGATCCGATTCAGAAATGGTGCCCGATTTCGCTAAAGATAGTACTCCCTCCGTCCTAAAATGATAGTCCACAGACAAAAAACACACAGATTAAGAAAACATTAAATGCAACTTACTTTTTCCCACAAAATGACTGTTTTACCCTTTCTTTGCATTTAAAATGACGGCACTAGATGTGTTGGCTGTTACAATTACAGTTAGGGGTATTTTGGTAAAGATGTCATTTATATTTAGAAGTAGACTAACATTTTGGGACAAACTAAAAAGGAAACATGGACTATCATTTTGGGATGGAGGGAGTATTATTCTTGTTGCTTTTGTCGATGTTTTCAAAATCAAGGTACATAGTCAGGTTTGGAGGACCATACAAAGTGTGGAGTCCACCAGTTCAACGTTCATGTCTACTTCTACTTCCATGTCTACTTCTACTTCCTGGTCTATCGCCAACACTCTCCCTCCTCTTTTTTGCGATCTGAACATTGATGAAGGGTGGAGAAGATAGGAGGGTTGGTAGGGATGAATCGGTGGAACTGATGAATTCAGATTGATTGAGAAAACCGATGGAGAAAGAGGCACTGGAATTGGAAATGGGGGCAGGGAAAAAGATGACAAGAGAGATGGGGGATAATGGTGGTGGGAGGGAAATGTGGGTGGGTTTTTTCTTTTTAATCAAATATATTAAAATAGATACTAAAAATGGGGAAAAATTAAAAGGGTAAAACGGTCTTTTCAAATCTGTCAGGACCATAATCACAAAAATTTCTGATTTTGGACGTCCATGCAACTTGGAAACTTTTTGGAACACATCCACAGTTTTTGACAATTCAGAAGACCAATTTTGCAGTTTTGTCTATATAAAAAACCAGACCGTTGTAAAATTGATTAACAATCGGCATTGAATAATGTTTTAAAAATGACAATTTTTGTCTATTCTCTCTCTCTCTCTATCTCTCTCTCTCTCTCACCCACCCACCGTTTTCCTTCTCTGGTGACCAACTCCCAATATCGTCTTCTCAACTCACCCACCCATCGTTTTCCTTCTCTGATGACCAACTCCCAATATCGTCTTCTCGACTCTCCCTCTTATCGCTCTTTGTTCTCCCAAACAGTTGTTCTTAAGGCTTGAAGCTAAGTGATGAAAGTGAGGTTTGCAATTCGTTTGATTTCAAATATCTCTCCTTCCTGGAATTGTGGATCAGAAACCCTAGAGATCAAGGTGGATCAGGAACTGGAATCGATTAATTTGGGGGTTTGATTGATTGAAAAAAGGGAGAAGACGATGATGTTCAAGTGACACGGGATAAGACGGTAGCGGTGGTTCTTCAATTGAAGACGTGAAAGGTTTAGGAACGAGCGCTAGAGGGTGGAGTTTGCTTAAGGCTCGAGAGAGAAAAAGACACATAAATATGACGTGCTTCACAATTATCCTTTTTTGGCTAAGTAATTGAACTTCTCCGATTGTTCTTACATCAATCAATCAGGAAGCCAAAAGATAATAGAATATGTTCTTTTTCTAAAATGTTAGATTTTCTGCAAAAAAATATTCGTTTGGATGATGTTTCCATATAGTTAGGTCTACAAACATGATTCTATAGGTTGAAGATTGAAGACAGGATCCAAAAAAGGGACGAGATTTCCACAAAGCTAAAACATGCTCTGATGTTGCTTTTCAAAGTCACATGTAGAGGGTAATTATCTTGTTTCTCCCTTGTATTCACACTTTTCTGATTATTAATTAACAAGTTTTATTTTGATCAATGGCGAATTCTTAGAAGAGGACATGTAGGCACAAGGGGGTGAAATCGAATTTTAATGCCGATGAGAAAGTTTAGGGGAGAAAGATGATGGTGGAGTCTCATATCAGAGAGAGAGAGAGAGAGAGTGTGTGTGTGTGTGTGTGTGTGTGAGTGAGTGAGTGAGAGAGAGAAAGAGAGAGAAGGTGGGGTCGAATGAAAGAGAGAGGGGGGGTAAAAGCCGATGAGAAAGAGGGGGATCTTTTTATTTTTTATTTATTAAAATATGTAAATGGATAAACATAAAAAGAAAAAAAATTAAAAGGGTAAAATAGACATTTCAGTTTGGACAATGACATATCCACAAAGAAACCTTTGAAAATGACTATTCATACAATATATTTAACAAAATATAGCAAAATCGTTTTGAATGTGGTAGCGTCTTTTTTCACCAAAAATATAAATAAAAACAAAAATTTTAGTTATGGTTTTCTCGTCGGAAAGTTAAGCTAACCACAACCTTGCCGGAATATGAAACCTCGTCGGAAATTGAAGCTAACCAAGACCTTGTCGGAAATTGAAACCATCTAAAACTTCCTCTCCACCAACACTCACCCTGTATTATTCTCGTTGTTCTTCACATCTCCACCTTATACACTACCTAAAACGACCTACCTTGGTCGTGTTTTGACAATCCTTGACAAACCACGACACTTTTAAGGTACTCCGATAAATGATTTGATGGGGATTTAGGATTGAACTCATATCATGTTCTTCTTCTCAATACGTAACCAGGACAATCCCCTTTTTCTTCAACAACGTAAGTTGTGTATTCTTACCGAAAGTGTGAATTGGGTATTTGTCGGCAGTACTACATAGGTGTAGTGAGGTTAATTATCGGAGGGAATTTCCCATAACCTTCCATTCCATGTTTCCATTGGCTTAACAGTAAATTGGCCAATGCTCCAACGATTAGAAAACAGACAATGATGACCTAATCAAAAAGGAGAAGAGAGATGGATGGTCCGGTTTTTTCACTTCTTTTTTAATTAAAAAACATGGGGTTCAGACTTTTTACTAGTTTTTGATAAATACTTTTTAAAACGCTCCATTTTGGTAAATACTTTTCCCGACAACCATGTTTAGGTGGAAAACTCCTATAGATATTGGACATGAATTTAAATAAAAACATAACATCATGCAAAGTAGTTATAACAAAAGATAGAATAAGTTATTAGATTTCTTCTCTTCTGTAGCTCTTTTAACACATCACCACCCCACTTACGTCTCTTTTCAGATTTGCGATGCTTCAACAGCTGATCTCATCATCACCAGTTGCCAAATATTCTAAACATAACCTTTGATTATTTTAACATTGGCTGCAACCGGATGGTACAAAGCTAGATTATCACTATAACCTTCACAAGAAACTCATTATGTAATGTGTGTGGATCCAACTGGGAACCATATTACCACCAAACCGCACCACCCACATAAACCAGTACTAATTATCCCAATTAACAAACATTAAAATCATTGATTATCCATTTAACCATTTAAATCAAGCGAATTTGAAGATTCCAATTGTGAACCATTTTAGATCAAAATTCGCATCATTCCTCAAATCACAATTAAGCAGTTGATTTTTATTAAATACGTGACTATAAAAATACTAAAACTGTTTATATCATCATCAATTCCAAACTTATCATACATCCTAATTAATTGATTAAATACCATGCATGTCCCCTTTTGTTGATCTGTTCTACTTTATGTTATTCACAGAATCAACATCCAAACTTAGATGTATCACATAACTTCACTTTCAATTTAAAATTGCTTCACTAGATTACGATTCTTTTCTCAATTTCTCCCTTGTCCATTCACGCTTTTCATATTCTTTCTTTCTCCGCTCAAGAAAAGGATATAAAGGGGTTTCCATAGACAATTATGTATCTATATATCTTTATTCTAATTCCCTTATTTGCAAAATGGTCCTCACAAAACTTTCAACATTTCAACATAATAATATCTGACATAATGCACTAAGAACTCAAATACTGATTCCGACCGACTTGTTTTCTTGCAATCATAGCTGACAACAAAGTTGTTCAGGCAACCGGCTAAAGCTATAGTTGAATAACTATCACATCAAACCATATAACCAGAACTCCTACAAAATACTTCAAAACATAAGATAAAAGACAATAAAACATATATTGGTAAATTACTTAGGTGGTGTTTGTTTTTGAAGAGGTAAAATCTCTTTTGTCTTTTTCCATGTCTGCGGAAGAAGATGTGGACTAAAAGTCTTTTTCTATGTCTTCGCTCTTCATAAAAAAAAATTGTTTGTTTTAATGTCTTTTCAAAATCATTCATTCTAACATCAATTTTAGTTAAAATAAACTCGGATGGGATGGGAGTGGGGTGGGTAGGTAGGTAGTGGTGGGTGGAGGTTGGTGGTATGGGTAAGGGTGGGGTGGGTGAGGGTGGGTGTAGGGTGGGGGTGGGGGTGGGGGTAGGGGTGGGTGGGCAGGCATGGGGGTAGGGGTGTGTAGGGTGGGGTAGGGTGGGGTTAGAATGGGATGAGATGAAGTATAGTTGAAAAGTTTCGAAAAGAGGTTCGAAAAGCTAAAAAATTTGTCTTTTTGAAAAAGAGGTGAAAAAGTATTTTTTAGATCTTTTGTCTTCTAAAAAACAAACGGTCTTTTTGAAAAACGTCTACCCTCCCGCAGATGTTTTAGAGGAAAAAGACTTTTTTGGAAAAAACAAACACCCCCTTAGTTTGTGCGACTAGTCACAAAACCACAACACTCGGTGAAACACCATAAATAGAAATAAATTTTGGGAGCTGGGTGAGTAGAATATGAATGGAAACAAAGGATGACAATCCGGTAAGAGTTTAAGAGTGTCGTAAACTGGAGCAGTCAGTGTGTACTTGTAAGAACGACTCCCAAGCCCCGGGACTGCACAAAGAAAATAAGTATGGTAGGTGTTTTTCGTGAGAGTGTAAGGGGTACAATGCAACAATGAGTACCATAGCACAAGGCAAGGTAAAAACACCAGCAAATACTTTTAAAATCCTTCAAATGCCCATCCAAACTAATTCACCCAAAACACATAAACAAATTCCTTGAATAGCAATAAGTCTACACATTATTCAATGCTTATACTAATCCATCAACATGATCATTTTTACAACCAAACATCCTAGGTCTTCCCATCTACCCCTTAAACGAAAATGAAGGGCATTTTCGTTTAAGGTCCAACTCTCTCTACATGATTCCACATATAGATAATCCATTTCTCTTTGCATATTCTTACTTTCCATATTCTCATGATAAAGTTTTGACATAATTAAAATGTCAATTTCCATTACTTCTGAACTAACTTCATACGAGATGACATGAGACTACCATGTCATTTGAACCAATTAACTTTCAAATCTAATATCACCTTTGTGATAATCATCTCATGATGAGAAAACACTAACCTCACCACAACCCTCAAATTACTTTCCTAATTATTATCCTTCATGTGCTAAATCTAGCACAACAACCATGATAATCTCACATATCTAAAGATCCTTCCAATACTCTCTATAAGTTGTAGATCAACAACTTTATTTTGAAGTCTTGTCATTAGCCCTTGGATAGACACGTCATACCTTCATTGACTAAACAGGTTAATTCATCATCTTCATCTTGAATCTAGCTTTTGGCAACGAAGAGTTCCTTAAGAACAATCCAAGAAGCTTTTAGAAATTCACCACGCATACACAGCTATAACTCAGTATAGCCAAAGCATCGTGTCCTCTCTTCGTTTCAGCATCTTGTCCGTGGAGCAGCCTCTTGAACATCGACTTATGCTTAATCATGGCATCGTGACACTCACGAGCCCATTCAAATGGCAATCCCTCTGTACCCTATCTTGGGTAACCTACTTTCAATTCTATACACTAAAACGACAACTAACTTACATCTTAAACATTGTCTTCAGCTATTGAGATACATGCCATTATGCCTTAATAGCATAATATACACTCACTAACAATGACCATTAGCTGCTAGTATAAGCTTGTAGAACTAAACAGTTCATAACGACTTCCTTATCCCAAAATATTACATGGAAAGAATGACATACCTTCTCCACTTCAACTTACTGATTCAGACTCTACACTTGAGTCAATCCCCTTCTTGATTTTCGGAATCTAATGATTATACTTAAACACAACGGGAAGAATGAACTTCAACATACTACGCCTTGCTTCGTGATCTTCAAATTCTCATTCAAATCCTCAATCAAGATTTGACAACCTTTATCATATTCTTTATTTCATGTTGTTACAACACTTTAGCTTATTTATCCTAACTTCATGTTCTTATAATCATATTACAGTACGGCATAATACTTCAAATATCAAGATCTATGACACTTTAGCTTATTTAATCATTTTATCATTCTTAGTTTTTATTGAATTAGTAAACTTATTTGAATTCTTTTATTTTCTTAACATCCAAATTTTTGGATGTTTCAAAATATGCGATTAGGGATTTAAAATGCTCACTAACGCAAATTTGGAGAGCATGTACCGGTGGAGAAGTAAGGAATGAAGGAAAGTCTATGACCAGAAGGGAGAGGGAAGGGAACACTAAGGGCCCGTTTGGTTTCTGTAATTTATGGGATTTCATAGGAAATGAAAATGAATTCCCACTGATTCCGGTGTTTGGTTTCATAAACATAAGAAATTTTAATTACAATAAAATCCCGTAAAATACTCACATCAAGGTTATTTGAAAACCTTCACACCTCCCAAGGAATTAAATTTCCATGTCTTTACCAATGGTTAAAAGACCTATCTACCCTATTAGCCTTGTGACATTATCCTCAAATTTCAGATGTCACAACCTGCACTCTCAACTCTCTCATTCTCTCTCGCTCTTCATCAGAGATGACCACCAACATCTCTCTATCGGAGCCGACCACCAACGTTCAACTCGCCTTCCTACCGGTACCGTCTTACACTTGCGTCCTCTCACGATGACTGAAATGTCATCTATCGGCGACCCAAACTCTAGCTTAGTCTTCTCCGGCCCTATCCTTGGCAACCATGTTTGAATACAAACCTGATGATTATAAGGAACGGATGCGATGGTGTTCATAAATCTGTAAACCTAATGAATATGAAGAACAACAAACAAGATGAAGCAGGTATGTTTCTTTTTGTTTTGATTTTAATTTTTTATTCTATTTTGGAGTTTCATGAAGTAAGCATGATGTATATTCATTTGCACTTTCATGAAATCAATTTCTGTTTTGGAGTTTCATAAAAGAAGCAGCTGCGATTTTTCTTTTATTTTGTGTTTCTAAGCAATCTGATTCCATGTCTTTTCGTTCTAGCAGCTTAACATCGTCTTTATTTTTTATATTGTAGGTCCCTACTTCTTGTGATAGTAATATCATAGCCGTCAGAATGTTGGTGAATGAAGAAAGTAGATAAATGACAAATATGTAATTTACTTCAAACATATAAAATTAGTTGAAATGAATTCCATCTGATTTGTTTAAACCAAACACACGATACAATTTTAATTCTCTTTAATTCCAAATCCATTGAATCCTATGAATTCCAAAACCCTTTAAAACAATCTGCAAAAACATTTGAACATTTCAAATTCCTTTCTAATTTATTTAAAAGCATTGACAATCCGTGGTTCATTTAGCAACATTTCCAATTCCATTCTGGTTCATTATTAAACATAATTAAAAAATCATCATTTCATGCCATGACGTGTAATGCAATGCATGATTTCTAAGTATATATATTTTTGGGAATCCGCATCCGCGTCCTTATTGTCGGAGTCCACCGTCGACTTGACAGTTTGGATGAACAAATCAATCCTAACGACTTTTTATCTTAAGTCGTAGCTTACATTCATTTGGCACCGTAATGCCACCATCTCCACATTGAGATGGTTTTTAGACATACTTCCATTCCGATGCAATCATATTCATATGTATGTATGAACATACTACAAGTACACTTTTCAAATGGATTCATTCTCACACAAAATTGCTATGTCATGATTCATGTAAATTTTAATCATTAAGAGTTATACAATAAAATATAGCAACACATGGAACTACTTCATAGAATCCTATTTCAAAGACATTTAATTTCATAATAAATTGTATTTGTCATTAACAAGCATTTGTTACCTGTACCCAAGTAAAATATCATATGTACTTACCTTCAAGACTATGTAGCATCTAGACTCTAATCCACTACCATAGCGATCTAATCTTGCTTCATTCATATCAAATACCAACATTAGCATTTGCCATTATTAATAAGTTTTATGTATCATGTCTACAAAGCAAGGTACCCAACACTAAGTGGTTATAATTTGTTGTTATAGTTCCTACCATGAATGTTTCAATTTGGTTTGTACGGTGAATTTCATTAAAAGTGTTTAATATTTAAGTAACCCTTCCAATAGTTAACATTTTTACAACTATTTTATTACTTAATATTTTCAGCAACTTTTTAGTTAATATTTCTAAAAAAAACTTAATAAAGAAAAACACAGGCTTGATCGAAATTGGTCCTAAAAAGCTTGGTTAAAGTCTCTTTTGGCCTAAAAATTTTGTTGAAGGCAAATCTTATATCTAAAAAATAAACCATAGTAAGAGCATCTCCGATAAAAGCTTTTTTGAGTGGTCAAATAAAAATATCAACATCAAGGAGAGTTTTTTTTGCCATTAAAGTGAATTGTTTTTTGAGTCAAGAATATAAATTGGTTAGATTCTACTAAATATTTCTTGAGTTTAATGTTTGATACTATTAACCCTATTTTTTAATAATGTTCCATTTTGCTCCGTTATTTTATTTAACCTTAATAACTTTATTATTTTAATTTTATGAAAATAAGCAGTGCATGACTAACGAACAAAATACATATCACCAAATGCCGTGCAGTGTAAAATCATAACATGGATTCGAAATTTAATATATTTATGTCAATTTCATGTATTGTAAAATTATATTTTTTTTAATTTTATGGATGGTAATATATATATTTTTGATGTTATTGTCAATCACTTTTTAATTCTATAGATATTGCATAAGCTTAAATCTAACAATTTATATTCAGTGACGAATCCAGAATTCAAATTCGCGTGTGTCCAACTTGAATGTGATAAAAAAATAAACCTATCGAAAAATATGGTTATCATATTAGGTTATAAAAGATCTATAATATTAAGTTTTAACCAAAGCTTAAATGCAATTTAAAAACACGAATAAATGTCTTATGGTTGTTTACTACAAGTTTTCATATTTTGAAAACAATCTATAACTTTCTTACATTATCATGAGCTAAAGAACCTATTTTATTACATTATCATGAGCTAAAGAACCTATTTTATTACTTTTTTTAAAAATCTTAACATTATCAAGTATAATCGTCACAAACTCATAATCATTAAACAATAAAAATTTACTTGATTAATAACCACTGTTAAGACCATTTTAGGTTAAATATAATTATAGATTAAATAATTTACCAATTACATAAAAGAATATTTTGGAAAAGGATGAAAACAATTTACGAGTTCCTAAACTATAATGTGAATCATATAACCTAAAAAATTGCGATAGAGGTATAACGATTTATAATTTCTTTAATTATTGATTTTTTTTTTGTTTTGAGGTTTTCTTCTCACAAATTACAAATTAGAAGTGTCCATATTACTTTAAAATAGGTGTCCATTTTAATTTTATAGCATAATCTATAGAAAAAATTTCAATACTTAGATGGACACCCTTATGAAAAAGGTAGACTCGTCCTTATTTATATATAGAATATTTCACAAAAATAATGATAAATTAATAAATTTAATAAAAAATATTAAAATTAGTAACTATTTGAAGTGATTTAAAATAATAATACTTTTTAATAAAATTTATAATTTTTTATTTTGATAAATTAATAGAAATATAGTTTAGCAAAACAAAACACTTATATGAGATTGATGGAGATGCTCTAGCCTCTAGTAGAGGTGCCCATCGTAACCGGTTTTTATAAAAACCGAAAAAATTAACCGGATCGGTTTTTTCAATAACCGGTTAGCCGAGAACCGGTTCGGGTTTAACCGAACCGCCGGTTATGAGCCGGTTTCCATTCCTTTGCGCAGACCGGTTTTTTGAGCCGGTTTTTTAACCGGTTTTTTTTAACCGGTTTTTTAACCGGAAAATAACCAGTTTTTTCCGGTTTTTTTTATATAGCCGTTAAAAAACGGGAATTTTAAGATTTTGGCTTCTTTTGCTCGTTTTTTAGCCGTTTATAGCCGTTTAAAACCCCTAAATTCCCATTTTACCCCTCATTTGTTAGTATAAATAGATGTTGGTTCATTTGGTTTCAACACCCCGCAAAAAACGCTCACAATTCTCGACGTTTTTCGCATTCCCGACCTATTTTCTAACAATTTCAAGATGGCTTCGTCATGTTCCGCTACCGGTTCCGCTTCCGTTGGTACTTCCGGAATAACACGAAGCTATACCAACGATGATGTAGCGGAAATCAAAACCACAACGCGATCCGCCGATGTTTGGTCGAATTTCGATTATTATGTTATGAGAGATGGTGCGAAAAAAGCTCGGTGCAAGAAATGTGGGAGGTTTTATTCGTCAACGAGCAACTCAACGTTGAGGTCACATATAAGTAGCGGTTGCAAAGCACTCCAACAAACTAGCACCGATCCGACGCAAACTACAATTGGATCGGACGGTGCTTTATTTGTGTACGACAACGATGTCGTAAGAGAAGCCTTTGCCAAGTTTGTCATCCAAGAAGCACTTCCATTCGACCACTTCGACAACCCGCGACTTACGGAAATCATCAAAACGAAACTTCAACCTCGATACTCCGCTGTAAGTCGTAATACTCTTCGACGTGATGCTATTGCACTTTGGGCCAAAGCGAAATCCGAAATAATTGTAGGATTTGCAAACTACAAAAATTCGATTTCGCTAACTTGTGACGTTTGGACCGCCCCCCACGGAAATGCAAATTCCTATTTAGCCGTTACCGCTCATTGGTTTCATCCCGATAGTTGGCTAATGATGAAACGGACAATAGATTTTAAATTATTTGGTTATCCACATACCGGTGCAAACTTATTAAAAATATTATTGGACGTTATGGCGGAATATAAAATAGATGATAAAGTCTTTTCTATGTCCCTCGATAACGCGTCAAACAACACCAACGCCATTGTTAAATGCATTTCTAAGCATGTTTTCATGCCTTTTTATCCTTGTTTTATCTTGCATTTTATTCTCATTATTGCATATTTTCATGATTTTCGGGATTTCAAATATAGCAATCTACTTTCACACTTTGTGGTTATTTTCAGGTGCTTTTGAAGGTTGAATCTTACATTGGATGACAATGGGAGGCTACACAAGAAATTTCAGAAGAAACGGAGCTCAAACGAAGAAGTTACAAAAAAATGAAGTCGTCCCGAAGACAGTATGGTACACGACCGTGTAACTTTTGCCTTACAAGTTACACGGCCGTGTAACTTTGCTATGCCACGTGGATGCCATGTCAGCTCAGGGGAAGATCCAGGAGAAATGCAGGATTACACGACCGTGTAATTTTGGCCCAAGAAATTACACGGCCGTGTAACTTTTCCTGGTGACCAGATCTGCTTTTTGGCCCACTTTGAGTTGTTTATTCCTTCTTGTGCTGTCATCCCCATGCTACACGACCAGATCCAGATCCAACCTGATTTTGAAGCCATGTGATGAAGGAAGTGGGTCTTGAAATGATGATGTTTGCCATTATCCATTTTACCATTTTGCCCTTGGTGTGTTAGTATAAATAGATGTGTCTAGTTAGTCTTAGAACCATATCTCTTATCCCATTAACTTCTGAATACTCTCTAGATACATTGTGTTTGTGTTTGTATGCAACTTCATGTGTGGATTATCTTCATTTTGTAAGTCTATTTCTCTTTTACTAGTCATGAGTGGCTAAATCTCATAACATTCGGCTTTTAGTCATGTATCTTTCTAGTCATTAATATTTGTGCTTGGAATGAAGTTTTGAAGTTATTAAAACTGTTTTGGTTTGGTTTTGTCATTTAAATTATATTACAAATTTGGTCCCTACTTTGGAATCTAGTCGATCACTCTATTCCGGTAGTTAACCAATTATAGTTATATGCATTTTCAATTGTTTTGAAGATCATTGTTGGTAACATCTTAGAAATAACTTCACTTGTTAAAGCTTGACTCGAGAGATCAATCAAGCTTTTAAGAAGTGAAGAACCGACAAAAGAACATAAAGCATCACTCTTGGTCAATTTTAGCATTAATCACTAGTTGACCATTGTGTTGTGCATACCTTTTATAGAATTTTAGTGTTATTCCTTGTTCTATACTAGTAATGCATGTTTCTTTTGTCCCGGTTAATCGCTATGTCTTAAATTACATACTTGTTCTTAGTTCCTTCTTCTAAAGGGACGGAATATTGAATTTGGATTAGAACACTCGTATAAAAGTAGTATCTTGTCTCGGTTGAGATACATCTATCTCTTCAAGATGACCATTGAGATATTCACTTATATATGAGAAAACAATACTTCTTTCACAAATTGAGACCATTGAAGTATTGAGCATATTAATTTGGATTTCCTCTAAGTTGACGTGTTATTGTCATTTTCCATTGACAAGAACCATTACTTAACTCTTAATTTCATTTAAGTATGAATATGCGACAAGATTGATTAGACTAGAAGCCGAATGTCCGTTTAATTATATAAATCACATTCTTCTTTATTTTTGTGTTTATCAAGCGACTTGACAAACCCCCCCTTGAACTTTATATTTCTTTGTCCCAATCTCTAGAAGTGTGAAAACTTGGCAAGAGATTAACTCACCTCAATTCCCTTGGGTTCGACTCGTACCACTACTATACTATTCTTAATTGAAGAGTATTTAGAGGTCTTTTGACATTTCACAATTTCTGTCCCATCATTATAAACTGCATCCGTATTACATTACTCTTTCATTTGTTTGGTAAATCGACGACCAACAAATTGGCGCCGTTGCCGGGGAATTGGCATATGATTAACTCTTTATGCCCAGATCTGATCGAACAGGTACACCTCTTGAGATCAATAAAGAAATAGAAAAAACTGCAAAAATATTAAGAAAACAAACCAAGCTTCGAAAGAAGCTTGATTACCAAAAATCTCATACTACATCCACACTCTCTCCTACACCACCTTCTACTTCTACTTCTACTCTTATTTCTGATTTTTCTACTAATCCATTAAAAATGGGTGACGAAGAAAAGACTTTGAGACAATGGGGTGCCCGAAAAGATACACAACAACCATTGTGTATAAATTATCCCAATGTGGAGAATTTTGAGCTAAAGTCCGGGCTCATACACTTACTTCCAACCTTTAGAGGTTTGGAAAACGAAGACCCCCATAAATTCCTTAAGGAGTTTCATGTGGTGTGTTCGGGTATGAAACCCCATAATGTGACCGAGGACCAAATCAAGCTAAGGGCATTCCCCTTTGCTCTTTACGATGCCGCAAAAGAGTGGTTGTACTATCTCCCATCGGGGACGATAACAACATGGAACGACATTGCTCAAGCATTCCTTGACAAATACTTCCCGGAGCCAAAAGCTTCGAGCATCCGTAGAGAAATTCTCACCTTACATCAAGGACGAAGAGAGTCCTTACACACATATTGGGAGAGGTTTAAAAAACTTTGCTCTCGGTGCCCACAACACGGTTTGTCGGAGCACCAACTTCTCCAATACTTTTGTGAAGGCCTATCTCACCTTGATAGGCGAATTATCAATGCTTCAAGCGGTGGAGCCTTACTAGACAAGACTCCGTCCCAAATCCGGGCCTTAATTGCAACTTTGGCCGAAGACTCGAAGCACGCGATCGGGGAAGATGAATGGTATTCCGACCCTCCACGAGGAGAAAAGCAAGTAAGTACTCCTCACATTGAAACTCAAATATCTGAACTAACAAAAGCTGTCATTTTGTTAACTAAAGAGAGAGGAGCCGAACCAAAAGCGAGAGCTTGTGGAATTTGCCTCCAACATGGTCACCCGACCGACATGTGTCCATCCTTGCAAGATGAAAACGAGCATGTAAATGCTATGGGTGACCACGTAGGACAAAATTCCAGGAATTTTGACAACAATCAATCGTGGAGAAATGCGCAACCGAGACCCCAATATCAACCACGATACCCACAACCACAACATACCACATCACGAAACCCCTCAGGTATGTCTTTGGAGGAAATTGTCTCTAACTTGGCTAAAAATACAATATCTTTTCAGCAAGAGACAAGAGCAAGCATCCAAAACTTGGAACAACAAATGGCACAACTTGCAACAACGGTTGGCAAGTTGGAAAGTAGGCTGGATACTAAATTGCCAGCTCAAACAGAAGCAAACCCAAGGCACAACGTGAGTGTCATCTCCCTTAGAAGCGGGAAGGTTTGCAAGGACCCAAGTGTGCCCAAAGATGCGGAAAAAGAAGGCACAAAGCAAGCGGAAATTCCAAGCCATACTCCATCACCTCCTTTTCCTTCAAGATTCTTAGAATCAAAGAAAGAAAGGGAAGATAGAGAAATCATGGCCACATTCCGCAAGGTGGAGGTAAACATTCCCTTACTTGAGGTCATTAAACAAGTTCCTAGATATGCTAAGTTCCTTAAGGAACTTTGCACATCTAAAAAGAAACTCAAAGGGGATGAGACAATAAAAGTCAACGAGAATGTCTCGGCAATCATACAAAAAAGATTGCCACCAAAGTACAAGGATCCGGGCGTATTCACGGTTCCTTGTAAATTGGGGGATACAAACATACCGAGAGCCATGCTTGATCTCGGTGCCTCTATCAATGTTCTACCACTTTCAATTTTCAAAAACTTAAAGAAAGGAACATTGAAACGCACCGGAGTCGTTATTCAATTGGCCGATAAGTCTACGGTACGTCCAAAAGGCGTATTGGAAGACATATTAGTCCAAGTGAATAATTTGGTTTTTCCCGCTGACTTTTATGTCGTCGATATGGGAGATGACGACTCACCGAATTCAAGTTCTACACTCTTAGGGAGACCATTCCTAAAAACATCGAGAACAAAAATTGATGTTTTTAATGGTACCCTATCTATGGAATTCGATGGTGAAGTTGTAACCTTTAATATCGATCAATCCACCCGCTACCCGAGTGATGTGCCTCCTGAAGACCTAAGGGAAAATGATTCATTGTTGCCAAATGAACATAAAAAATCTAACAATAATTTAGTGGCAATGGTTTCAATGAACGAAACAACAATTGGACTTACTGAAGAGTCCAAGCCTGTGGATCGCCATGATCATCAACACAATGATCTGGATTTGCAAAATAGAGATCCACCTCATATTCCAAAGCAAGCGAGAAACAAACACCGTTTCAAACGGTTTACCAAGTGTTTCTCTACCAATCAAGGAGTGGACATGGAGGAATGTCCAGGGTAAGCTTTCCTCAGCCCCCGTGTATGAGTCCTAAAGCTCAAACACGGGCCCGTGTCGAGCCAAAGACGTTAAACAAGTGCGCTAACCGGGAGGCAACCCGGGGGTATTTTTGTCATTTTTTCAAAGTATGATTTTTTGTATTTTTATAATTTTTCTGTTTATAACTTTCAAATACCTACGTGAGGAAACGATCGGAATCGAAAACGGACTACCGAGGCTCAAGATGCGAAAAGCGAAAAACGAAAAAAATGGACAGTGTGGTACACGGCCCGTGTAACTATTTACCCTATAAGTTACACGGCCGTGTAACATTTAAAAATGGTAAAAATTTTGTATCAGTCAAAAAGTCCACATTACACGACCGTGTAAAATGAGAGTACAAAATAACACGACCGTGTAACTTGGTAATATGGTACAAATCGTAAATGGTCAAAACAACACATTACACGACCGTGTAATTATTCAAGCCAAAATTACACGGCCGTGTAATGTTGGCCAGGGGTAATTTCGTCATTTTGCACACTATATAAGTGGAACACCTCATTTCTTCACTTCATATGCTGCGATTTGCTCCCTTGCCCACTGCCGAGTCCGAATCCTTCAAGAAAGAAATCGATTTCCTCATTTTTTCTCCTAATTTTTTCAAGTTTTGTTAAATTCCAAAGGTTAGTTTCACTATTTCTCATCTTTTCCTTCATTTTGACCACAAGAAACATAAAAATCTATGGTTAATTTCGGATTTCTTGAAACCCTAGAAAATGAGGGTTTCGAATTTTTGTTGCTAAATTGTTGAATTTGTTTAGGTTCAAGCTTGGGGAAGGCTAGAATACAAGGAATCAAGGTCAATATCACCATTGTCAAGCTTCAATTCGGTAAATTCTTTCCAAAACTCAAAATCTTCATAATTTTTGATTTTTGGCTAGATAATTGGTTATTGGCTTTGAATTGTGAAACCTTTGTGTTTATATTTGTTTGTTTGTTTTTTTGTGTGTTATTTTTGTTCAAATTTCCTTTGTTAAAAAAAAATATGGCATCATCGTCCCGTACTTACTCTAGGGGTAGTAAAAGGCAAATCGTGTACTCGGCCTCTAGTGGCTCTTCCGATGAAGAGCCCGAACAGCAGGACTATGACATGGGCGATGCGGGTATCTCATTCATGACCGATGCCCAAGAGGCACGTTTTTATAACTTCTTGGAAAGAACTGGACAGGCACAAAAATTCGTTGATATCCCAACCTTGCGAGACTTACACATAGAGGCAGGAGTACGCAAACTCCTGTCCAATGTTGGTTGGGAGGGTTTGATGAATATTAGTGAAATAAGCTACTCAAACCCCACTATCGAATTTTTATCTTCAGTAGAATTTAACGTTCATACAACAGTTTTGTCTTTTAGAATGTTCAACAGGTCATACAAAATCACACAAAA
Organism: Cichorium intybus; assembly: GCA_023525715.1. NCBI lineage: Eukaryota > Viridiplantae > Streptophyta > Magnoliopsida > Asterales > Asteraceae > Cichorium > Cichorium intybus. The sequence goes on along the minus strand of CM042010.1, from coordinate 53,016,820 downwards.
CCAACTGTGTGAGCTTATTGGCGCGCCGGTCGCCAACACATATGACCAACGAGGCAAACTAAACAAACTGTTCCACAGAGAAGTTGGCAGTTTCTGGACCAAAATTTCCACAGAAAACTTCTACCGTCCCAGTAATGCCAAGGCCTCCAGCATCATCCATCCCGTCCTCAAAGTCACCCACCGCATCATTGCTTCTATCTTCTTCCCACAAGAAGAGATAAGCAAAGCCGGCCTAAATGAGCTTGAGCTTCTCTACTGCATGATCAATCCAGGGCCTAAAACCCCAAATTTTGGATCTTGGATCATGTACAAACTACTTAAACTAAGTAGAAGTTCATCTGGCCAGCTCCATTGCGGTGGCATTATCACACTTATAGCCAAACATCCATCCCTGGGCATCAGATTTCCTGATAACCTTGAGATAGTCAGGGGTGAGAGATACCTCACCTCTGATGTTCTTGAGGGAATGAGGTTATTTCGACGCCCCGAATCAGACGAAATTTGGCAAGCCGACGGACGCGATTATCTGCGGATGAACAACCGAAATGCCCGGATACTTCGATTAGCCAACCCTGTCTCTAGCATAAATTGGAAGCCTCCTTCCAACATGGGACTACAACTACCACCTCCCAACCTACCCCCTCGAGATCCCAGCCCACCACCGAGACAGCCCCAAGAGCCCGGCCCTTCAAGTTCTACTAGCTCCTTTCCTCCCGAGCACAATATTTACATGGAGCAATTTTCTAGCATCAACTCCCAGCTTGCGGATCTCCGCCTTGATTATCAAAACATCTATGATAATCTTGGCGATATTGATACACATCAAATGGAGCTGCGCCAAGACTTTGAGCAGTTTAGAGAGAATCAGTATAAACATAACCAAGATGTTATGTCTATCCTCTCTGACATACAAAGATCCGTTGCCTTCAACCCATGGCAACAGCAGCAACCACTGCAGCCACCGCAGCAACAACAGCAGCCGGGAAGCCAGCCACTCCAACCACCACAATTTCCACCCTACCCATATTACCCACCATACCCTTATCCTCCATTTCCGCCACGGGGACCCTTCCCCGACCCTCAGTAGGTTGTTTCTTTCTTTCTCCTTCCCTAATGCATTGTGGACACTGCTTTTATTTTAAGCTTGGGGATGGGGGAATAAATCCCTTTATTTAAAAAAAATATATTTAAAAACAACAAAAATTCAAAAATATTTTATTTCTTGCATTTATTTTAAAACTTTTGCATGCATTTTTGTTATCTCTTACTTCTCACCTATATGACACCTTTAAATTGCAACTATAATACATCTCATAGTTAAACTTCTTGTATTTTTGTCCCCTATCTACATGCAACATCACCATCTTTTGAAAATTTAGATCTTAATTAGGAACTTCTTTTTATTAATTTTCTAGCATAGATACGTTTGGGTGAACTATAAGAACACACATGAAAGTGAATTAAAACTATTCTAGCAAAGGACGCTTTATCCACCCGTGAGTTCATCAATGTGTGTAATCGACTAGGAGAAATAATATGGAAGTTGCACTAGTTCCCCCTCATGACCATACATTTGCATATTGTCTATTAAACATAAGGTTTATCTCAAAATCGCGATTTTTCAAAGTCATGGACAAAAATCTTATTTTCTATATTTTTTTAGTTTTGTGTGGTAGTAGGTGTCATATGACCTTGTTTATATTATTTTGGTCATTAGTGTTTTTGAGTTTTTCATTTATGTTTACAAAAATATCATAAAAGTTATTTTGTCTAATCATTTTAGCAAATTTTTTGTGAAATTCTTTTTATGGTGAAAATCCAGAAATTGTTTCACTTGGTTCTAAAAGATTGGTCAAATAAAAAAAATAATAAATAAATAAAAAAAAATTAAAAAAAAAAAGAAAAAAAAAAGACCGAACCAAGTGATCACTCAAGTCATTTAAAACAAAAATTTCCTACAAAAATACAATAAAAGCGATTACTTGTTTTGAAAGCCTCCCCCTTTTTGCTTTCAACAACTAAATCCAATTTTGGTTTAGTTAAAAACTTCATTGACCATGTTATAAAAATTCTTCATACATCTTGGGTCAAGTTGAAGTTCAAAAGATTTGGTTGTCTCGGTCGTCTAGGTTTCTATCCTTTGTAAATAGGATTCGAGTTGTAAATTTTTGTCCCTCTGTTTTGGAAAATTATGTGTTTAGTAAATAAATATGCAAATGAGGTCGGTTGGAGGACTTGAGCAAAGTCAACTTAGTATAGCTTCCTAGATTCGATATCCGAGCGCCCCTCCTATAAAAACGAGTGTTTATAGCCAAATATTGAAAACGGAGCTTGCGAGGTCACACATCTTGTGACATAAGTGAATAAACACGAGGGGAGTGAACAATTGTGAGCACGTCCTTTGCTTGCGAGACGCTTTGAATACTTAGTGAAAGTTTCATGTGTGAATTTATATTTTGTCCTAACGTGCGTATGCCAAGTAATTGATAAAAATTTGTTCCTTTTTATGGTCTTTTGCTTTGAATAGATGGTCTAACTTATATGTGCATAGGGTCCAAATTGACATGATTTTTAGCTTTGATTGATGTTGTCTTGGTTGCTACCAAAGGTGTCTATTCTTTTTCTATTTTGTAGTTTGTTATCCTCCTTGTTTTGATCCTTGTTTTCCTTGAGGACAAGAAAAGTTTAAGCTTGAGGATATTTGTTAAGTGCATTTCTAAGCATGTTTTCATGCCTTTTTATCCTTGTTTTATCTTGCATTTTATTCTCATTATTGCATATTTTCATGATTTTTGGGATTTCAAATATAGCAATCTACTTTCACACTTTGTGGTTATTTTCAGGTGCTTTTGAAGGTTGAATCTTACATTGGATGACAATGGGAGGCTACACAAGAAATTTCAGAAGAAACGGAGCTCAAACGAAGAAGTTACAAAAAAATGAAGTCGTCCCGAAGACAGTATGGTACACGACCGTGTAACTTTTGCCTTACAAGTTACACGGCCGTGTAACTTTGCTATGCCACGTGGATGCCATGTCAGCTCAGGGGAAGATCCAGGAGAAATGCAGGATTACACGACCGTGTAATTTTGGCCCAAGAAATTACACGGCCGTGTAACTTTTCCTGGTGACCAGATCTGCTTTTTGGCCCACTTTGAGTTGTTTATTCCTTCTTGTGCTGTCATCCCCATGCTACACGACCAGATCCAGATCCAACCTGATTTTGAAGCCATGTGATGAAGGAAGTGGGTCTTAAAATGATGATGTTTGCCATTATCCATTTTACCATTTTGCCCTTGGTGTGTTAGTATAAATAGATGTGTCTAGTTAGTCTTAGAACCATATCTCTTATCCCATTAACTTCTGAATACTCTCTAGATACATTGTGTTTGTGTTTGTATGCAACTTCATGTGTGGATTATCTTCATTTTGTAAGTCTATTTCTCTTTTACTAGTCATGAGTGGCTAAATCTCATAACATTCGGCTTTTAGTCATGTATCTTTCTAGTCATTAATATTTGTGCTTGGAATGAAGTTTTGAAGTTATTAAAACTGTTTTGGTTTGGTTTTGTCATTTAAATTATATTACAAATTTGGTCCCTACTTTGGAATCTAGTCGATCACTCTATTCCAGTAGTTAACCAATTATAGTTATATGCATTTTCAATTGTTTTGAAGATCATTGTTGGTAACATCTTAGAAATAACTTCACTTGTTAAAGCTTGACTCGAGAGATCAATCAAGCTTTTAAGAAGTGAAGAACCGGCAAAAGAACATAAAGCATCACTCTTGGTCAATTTTAGCATTAATCACTAGTTGACCATTGTGTTGTGCATACCTTTTATAGAATTTTAGTGTTATTCCTTGTTCTATACTAGTAATGCATGTTTCTTTTGTCCCGGTTAATCTCTATGTCTTAAATTACATACTTGTTCTTAGTTCCTTCTTCTAAAGGGACGGAATATTGAATTTGGATTATAACACTCGTATAAAAGTAGTATCTTGTCTCGGTTGAGATACATCTATCTCTTCAAGATGACCATTGAGATATTCACTTATATATGAGAAAACAATACTTCTTTCACAAATTGAGACCATTGAAGTATTGTGCATATTAATTTGGATTTCCTCTAAGTTGACGTGTTATTGTCATTTTCCATTGACAAGAACCATTACTTAACTCTTAATTTCATTTAAGTATGAATATGCGACAAGATTGATTAGACTAGAAGCCGAATGTCCGTTTAATTATATAAATCACATTCTTCTTTATTTTTGTGTTTATCAAGCGACTTGACAAACCCCCCCTTGAACTTTATATTTCTTTGTCCCAATCTCTAGAAGTGTGAAAACTTGGCAAGAGATTAACTCACCTCAATTCCCTTGGGTTCGACTCGTACCACTACTATACTATTCTTAATTGAAGAGTATTTAGAGGTCTTTTGACATTTCACAATTTCTGTCCCATCATTATAAACTGCATCCGTATTACATTACTCTTTCATTTGTTTGGTAAATCGACGACCAACAGCCATCAATCGAATGAAATTAAGACTAAAACCAATTTTAGATGGCGACTTTTTTCATACCCGATGTATTGCACATATTATAAATATAAGTGTGCAAGCCGGGCTTCAAGTTTGTGATGATTTACGTACGAAATTTAAAAATCTTTTAACCACAATTTATGGCACAAGTAACCAACGACAAGCAAATTACCGGTTTTTTTGTGCACAATGTAACGAACCATGTTTAGGCCCTAACTTTGACACACCCACAAGATGGAACTCAACTTGTTTTATGTTTGAAAGCATTTTACGTCAAAAACTCACACTTAATGCGTTTAACGAAATACTTGTTGAAAAACGTCGATCGGTTTCAATCCCCGAATCGGATTGGAATTTGCTTCAAGAACTAACACATTTTCTACAAATTTTCAAGGAGGCAACAACTTTGTTGTCGGGCGTTTACTATCCCACGAGTCCGTTGGTTTTAAATCAAATTTTTCTTATGACGGAAAAAATGGCAAATTTCGAGTATTCTTCGATCAAATTGTTTCAAAATATGGTTATTGCTATGAAAAGCAAATTTTTAAAATATTTTCGGGAATTGCCTTTAGTCTTCACATGTGCCGCCGCCCTAAACCCGACTATAAATGTGGGTGGTGTAAACGTTTTAATGGGGCAAATTTATGAAAACTTGGGATTAAGTGAACTCGAACCAAATTTCGTTCAAAATCAAGTATTTAAATTCAATGACTCTTTCAAAAAATTATTTGAAATGTACGCTACCAAATATGGTCAACCAACTAATGTAATAGTTGATCATATTCGTAGAGGTATGGCCGGTTCATCTTCATCGGGAAGCAACGTTAACATAAATCTTTATAACACTTTGATGGAGGATGCCACAAAACGCCAACGTACTTCCGCCCCAAGTAGCGAATTGGGCAATTATATGGCCACAAACTTTTTAGCCCACTTTACCTTCGAAGAATTTCAAAACTTTGACATTTTGGCTTGGTGGAAAGAAAAGGAAGTGCAATTCCCGATTCTAGCCGCCATGGCCCGCGATTTACTAACCGTCCAAGCTTCCACGGTAGCTTCGGAATCTGCTTTTTCTTTTAGTGGCAGGGTCATCACGGAAAGAAGGTCCAAACTCACGGCCGAATCGATGGAAGTATGCGTTTGCTTGAAGGACTACTTGGATGGCGTCGAAAGGATACAACATTGCGTTTCGCTCGAAGGGCCGCTTTTACCACCGGTGGAAGAGTATATCCACGAAGAAGAAGTTGCAATGGGGATATCACCTCCAACGACCGAAGTTGATGAGGGTGAGATTGAAGAATTTTCGGAATAAAAGCTTGAAGATTTGAAGACGACAAAGTTGAAGACTATAATTCCTACTATTATTATTATTGACGTTTATGTAATTTGAATTTTAAAACTTTGGTATTTCTAGATGAATACTATCATTCCTAGTTTATGTAATGTGTTGTAGATTGACCTAGGTTTTTCGATGTTGAACCTCGGTTATTCGAAAACTATCATTCCTAGTTTTTTATAATACGTATTTGGTCGTTCACGTTTGTTTTTTTCATTTCAATTTCAATCAATGTTATTCAAGTTCAAAAATTGTTGTTTCTTATTGTATATCATAACCAAAGACAATATAAATTTTTATGTATTTTTATAGTATTTTTTAGTATTTTTTTGGTATTTTTAAAGATTTAATTCATTAAAATCGGTTTTTTACCGGTTTAACCGGAACCGGTTATATAAAAACCGGTTTTAACCGGAACCGGAACCGGAACCGGTTATACCGGTTATACATTCCGAAGCACAAAAACCGGCCTAAACCGGTCCGGTTTAAACCGAAACCGGTTAAGCCAAAACCGGTTAACAAAAAAACCGGTCCTCCTAATAACCGAAACCGGTTATAACCGGTAAATGTGCACCTCTAGCCTCTAGTCTTGTAATCCAGATAGTCAATCACTCAGCCGGAATAGAAAAAAATAACCCGGCCCAGGTCCACGGCTTGATCCGTGTGCACCTCACCCACTCTCCGTCTAAATCCTGAAAGAATAGAATGCCATCGACAACTCCCAAACTTTTTGCAAAAACCTGAAATCCTGAAAGAGCAAACAGATTGATCTAAAGAAAAACTCTCGCGCTCTATTGCCGTTCTATGCCGTTGGTCTCACAGGATCTCCGCACAGGCCGCCGCTCTCCGCGGTGATCTCACATACTCTCGCTTTCGCTCCTTCTGTTGGTATGTCTCTCTCACAGTCTTACTCTGTCTATGTCTATATGTCTCCGGTATTTTGTTAGCCGTTCCTTTTCAATAATCAATAAAGAAAGCAATTCATTTATCCAATAGAAATTTTGTAGATAGAGGTTACAAAAAATAACCTAATATTGCCCTTAAAACGTTCTTCATTGGTGAAAACCTAGAAACCTAACTCATAAATCGATGTCAATTGAAAGAATTGTAACAAAAAGTAAGCTACCAGTTTGAGTTTGAGCTGGGGGAAACTCTTGAAAACTAACAGACAAATCGATGTCCAAAGCCCTTAAATTGGGGATTAACAAGCATCGGCTAAACTGTAAAAAGCAATAGTATATCAAATAAAATAGAATCAAATGAATCGATGTAATTCAAACTAGTGACGACAAACATGAAAGTCAACGCAGGCTTAAGAATATCATCAGTAATAACCATAAACACCACATAAAAAGAACCAACACAAGCAGAAATCTCTGGAACACTTTATGCTTTTATAATGTACAGTTTAGTCTTGACCCAAAACAACTCGCAGCTAAACTAGGTGTTTCCTTTTCATAACTTAATAGCTCTTCATCGGCTAATTGACAGTTTGGCAATGAGATTATCCTGGTGTGTGTACAAAGCTAAGTCTTTATATATTTAGCTGTTAGGGATCCTTTGCTAGTTATGTTTCTGTTAAAATTGTTTTGTTATTAGTTATTATTCTTATTAGGGTTAAAGTTAGGCTTTGTTGAAAATTCATATGCTTAAGTTAGAATATGTTAATCTTTTATTGAGTTAGTAAAAAACTGATGTATTAAAGCTAAAATGTGTTGATCCTTTTGTGGTCTTTATCTTGTTAACTGGGGTCAGTTCTCTTCTAACCGATCGTTTTTTCTAACGGGTTTGTTTGTTACCTTGCAGCTTCTAAGCTTCAAAGCTCAAAAATGCACCTCTTAGTGGAAGCACATATATTTTCAGCTGAAAAGGAAGAAAACAAGACTGGAAAAACAACTATGGAGAACCTACCAAGTGAAATTATATCAGAAATATTAATTCGGTTATTAGCCAAACAGCTTGCTCAAATGAGATGCGTTTGTAAATCTTGGAATGCTCTCTTATCTGAATCCTCCTTTATAAAATCCCACCTCCATCATTCTATCCACATCAAGGATGAGATTCTCTTGCTCTTCCAACAGACATTTTCTCGTGACTATACTTCAATCGCAGCATGGCCCTCTCATTCTCCTGATCCAGAACACATAAATATCATCAAATTCCCAGTTAATCCCCCATCCAGATATATCAGTGGCAGTGTCTTTGGATGCGTGAATGGATTAATATGCTTCATGTCTGGATCATATCCTTTGCCCTCCCGCGATTATGTGGTTCACATTTGGAACCCTTCTCTCTCAGCACTGTTAACTCTCCCCCCATGCTCTTTTCCCTCCACCGAAGGAAACCATTTCCGGTTTGGGTTTGATCCCAAAACAGATGATTACAAAGTTGTTAAGCTTCAAAGCCTTGTATTACAACCCGACATGCTACAACAAGTTGAGGTTTATAGCATGAGAAAGGGCTCTTGGGAGTTGATAACTCATCGGTTTTCATCGCATCTCACAGTTATTAAGTATCAGGACCAAGTCTGTGTAGATGGCCATGATGGTCATCTTCACTGGCTTGTTTATGATATGGAGTTGAACAAAGAAACTATAGTGGCGTTTGATTTGGGTGTAGAGACATTCCATGAGATATCTCTTCCAGATTCTATAAAATTTAATAAAAGTTTCTTAGGCGTTTTGACTGGAAAGCTCTGTGTGATGTCAAAGGTTGAAGGCGGTAAATGCGAGGTGTGGGTGATGGATGAGTATGGGGTGGCCGAATCATGGGCCAAACATCATGTTTTACAGTTTGGTGTCTATATATTTCCGTTTGGATTCACATTACGCAATGAGTTTCTTTTTAGATATTTAGGTAATTATCATGATTTTGCATTGCAAAATTTGGTTACAGCCAAGACTAAAATCTTTAAGCATAAATTGGGACAATCTCGTGCAATTAAAGTTGCTGCGTATGTGGATAGTCTTCTTTGGGTTGCGCCTGTTAAACATTGAGATGGGCTGCTGCAGCATCTCTTGATTTAAATTCTGAAGAGGCATTCAACAGTCAAAAGGGCTACAAAAGGCAACACGTCAGGCCCACTTCTTCTATCTTTTGTTATTACTACTATGTGCATAATGCTATGTTTATTAATTATTTGTTTGACATTCTGGTTCAATCTGCTTTTCAGCTGCTATGTAAGCAGACAAGTTTTATCCTTTTTAACGTTTGGACATGTTGGTTTAAAATTTAAGACACCCACACTCGTGCTGGTTATCATTCTTTGGTTCCACACATTTCCTACTCTTCCAGCTCCCAATTTTTGTTTCTATTTGTGGTGTTTCACTGGCTGTTATTTGTTATGTGTTTAGTCGCTCAAACTGATTAATTTACAAATATACGTTTTGTTATGAATAAATTATATCGACAATAAAATAAAATAATAATACGATAAAGAAAAATAAATGTGGACACAAGAATTTAACGTGGAAAAACCCTTTCGGGAAAAAACCACGGGCACAACCGATGATGATCACTATATGAGAAAAATGAGGAGGTTACAAGATTTGGAACAAAAAAATATATATCTCTCTTTTCTTTAATACACAGAGCCTCACAATATATATCTATGTATATGTATATTTCACTCAATGGTTTTTGGACGATTTCATTTGGAAAATAATCATCCCTACATATAGGGATGAATGGCCTGACATGTTGCAGTAATCTTTGAAAATTAAATTGTGTGCGCCTGCAAAAATCGTCGTTCAAAGTTCAAAACTCAATTTGCATTTGAGTTTGAATACTATTCATGTGGGGCCCACATGTTTTCTTTTGACTCCTTTTTCTTTGCTTTTGATTTTGAAGGCATCTTTCACAATCTCCACCTTGACTTTAAAAGCAATAAGTAATCAAACTCCACCTTGAGACGAATTTCCACTTGTAGAACTCCTCATTATAAAATCATCGTGTGCCGACAATCCTTGGAATTAGATTGTCATACCAACCAAGCTTGAGCAAAGCTCAAACTTAGTTGCTGGAACCGGCTTCGTCATCATATCCGCCGGATTGTCATGAGTGCTAATCTTTTTAACTTGAATATCACCTTTGGAAATAACATCTCGAATAAAGTGATAACGTACATCAATATGTTTCGTCCTCTCATGAAACATTTGATCTTTTGTGAGATAAATAACACTTTGACTATCACAAAAAATCTTTGTGGGAGATGTGTCTCCACAAAGTTCACCGTATAAATTTCTTAACCAAATAGCTTCCTTACAAGCTTCAGAAATTGCCATGTACTCTGCTTCAGTTGTGGATAAGGCAACAGTGGTCTGTAGACTTGCCTTCCAACTCACAGCACATCCACCAATGGTAAAGACATAACCTGTCAAAGATCTTCTTTTGTCCAAATCTCCAGCATAATCAGAATCTACATAGCCCACCAGTCCTTCACCAGAACTTCCAAATTGTAAACATGCATTGGAAGTACCGCATAAATACCTAAGAATCCATTGAACAGCTTTCCAATGCTCTTTTCCTGGGTTAGCCATATATCTGCTAACAACACTTAAAGCGTGAGATAAATCAGGGCGAGAACATACCATGGCATACATTAGAGAACCAACTGCACTAGAATACGGAACTTTCGCCATGTTATTAATTTCATCATCTGTCTTTGGACAATATGCTGAAGACAGTTTGAAATGTGCAGCTAATGGAGTACTGACTGGCTTGGATTTATGCATGTTGAATCTTTGAAGAACTTTCTCAATATACCTCTTTTGACTTAGGTATAGTTTTCCATGCTGTCTGTTACGAGTAATTTCCATACCAAGAATTTTCTTGGCTGGACCTAAGTCCGTCATTTCAAACTCTTTGCTTAGTTGTGCTTTCAGTTTTGCTATCTCTAGTTTATCTTTCGCAGCAATCAACATATCATCAACATAAAGAAGCAGATATATTGATGAACCATTGACTGACTTAAAATAAACACAACTATCATAATCTGATCTTTTAAAATTCTGAGATAGCATAAAAGAGTCAAACCTCTTATACCATTGCCTTGGGGATTGCTTTAACCCATAAAGAGATTTCTTCAATCTACATACCAATTTCTCTTTTCCAGGGATAATGAAGCCTTCAGGTTGCTCCATATAAATATCTTCCTCCAATTCACCATGTAAAAATGCAGTTTTGACATCTAACTGCTCAAGCTCATAGTTATGCATGGCAACAATACTAAGTAAAGTACGAATTGAGCTATGCTTAACAACAGGAGAGAAAACATCAGTAAAATCAATGCCTGGAATTTGGCTATAGCCTTTAGCAACTAACCTTGCTTTAAATCTAGCTTCCTCATTTGGAGTAATACCTTCTTTTCTTTTGAATATCCATTTGCAGCGGATAGGCTTATTTTCTTTTGGTAATTTCACCAACTCCCAAGTGCCATTCTTTTCAAGAGATTCCATTTCATCATGCATGGCAATTATCCATTTGTTGCAATGTTCTGAAGTAATGGCTTCCGTGTAAGTTGAAGGTTCTTTGATACCTTCAATTTCTTCAGCAACGTTTAAAGCATAAGCAACAATGTTTGCTTCTTCTATAAGTCTCTTGGGAGGATGAATGACCCTCCTAGGTATATCAGTTGCTATAGAACGTTGTGGTTGGTGAGTAGGAGTAGGAGTAGAGGACTCTTGCTCAACTGATTGATTTTGATCAATAGAGTTTTCTTTTTCTGGTGTATGTTCTGAGTCAACAGATTGCTCCACCTGCACACTTGTCTTTTGTTGACTCTCAACAGGAATATTAGTAGAAGAATCTTTATGTAGCATAGCTGATTCATTAAATATTACATTTCTACTAATTATGATCTTTTTAGTTTCAGGACACCATAACTTATATCCTTTCACACCTGACTTGTAACCAAGAAAGATACATTTAATTGCCCTAGGCTCTAATTTTCCATTATCAACATGAGCATAAGCAGAGCAACCAAAAATTCTTAAATCTGAATAGTTTGCTGGGGAGCCAGACCATACCTCAATAGGAGTCTTTTTATCAAGTGGAATAGAAGGTGACATGTTAATTAGATAACATGCAGTAGAAGCAGCTTCTGCCCAAAAACGCTTAGATAATCCTGCGTTAGATAACATACAACGAGCTTTTGAAATAATGGTTCTGTTCATACGTTCAGCTACACCATTTTGTTGAGGTGTGTGAGAAACGGTGTAGTGTCTAACAATTCCTTCTAGTTTACAATATGAATTAAATTCATTTGAACAAAACTCCATACCATTATCTGTGCGAAGCTTTTTGACCTTCTTACCGGTCTGGTTTTCCACCATGACTTTCCATTCTTTGAATGCAGAGAATGCTTCAGATTTAAGCTTCAAGAAATATGGCCAAACTCTTCTTGAATAATCATCAATAATTGTCAACATATAACGAGCACCTCCTAGTGATGCTTCTTGAGATGGTCCCCATAAATCAGCATGTACATACTCCAAAATGCCTTTTGTAGTATGTACCGAGGTGTTGAATTTCACCCTCTTGTGTTTGCCAAATATGCAGTGTTCACAGAATTCCAGTTTGCCAACGCATTGGCCATCAAGCAATCCTCTTTTGCTTAACGTTGTCAAACCAAGTTCACTCATATGCCCAAGACGCATATGCCACAGGTTAGTAGTATCAGTAGATGAATTTGAAGTAACATTAGAATTACCTGTTACTGTACTACCTTGTAGATGATACAGGTTTGCTGATTTAATATCAGCTTTCATCACAATCAAAGCTCCTTTAGAAACCTTTAAAACTCCACCTTCACCGGAATATTTGTACCCTTTAAGGTCAAGAGTACTTAAAGAAATAAGGTTTCTTTTCAAACCTGGAACGTGTCGAACATCAGACAAAGTTCTGACAACACCATCAAACATCTTGATTTGAATTGAACCGATTCCAGTGACTTTATATGGTGCATTATCACCCATCAATACGGAGCCACCTTCTATAGGTTGATAATTTGTAAACCAGCTTCTGTTTGGACTCATGTGAAAAGTACAAGCTGAGTCAAGAATCCATTCATCATTGGTTTTTAGGATTCCTGCAAAAGCTACAAGAACATCACCGTTAGAATTATTTTCAGCAGCATAAGTAGCTTTTCCTTCATCATCTTGATTTGGTTTGTGATTTTGATTAGAAGCTCTTTTCTCCTTGTTCTTCAACTTGTAACATTCAGAGATATCATGTCCTTCCTTTTTACAATAGTTGCATGACTTGGAACGTCTGGATCTAGATTTGCTTCTAGAATTTCTTTTGTTCTTGCCTTTGGAATCATTCTTATCTGTTGGTCTGCCACGAACTGCCAGACTTTCTCCTTTAGAACTTGAACCTTCAGTGGATACCATATCTTTCATCTTTTCTTTGGCATGCAAAGCTTCATAAACTTCTTGAAGTGTTAAAGTATCACGGCTATATAATATGGTATCTCTAAAGTTTGAATAAGAACTAGGCAAAGAACATAAAAGAATTAAACCCAAATCCTCTTCATCATATTTTACCTCCATAGCTTCAAGACCAGTGATGATCTCTTTAAACGTCGAAAGATGATCCAGCAATGATCCACCTTCTTGCATCTTAAGCGAAAATAATTTTTGTTTAAGGTGCATCTTACTTGTGAGATCTTTGGTCATGCAAATTTGTTCTAATTTTAGCCATAAAGAGGCTGCAGTAGTTTCTTTCAAAACTTCCTGCAAAATATTATTAGATAAATGAAGATGGATATGAGAGAGAGCCTTACGATCTTTACGATCCTTTTCTTCATCTGACCAAGACGCAGGCATTTTGTCTCGGCCTAACAAAGCATCGTCAAGGTCCAACTGAGCCAATACAGCTCGCATTTTTACTTGCCATAATGAAAATCTTGTATCTCGATCCAACAATGGAATATCGTATTTCAAAGTAGCCATGTCGATATAATACTCAAAAAATTGAGAATAAGTATAGAAAACAACGTGGCTCTGATACCACTTGTTATGAATAAATTATATCGACAATAAAATAAAATAATAATACGATAAAGAAAAATAAATGTGGACACAAGAATTTAACGTGGAAAAACCCTTTCGGGAAAAAACCACGGGCACAACCGATGATGATCACTATATGAGAAAAATGAGGAGGTTAAAAGATTTGGAACAGAAAAATATATATCTCTCTTTTCTTTAATACACAGAGCCTCACAATATATATCTATGTATATATATATTTCACTCAATGGTTTTTGGACGATTTCATTTGGAAAATAATCATCCCTATATATAGGGATGAATGGCCTGACATGTTGCAGTAATCTTTGAAAATTAAATTGTGTGCGCCTGCAAAAATCGTCGTTCAAAGTTCAAAACTCAATTTGCATTTGAGTTTGAATACTATTCATGTGGGGCCCACATGTTTTCTTTTGACTCCTTTTTCTTTGCTTTTGATTTTGAAGGAATCTTTCACACGTTTCATTGTCTTTATCATATTTTTCGAAGTATTTTGTGGGAGTTTTGGTTTTATGGTTTGATGTGATAGTTATTCAACTATAGCTTTAGCCGGTCACGTGAACAATCTCGATGTAAGCTATGCTTGCAATAAAATAAAACAAGTGGGATGGATTCAATATTTGAGTTCTCAATGCACATTAGGTCACTAGGTCAGATATTATTATGTTGAAATGTTGAAAGCTTGTGAGGACCATTTTGCAAATAATGAAACTAGAATAAAAGAAATACAGATAAATAAATAATTGTCTATGTAAACACTCTTCGATCCTTTTCTTGAACGGAGAAAAGAGAATATGAGAAGCGTGAGTGGACAAGGGAGAATTTGAGAAAGGAATTGTAATCTTACGAGAGCAGTTGCAATTTAAAAGTAAAGTTATGTGATACATCAAAATTTGGATGTTTATTTTGTGAATAACATAAACAGGAATTGATCAGCCAAAATGGATGCACAAGGTATTTAATCAATTAATCAGTTAAGATAGAAAGTTAGTTATAATCATAAAAAACTTGTTACAAATGTGCAAATGTGACATTGTTTTATATCTAACGTTTTGGGATATGAGCATTAAGTAAGCAATTATTGAGTACATCCGATACATAAACACACTAAGGTTGAAAGTGCTTAATATTTTTTTAGAGCGGTGAAAGATTTTATTAAACAACTAATAAGACTCAAAAAAACAAACACGTACAAATACTAAGTGGAAGGTTAACTTCGCAACGTTTGACTGAGATAGAGCCGCTATAGCGAGGCTATCTCCGTTGGTCAACCAACTTCATCTCAAAATGCTTAATTCGTTAAGCCAATGTCAATAACCTTCCAGAGCTCTCTCAAACATCCCCAAGACTCATAAAAACGTAAACTTTATCAACCAATCATAGCCATGCAAGCTCATGGTCAAGACCTTGATCCAAAAATGGTGGAAACCAAACTTAAGTTATCCAAACTAGGATTCCAAGGCTAGGATTGGGATTTTACTAGGATCCAGGAGCTTAAAAGAAGAAAGAGTCCATCCTCCAGCACCTAAATCCCTCCCATTTCACAAGGTGAATCCATCATCGCCTTTAAAGTCATTAAATGTCTCCATAATTCTATTTTAAGAAGGAAACTACAAAGATTGTTGACACTTACAAGGGTCCACAAGCGCCAAAGAATTTGATTCCTTCTAACAATGATCTTGTCTTTCACCTTCTCTTCCTCACTTCCTTCCAAAATCCTTCAAGAACCCACAAATGAAGCAAAATCACCAAAAAGGGCTAAGGAGAGTGCTCTAGGGTTTTCTCATAGGTTGGGGTGATAAATGACACTCCCCCACGGGTTTAATGAATTTATATGGCCCTAAACACGAAATTAGGGCTTCATAGCTATTTGCGGCGGATAGCATCGCTATCTGTAGATCGTGCATGGCGACTACTCACTCAAGATAACGCTGATATCCCAAAAGATAGCATTATCTGCTAAATTCCCATTTTCTTATTATTTAAATTATAGCCCAATAAATGATGACCAACACCTAAATAAGGGGTTTATATTATATTAGTGTTTTGTTATTCAAATATGAAAAAGTTGTTAGTGAATCCATCATGGCCTTTAAAGTCATTAAATGTCTCCATAATTCTATTTTAAGAAGGAAACTACAAAGATTGTTGACACTTACAAGGGTTAACAAGCGCCAAAGAATTTGATTCCTTCTAACAATGATCTTGTCTTTCACCTTCTCTTCCTCACTTCCTTCCAAAATCCTTCAAGAACCCACAAATGAAGCAAAATCACCAAAAAGGGCTAAGAAGAGTGCCTAGGGTTTTCTCAGAGGTTGGCGTGATAAATGACACTCCCCCTAGGGTTTAATGAATTTATATGGCCCTAAACATGAAATTAGGGCTTCATAGCTATTTGCGACGGATAGCGTCGCTATCTGCAGATTGTGCATGGCCACTACCCACTCAACATAGCGTTGATATCCCAGAAGATAGCACTATCAAAGACAGTGTCATAGATCATTATGGAATGTTGTCATCATGGGTTGGCAATGAGTGTTGCCTGTGGGAAGGAATTCACTGCGACACAACTGTTGACACCCTTCATCTCAGAGGATGTTTGGGATCTGAAGAAGTGTATGATGACTGCTCCTTAGATGGTAATGAGGTGGACTCTTCTTTGGCAGAGTTGAGGCATCTCAAATACTTGGACTTGAGCTGGAATGATTTCTTAGGAAGTCGGATCCGAAAGTTCATTGGATCCTTGAAACAACTGAGCTACCTCAATTTCTCATGTGCTGGTTTTGAAGGTATTATTCCTCCTCACATTGGAAATCTTTCTAATTTTGAAGGTTCTTGATCTTGGTTCAAACGGAGGGCTGATGACGGAAGATATGGCATGGACTTCTGGCTTTTTGTCACTTGAGCACTTGGACTTGAGTTCCGTATATCTTGGCGGAGTGCAGGATTGGGACATGGTATTTTACATTGTTTCTTCATTGAAAGTGTTAAGTTTGTCGGATTGTGAACTTTCCAATACTGATCTTGGGTTTTTTTTCTTAATTCTAGTAGAATACTACCCAACATCAAACACTTGGATCTTAGCTCCAATTCTTTCAAAGATCCATACCCTGTGCTTTTTCAAAACATGTCATCCCTAATATTCCTGGATCTTTCATCCTTTAATCTTAGTTTGGCATGGAACTTTGCAAACTTGCTAAGCATGATCTTTCATCCTTTAATGTTCCACTCGTCTTAATTTCAGCACACTTTCCAACATCCAACACCAGGTTCTTAGCTCCAATACAATTGAAGGCACTTTTCCATCTGTTTTCGCGAACATGACTTCCCTAAGAGTCCTTGGCCTTTCAGGAAACATGTTGAATTCATCGGTTCCGGTTATGCGAAACCTTCTAGATCTTGATCTTTCCTATAACCAGTTAACCGGTCCCATTCCTACATTCCTGGGGAATCTTTCCAAGCTTGACCTTTCTTTTAATCAATTAAGTAGTTCAATTCCGGATTCCTTTGGAAATCTAGCAGCTTTAACATATTTGGATCTAAGTTCCAATCAGTTAACGGGCCCCATCCCATCATCTGCTATCTGCTATCTGCTATCTGCTATCTGCTATCTGCTATCTGCTATCTGCTATCTGCTATCTGCTATCTGCTATCTGCTATCTGCTATCTGCTATCTGCTATCTGCTATCTGCTATCTGCTATCTGCTATCTGCTATCTGCTGATCATTAGATTGGATGTGAAGAATAGATTAGAGGTTGGTAATGAAGCAATGCACAAGCAAAACGTATTTTCATTCTAAAAGGGATTTATTTTGTTTGTCAGACATAAAGTTCACTTGTCCGCTATTTCTCCTTAAAGACACGTTATACTTGTCTACACCATCACCTTCCCTCTTCTCTCTCCTCTATTACCATATCAACGCTTCTCGGTTTTTCAAAACACACAGATACATATAAATACTCCTTCATCTTTCTCTCGACATCTCACGTGTGTTATTTCTATCACCGTCTGTCCTCTTCAGTTGCATTGACAACTTTCTCATACAATATATAATTGGTGGATGATGACTTGATATTCATATATAGTTTGAGCGAATGGGGACTTTTTTCATCTCTCTC
Source organism: Cichorium intybus (assembly GCA_023525715.1). NCBI lineage: Eukaryota > Viridiplantae > Streptophyta > Magnoliopsida > Asterales > Asteraceae > Cichorium > Cichorium intybus. The sequence continues at coordinate 52,998,788 of CM042010.1, read as the reverse complement.
TCTCTCTAGATATTGCATTGACATCAACACCAATGAGCCCCGATTTTTTAGTCCGTGCGAGGAAAAATGTGTAAGAAGAAAAAGCATATTGCGTTGACATCAACACCGATGAGCCCCAATTATTAGTCAGTATTGTGATTGTACCTTTAGTCGTAAAGTAGTTGTTTAGTTCCTTATAGGAACATGTTATAAAACTAGGGGCAATCTTTGGAATAATCTTGATGGCAATGTGGAGATCTTGGGAGCGAAGTAGTAATTGAGGGATAAATGGGACTATCACTCTAAATACATTAGTATCCGCTTGGTGAGACTAATATGGTGTCTATCAATTTGCTTACATTTCATTGTGATTGAAATCTTGCATTACATTTGCATTCTACATATGATTGTTTGGATGCAAAGTTACTATTATTGTCAAATGCTTTACAAAAAATGGCAAGTCAATAAATATTTTGAAATGCCTATTCAATGTCTAAAACTCATGTACTCACTAGACATTATAGTCTTACGTATTCTCTTTTTATCACATGTGTTCCAAGTGTTGAAGTGAAGTAGACATGAATTTATTCCTTAGATAGGATTCTTTTGGTGAACATAGATGACAATTTGAGGGGTTTACAAGGAGTGAATCGCTAGTGAAAGTTGCTTTTGAATTTAGTTAGGTAGCGTTTAGTTCGCAGAATATCTATGAAGGAATGAGAATCTGTGAAGGAATTGGAATTTAGTTAGGTAGCGTTTGGTTCGCAGAAAGTTGATAGAAAACCCTTTCCATTTGTGTAACCGGCATCAACCAAATCAGGATAACAAAAATCAGGTTAACAAAAATCAGGATAACAAAAATCAGGTTAACACAAATAAGATATCAGGGTAACAAAAATCATGTTAACAGTAATCAAGTTAACACAAATCAGGATAGAAAAATACATTTATCCGCAACCATCAACAACATCTGTTAACCGAAAGAGATTACGTGAGAGAGAAGGGGGGAGAGCAACTCACTGATAACACCCGCAATGATTTTCCATGGAAGAATTGAGATCAGCGGTCGCAATGATTTTCTGTGGCGGAATTGAGATCAGTGGTCAACGGTTCCTGACGAGGAGCTGCAATGACGAGGAGCTGCAATCAGCAAAGTTACCAAAACAAATTACGGGGTGCATCAGAGGGAGAGAGCCATAAGAGAGAGAGAGAGAGAGAGAGAGAGAGAGAGAGAGAGAGAGGAGGATGGATGAACATATCAAACTCACCTTTTTCGATCCAGAAATTGACGAACATGATGGAGCCGATGTGTGATACGTCTCAAATCAGCACCATAAAAGAATACGGGGTGCGTGAGAGAGAGAGAGAGAGAGCAAGGTAGAGAGAGAGAGAGGGCGATGAAGGAAGAACTCGATCTCACCTGTGACGGAGGCAGGGTGTGATACGTCTAAATTGTGAAAACCGTGAGGAGATAGGATTTAAAAGAGAAAGGTTTTAAGGGGTAAAAAGTAATCTACCACATTCCCTCTTTCATTGTATTTAGTTTCCTCCATCTACCGATGGAATAAATTTCTTCTAATTTGAAGGAATTTTACCCCCTTAAAGGATTCCAATTCCCAAGTAAAGCTTAAACCAAACACAACATTTCGAAGGAATTGGATTCCAATTCCCTCGAATTCAAGTGAACCAAACACTACCTTAGTCTTTTCTAAATTTAGTGTTTCAATATAGAATTTGTTGGTTTTAACACTCGTTAGAATACTTTTATGTATATAATTATGCTATGTGGACCTTGCTTTCTTTGGACACAACATTATTGCAAATAATGTCATCTTTATATGCTAAATCTCGACGACAAAAGATGGGTTACATTTAGCCACATCGTATCAAAAGGGATGGGTGTAAGTTTTGTATCTTGGAAATAAGAAACATTCGGTTGTGCATCATATTTGTTTGTATAGATAGCTTGTGGCCTTGGTACACAGTATGTTTGGGAAAATTCCCAAGTGACTTGTGGAAGCAAAACCGGCAAAAAGCAAGGTAATATTCTTACTTTCATTATATTAATTTGTGATTCGAGTTTCATAATCTGGAATTTATCCACTTGATAAATGTAATTACATTTTCATTTTTTACTAGCATAATAGTGCAGTTTTAATTTTTTTTTCTCATGAGCAGGGGAGTGTTCTATTTTCACAGTGGATGGTATCCAAAATTTGTAGTATTTAAAATTGTCCCCCCACCACTCTAGATGAACTCCCAGTGACCGTTCCTTGTACAAGTACATTGGTACTCAAAACCAATTAAAACAATGTAGAATATGTGAGCTCTATTCCATTATTCTGATACACTGTTTGAAGCCAATGCCTCTTGATTATGAACATCCACATATGATTATTAGTAGTACCATTTGAAAGTAAACAATAATTCTAGTTATTATGTTTCTAAGAGTAAACAAAATAACGTTATACAATACATATGGTTTGTTAGTTTATAGATTGATGAGCACAAACACCTACAACTTAGCTGGCCGTATACCAACTTTTCTTTGGTTCTTTTTTCCCCATTCAATAAAAGGAGTATACTATAGATGATCCTATCTTTACTGTAGAAATAGAAATAGAAATAAATATTACATTTCTGTATACTCTCTTTACTAGTGGTTAACTCTTTTTACAATGTAGGCTTGGAGGTGACTCGTGCTTTTACAATTTATCATGCATGTTGCTATCAAGAAATTTACATAATGTTGTGAAATCGTTGCTTTGTGGAAGATGTTGCCATATTTCTAGATTGCTAATATAGCTATAAAATCTTTATAAAAAATATTGCTTCAAAAATTCGAGCCGTTGGTTGTATTTGTACAAGTCCTTTTGTTTAGTCAATTGACCTATGAACAACTTTAAACACGGTTCAGACTTGTCAATGTATCTCCATTATTCTCTCTTTGTAGATAAATGGAAACAAACAGTAATTAGATGGATACTTGTTAGTAAAGGTAGGCCAGTTACAAAGACGAGTATTCATGGGAAACGAATCCTGATTAAAATATGCAAAAAAAAAAAAAAAAAAATTATTGTTTGTAGATGGAAAAGGAGTGGCTATATTGACAAAACAACTGAACAAAAGTTAACCGAGTGCCACATAGTGATTAACTTGTTATTAGAAAGTTATAGGGAAAGAAGAGAACCCAAAAAAATGAAACCAAGAATCTGAAAAACCAAAGACACGCGATGTAATTTGCAGGTATATGGATGTCTCCAAATATTAAAGAAGGAAAAACTCAACAGAAAAGCAAACTAAAACACAGTGATTATGATGACAGTAGAGAATGAAATTGAAACTAGACCCAAACCAAATAAACATTACCTCCCCATTCACCATATGTCTCATTAAAATCGCAACTGATTGACAGGTGCTATCCAGACAAGACTGTCGACATACTCAACAACTTTACTTATATAAGAAGATTGTCCCAATATAATCTTGAAAAATTTAGTCTTGGCTGCAACGAGATCGTATAAAGCAAAGCGACGATCATCAATGTCAAAAAGCAACTCATGGTGTAGTGTGAATCCATACGGATGTATTTCAGCACTAAACTGAGAAAATGCATGATGTTTAACCCATGATTCAGCCATCCCATACTCACCATCACCCAAACCTCACATTTACCACCTTCAACCTTTGACATCACGCAAAGCTTTCTAGTCAAAACGCCTAAGACATTATAACAGCGAGTGTAATCTATTACAGAATCTGGAAGAGGTATCTCATGGAATGTCTCTGCACTCAAATCAAATGCCATATGGTTTCTCGTTTCCACTCCAAATTACAACAAAGCCAATGAACAAGGCCATCATATACATCTACACATAATGCGTATTCATGCCCAAGTATTACGATGTGCGACGGTAACCTCTGAAATGTTGACACCCAGGAACCCTTTCTCATGCTATAAACCTCACCTTGTGATACCTTGTTAGGTGCCGGTAATATGCTTCTAAGTTTAACGACTTTGTAATCATCATTTTTTGGATCGTACCCAAACCTGACATGTGATTGATAGTAGGGCAAAGAAGATGGCGGGAGAGTGAACACAACCGAGAGAGAAGGGTTCCAAATGAGAATGCCATAATCTTCAAGAGATGATTTGTAAGTAAAGCATATTAACCCATTCACAGATCCAATGACACTGCCCCAACCATTCTTATTAATACATTGGGGATTAACCGGAAGTTTGATAAAATCAGTCAGTTCATGATGGGGAGAACGGGAGGGACGTGCTGTGTTAGACTATAACACATTAGTTCAGGGGCATTTTTGTAACTTAACATAGAAGTTAGTTAAGTCGTTATGGTAGTTAGCAGTTAGCTTTCTCTTCTTTATGTATGTTGTTTCATTCTTCATTTTTCAGTTAATACAGAAAATTGAAATCTCTCTCTCGTTCATCTCTCTCGATCTCAAATTACAACATGGTATCAGTTTGATCCTTCCTTTTTCCACAATTCCTTTCGTTTCTCAACTCAACAATGTCGCATTCATCGCCTCCTCAAGCTGATTCAAGTGGATCTGCTGCTCTCACCATCACAAGTCCTTATTATCTTGGTTCCTCTGATAATACATGATAATACAGGAGTTGTTCTTGTCTCGAATGTCTTCAATGGTGTTGGTTTTTCTACCTGGAAGCGTTCTATGATCATTGCTCTCTCTGCGAAGAACAAATTTTTCTTCGTTGATGGTATGATTCTTCAACCTACTACTGATTCCTGGTACTTATTCCGACTGGTATAGAGTCAATTCAATGGTCACTAGTTGGATCCTCAATTCTCTTACTAAAACAATCACTTATAGTGTTCTATTTTTACCAACTACGTATGCTATATGGACTGAGCTAAATCAACGATATGAGCAGTCAAACGGTGCATTGATCTATCAAATTCAGCAACAACTACATTCAATTTCTCAAAACACAGACACTTTTCCACTTATTACACAAAATTAATGAAAATATGGGATGAATTGCGTGTTATTCAAGATGTTCCTGCCTGTGCTTGTGGTGCTACTGCCAAAATCCATAAGTTCCTTGACGATCAACGCTTAATTCAGTTACTCATGGGACTAAATGATTCGTACGAAGTTCTCAGGGGACAAATCATTATGATGCAGCTGTTACCTTCTTTATCCACTGCTTATTCTCTCATCATTCACGAAGAACGTCAACTTGAAATTCACAATACCGTTACTATCAACAACGATGCTATAGCGATGCAAGTCACGACTGATTCGCCTTCTAATTCCTCTAAGAAATCTCTACTTTGTACTCATTGCAAGAAAGGCGGTCATAGCAAGTTTCAATGTTATCATCTTATAGGATTTCCCCCAAATTTCAAATTTACTAAGGCAAAGAAAGTGTTGGATTAGGTGTCTAAGCCATGACTTATAATTGTATTTATCTTGTTAATTGAAGCAAAGTCCATTTGGGTTGCCCTCATCGCTGGAGGTTAGGATAGAGTTCAGTAGAGTAAAAGCTTGATTTATTAATTGTTTAATAAATCAATAGAATTAATTAAATGGTTTATTAATATATTTAAGTGTTAATATATTAATTAGAAACTATAATAATTAATTAAGATTTAATCTAGAATTAATTGGTTTTAAATCAGTGATTAAATTAATTAATTAAAAGTGCAGGGACTGGTTTGTATTTATTCAATAGTTGAATAGTCTGGCCAACCAGTAGAAGGGCCTAAGTTGGCGAAATTATGAGTGGGCACACTCATATTTCGAAACCCTAATTAGGGTTAAGGAAAGCCTTGTCCAAATGGTCAACAGGCTTGCCCATTTGGAGGCTCCTTAGGGTTTTGACTGTAACCCTACGAGGCTATAAAAGGAGGCACCTGGCCACCCTAAAACCTGCGCCATTTCTCACCAAGATTACTTTGCTGGATTGTCTTCTCCATTGCTTTGGGTGTGATTCCATTTGAGGCAGGATTCTTTTGCTGCTAGCTTCAAGGATCATAAGATCAAAAGGTTGGTTTTCTCAGTTTTGATCTTTAGAAATTATTGTTGCCTTTAGGTTTTAGTTTATAATCTTCATAGAAGAAAACATAGATCTTTTAGGGTTGCATGTGAACCATAAGTTATTATTTGTTCATTGTTTGCTAGAAAACCCTTCAGTGGTATCAGAGCTTAGGCTTGTTTTCTTGTGTTTGATATAAAATTGCATAAACTGTTTATGTGTTCTTGAGGGTTTTCGAAAATAAACCCTTGGAGATGACCTAAATTTCGTGGCCTAGGCTAGGGTTTCCTAACCCTAGCCGCCAAGCCTCATGGTCCCCTTTATTTGCTTGATTTGCTTGCCTTTTATAAGTAGGTTGTTATTTTAGGTAATTGGATTAATTAAATAACTAGAACTACTTTTGCCTGGCTTGTATTTCTCGAAATTTATAGGGACCTAGATAGAAAATTAATTTGATTAATTTATAAAATCTATCTTAGATTTAATTAGTTTAATTAATTGTTAATTAAAAGATCAATTAAATCAGCTTAAAGGATTAATTTAAATTTTCGAAAAATTAGAATAAATTAGCGAAAATTCTGAATAAATTAATTCTAAAATATTTTAATAAGATTAAAATATATCTTATATATTTATGATTAAAAGTTAATATTTATATATAAGAAAATTAGTTAGTCTTACCGTTAGTAGGCCTCATTCACAAAACTGTCCTATAAAGAGGGTATAAGGCGACTGCCTATAAAATGGCAGTCTAATGGGTATCCACTCTTACCCACCGCTCTCCTGGTCAGTCGAGTGTCGTTAGCCGAACGGGTTTGATAGAACCGCCAAACCTCTTAAAAGTATAATGCTATAATTGAAAGTACTAGAACCTTGAACAAAAACCCAATCTAGTTACTTTAGGTTAAAAATGTGAATTGGTGCTAATCCATGGAATTGCACATTGCACTTTGTGGAACGTTGGTGGAGCGTGTGTGGTTTACCGGCATGCCAATTGGGTCCGCAAAGAGTTGCAATGGGTTTCTCGATTTTGTCATTATTAACGGAGCGTGTGTGGTTAACCGACACGTTAATTAGAGATGGCAATTGACTTCGAGAGTACCAAGCTAATTTGCATGGTTATTCACACCCGGTTTGTGATCCTCGGCATCCCAGTCACAAACAGTAGGGCACATCCGAGACTAAACATGCCATTGAACAATTCAATGTGTCTCAACAGATCTAGGAATTTCATATGATGAAATTGATAAGTGCATTATCTACCTTAATGACCATTATGTTGTGATTACGGCATCCCTCTTCACATCATAGTTGGGGTATTTTGGATCCTAGCCTTAATAAATAATAAATTGGGTAATTATTTAAAAGGATTAATTAAACTTATAAATTATGTTTATTGTAGATGTCTGAATCAAGTGTTTGTTCTCTCCCCTCACCTCCTTCACCCATTTCTGAGAGCTTCAGAAAGCACCTGCTAAATATGGAAAGGCTGACTGACCTAAACTATATGGTATGGCTTCATAAATAGAGAATAGTTCTCTGTTTTGCTGGCAAGCCATATCTGACTGAGTGTCCGCTCCCCAAAGCATGACATCACACAGTAGCTTGTGATGAGCATGACTCCTTGATTGTTAAGTCAAGGAAAGTTCGTTGCCTAATACTATTGATCATTGACCCCAAGTTCCGCAGGAATTTAGAATTCCTGGGGTCAGATAAGTTAACACAGCTAGTTGTGGACAAATTCCATGAGCTGGTTGAGAAAGCACGAGCTAAAATCTTCAAAGAGTTTGAAGTGTGCAGAAAGTAGCACCAGCTTACATGTTCTCAAGACTGAGAGACACATAGGTGAGCTATATAAATTTGGTCCCATTTTGATCGGGAGTTAAAGCATTAGCTCGACTCGCTGATCCGTTCATCCTGATGTACAGGAAGGGATACCAGATAAGACAATCGTGGATATGCATTCAATGTTGACTCTGTATGAGTCATTCATAGAGAAGCATAGTTCCATTGATTCAGCTGCTTCGGGATTGAGTCCAGTAATAGGAGACATCAAGAAATAATCCAGATCGTCTGGACCGGTTCCTCGATGTTTCAAAATGGGAATCCACAGGGTGGGACACAGTCACGGAAAGATTGGAAAATGCTCCGAAGCCGAACAGTTTGGCGACTCAGGAATATCTTAAAACTCAGAACCCCTGATCCTTAATTCCTTGATGCAGGATGTGTTTCTCACATTTGCTCTGTATGCATGGACTCTGTAGGATGTGGGATGTTGTTGCATAGGAGCATATTCAGATTGGATCTGAAGCTCATGCAGTTTTAGAGTTTAGTTAGATATTAAAATCATGTTATTAGCTTATTAGATGTGTATGGCATTGTTCAAGGATTCTGTTTTAGTAAAATTGTCAGTTCCTTTTAGACACCCGTTGTTTGAAATTATCCTTGAAATGTTGAATGCATGAATAGTAATAACTTGAATGTTGAATGCATCCAAAGTGTTTGGATTCAAGAATTGTGTCATTTATGATTGTTAATATAATAAGAATCAATTCAACCAAATGTCCAGTTGGACAGGACTTTGGAATCATTTGACTTAGAGCCTCATGATGAATTGAGTTCTTAATGTGTTAAGAAATGAATCAACCAAAGATCCAGTTGGACAGGACTTTGGAATCATTTGACTTAGATTCGGATGATGATTAAGTTCTTTATAAAGCACATGTGGCAAGAGTTGAATCACCCAAAGATCCAGAGGATAGGATTTTGGAATCAGTTGACTTAGAGTCAAGTGATGATTGCAAGTCTTGAACAAAATAACAAAGTCATAAATTTACATAGAGATGTAAAAGACATTAAGATTAGGAGCAACGGACACTTCAGTTGCCGTGTATTGCTCGAATCTTCAAATAGAACACAAATTGTTTGTACTTCACAATATTTGTCAATCGGTATGACGAATATGGCTTCGCTTATCAGAATAAGCGATTGAATGAAACCTTGAACAGTTCAAGGACTTCAAAGGAAGTACAAAGAACCTGAGTGACAACATAAACTGGGAAAATGTTTCACAGTTTATTCTCTTCCAAGAACATTAATAGTTATAATGTGTCTTAGGGAAGATGATGGAGCATTGGTCAAAACAGTTCGATCCTCAATGTATGAGATACATTGTCAATAGTTTCCGATAAATTAAATACTAAACCAGTCAGACCATATTCCAACCACATTCTAGACTAAGTAGGTTTTAGAGACACTGCCTGAAATGTGAAGCTGGGATTACCCTACTTGCACATAGAGAGTCCAGAGTCTTGTAGTGTTCATCCGAACCACATGACTAGCCTGAACCTGATCAGCAATGTCATTTCACTGGCTATCCCGCTGTACCTGTATGTGAAGAGCTCTTTTAGAAAGAACTCATGTTCTAAAGAAACAGTGGGAGTTGGGACAGTCCTGAATGAGTTCAAGACTTGCCAGGTGAAATAACCTTTAGTCATCACTAGGCTTAGAACAGAAATCAGATTTCTGTTTCAACATTGACATAATCTTCTCTTAACCAGTAGTACTGATCACCATCATAAGTTGTTATGATGTAATACCAAATAGTGATGAAACACTATAGTTGGTGCGGATTTACAATCCGACTACTTGGAAGCATTGGTGAGCCCGGTTGCCGCTAATCAAGAGAACCTTAGGACGAGATACAATCTATGCGACTGTTTGATTGATTTTACACCTGGTCTTAAAACCAGTGGGAGTAATTGAATCATCAAAGGAAAGCAGCATGGACAGAAACGTACCTTCAGAACATCTGGTTGAATGAGACGATACCCAGAGTCAAGTGATTGATTCCAGGAGAAGCACTCTCAATAGAAGATGAAATCCGAAAGGATACTGCATGGGACATTGTAAGTCGTTAGTGGAGCGTGTGTGGATTACCGGCACACTAATAGGGACTCACAAAGAGTGTCCCAATACAAAGGTACATAAGCCCGGGATTACCCCTCGGGCATCTCGCAAGAAAGGATATTCAGATTCTCAGAACATGCCAAAGGATTGGATTTTGAGAATGAGCTGAAAGATTTCCATTAAGATGTCAAGAAAATGTTAGGATTCACAAAATATGCCAAAAGTTCTGGATTTTGTGAACAGTCCATAACCGCGTCAAAGCCAGTGGGAGTATCGATGTTATCTACTATCTCCATATGTGAGTTACATATTGTTTCTAGGAAACGTCTCTTTTCATTACAAAGTGTAATGACTTGGTGCTAAGAGACGGATTGCTATGAAAGACTCAATAAGATACAACATACTCATGTGGTTGCAAACGTCTATAAGATAGATCGAAACTCTGCCGAGATGATCTTGATGAGATTCAAGATTCATAGCGCCAGGAAACGAGTTTCCTATCATTGCAAAGTGTGATGATCTGGCATGAGAGATATAAAGAAGGTGCAACATATTCATATAATCCATAGACATCTATCAGATAAATGTTATCATCCGTATAGACCTAGCCATATTAAGCATGATCTTGATAAGAATCAAGATGCATGAGAAAAGTCTCCAAAATGAAATAATTACTGAAATTCATGACACAAGGATTATAGTAATCCTAATATTTCAAAAGGGTTTGGAATAAGATTAGATCGAATCCCACGAGCTTCTTGGACCGATCAAAAGTGTCATGAACATGTCCTGATAACTTAATGCTTAGAGCATAGTAAGTCAGATTCAGGACATGACCTGGCTGGGAATACTTAATGGATTTTGAACATACGTGAGAAATCATTGTAAAATGATTGGGGTGAATATACATTAATTTGAAAAGAGTTTTCGAATAAGGACTTAATGGTTAAGGAGTTTCGGTGGTATTGCGATGAAGCGCATGTGGGTCAGCGGCACATCGTAACATCTCGAAATAGTCTTGGGGTGCAGTCATGTGGACTAAAGATCCTGAGAACCATGGAAAGTCATAGTTCATAGAACGGAGTTGTTAGTGAGAATGACAGAATGACCAAAATTGAAATATCATCGGAAAGATGTCCGGTTGGATAAAGTGTATAAATGTATGACATTTTGGACACACAGAAAGAGTGAAAGGTCAGGTAGACATAGATACATAACAAGAATTAAAAGTTTAAAAAGTATCTAGAAACCGATAATAGTTATGAAGAATCCGACTTGGTGATTACCTCGTGGAGACTTGGTAATTAGGCAAAAGTAGCCACCAGTCAGATTTTTAAGTTTCGTTTTTGCATGTTTCACTTCCCGAATAATTTGATTATTCAAAAGTCCACAGTCACTCATACTTTTCGGGAGTAAGTATGAACGAAGGCTGTCGTGAATTGGTTTGTAGATTGTCTAAGGAGTTAGACATTGCAGTAAGACTGCTACAACGTTCACGAGTACTTAGAAATAGAGATTTGAGTATTGAATAAACCCGCGCTCAATAGTTTGCTTCATGGATTACATCACGAGCAATGATTGAGACGATAATATCCTATGATCTTAAAGCGGAGACATATGAGTTGAAATTTACGAGTCGGTTGTGCATTGATAATGCGTAAACACATTGGTAACTCGGTGTTATAAAACGCATTGTTGTGTACGATTTTGATAAGTAAAAGACACAAGCATATGAGTCGAAGCTTATTCGTTCCTTGACCCTGATAGGGAAACAGATATCTGTAGGCCTCTCGATGATTTTGAAGTTGACTAAAGTGCTGGCCAGCCGGGACTGAATTGATGTGTTCAAGTCTCAAAGTCATAAGCCGAATCGGAAATCGGGAAACATAGTATCGGACAGAGATTGATCTCAATCCATGTCTCATGTCTGAAAATATCTTGTTGGACGAAGGATCATATGATCACTTATCTTTAGACAGAACTGACTAGGTCAGAGTTCAGGACAGTTTCTGGGAAACTGATATTAATCAGAAGGTAAACAGACAATTAAAGTCATAGACTTATCCAAGTAGGAGACTGTAACACCCCATTTCTACTGTTTACAAATACTATGGTTTTTCGTATAAATACTTGAATACAAAAATACGGTTTATCAAAAACCATTTACTTACATGTTTAAAAACAGTGGGTGTTACAAATCCATACCAAATCTAACCATAGTAAGCAAGAAAGGATTAAACCTTGAGCCCAAGATAGGAGCTATGTGGGCTCCACTCCAGCTAAACTTCATCCCATTATAGCATAGAATTTAACCTGGAATACATGGCATAAAAATAGAATACGTAAGACAATAATGTCTCGTGAGTTACATGAGTTTTAGACTCGAACCTTTAATTTCTTTTCCAACTTTTATAAACCTTATAACATAAAACTTCTATCAAAACTTTATAGTAATATAATACTATACTTTTTACTTCTCGAAATCACTTCATAACATACTTTACAAAAATAACATCTTTCAAGGTTTTAAAAATATTATCATACCATAGTTCTTTATTCCTTTCAAAATCATTTCATATCATCCTTTGCATAATTACCTTCTTTCAAAACTTTATAATGGAATCATAATACAACTCTTTACTTTTTTCAAAAATCATTCTATGACATACTTTACGAAAATAACATTGTTCTTACTTTCTTTGACTGGTTTTATAAGCTTGCTGGATTTTTATACTTAGGGCTTTAATCACTATAAGTGATACCCCAAGTCTCTATGGCTAGAAAGAACGGATCAATCCTCACCATAGAAGTGCTGAGGCGATCTACTTCGCGATGGGGTTTTTCCCCAGTAGACCCCTTACCTAACCCGGGAAGGTTGGAACATAGTTCCCTTACTAACGCTGCTTGCTACAATTACCAGTCATACAAAACATTTTCTGCTTGCTTGAACATTACTTACATACATATAACTTGTGGCTAAGCGCCAAACTTCATTACTTTCTATCTTTATGGCTAGATGCCAAATTTATAACTTTCATTTCACATAAACCATATATTCAAAACATGTCTATATAACATTTTAGGCTTAATGCCAAATCATACTTTCCAAACATCTTGTGGCTATATTCCCTTTCATACTTGAAAACATGTATAACTTGTATTCAAAATATATATACCTTCATATAATTGGTTCATAGACCAAAACATACTTTCACATATTTGGCTTATAGACCAAAACATAGCTTCAATTATAGCATTATACTTTCACAAATAAGTTAGAAATAAAACTCTTGCATATAATTTCACATATAAGATTTTATAAGAAATCTTGAAAATACTTACTTGCCATGTACCCCAGAATGGGTAAAAATACTACATGTACTCACCTTATAACTCTTGAAAGGTTGTCTAGACGTCCTTCGGTTCTTTACCCTTTCGGTGTGCGACTACTTGACTTGCACCTATATATATAGTACTTGGTACATTAATTTACATTCTAATTGACTCTATAACATGTTAGAGTCCTTGTTTTATCATTAAGGGTCAAGACAAGTGTCTAACCTTTAATTAACTAATTTTAATTAACTCGTATATTGTACGTATTTTACTACAGTGGCCACGGGAGGTCGTATTCTCAATTTAACAATTTTACATGTGTTTTCATACCATTTTAAGCCTATGGTATGAATTATAGACCAATCGGACAAGTCTAGCATAAAGTTCCAAACTCAAAAATGGACTGAATTCACTCGGGAGGTTGGCACGACTCGTGCCATTTTTGCTCTATGGGGAGCACGACTCGTGCTCCTCCTGGGACTTCTTTCCTTTGCTGATTTTTGTGCTGCAGGTCCTTTAGTCCGAGGGTTAAGTCCTTAATACGTATCTTAATCATTTTAAGGTCATTTTTAGGCCTAAAATAGCAGCTTACTTGTAGTTTTAAACCATGGAATCATCAATTCCATTCCAAGGCTTAAAACATTCCCGTAATGCCCATTTTTAACCAAAAAAATCATTTTGTTTGATTTTTAATTTTAGAACTGATTTCTTACACTCTTTATGACCCTTTGAACTTGCTAAATCAATGGAAATCAGTTTCAAACCCATAAACCCAATTTCTAGGGTTCTTGAGTTCAAACCCATTTCTATGGATTTTTACCAAAACTTCAATAACTCTTTAAAATTCTTGTGTATCTACTTGATACTTTAGTCTAACTTGATGGAGATGAGCTCCTGGAAACATCCCATGATCTTCATCACACGAATTTCCAGATTTCATATGAAGAAGATGATGAATAGTGGAGTTCTTACCTTGATTACTAAGGAATCTTCAATTCCTTCTTCTAATTCTTGTGAAACTTCCTCTTCTTCCTCTTCTTCCCGTATCTTCCTCTTCTTCTCTCGATTTCTCTACAAACTTCTGGAGAAAGAGTGATAAATCACTCTTTTATGTTTATTTTTATTTATAAAAATTTTGCATTTTTGGTCCCTAAGCTTGCATTCTTTGGACTTTTGACACTAACACTTATTTTGACCACTTGGAACTATAATTATTGCATTTTTAGTCCTAAATCATAAATAAAGTTTTTAGTAATTTCCATATTTGGTCAAATGACCAATTTACCCTTTATGTGAAAGATGACTAGATTACCCCTTTCAACCAAAATTTCTCATATTATTACATATAAAACTTTAAAGTACACACAACTTATATTACATATTTATATAGTAAAGTTTTTGGTCGTTTCAACTACCTCCCCCTTATTGGGATTCCGTCCTCGGAATCATCACACAACTATTAATTCAAGGGATCACTCCGTCCCATCTTCAGAGGCTGTCAGTCCAAGTTTGGTTCTTAATAAACACTTTCTCTTTGCCAACACATAATCGCATTCTTTGTTATTTTACCTTTTAATCTTTTCTTCTTTGGTTGCTTTTGATTCTTTAATCAGTTCTTAACGGTTCCTGCTTTCAATCCTTTATTAAGGATTAACATAATTTCTTTAATCTTTATATTTTCACAGTTAATCAAAATATCATTTGGGCATTTTCTCTCTTTTCCTTATAATATTCATAGTATTTATAAGAACAAATACCTTACTTTTTATTAAATGACCAAAATACCCCTTTTGGTCATTTTATCTGTTTTTCTCAACCTTTTAGTCATTCATTCATATTTCATACTTTCATATTTGTATCAAAATAGCAGTTTACTTTATAATTTTTCTCATATGTTTACCAAAACTTCATGAGACTATATTAATACTATTCTTTGCTTATAAAATTTCTTCTCAAATACAATTTGGTAAAGCTTTGTATTTATACAATTTTATAAATACACAATATCACTCTTTGAAAAGAAAATTTTGTCCCTTTACGGACATTTTACGCGAACATAACTTCTTCTTTCTTTTTAGAAGTTTTACACCTTCTTATCTTTACATAAGTGTTCTTCAGATCTTTTAGACTTCACTTTATTATTCTTTACATCTACTAGCAATTCTCAGCTTATTACCGCTCATAAGGAATGCATTCCTTTCATTTTATTTCACATCCTTACTTTTCTGTTTGGGACAGAATCTGTCGAATCAATATATCTTTCGCAAGAATCTGCATTTCTTATTCTGAGAATACTGCTTTTTATTTTAACAATTAGACATCATTAACTTTCTTTCTATGTATACTACACCATATTTAACCTTGTAAACTTATTACAATTTTGCTATTGAAGTTGATCTTATTTCAGTCAACTTCCTTCTTAATTCTCACTTTTAAGGAAAAATCATTTATGTTACATTTTTCATCTTTTTATGTACACCGTGTACCCTTCTCATGTTATTATTTACGTTTTAGTACTTCTTTGCCCATTTCTTATTTCTCACATTAGTGCTTAGTTTAGCACCTGTTCTTCTGCTTACTCTTTCCTTACGGTACTTAAATTGTTTACCATGATGGATTCGAAATTTGTTTTTCTTCAATTCATTTATGGGACTTCATACATGTTACATACAATAATTCATATTCAGATACTACACTTTTCATAATATTACTATCTTGTGGTGTATTTATGTTTCACAAACCACATTCATTATCTTCTTTACATATTCTTACAAGTTCTTAGTCGCATAATATACACATAGGTATATACTTGATTCTCCTTTGGTTTAAGAAATTAACTAGGTATTTTTAACATTTTCGTCCCATGACGAATTCTTGACATAACTCTCAATCACCATTACCTCTCATTACTCTTTACTTGTTATAGCTAATGCTAAAATAATAATTTTCTTATCTTTACATCTTTTACCATTCCTGTTATGTGTTATAAGGCTACATGCCTAACACATTATGCTATTCTTTCATTTAAACTACTATATACATATTTCATATAAAACTTACTTCTTATGTGTCTTTAGTTGATACACAATTGCCATTTATTTTCTCGTCATCTTTCGTTCTTTTGTATTTCGAGGCAGTATGCCCGATACATTATTTTAATCTTTTGCTTCATACCTTATAGTATTCTAGTTAGAATACTTATTTCATAACCACTTTTATACTTTTTTTTTTACATCATATTTATATATATCCCAAAACTTACTCATGCTTTTACATTTATAAACATATATAACCATATATACACTTCTTTGTATTTCATGGCTACTAGCCATGTACTAACCATTTCTCACAATCTTTGGATTCCTTTACCCATCATTTCTATTCGGAAGTAGTAACTTCCTGTCTGTTTACTATAGTTCTTATCTTATCTTTGCTTTTTCGTCTAATGTAAGTTTAGACATTTACTCTTGTTCTTTGCTTCGTATTGTTTATGACCTTTAGTCATTTTCCTTACATACTTATAGTTTTCTTCAGTTAACATACGTCATTATACTCTTTTATTATTGGTATTTCTTCTTATACTTCCTTCATTTGGTTGCGGAATTTAATTCCTAATAACCAATATCTTCTCATTATTAAATTTTTTTTTTCATCATCAGGTACTAAACCTAGTACCACATATCTTAATATTCTATTTGTCTTGGGACAACTTTTAATATTCTTCTTTTAAGAAATAAATTATCAATTTACAATTCGAACTGCTTTCCCATACTTGTCGAGTAAGCATGCTCTACTTTCAAGCTTTAGGTTTATTAACTCTTGTCTTTGACTAAATTCTAACTTTTGTTATGAAAAAGTTCCTTGAAGACAACCAAGAATCTTCATAATCACCTTTCATGTTGCGATGCCTGGCATAACCTACAAATGGTTACAATCTGCCACTGATTTATATTAAGTAATATTCTTTGCGGATATCGATCCACATTTACTTATCGTGACGTTACTTCTATTCGGGTACATCATATACATGCATCTTCATTTGAATAACACTTCTTTTACAGGCCGATTCACGCCCACAACTTCCAAGTCTATATGTAAATATAGCATTCAACTTACCACCTCAATATGGTTTTCATATGTTTATGCTGTAATAAACAAGGCATAATATCCTTGCTTTACTTGAATTTCTTTCTTTTGGACTATGCACAACGAAGTTATCAGGCTTTTGTACCGATCATTCCTCATTCTTCATCTTCATTTACTCTTCACTTATCATGCTGCTTGTCACTTTACTTGACTCACCACTAAATTTATGACTTATTCAATTGTCCATTCTTTGGACACTTTTATTTATCATCTTTGTTCAATCTTGACAGTTAGTCTTCCACTATCTGCTACAATCGTCATCTTCTATCTTTAGCTTTTCTCATAGTTTTAATATTAGCGTCTTACAACGATATTCTGCTTCCTTCATGTATTTATTATTCATACATCTTTTTGAAAATTTTGAAATTTTGATGGTCATGCCCGAGGCACACCACCTGCTTACAATAAACTATTCTTTACCACTCTTTTATTATTATTATTTTTTTTTACAATTCTATGTACTATCAGTTTACTCTGCTTAAAATTTTCATTCTTCATGTAAGAGTCTTACAACTCCTATATAGGTAATCAATACCCATAATTCCTCTTTAAATTACTCTTATTCATACTTTTTCTCGCCTTGACAGGCATATATTTAAATATCCTTCAATTTGTCTAAGAGATATTATTTATCACTTTATTTCTTTTACTTTACCATACTAAGTGGTATATTTATATACCCACTGTATTAGCTTTTAATACTCATAACCTTACCCACCAGAATACCATAATTCCTTTGTGATTCCACCAGTCTCAATACATATCCTGTGATTATGATAATACGGGCCCATATTACCATAACCACCTATACATATTGATTCTTTTGTTACCACAATGTTTCATGGGACACTGGTTCCTTTAACATATAACACCATTATAAATACATGGTGATCAATACTGAAAATCTTTCTACTTTATAACATAGCCTTTAGTAAATATGGACAGTTACGGAAAATATCTTATAATCTTCCTAACGGTCTTTTTTTTTTTTTTTTTTTTTTTTGCTCACTCTAAACATTAGCTTAACACTTCTTAGTGTTATATATCTACATGTTTAAAAACATTGCATAATGTCTTAATCATTTAAGACATCATATAACATACTTTCATAAACTAACATTTTTATAGCATGAGTTTAAGCCTAGGAGTGGAACAAGCCAATCCTAATTCGCTTAAACTATGGCTCTGATACCAACTTGTAACACCCCATTTCTACTGTTTACAAATACTATGGTTTTTCGTATAAATACTTGAATATAAAAATACGGTTTATCAAAAACCATTTACTTACATGTTTAAAAACAGTGGGTGTTACAAATCCATACCAAATCTAACCATAGTAAGCAAGAAAGGATTAAACCTTGAGCCCAAGATAGGAGCTATGTGGGCTCCACTCCAGCTAAACTTCATCCCATTATAGCATAGAATTTAACCTGGAATACATGGCATAAAAATAGAATACGTAAGACAATAATGTCTCGTGAGTTACATGAGTTTTAGACTCGAACCTTTAATTTCTTTTCCAACTTTTATAAACCTTATAACATAAAACTTCTATCAAAACTTTATAGTAATATAATACTATACTTTTTACTTCTCGAAATCACTTCATAACATACTTTACAAAAATAACATCTTTCAAGGTTTTAAAAATATTATCATACCATAGCTCTTTATTCCTTTCAAAATCATTTCATATCATCCTTTGCATAATTACCTTCTTTCAAAACTTTATAATGGAATCATAATACAACTCTTTACTTTTTTCAAAAATCATTCTATGACATACTTTACGAAAATAACATTGTTCTTACTTTCTTTGACTGGTTTTATAAGCTTGCTGGATTTTTATACTTAGGGCTTTAATCACTATAAGTGATACCTCAAGTCTCTATGGCTAGAAAGAACGGATCAATCCTCACCATAGAAGTGCTGAGGCGATCTACTTCGCGATGGGGTTTTTCCCCAGTAGACCCCTTACCTAACCCGGGAAGGTTGGAACATAGTTCCCTTACTAACGCTGCTTGCTACAATTACCAGTCATACAAAACATTTTCTGCTTGCTTGAACATTACTTACATACATATAACTTGTGGCTAAGCGCCAAACTTCATTACTTTCTATCTTTATGGCTAGATGCCAAATTTATAACTTTCATTTCACATAAACCATATATTCAAAACATGTCTATATAACATTTTAGGCTTAATGCCAAATCATACTTTCCAAACATCTTGTGGCTATATTCCCTTTCATACTTGAAAACATGTATAACTTGTATTCAAAATATATATACCTTCATATAATTGGTTCATAGACCAAAACATACTTTCACATATTTGGCTTATAGACCAAAACATAGCTTCAATTATAGCATTATACTTTCACAAATAAGTTAGAAATAAAACTCTTGCATATAATTTCACATATAAGATTTTATAAGAAATCTTGAAAATACTTACTTGCCATGTACCCCAGAATGGGTAAAAATACTACATGTACTCACCTTATAACTCTTGAAAGGTTGTCTAGACGTCCTTCGGTTCTTTACCCTTTCGGTGTGCGACTACTTGACTTGCACCTATATATATAGTACTTGGTACATTAATTTACATTCTAATTGACTCTATAACATGTTAGAGTCCTTGTTTTATCATTAAGGGTCAAGACAAGTGTCTAACCTTTAATTAACTAATTTTAATTAACTCGTATATTGTACGTATTTTACTACAGTGGCCTCAGGAGGTCGTATTCTCAATTTAACAATTTTACATGTGTTTTCATACCATTTTAAGCCTATGGTATGAATTATAGACCAATCGGACAAGTCTAGCATAAAGTTCCAAACTCAAAAATGGACTGAATTCACTCGGGAGGTTGGCACGACTCGTGCCATTTTTGCTCTATGGGGAGCACGACTCGTGCTCCTCCTGGGACTACTTTCCATTGCTGATTTTTGTGCTGCAGGTCCTTTAGTCCGAGGGTTAAGTCCTTAATACGTATCTTAATCATTTTAAGGTCATTTTTAGGCCTAAAATAGCAGCTTACTTGTAGTTTTAAACCATGGAATCATCAATTCCATTCCAAGGCTTAAAACATTCCCGTAATGCCCATTTTTAACCAAAAAAATCATTTTGTTTGATTTTTAAGTTTAGAACTGATTTCTTACACTCTTTATGACCCTTTGAACTTGCTAAATCAATGGAAATCAGTTTCAAACCCATAAACCCAATTTCTAGGGTTCTTGAGTTCAAACCCATTTCTATGGATTTTTACCAAAACTTCAATAACTCTTTAAAATTCTTGTGTATCTACTTGATACTTTAGTCTAACTTGATGGAGATGAACTCCTGGAAACATCCCATGATCTTCATCACACGAATTTCCAGATTTCATATGAAGAAGATGATGAATAGTGGAGTTCTTACCTTGATTACTAAGGAATCTTCAATTCCTTCTTCTAATTCTTGTGAAACTTCCTCTTCTTCCTCTTCTTCCCGTATCTTCCTCTTCTTCTCTCGATTTCTCTACAAACTTCTGGAGAAAGAGTGATAAATCACTCTTTTATGTTTATTTTTATTTATAAAAATTTTGCATTTTTGGTCCCTAAGCTTGCATTCTTTGGACTTTTGACACTAACACTTATTTTGACCACTTGGAACTATAATTATTGCATTTTTAGTCCTAAATCATAAATAAAGTTTTTAGTAATTTCCATATTTGGTCAAATGACCAATTTACCCTTTATGTGAAAGATGACTAAATTACCCCTTTCAACCAAAATTTCTCATATTATTACATATAAAACTTTAAAGTACACACAACTTATATTACATATTTATATAGTAAAGTTTTTGGTCGTTTCAGAGACTGTTGGATTAGGTGTCTAAGCCATGACTTATAATTGTATTTATCTTGTTAATTGAAGCAAAGTCCATTTGGGTTGCCCTCATCGCTGGAGGTTAGGATAGAGTTCAGTAGAGTAAAAGGTTGATTTATTAATTGTTTAATAAATCAATAGAATTAATTAAATGGTTTATTAATATATTTAAGTGTTAATATATTAATTAGAAACTATAATAATTAATTAAGATTTAATCTAGAATTAATTGGTTTTAAATCAGTGATTAAATTAATTAATTAAAAGTGCAGGGACTGGTTTGTATTTATTCAATAGTTGAATAGTCTGGCCAACCAGTAGAAGGGCCTAAGTTGGCGAAATTATGAGTGGGCACACTCATATTTCGAAACCCTAATTAGGGTTAAGGAAAGCCTTGTCCAAATGGTCAACAGGCTTGCCCATTTGGAGGCTCCTTAGGGTTTTGACTGTAACCCTAGGAGGCTATAAAAGGAGGCACCTGGCCACCCTAAAACCTGCGCCATTTCTCACCAAGATTACTCTGCTGGATTGTCTTCTCCATTGCTTTGGGTGTGATTCCATTTGAGGCAGGATTCTTTTGCTGCTAGCTTCAAGGATCATAATATCAAAAGGTTGGTTTTCTCAGTTTTGATCTTTAGAAATTATTGTTGCCTTTAGGTTTTAGTTTATAATCTTCATAGAAGAAAACATAGATCTTTTAGGGTTGCATGTGAACCATAAGTTATTATTTGTTCATTGTTTGCTAGAAAACCCTTCAGAAAGATGAACCAAAGTCGATTGTCACAATGCTACGTCTTCTCCTTCAAACATAACTCAAGAACAGTTTCAACAGTTGATTCAACTACCCAACAACAACAATCTCCAATCCAATGCTCTTGCCAACACGTCCATTACAGAGAACGCCATGCATAATGATTAGGGATGTGCATGGGTCGGTTTGGGTCGGTTTTGGACCCAAAACCGAACCCAAACCGATCAGTTCGGTTTCTGGGTTCTTGCACCCATCGGTTTCGGTTTCTCCTCGGGTTCGGTTTCGGTTTCTACTTTCGGTTTTGGGTCGGTTTCGGTTTGAACCCATGGGTTCGCAAGTTTTGGGTTTTGCAAGAACTTGATAACCTGATACCAATGTAAATTTGACAGCAGATTACATCATTACAAAGCCAATAAGAGAGCTCAAAAATTGTTTCACAGATGCAGTAGCTAGCAAAGTTGTACAATACAGTGAGCACAGGGCACAAAAATCAGAAAATCAAGAGAGGAACTCGACAATATTACAATCAAGAACTTATAACCATATATCTTATATCCTACCGTAAGAAAAGAAATATGAAATTGACAAATCAATAACAAATAACAAAATCAAGAGAGGAACTCGAAATCAGAAAATCATACTGTAACATACAACAAAATCAAACGTTGAGCTTGAAACTTTGGTACCTGCGAGTTGTTGGGTGAAGGAATGCGACTACTGACTGCGTAATCTTCGATCTCGACATTGTATTCTTGGATTCCGACTGCTGACTATCGAGTTCCTCCGATTCCGACTGCCAAAGTATCGAGTTCCTCTGATCTGTTTTAGGGTTTAATCGGGAAAGTTGAGAGTAGAGAGACGGTACAGACTGAGAGATGAGAAAACGTTGAGCTTGAAACTTCGATCCCTTCCCGACTGCGTATTCTCAATTAGGAATTTTCTTTATAAAATTAATACTATATAAAACACTAATAAATATTAATATATTAAATGTTTATTAATAATATTTTCGGGTCGGTTTCTAATGGGTCGGTTTTATCAAAAGAAACCGAAACCGAACCGACATTTTCGGTTTAAAAAAAAACAAACCCGAACAATTGGTTTCCGTTTTGGTTTCCGTTTTTCGGTTTCGGTTTTGTCGGTTTTTGTCGGTTTCTCGGTTTCAGGGTTCGGTTTTGCTCATCCCTAATAATGATGGTACTTTTTTCTCTTTTAAAAGTTTTGCTGCTAACGTTTATAAGTCTGATTCTCTTCTTCATAAACATCATTATTGGATTATTGACTCCGGAGCGACCGATCATATGTGTTCTAACCGAGCTTTCTTTCTTTTCATAACTCCAACTGCTCAGTCTCACTCAGTTGGTCTTCCTAATGGAGATGATACTTCTGTCTCATATATAGGTGATGTACAGTTACATGACTCTATCGTTTTACGAGGAGTTTTGTATGTACCTTAGTTTAAGTACAATCTCATGTCTATTGCGAAACTCACATCACAACTCCAAACTTTTTCCATTTTCACTGATCCGTTTTGTCTTCTACAGGACCCTTCATTGAAGAATAATTTTGCACTTGGCATTTTCGGGAAAATATTAAACAACCTTTATGTCTTTGAACATCATCATCTTCAGCAAAACTTTTCCTATAGTGTTTTTGTATTTTCTTTGTCATCTAATGTAAATCTTGTATGTGAACCTCTTTCTTGTTCAACTACTATGATATGGCATAAACGCTTGGGACATATTCCCATTCACAAGTTAAAATTGTTATCTTTAGCTTCTTCAAAGTGTGATCCTAAGCATATTGAAACTTGTATCATTTGTTCTAAATCTAAACATCATCGTCTTCCTTTTCCCACAAGTTCTAATACTCATGCTTCTTTTGATTTAATACACGTTGATGTTTGGGAACCCTATAAGCATCCCACTTACGATGGCTTCAAATACTTTGTTACAATTGTTGACGATTACAGTCGACATACTTGGGTACACCTAATCAGTCACAAAAGCTATGCTTTTTCTACCATCAAGGCTTTTATTTCCTTTGTTCAAACTCAATTCAAAGCTAATGCTAAGGTTGTTAGAACTGATAACGCTTTTGAAATGGGGTCTAGTAATGAAGGTATTTGTTTCTTTAATTCAAAAGGAATCATTCATCAAAAGTCTACACCATATACGCCCCAACAAAACGGTATCGTAGAATGCAAACATAAGCACATTCTTGAAACAGCTCGAGCAATGTATTTGCAATCTGGTCTTGGAATCTCATATTGGGGTGAACGCGTGAAAATTTCTGTTCATCTTATCAATCGCATGCATACAAAAGCTCTTAATAACTTGTCCCCTTTTGAAGTTTTGCTTGGCACCAAACCTTCCGTACAACATCTCAGAACTTTTGGATGCTTATGCTATGCTTCTACAAATTCTAATGGTCGTGATAAATTTCAGTCAAGATCAACTCCTTGTATCTTCCTTGGATTTCCTTTTGGTCATAAAGCCTTTCGCCTCCTGAATCTAAACACTAATTCCGTTTTCATATCTAGAGATGTAAAATTTCATGAACACATTTTTCCATTACTGCATACCTCTCCTTCTTCTACTTCGCAATAGTCTATTCCTTCTTATCTCCCTTCTCCTTCACGTGATAATGTTGAATTTCATGTTGACTCTATATCATCCAACACTCCTCCTTCACCACCTTTACCTCCTGATCCTGGAAAACCTCTTCATCCAAATCCTTCCATTCGACCCACCTGTATTCGACAACCACCTCATCGTTTCCAGGATTCTGTTTGTCACAATGTCGTTTCAAGTAAATCTCCTAATGCTTGTCGTCACACAATCACCAATTTATGCATTCTCACTACTTCTTCACCTTCACAACCTTCTTCTGTACTGTCATCAACGTTTTCCTTTAATGTTCAAACTCATATTCAAGAACCTGCTTTCTATAACGAGGCCAAAGGCATTCCTGAATGGGAAGATGCTATGCAAAAAGAGTTACAAGCTTTAGGAGACAATCATACTTGGGATCTTGTGAAACTTCCTAAGGGAAAAATCCAATCGCATATTGTTGGGTATATAAAGTTAAGTATAAAGCTGATGGTTCACTTGAAAGATGCAAGGCTAGACTTGTAGCCAAAGGTTTTACACAACAAGAAGGGATAGACTATCATGAAACATTCTCACCTGTTGTTAAGTTTACCAATATACGTTGTTTAGTCTCTCTTGCGGTTAAAAAAAAGTGGGACATGCACCAATTTGATGTAAACAACGCATTTCTTCATGGTGATGTCCATGAAGAAGTCTACATGCGTGTTCCACCGGGATATAAAATCTCCTCACCTTCAGTTGTTTTTCGACTTAAAAAATCCCCCTATGGCTTGAAACAAGCCTCCCGACAGTGGTACGATAAACTTTCAACAGTTCTTCAAGATCGAGGTTATTATCGGTCTTCTAATGACTATTCTTTGTTTCTAAAGAAGTCCTCCACCTCTATTGTGATTGTCGCTGTATATGTTGATGATGTTCTCGTCACTCGTGATGATGTTGACGAAATTCAACATCTCAAAGCTTTGTTACATGGTCAATTTTAATTAAAAGATTTGGGTCATATTCATTACTTCCTTGGACTTGAGTTTAATAAAGTTACCAATGGTATGATAGTCCATCAACAAAAATACATTAAGGAGCTGTTAACATCATACAATTTGATGGAGTGTACCTCCCCATAGATGCCACTCCCTTCAAAACTCAGTTTAGTGTCGGTGATGGACAATCCTCTTTCTGACCATACAATTTATCGTCAATTAATTGGAAAGCTCAATTTTCTACTTCATACAAGACCAGATATTGCTTTTGCGGTCCAATTTCTAGTCAATTTAATCAGACACCATTTTAGGCTCTCTTTGATGCAGCTTTACACGTTCTTAAGTATCTCAAAGGCACTCTTACTCAGGGACTTCATTTTAATAATTGTTCAAAATATTTTAACAAGGCGTTCAGTCAGCGGTTTCTTTGTCACTTTTGGTGGTTCTCCAATCTCTTGGAAATCCAAAAAGCAACTTGCCGTCTACTTGTCATCCGCTGAAGCTGAGTACCGCTCTATGCGACGAGTATGTGTTGAACTTGCTTGGATAAGTCGACTACTTCATGAATTTCATGTTGCTGACATCACACATATCCCTTTAAAGTGCGATAACATGGCTGCAATCTACATTGCCAATAATCCCGTTTTCCACAAACGCACCAAATATATTGAGTTAGACTGTCACTATGTTCGAGAAAAGATTCAAACGGGACTTATTTCCTTGACTCATGTGCCCACTAAACATCAACTTGCTGATGTGTTCACAAAAACGTTGAATGGCCCTCATCATCAATCTGCTTCTTCCAAGCTTGGTCTTCCTCCGTATCCTCCAGCTTGAGGGGGTGTTAGACTATAACACAATAGTTCAGTGGCATTTTTGTAAATTAACATAGAAGTTAGTTAAGTCAAGTTAGTTAATTCGTTATGGTAGTTAGCAGTTAGCTTTCTCTTCTTTATGTATGTTGTTTCATTCTTCATTTTCAGTAATTGAAATCTCTCTCTCTCTCTTTCATCTCTCTCGATCTCAAATTACAACACGCTGTGAATGAAGTAAACTCAAGAGAAAATGTATCGCCGAAGAACAAGAGAATCCCATCGTTGTTATGGATTGAATGATGGAGGTGAGATTTTACAAATGACGATTCAGATAAAAGAGTGTCCCAAGATTTACAGACGCACCTCATTTGAGCAAGCTGTTTGGCCAATAACCGAATGAATATTTCTGATAAAACTTCTCCTGGGAGGTTCTCCATGGTCGTTGGATGTCGTGGTAACGCCATTTTTATGTGAAAGTAAACTCCGGTTATAAGGTTCTTTTCCTGTCCACTTTTTTCCTTTTCAGCTGAAACTTTATGTGCTTCCACTTTGGGCTTTTTAGCTGAGAAGCTGCAAAGTAACACGGCTTGTTAGAATAACGACAGCTTAGACGAGGACTAATCTCGGTTGATAAAAACGAAAAAAATGATCAACACAATTTAACTTTCAAATATATCAATTTTCAACAAAGTCACAAAAAGATCTAACACATTTTGAACTTAAACATATTCATTTCAACAAACTGTCAACATCTAACAAAAATAATAACTATTATCCAAACATTTTAATTTAAATGCAACTAGCATTGCTTTTAGATATGCTAGGATGAATTCATTGCCTTATTGTCAATTAGCTTATGAAGAACTGTTAAACTATAATAAGGAAACACCAATTTAGCAGCATGCCTTCAATATTTTTGGGTCAAGACTTACATGATTTACATCTATATTACAGAAACATAGAGTGTTGGAGAGGTTTCTGCTTGTGCTGGCTCTTGTTATAGGGCTTGTATAGTCATTAGTGATGATGTTCTTAATCCTATGCCCTTTCTGGTTTGTCATCACTAGTTTCAATTACATCATTCATTTGGTTTATTTAATTTAATTTTTGGTTGCTTTTTAGATTATATCTAAAGATCAATGCTTGTTAATTCCCAATTTTAGCGCTTTTGACATAATAGTAGCTTGTTATTTATGGCAATTTCTTCAATAGACATTATATTACGGGTTAAATTTATTGGCGCTCACCAATAAAACTGTAAGAACAATATTAGTTTGTTTTTGGTGGGAATCCTACAAAAAAAAAATTTGGGTTGTCAACATAATTGTCTTTGTTTTTTTACTTGATAAATTGATTGATTGTTAAATGATACTAAGAGAATCAATCAAGGGGATGATCTGAGCCAGTGAGGCGTAAACAGAGTGCGTGAGTGGGAGACACGTACATCGATATATCATAAATGGTGACGGTGAGAGGTGGTGAAAACACGATCACTGGCGCAGAGGAGCGGCGAGTGGCGGAGAGAGAACTGAGAGCGGGGGCTGGAGAGAACGCGAGAATATATCGTTTCGGAGTGCTCACGTTTTTTCTAGATTTCGGGGTTTTGGAAAACTTTGCACTCCGGAATCCGGATGCTGTCCTCACTTTTCAATGTAGAAAACAAGGTCAATTATAACTATTTTTAATAAAATTGATTTCATAAAAATTGTTATAGTTTGATTTTATTTCGGTTTAATCATTGGACAAAAAAAAATTTTAACCACGGAGAGTTTGTTTAATTTTTCAAAAAGTCATTGTATAAAAATTTGGATTCTACAAAAAGATTACTATTTGATTTTCTTTTGCAGTTTAACCACTGACAATTAAATTTTTATGATTAAATCATTCAAAATTTGAATTTTTTTTCCAAATAAACCACCTCGTGCCTAGAAAAATTGTTCATTTAAATGGTTTTTTGTAGCTCATTACCGAAAAAAAACTTATAGTGGTTTTTTTGAAAATGAAACAAACTCACAGTGGTTTTTTTTAAATAAAAACAAACTTTCAATGGTTAAAATAGAAAAAAAAAATCAGTGGTTAAACCGAAAAAAAAAAACCAATCTATAGTGATTTTTATGAAATTAATGCTTTTTAATATGCAGGAAAAGGAAATAATATATTAGTTCTCATTCATCTCCGGTTCTATTTATATTAGGCAAAATATCATTGTATCCCAACAACATTTTACCTTGTGTTTTAAAATGTTCCTAAGGTATTTCTTTTGGCTTTGTAGGGGTATAAAGAATGGTTTTACCCACTACTTTAGTCCCTTAACCCAATGAAATTGGCTTCTCTTCCCCATGTTATTTAATCCAAATAAAAAATTAAAAATGCCTCATCATTTCCACTATGGCTACACTTGGACGGCACGTTTCATCTTTCTCTCATTTTTCAGTTCACTCTCTCATCTCTAACTAGATTATAATCACTTTTGGTCCATTGAAGTGTTAAATTCAAGCAAACTCAAACACAAGTTTTTGTTTTCAACCCTTTTCCGATGGTGGTTGCCACCCTAAGACATGACAATAACCTTTCGAATTATGTTTTTTGTTATCTTGTGGCAGTGGTTCCGTCTATGATAAAAGCAATGAATCCGATAAAGCTTGACGAGACTACCAACCCTGTCGGATCATCGGATGATCAAATCAAACGTGGAAACCAATTGCACATAACAACCTATTGTTCAACAATTAGGGAAAAATTGGCATGATTTTGTATCTTAATTTAATGTAAATAAATATCAATTAACACATGTTGATAGAATAAGAGAATATGAAGTCAAATTCGTCGTCAGTATCGTAACTTTGATTGACAACTCATCAATCAGACCACATACCACTCAGACCGAAGATATAAGAAAAATCCAAATTGATTTCATGTTAAAATCCCGATAAAACCTACCTTCCATGCGAGCTGAAACCATAGACGACTTGCAAGAACACTGCTAGCAATCCAACAAAAAGACAGGGTAAAGCAGCCAACAAACAAGCTTCGAAATCAAACCAGACATATGCATGACAGTGAAAAAAATGGGCCAAACAAATTGGGTTGCTGTGAAAAATATTTTCATTGTGGTTCAAACTCAGAAGTTTGCTTCTCTTTATACTCAATGATATGCATGTTGATTATGCATGACCTGAATGCTCACTAGGCATTTTACCTAACAGTTGACTAAAACAGTTTAACTAGATGCTCCTTCCTTTAAGGATGAGGGGTGTTAACTAGATGCCCCTTCCTTTAAGGATTAGGGGTGTTTTAAACCATAAATCATCTACCTCATTCCCTTAAAAAACAAAAAAGATGTTAGGTATCCTTTAAAACAGAAGGTAAAATGTCATATATTATCATCATCCACATATTTAACACTGTTCAACTATTTATTAAGAATTTTTTTTCTTAATTTCTATCTAAACAGCTTAACCAAACTCAATCTTTCATCTCTACTATCCAATCAAAATCAATTTTTTACTAAATAAATATAATTTATGATTAATTCTTATATTTTTAGAATTTAATAGAAATATTAAAAAAATACTCTTATATGTAGTATTGATAGATATGGTAAACTTGAGAATCTTCAATATTCAAATAAAAATTTAGAAATGAATAATCAATAGTTAAAGATATTAAATGGAAATAGAACATATATATATATATATATATATATATATATATATATATATATATATATATATATATATATATATATATATATATATATATATATATATATATATATATATATATATATATATATATATATATATATATATATATATATGACTATAGAAGTATATCAATATTTTACTCTAAAATAGCATAATTATCCAATTTAAAATAACATGTAACAGAAAAATTAAATTAAATTAAAAGAAGAAAGGCAACTTGTGGCATAACCATGTTGTTGGGTTTCTGGTCTTTTTGTATTATTTTTTTTAATTTATGTTGGCAACGGACTTGAACTTTTAGTTGCCAATAAGGCTGGTTTTATGTGTTCGAGACGACTTTGGAGTTTAGATAATAAACTTTTAAATAGCTTTGGCTACTAATTAAAATTAGGACAAATGCGAAAAAAAATATTGTGAATATTGTATTATAATTAATATAAAGTAACTAATTTTATAAAATAATACAACAAACATAAAAATGTAACAAAAAGTTACTATTAAATGATATAAAAACTAATAAGCAAGTAAGATAATATATAAAAAAAACTCAAACAAACTTTTATAAAAATGATTAACAGGTATATTTAAGCCTGAAATAATGTCTTTAAATGGTTTTGTAAATCTAAATGAAAAGTTAACAAACACATAAAATAACTATTTGTTAGATTGATTAGATGAAGAAAAAACTAAACAATCTGAAACAAAAACTATTCAAAATCCCTTTAGGTAACTCCAATAGATTAAAATATGAAATTATAGGAAAATAAGAGTAATAAAATATGAAAAATGAGAGAAACATACAAGTTGTCTAACCCTAGTTTTTTATATATGTATAAAGAGTTAACGACTTATAAATGTAATAAACTTTATCTCATGTACACATTTATATTACCTATGATTTTTGTACAATTTAATCATTTATGTTTTTTTTGGTACACATGTAACCTAGAAACTTAATGGTCATATGTATGCAAAAAAAAATAGAAGTGACTAAATGTGTACAAAATAAGTTTAATGTCTATGTGTACAAAAAGACATAATTGACTAAATGTGTACACGAAATAAAGTTTTACCCTTATAAGTGATTAACTCGTGCATAAACATTACATAACTAGTCCCTATATTATATCATAATACATACCTAACCATACACTAACATCTACAACTTTGAGCTGCGACCATAAAATTTATTTAAATAAAATTTCATGCAAACACAACAATACGATAGCCAAAATCGTAAGGTTATTAGGAATCGTGACATGACATGCAATGAAAGGTGCTCTTTACAAGGATGCTATCGCATATTCTTCTGACCGAAACGGAAAATCCGTTGACAGAAAACAACTGGAGGTTGATGTTCTGGTCGTAGACCTTGCAAGGCCTTTCGGTACCGTAGTGGAGAATCTGAAGGCAGTAGGAGCACAAAAACCACTAGGAACTTCCAAAGTAAGTGGGAGCAAATCTATAGGCAGTTTAGCCTCAGATGGTGATTCCTTGAGCGAAGGTACAAGCGTTGCAGCAAGTAGTATACATTGCAGAGCGTATCGGCTAGCCTATTCAACACATAGTTGCAATATAGAAATTCAGAGTGTTTTGAAGCCTCCACCGCGCTCATAGATTGAGCGTCGGCCTGTCCCTCAACATGCTGTGGAGAAGTTTTTGTAAGGAACCAAGCCAAGTCTATAGTGATCAAGTTGAATAACATCCTTTGCTGCCACCTTTTGAAATTTAGACCAGAAAATTTCTTCGGTCTTTCAGCATGATTAGCCACGGTGTTTGGTACAGGTGTGGTAGCAGTTGTGTTCCCATTTGTGTTTCCAGATGAGTTCTGTTTCCAGATGAGTTCTGTTTCTCAGACATTTCAACCATTCTAAAAAACGTTCAAGTCAGGAATTAGAACGCTAGTAACAAATTGTTTATACAAAACAAAAAAATGAATTAAACAAAATGGTATACTACAATTATTAGAAAAATTATAAGATGAAGAGAAAAATATGTTTAAGACTGTTGGTAATCTTCCAGAATATTTTATGAATTATGCCTACAAAACAAAGTTAGAAACAAAGGAAAGTGATTGAGGATCATGTTTAACACGATTCCTTTAAACATATTCCGGAGTTGCATTCGTGTCCGCAGGTCGCTCCCACACATAAGTTCGACGAATTTAGCCTACGAAATCCAAATTTGCACCCCTCCCTTGCGCGCATGTAGGTGTTGGAGTAAAACTATACATAGAAGCTTGTAACCCATTACATATCTATGCTTATAAACTCACTAAGAGTTTGCTTCTTCTTCCTATGTGGGACACATTCCCACACCCACTTAATTCTGCTAACTTTATTTCGGGATACCTAACTTTGAAAATCGATATCTCATTCACACATACTCCCTTTTGGACATATTATATATCCTCTTGAAGCTCTCACGTACGAGAGTACTAACCCACTAAGAATTAAGAATATATACAACACATAAATGTATTTAAATGTGTCCTAACTTAGGAAAGACACATATTTTTTACTAAATTTTCCAACATCTGTATAACTACCATAATTTTCACCACCCCTGTCTAAACTCACTATTTTATAATCCAGGCAAGTTGATTTTCAACTCTGAACTTAAAGGCTTTAAACATTTTAGGAGATTTAGACTTTTTCATCCATCAATTACGAAGACATGTAACAAGAGTAATCAGCCATAAAAGTTATATATATATATGATTCATGACCTCTTATGTATGTTCGAAAATGTCTAAAAATGTCGGTGGGGATCAACTCTAGTAAGGAGGACTTCTTGTGGATATTCTCTTATTCTCTTCATACACTTAATGCTAATCTTGAATTTTGAGAAGTCACGTTATAGTAAGACTTCATTGTCTACGAGACGTTTCACTTCTAAATTATATTTATTAAAATTTTCATTAACATTACAAGATAATAAAGGTTCCATAAATTGGTTTTCGAGTGGTAATTTACGTTGCTATCACTTCTAAACTATGTCGTTTTTTATGACAAAATATTGGAATGAGTTTATTGTTGAGCTTACGTGTATATTGACTTGACTCACTAACATGAGTATTAACATTCCTCTTGATGAGATCCATGTATTTTTAATATATGCAAAGAAGTCAATAATATGATTTAACGAGATACTAATGATTAAAGCATATCAATATACATATTATTAACACCAAAATAATAAGTCATATAAACACCTACTCAATTATCAGTTTCGCTTTGGCTAGACCAACAATTGAATTTTATGGTGTCCTAAAAGTTATAATACGCTACATAAATATTGCAATCATTTTTGGGTAGATTTACAAAACTATTGCATTTTATGCTTAAAGTATATTGTAAGAGTCATCACTCATCATCCAATTAGCCTTTGGGTTCCTTGAATAATAATTCAAAGACTTGCTTAATGTGGTGTTCAATCAACTTTAATATCAAACTCAAACAACCTTTCTTCGGTCCAATCACTTAAGCCCGATATCAAAGTTACCACTCATCACAAAAAAATTATTAGCTATTTGGAAAACAAGTATCTAATAGTATAAATTGTAATTTTTATTGGCCATATTTATGTGTTTAAAAAGACAACATGATAAACATTCAAATGAACGTTTTCAAACTTTCTATACATACGATAATAATATGAATTGTAATTTTTATTTTAGATTAGACCTTAACCACAAACTTCATGGATCGTCAAGTATCATGACGTTATAGAAGCGAATCCTGTTGTTTGTAGGATATTGTAATTAAGTTTGATAAAGTTTAAGCTTGAAGACGTGTCTAATATACAATAAAAAAACACTAACATATTATATCATAATATGCTATAAAATTTAATATTCATCGATAATCCCATAACCAATGTTTTTTCATTAATAGAGTAATATTATAAAATCTACAAAGACAAACTATATGTATCATTGATCGCTAATTAAAATAAACAAATAACTTGAACTCATATAGTTCTTAAGATGACCACATTAGATATGACACAAATTATTGTAAATATATTTTTTTAGAAAAAGGCTAGTTATGATTGTTCACAATAAATTGGAACATATCACATACACAATATAACCATTAGTTAGCAAATTTTCTGTTATTATCTAAAATTAAATATTACCCCCAAGATTCAAGTTAGTGGGCGCTACCATCCTGCTATTGGTATTTGATAGTAAAAGGAGAAAAATAAATATAGTACTCATCTAGTGATCCGATTCTAACTTTCCAATGTAAGTGATGTGTTACAAAATTTTGGGCTCTGACCGATTTTATGACCTAGAATTATTGTTGGAATCGTCGACAGAGTTATACACTCTATTTTTAGAAAAATCCAAAAAAGAATACAAAAATTACTTTTGCATTAAGATTAAGATGATGATTAGTGTTCCTATAATAATCAAACAGGAGAACAGAAAACATACGGAAACTTAAGATTTTACTTTCTCATATAATGAGCAAATATCACACCGAACTAGAAATTATATTAAAGCCTTGAAGATTAAGCCTCTCATATCACATATGGAATTTATAGGTATAATCCGGTCAACATAAATATGATAAATCTTAAAGAAATGAAGAATACTTACTTGGAGAAGATAATATCCCCTTAATTTGTAAGATGACAATCTCATTATTCATTTCACTTCGCATTAAGGTGCTTCATTAAGTTCTTGATGGATATATCGTAACACACATGCTGATGGTGTTTATAAGGAGACTAGGAAGATGAAGGAAAATACTTCTCAATTTCTTGTAGTACATTGCCCCAATGTATGTTAATGCTCATAATTGCACATTATGGGTAAGTTATAGAACAACTAAAGTTTATTTCCTTAATTTATAGACATGTGTCAAATCTATCGTAATACACAATTTAAAGTCTATAGACATGATATGTCACTATATCAAACATTATGGTAGAAATTAAAACTAACATGTAATTAACATTAAAAAAATAATCCTAACGCCACACTAATGGGTTATTTTCATTCTAATTCCCTTACTTTTAAAATGGTCCACACAAAATTTTCAACATTTCAACATGATATCGAACCTAATGCACTAAGAACTCAAAATTTTTCTTGCAAGCATACCTTACAACAAAATTTTTTAATAACTATCACATCAAACCAAAAAAAAATTTCGGTCCTGTCACTTAAGCCCGATATCAAAGTTACCACTAATCACAAAAAATTATTAGCTATTTAAAAAACAAGTATATGGTAGTATTAAATCATATATGCTAACATGAATTAGGTGTCGTATAAATGTGTATCCAAGAAATATCGAACTAAATCGCATATGCATGCCATTGAAATTGAATTGACATGTTTTAGTGGCCATAATTATGTGTTTAAAAAGACAACATGATAAACATTCAAATGAACTTTTTCAAACTTTCTATACATACGATAACAATATAAATTGTAATTTTTATTTTTGATTAGACCTTAAATACAAACTTCATGGATTGTCAAGTATCAGGACGTTATAGAAGCAAATCCTGTTGTTTGTAGGACATTGTAATTAAATTTGATTAAATTCAAGCTTGAAGATGTGTTTAATATAAAATAAAAAACACTAACATATTATATCATAATATGCTATAAAATGTAACATTCATCGATAACCCATTAACCAATGTTTTTTAATTAATAGAGAAATATTTCAAAATCTACAAAGACCAACTATATGTATCATTGATGGCCAATTAAAATAAACAAATAACTTGAATGCGTATAGTTCTTAAGATGACCACATTAGATATGACACAAATTATTGTAAATATATTTTATTTAGAAAAAGGCTAGTTATGATCGTTCACAATAAATTGGTACATATCACACACATAATATAACCATTAGTTAGCAAATTTTCTGTTATTATCTAAAATTAAATATTACTCCCAATATTCATGTTAGTGGACGCTGCCTCCTGCTATTAGTATTTGGTAGTAAAAGGAGAAAAATAAATATAGTACTCGTCTAGTGATCTGATTCTAACTTTCCAATGTAAGTGATGCCTTATAAAATTTTGGGCACAGATGGATTTTATGACTTAGGATTATTTTCTGCGAACAATCGTCGACAGAGTTGTACACTTTTATTTTTATTCGAGTTGATGCAGAAAAATTTGAAAAAGAATGCAAGAATTACTTTTGCATTAAGATTAAGATGATGATTAGTGTTCCTATAATAATCAACAGGAGAACTATTAAACATAAGAATACTTAAGTTTTACTTTATCAAACAATGAACAAATATCAAAACCGAACCCAAATTTATATTAAAGCCTCTAAGATTAAACCTCTGATACCATGTATTGAATTTATAGGCATAATCACAAGATCGGTCAACACAAATATGATAAATCTTAAATAAATGAAGAATACTTACTTTGAGAATATAATATCCCCTTAATGTGTAAGATGGCAATCTCATGATTCATTTCACTTCACATAAAGGTGTTTCATTGAGTTCTTAGGATATGATGTAACACACATGGTGATGGTGTTTATATGGAGACTAGGAAGATGAAGGAATAGACCTCTCAATTTCCCGTGGTACATTTCCCCATTTCCCCAATGTGTGTTAATTCTCATAATTGCACCTTATGAGTAAGTTATAAAGCCACTAAAGTTTAGTCCCTTAATTTATAGACATGTGTCATCCATCTTATACACAATTTAAAGTCTACGGACCTGATATGTCACTATGGCAAACATTATGGTAGAAAAATATAATTATACCTAACATGTAATTAACATTACAAAATCGTCCTAAGGCACACTAATGTGTTATTTTCATTCTAATTCCCTTATTTTTAAAATGGTCCTCACAAAACTTTCAACATTTTAACATAATATCTAACCTAATGCACTAAGAACTCAAATATTGAATCCCTCCCACCTGTTTACTTCCAAGCATAGCTTACAACAAAATTGTTGAATAACTATCACATCAAACCAAAAAACCAAAACTCCCATGAAATACTTTAAAGCATAAGATAAAGACAATGAAACGTATATTCGTAAATTACTTGGTTTGACCGACTAAGTTAAGAGAAAATGAATCGGTGGATTATACATACCATAGTTACATAATCAGCAACAACTAATGAAAGACCACAAATAGAAATAAAATATGGGAACCAGGGGAGTAGTAAATGTGTGGAACCAAAGGATGAACTCCACCAGTTACAATCTACACTATGGTTTTGTTTAACCTTATTTGTACTATCAGCTGCAGTGGTAGTACTATCCAGTTCCCAAAGAAAATCTGTATGCTAGGTGTGTTTCGTTAGAGTGTACAGCGTACAATGCAACAATGAATACCATAGCACATGGCAAGGTAAAAACACCAGCAAATACTTTTAAAATCCTTCAAATGCCCATTTAAACCAACTCACCAAAACACAAAAACAGATTCCTTGAATAGCAATAAGTCTACACATTATTCAATGCTTATAGGAAAGAGTAACAGGAACAAACCATAAATACCACCAATATAATTCAAAACATGTCCAAATATTAAACATAACATGCTGACAAGAGAGAGTGTAGATGTAATGCGCTAAAACTAAATAAGTGACAGGAAATCAATCAAGAAACATAGCATAAGCAGAATAGTAATAGCAATAGATATGATGAGTTGACTTTTTATAGCCACTTTGACCTTTCAAAATTGAAACCGAGAGGTAGAATCTCTCGTCATGCTCCGAGGTGCTACCCAAACAAGACTATCTACATACTCCACAACTGTAATCATGTCTCTTCTACCCATTATCTTGAAGGTTTTAGTCTTGTTTGCAACTGGATCATACAAACCAAAACGATCCTCATCTTGAAAAAGAAACTCACTGCGTGATGTGAATCCATATGGAGATATTTCACCACTAAACTGGGAAAACGCATGATGTTTAACCCATGATTCAGCCACCCCATACTCATTCATCACCCACACCTCACATTCACCAGGTTGAACGCATGACATCACACAAAGCTTTCCCACCAAAACTCCTAATACATTGTAGCGGTATCTATGGTGATGTAGTATAAAACATGGAAGAGATATCTCACTGAATGTCTCTGCACCCAAATCAAATGCCACAAGCCGTTCTTCCATCCCCTCAGAATCAGTAGTGCCAAGCCAATGAAGATGGCCATCAAGATCATCAACACAAGCTTGGTTTTGACCATTAAGCATTCTTGATGGGCAAGTGAAACTTCCGAGTATCAAGTCCCAGGAACCCTTTCTCATGCTATAAACCTCATCTTGCTTAACAACTTTGTAATCATCGGTTTTGGGATCAAAACCAAACCCCACAAGGGATTGATAAGAAGGAAAAGAAGATGGTGGGACTGTTAACATGGCGGAAAGAGAAGGGTTACAAATGTGAATGCCACGATCATTATCTGGTCCGTAAGAAAAGCATATTAAGCCATTCACGGATCCAATGACCCTGCCCCAACTGCTTCTATGTCGGGGAATAACCGGAAGTTTGATGAAATTAGTGAGTTCGACATCCGGAGAATGAATGGAGCGTGCTGTCATTAAACCACGGTCAAAATAAAATCCCCCATGGAAGAACAAGAGAATCTCATCGTTGTTTTGAATTGAATGACGGAGGTGGGATTTTACAAAGGAGGATTCAGATAAAAGAGCATTCCAAGGTTTACAAACGCACCTCATTTGAGCTAGCTGTTTGGCCAATAACCGGACGAATATGTTTGATAAAATATCTCCCGGAAGGTTCTCAATAGTCGTTGGGTGCCATGGTAAAGCCATATTCGAGTGTGTAAATATACTTCGGCTGGGAGGTTCTTTTCGAGTCTTTTTTTTCTTTTCAGCTGGAATCCTATGAGTTTTTGCTTAGAGGTGTATGCTTGGTTTTAGAGCCAAGGAGCTGCAAGGTAACAGGTGAATCCGTTAAAAAAGGGACTGGTTAGTGAAGGACTCATTCCGGTTAACGAGATATAGAACACTAAAAGATTAACACATTCAACTTAATAAATATATAGATTCAAAAGAAACCAACAAAAAATTAGTACATTTTACCTTAGTTGATGAAGAATTGTCAAGCTATAGCAAGGAATCCCCTACTTTAGCCTTGACTTCTTTTGGGTCAAGACTCAAGTCTACTTAAAAAAAAACATAGAGTTTGCAAATGGTTCTGCTTGTGTTGGCTCTTGTATGGTCATTGGTGATGATGTTCTTAGTCCTGCCCTTTGATTTTGTCATCACTAGTTTTAATTACTTCATTTATCTGTTTTTTTTTTTGGTTGCTTTTTAGGGTTTCTTTAGAATCGATGCTTGCTAATTCCCGATTTAAGGTTTTTTATCAGTTCATTTTCTAGGGTTTTCCACAACTCAAAATATTAACCTGCCTTATTGGGTACCGTTTCTCGATTTGACATTGTCTTACGAGTTATGATGGATTTTAAAGACAATATTAGTTGGGTTTTTCGTTACATTGGTAATGCTGCAAATTTTATTTGCGATGCCTACACAGATATCTTTGATTGATTAATAAGAAATAACCCTAACAGAAATAACACGGGAAAGACATAAGACAGAGAGACATAGACAGAGTGAGGAAGGCATACAGTGAAAGGCGGGTGACAGCGAGAGGTTGTGACAATAAGGTGGTGTTTGTTTTTGAAGAGGTAAAATCTCTTTTGTCTTTTTCCATGTCTGCGGAAGAAGATGTGGACTAAAAGTCTTTTTCTATGTCTTCGCTCTTCATAAAAAAAAATTGTTTGTTTTTAATGTCTTTTCAAAATCATTCATTCTAACATCAATTTTAGTTAAAATAAACTCGGATGGGATGGGAGTGGGGTGGGTAGGTAGGTAGTGGTGGGTGGAGGTTGGTGGTATGGGTAAGGGTGGGGTGGGTGAGGGTGGGTGTAGGGTGGGGGTGGGGGTAGGGGTGGGTGGGCAGGCATGGGGGTAGGGGTGTGTAGGGTGGGGTGGGGTGGGGTTAGAATGGGATGAGATGAAGTATAGTTGAAAAGTTTCGAAAAGAGGTTCGAAAAGCTAAAAAATTTGTCTTTTTGAAAAAGATGTGAAAAAGTATTTTTTAGATCTTTTGTCTTCTAAAAAACAAACGGTCTTTTTGAAAAACGTCTACCCTCCCGCAGATGTTTTAGAGGAAAAAGACTTTTTTGGAAAAAACAAACACCCCCTAAGAGTCTTTGAGATCACAGGCGTACAGCGGTGGCCAGGTGACGAGATTCCGTGAGACCAGTAGCGGAGAGCGAAAGGAGATTGGCGGCCACAGCCGAGATCGCGAGTATCCGTGGATTTATTTCAGAAGGTAGGTATTTCCCATCGAGGTACTCACTTTTCAATAGGAAAATGGGATATTGCTACTTTTCTGTGATATAAGAAAAAAGAGGTACGATATATTTTCATTGGTTTCCACTTTACCAATTTCTAGTTTGTTTCGCAATTCGTCCTTCAAATAATTTTAAAGCTTTGACTTCTGGTCAAATCGCCACAAAGAATAAACAAAAACACATATTTTAAAGAACCATATATTGTTACTTGTATAATCATTGGAATTTGTATTTGAACGTATACAGCCCACCGGCCTTATAAGCCTTGTAACCTTACGTGTGACTTGTATATATTTTATTACTTTCGATTAATGATAGGGTGGTAATTTTTGACACGACACGAAAATAAATTGGTATGTGTTAGAAATTTCAACTCATTTAATTAAACAGGTCGACATAACATGACACAAAAATAAATTGGTTTGAGCTAGAAATTTCAACCCATTTAATTAAACGGGATGACATAACACGACACGAAAATTAAATGAGTTGAGTTTGGGTTCAACCATTTAACTCAATAATGACATGATAATGACCCGTTTATTTATATGCAAGTTCTTTTAATTCTTTAGTTAAATTGGACATGCCTTAAACCAAAGTCAAGTGTCAAAGAAAATTTTAGGTTGAGTTGTTTTGTAACGTACAAATCACTAGTTAGTTTGCCTGAGTCAAGAGATAAATTTAAGTTTTCAATTTTTCAATAATATCTCATACACCACAACCGCATTCGATCGCTTTCTTTTCACTGGGACTTCGTTCCTTTAAACTTATTGTGAATTTCGTCCAACCGACTTGCAAATTATTACTATTTTAACCTATTATGTATTTCCATCTAACATGCTACGACACATTTACAAAGTAAACGGGTTGACCCGCCAACCCCACGCGAAAACAAACGGGTTGACACGACACGACACTATAATTAAATGGGTCGGGTTTAGATCAAGTTATCTCAACCCGTCAACCCGACACCAACACTACACATTGTCAAACCTAATTAATGAGATGCGGGAATTCTATCCTAACCAACATGGTATGAGAGCTTATCTATTACCTTCTATCTCTCCCTAATACTCTCTACATAGTTTATGATATCTTAGCACCCTTTCCCACCGCCCTCTCTGCCAAAATCATCCCCTTCCGTCATGGCTACCGCTGCTACGCCGACTCCGATCAACAAAGTGTTTGTCGTCATGAACACCAAGTCTCACATTCCTTTCCTTCTTGATCTACATCGCCTATTTACGATGTGTGGCGTGAGTTACTTACCACTCACTTCATCGGTTTTGATGTCATCGATCACATCGATGACACCTACGCTGATCCAGGAATGAAACCCGCCTATCCTGAATGGCGCAAAATCAACTCCATTGTCAAACTCTGTATATATGGTACGATTTCCCAAACCCTCCTGCAAATGGTTCTAAAATAAGATGCCTCTGTAAGAGATGTTTGGACCGGACTAGAGAGTTTGTTCCGTGTGAGCAAAGACGCCAAGGCAATGCAACTCGACACTGAACTCCACTCCATCACAATGGGAGATCTCTCGGTAACTGATTATATGTAAGATCAAAACCATGGCGGATATTCTCCACAATATCGGTGTCCCGGTGCCCGATGAAAATCTCGTCATTTATGTCGTGAATGGTCTCGCTAATAAATTCTCCTATTTTGCTAGCATCATTCGACACCGCTGTCATTTGCTGACATTCCTCGAGACACGCTCCATGTTATTATTAAAAGAACAACAACCGAAACAAACTCGCACGGACACACCTACAGCTCATGTCGATCACGCTTCTTGTAACACCCAGTTTCTTATCTCTGAATTACACCAATAATTACTTAAATAAGCACATGGGTTTATGGTGTAACCAAAGCTAAGAAACAGAAGTACAAGCAGTTACCAAAAGAACAAGTATATAGTACAAACATGTCCCATGTTTACAAAAGACAGTTTTTACAAAGTTTACATATGTCTCAAAAGTATAGTTCAAGTCCAAAAAGATTTACAAGTCCCTAAGTCTCCAAGTTTACTAGTCCACTAGCCTTCTCCAACATTTTTCCCTCTACTACCTACCTGATGCACCTACAACAAATCAAGTTATAACAATAAAACTCAATGTAATATATTTCCTCAAAAACTTGGTGATTATGCAACATTTTCTCAATATATTATAGAACTCAATATCCATAAGTATATAACTCGTTGATCTCATGATCTTTGACTATCTCAGCCAAATAGTGTGCTCGTTCACACTAAGTACTCATTTACAACAAAGTATTCTCTACTTCATGTAACTCTTACTAATTAGGTATCTCAGCCAATTAGAATTAAATATAACACATTCATTTTACAATTCAAACATATGAAATAAATAGAGTTACTCACCTGAAGTTTGGTCAACTCGTGTTCCACCTGTGCCTCGGGCTTCTCCTTCCCTTCTATTGGTATCAACTGTGAATATCATCACATATTAGATCTCAATATCATCAATTAACTCAATATCATCTACTTAAAGAATCAAGAAATCAATTTCCACGGTTCTACATATTCAATCGTCCAAACATCACAATAACCATATCAAATACTCATAATAACATATACTAACAACCTACTAACAACACATAAGGTAAATCATAATAAATTTTGAGA
Source organism: Cichorium intybus (assembly GCA_023525715.1). Lineage (NCBI taxonomy): Eukaryota > Viridiplantae > Streptophyta > Magnoliopsida > Asterales > Asteraceae > Cichorium > Cichorium intybus. The sequence continues at coordinate 52,955,642 of CM042010.1, read as the reverse complement.
TTTGAAAACCTAGGGTTTAAAACCCCAAAACCCGCAACCAACTAACCTCGTTGATTTTAGAATCAAGAATACATTTTAGGTGTTAGATTCGACCTCCTCAAGCTTTCTTACGCAAACCCTAGCTCAATTTGACCTAATTTCGCACTTAAAGCTCTGAAAATCGACCTGGTCATCTATTTCCTCGAAATGAAGGTTTGCTGTCATTAAAACCCGACCCGGGTCCATTTACATAGACCGTGTAATCCCACTGCATGCCCACTGAAATTCGTACACGACCCATGTGTTTGAACACGATCCGTGTGTTCCGGCAGAGGCCAAAATTAGTTTCTAAAAGCTTTTTACACGACCCGTGTATCCTCTTTTTGGCATTTTTAAAGTTCAAACTTCTTCTATAGGGTTTTTCTAACCATCCTAACTCATATAACAACCTAGTAAATCTTAATTGCACTAAGATTAACTAAATTTCACTTACCGAAAGTATTACGACATTAAACTTCTACCCCAGCCATTCTTCATGCAAACACCCAAAATCATAGTGGTGGTGGTAATAGCGACTCCGGCCACCAGTTCAGCCGTTAAAATCACTGGCTGGGGATTCGCCGCCAGTCCAACCGTCGTCCCTCGCCATCACCTGGTCAACAGTAGCCACCTACATACGGGTGGGTCTTCATCCCACCACCTCCTATTGGACAGACTTAGCAACAGCGCCTTGCTCATGTGTTAGGCAATTGGGCTCCGACACATCTACAGTCTTCTCAGCCCACTACCCCTTCAGCTGTGCAACAAAACTAGGTCATGCCTCCTCCCGTCTCCTTTTGCGCCTAATAGCAGCAGTGCTGGTCTGCTTGAGCCACCACCTCTATTCGGTCCACAACAAACAGTCCCGCTTATATAGGCCCATCTCACTGCCAATTCTGGATTGTCGGACCCACAATAGGGTTGGCCCACTTCATCAGATCACCCACAAGCCTTCCACATATGTTTAGTACTTTTTGGTTGCAAGATCCGACCAACGATAGGTGGATTATGGATATCGGGGCTACCAATCAGGTTCACTCGAACACAGATTTCTCAAAACTGTTTTGGATAATCGTTTTCCATAATTTATTTACATCGGCAATGGATCTAAAATGGTTGTGTCTATGATCGGTCACACTTTATTTCCCATGTCAAACCATTTTCATACCCTCCATTTAAATAATGTTCTTATTTCTCCATATATTATTCATAACCTTATATCTGTTTGTAAATTCACCTGTCACAATAAATGTAGTATTGAATTTGACAAGTTTGGTTTCACTGTCAATGATTATAGGACCCACCAACCTATAATCTGATGTGACGGCGACGGCCCCTTATATCATGTCACTCGTCCACCTAAAGTGTTTGTGTCCTCCAGCCCGTCTCTTTGGCATAAAAGACTTGGTTGAATCAAGCCTTGAAGTTGTTTGTTTTTAGTAAATTATTTCGTGTAATAAAGACGTTTATGATGTTTTGTGTCATGCGTGCCAACTCGGAAAGCATGTTTGTTTACCTTTCTTTAGCTCTGTCTCTTATGTTTCTCATATATTTGCTGTAATTCACTTGGACATTTGGACATCTCTAGTTACTAGTTTGGGTGGTTCTCGTTACTATGTCATTTTCCTAGATCATTACACACATTATCTCTGGGCACGCCCCCTCAAACAAAAGTCTGATGTCTTCTAAAAAATTATTCATTTTTCAAATATCATTAAAACTCAGTTCGAACAAACCAAGAAAAACATTCTGGTGTGACAATGGTGGTGAATACGACAAAAAACTCTTTCATGATCACTTTGCTCAAAACGGGACTACTTTCCGTTTCTCATGCCCACACACCTCTCAACAAAATGGCAAATCCGAGCGTATGCTACACACCATTAATAACATGATCCACACCCTTCTCTTCAAATCCCATCTGCCACCAGACGTTTGGGTCGAAGCGCTACATATGGCCATCCACCTATTAAACATACTTCCCTCCACCACCATCAATAACGACACACCATATTATCACATTCTCAAACATCATCCTAGGATCCTACCTATACTCACTTATGGGTATTTGGGTGTCTATGTTACACTCATCTTACCACCACGACACCACCCATAAACCCCAACCACGAATCACACAGTGCATCTTTCTAGGATCCCTCTCTTCATCGTGGGTATCGGTGTCTAGACCTTTCCACCCGTAAAATTATCATTTCCAGACATGTTATATTCGATGAGTCTGTGTTCCCCTATGGGTCTGTCATACCAAATGACCCTCCCTCATATGCTCTCCTCCCATCTATTGCTTTATCTTTTGAAGCTAGTTTCAAGTTTGGTGGTTCTAAGTGCTTCTCCTTTAGTGCTTAATTGTGTTAAGCACTTAAAGGATTAAAAAGTCACTAATACAAAAGGGAACTAGCATTCCTAATGCCTCAATCTTGTTGGTGGATACATTATAGATGAACTCTACTTTGAGTTCTCTTGTCATCTTCATCAACTCCCCAAAACCAAGTAATATCAAAGTCTTTAAAGGTTGTTTTCTTTATATCCTATGGTTGTCAAATAATTTTTCTAAATTATTTAACTGGATCATCTTGGTGGTTTTGTTAAAATGATCTTAAAATAATTGTTATTTTAAAACCGCTTCGTTTGCCGCTAAATTTTTTGGGACTCCTTTTGACCTAGATCTTGGATTTATCATGCATTGGACATGCATGACCATAAAGTTCGTATTTTTATGGACCAACAAACCCATTTGATAAACCCTAGAAAGTTATAGCATTTATCTTGATGGATTAAGTGCTTAACAAGAAAGTTGCAAAGTTCGTGGTTGGCGGCGCTAAGGTCCAAAGATAGTGTCGCTATCTTTGGTGGAACCCGTTTCTAGAAATGCACCTTAGCGGCACTATGAGTGCTTCATAGCGGCGCTAAGTGTTAACTTTGACCATTGACTTTTGACCTGTTTGCCTATTGGTCAAATCTTAGGGGATTCGGAAGGTTGACCATGAGGGTAGACCTCAATTGGGTTAGGTCACTGATTGGTGCCTATTTGTGATTTAATAGGTTTTGCGGACCAATCGCTGAGGATCCTTTATACGTACGAGCGACTGACGGTCACCTTACTATATGCGATGTTGCATGCCTAGGAGAGTCTTGTGATTGATTGATGTAGACTTATGTGAAGATTGTTTGTATCATTCCTACTACATGTTGGTGGATCGGGGGTAGCCTAAGAGCTAGACGGATTGAGGACATCCCGTGAGTCTTCAGGTGTATTATAGATGGACGAACGGGGGACAGTCCGTGAGTCCCTAACTGTAGGAAGAACGAGGAGAGCCCTTGAGCCCGATTGTTCCGGGTAAGCCTGGAGATCATTGTGTGATATGATTTATGTGATGGAACATACAATATCTTGGGGGAATTACTAAACGTTGTGCTTACTATTTTAATTTAAATGTTAAAAGGTACTCCAGTACTTGGGAAGGGCACGACGTGACGGCACGACATCGGCATCCACGTTTTACACTTCCATTGATGAACTTATTTGGTCATGTTATTATTGTTTGAGACTTGCATGACGCTAAAAAAACTGAATGCTAAGAAAAATTTGGCTTGAAATTTGGAACGCTACAATTTATTTTTATTTTCATATGCAATGTGTGGGTAGATGCTATTGAGATGATGTGGTTAATAAACAATGAGTGGAAGGCGGTCAAAGTCAAGATAACGAGGTTATTTCGTCTAGCATACGAACAAAAAGTAACTACTACCCGTTATTTATTCACGGGGTTTAAATGGATATTTACATGTTAATTAATTATAACTCGTACCTTGAGAAATAGTCTATTAAATAAGATTAACGTCTAGGTTACGGTTTATAGTTTACTAATGAGCATAATTGGTAAATAAGATATTCAACCCTAGCTTTAAAGTGAATATTATTATTGCAACTTTGGGATATTACCAAAACTATAATGACACTAAAAGTAAATATAAGTGTCGTTTTTGTAGGTTTGGAAGTTGGATTAAATATAAGATTTTTAGATAACCAATTAACACTTTGTAGCTATTTAGGCTTAAAAGAAACATTGCAACCAAAAGGAAAAAGGCAAGGATAAAATAAACTAGTTAGTCTACCTAACTATTAAGGCAAGTGTAATGTGTGAGTTCCATGTATGAATTTAAAGTTTTAAAAAGTCAAGTCTTAAGTAATTTGGAGGATTTTGGCCCTTCGCGACGCATATAATGGAGTACGTGGCGCGTAAGAGGGTTTTGGGGTGGCATGCTGAACACGACCGGTTGCATCGCGACCAGCCTTGTGTCATGGCACGACGCCGACAGAGTGTAAAACCCTAAGTTTGGGAAACTACAGGCTACCAAGTCACTTTTAGATCATTTCTGGAACTATTGAGCCAAAGAAGAGAGCATGCTCAAGCTCTCTTGAAGCTATACAAAGGATATGTGGGGTTCCATTGTGACCTAGGGTTTGGGTTGGACATGCATGTCCATAAAGTTTGCATTTTTATCCATTAGGTCCTTAATGGATGGGTTCTAGAAAGTCTTAGCCATTGGCGTAATGGATTAAGCTCTTAAAATGAGAAGTTGGAATGCCCTGAGATTGTGGCGCGACCTCTGGCGAAATCCTGTTTTTTGAATAGCACCTCTATGTAGTGCGTAGAGTTATGGACATGGCGCATAGCTCAACTGTTGATTTTGACCGTTGATCGTTAACCGTTGACTTTGGGTGAAACCTTGATTGATTTAAGAGGTAGACTAAGGGATTGACCTTTTATTGGTTTGGGTCACTAAGTTATACCTAATGATGATCTAGGAGTTCGTGTTGTTAAGTATTCGTGGATCCCGTGTATGTTCAGCTTTCAGATTCAGGTGAGTTTTATCATCATACTCTATGTGATGTTACATGGTTAGGACGGTGACGAGTGCCGTTAGCGTAGGACTGTGCCGAATCCTGTTAAGATGCGTTGCTTGGGTAGGACGGTGCCGAGTCCCGAAAGGGTAGGACTGTGTCGGGTCGTTATGATGCATGGATAAGACGGTGCCGAGTCCCGAAAGGGTACGACTGTGTTGGGTCCCAATAGGTTATGATGCATGGATAGGATGGTGTCGAGTCCCTCTAGAGTAGAATTGTGTGGTTTGCTAGCAAATCGGGGTTAGTATGAGGGCCATTAGGTGTTATTATTTTTATGTGGTGGAACGTGTGGTATTTTGGGAAACTCGTCAAGTTATGCGCTTACTCTCTCACATTAAATGTTTTTAGGTACTTCTTCAGATAAAAGGAAATTGCGACCCGACTGTACTCGCATCTGCCATGATCATGTTTTCAGACTTCGGCTATTATTTGTTTCAGTTTGGATTTTTATATCGTGAGTTTTAGAATGTTGTTTTCTTGACATTGAACAAATGTGTTTTATGATGTTTTAGATGGTTTGACACTTATGCTTTGATTTAAAAATTAAAAAAATTGGTTGTGAAATTTGGGACGTCCAATGGGTACTTGAATATCTTTCCCACTTTGGGACATATGTCAAAAATGTTTAAAAATTATGTGTGCTTTATAAATGCAATATGTTTTAAAATTACGTTGTTTAAAGTCGTAATTGTTAATAATACATTTTACTATTTTATAATTATTGCACATGCCATATGCCTGTGATATATTGTTGGAAAATAGTGTGCTTGGAGTCGTGCATTGTATGTGTGTGAAATTACATGACTAGTAGAAAAATATGGTTGATACACATTTGAGACACTACTGGGGTGGTCTCTCCCTTTGCGAAGTACTCGTCTATGTTCATAAATGGGTGACGATCCCGTGAACACGTTCATAAATGAGGGATGGTCCCGTGAACATGTTCCAAACAAGTGACGATCTCGAGAACAATCTCCTAAAAAGGGGACGATCCTTGGAGTGCAGTACTATTTAAGGCATGATATGATCTACCCTTTTGGGTATAATACATCTACCCTTTTGGGTATAATACATCAGAATGGTCCTCTAAAATTCGTATGCTTGGAAATCATACATAACACTTATATTATTTGTCAATATTTTAAGTATCATATGTTTGATAATTGGAAAATATTTTAATGTTGTCGGAAAAGAACAGAAACTAAAATATTTTTGTTTTTAAACCCATGTACTCACGAGACAGTTTTTGTCTTACGTATTCCACTTTAATGACATGTGTTCCAAGTATAGAAGAAAAAATAGATGTTGATATCATCTAAGATATGTTCAATAAGACGAGCTTAATATGACTTGATATTTACGTGGAGTAAACAATAGCAAACGTGTGTAAGAAATTGTATTTTAGTGTTTACTATGGCTTTGTGTTGTTTGTAACCGCCGAATTTGCATTACGTTTATGTAATATGTTGTGGTTTGTTTACCCCTGCTTTCGTTGAACATGACGTTTGTGCACTTAACATATATTCATTTATAATTTCGGGTCATAAAAATGGGGTGTTATAGGACCCAAAACTAATAGGTACTCAATTTTTTTTAATATTATCTATACTATAATACATATATAATATGTACAAGTTTTTAAAGCCACAATGTCTTAAAAACTTTAAGAGGTACAATCCACTTATGCACAATTAAAGACAAGGACAAAAAGACACGATGATACAATCCACTTATATTCATACTGTAGAGATTGAGACAAATTTTCAAATTGCAGAGCAGTGTTCAATATTGCCTTTTGAAATTATGTTTAAAATTTTGAATTTTACAATCCTGTAAAAATGCAGGAGACCATCTTGGCTGTAGATTTATTTTAAATCAATCTGAACCCTTAAACAAATAAGTAATCCTTGCCAACAAATTTCCACCAATAAAAACACAACCTAAAATATATAAATAGACACTTTCCATCCCAAACATTTTTACTCTTCCCCCTTCTCTGTCTACCTCTACAAATCATTTCTTCTTCCAGATTTTCATTCAGCTCATAGTTTGTTTCTTCACAACATAAAGATACATAAAGGAATTGTGAGATCATACAAATGTATAGTCTAATGTTAGTGTTTTAGATCTTCTTTTCACAAAATTTCTAGTTAAAATACAATCGAAAAAAGGAAAATGAGTATTTGAGATTTAGTAAATATATGGGGTATATATGATTAATCCACTTTAAGATATAATATTATTTCAAAATTGTTTAAAAACCAACCAAACCATACAAAACTTAATTCTACCATTTGCGTCACAAGTCGTACCTTCAGATTATTTATAATTAGTTTAGGAGAAAGTTTCTTATATTTTTAAAACACATAAAGATCTATAATTGGTTCTTTATATAATTGGTTTTTGATGTAAATTGTCATATTTCACCATGCATATAAACATGAAAAGAAGATTGCAAATTACAGATATACAACACAAAAAAGATCTAAAACACTAACATTAGACTATACATTTGTATGATCTCACAATTCCTTTATGTATCTTTATGTTGTGAAGAAACAAACTATGAGCTGAATGAAAATCTGGAAGAAGAAATGATTTGTAGAGGTAGACAGAGAAGGGGGAAGAGTAAAAATGTTTGGGATGGAAAGTGTCTATTTATATTTTATATATTTTAGGTTGTGTTTTTATTGGTGGAAATTTGTTGGCAATGATTACTTATTTGTTTAAGGGTTCAGATTGATTTAAAATAAATCTACAGCCAAGATGGTCTCCTGCATTTTTACAGGATTGTAAAATTCAAAATTTTAAACATAATTTCAAAAGGCAATATTGAACACTGCTGCAATTTGAAAATTTGTCTCAATCTCTACAGTATGAATATAAGTGGATTGTATCATCGTGTCTTTTTGTCCTTGTCTTTAATTGTGCATAAGTGGATTGTACCTCTTAAAGTTTTTAAGACATTGTGGCTTTAAAAACTTGTACATATTATATATGTATTATAGTATAGATATAGCGGTGGAGATAGTAGGAGGAGTAGCCGATGCCTTGCCCCCCTACTATTTTAATTGAAGCAATATATTTCTATTAGCACATATACTTCTTATATCACAGATTTGCACTTCATCAATAATTAAAGTCCCTCGCCCCCTAATGGGCCACAGACATAGCCCATTTTACTTTATTAGATGATGTTTATAATTTCTAAAATTAGTATTCATATTAAAAGGAAGTAACGTACCACAAAAGAAATTCATTTTTATCACAGTTCCAGTTTTATCGTCTCATGCTATCTTCTTCAAATTCAGTTTCAAAACACAGATAATATTAATTTCTTACTAGTTATTGTATATTTAGTTTTTTTAATTGTAATTGGTATTTTCTTTTAAACGACATAATTTGCAATTAGAAATATTATTGTGATTGATTTCATATAATTATAGAGCAAATAATGAGCAAGAAAAAAAGGCATTGATGTAGTTTCTATTTACACAACTTTTCTTTGTTATTTTTGCTTTGAAGTTTAACGATTGTATTCATTATTTGGATATAACTTATATTTTAACATCTTATTATGATGTAAGTCTCCTCTATTCTAAAATCCTGGCTCCGACCTATATATATATATATATATATATATATATATATATATATATATATATATATATATATATATATATATATATATATGTGTGTGTGTGTGTGTGTGTGTGTGTGTGTGTGTGTGTGTGTGTGTGTGTGTGTGTGTGTGTGTGTGTGTGATTTGTTTAAATTTTAGTTTATTTTTTCTTATGTTACTAATATTTATATCTATACATCTGTTATAATAGAGGTAAAAATACTTTAACCATATTTATTTAAAACCCTCAAACTTCTAAATTTCTTTTTCAATTAATAAATTAAACTCCATCATTATTCTAATTCTAACGTTAAATCTTCACTTTTCAACCTAAATACTTAATTTATTATTTAAATTGGATGCATACATTATTTTGTTATTGCTACCATTTTCTAATTGTATATATAATACACATAGTTTGTTAATTTAAATATGGCTTAAATTGATAACAAAAATTAAATGATCAAATAAACTACAGATAAATTGTTTAAAGACTACTAGTAAAATAGTTAAAAAAAAAAACCTTTAACTATATTATTACATTTAAAACCTAGATCGAACACCAAATCATCAAAATGTTTGATAAAAAGCTATTTTATTAATAATGAAATTTTGAAACAAAAAGATGCGGTTTTAATCAATTCTAAAAAATAATTATAAATAACATAAAACTAATTTTTTATTATACTACCTTGAAAATAATAAACGATATTTGAAATAATAATTATACTGAAATTAAAAATGGTTAAACAAGTTTTTTTTAATTAACTAATCATAACAAATGTTATAATTACTACTAAAAAAATAATTGATTTTATTAAACAAACAACCTACATATGTATGTTATTTGTTATGATACTATTTATAAAGTCCATCTAAGTTGATTAACTGAAAAAACATTAAACGTAAAACTTAAATCAAAATATCAAATTAAAAAAAAACTTGACCAAAAACTATCGCTATACGATAATATTTTTTTTTTCAAAACAAGTTCGTTGTAATTAATAAAAAATAATAATAGTTATATAACATAAAATTAAAAAACATATTTATGTTAACTTGAAGAAATAACTAATATTTGAAATGATAATCATCATCAAAATTAAAAATTTTATAAATAATTTAATTTTAAATTTATTAATCATTAAACAATAAAAATAATATTAAATCAAAAAGTATATTTAACTTCGTTTAAACCCAACTTAAAAACTTAACACTAAAATGATGTGATCCTGAAATATGTCTATGTGAAATGAGTAATAATAATAATACTTAAAAATAACTATAAATAAAAAGATACATTTATTTTTATTTTCATATACAACATGCGGGTTGCTGCTATTAAGAAATCATAATAATAGTTAAAAATAACTATAAATAAAAAGATACATTTATTTGTATTTTCATATACAACATGCGGGTTGGTGCTATTAAGATGATGTGGTTTAAATATGTAAAAATATTATCATGTATTTATAATAATTACAATGTTTTACCACAACCTAGTGTAACCATTAGTATTTCAAAGTTACTAATAAAGACACAATTGTTTATAACAACGTATATTTGCTAATACTTTATTACATTATTTTATTCCACGTATATTTGCTAATACTTTATTACATTATTCTATTCCACTCAATGCATGGATGTTCGCCTACTATCATCATATTACAAACAAGAACAATTTGCTAATTACTAAGCCTAATTATTACATGTACAAAGTAAGTTGTAATTTCATACCCTATAATTTCATTTTTTTTCTATCTAATTATCAACATTTTTAGGCGTCTAAAGTAAACTACAATTGGAATTGTTGAGATAAATGTCATTCCTTTAAGACTAAAAAGTTTTAAAAGTTAAAAAAACAAATACTACATCTACATTGTTAGTAGTTATTTTTGTTGTAACTTTTCAATAGGCAGTGGTTGCTTACTAAAAGTAAAAAAAAACCAAAGAGACATGGTACTGAGAACCAGAACCAGAACCAGAACCAGAACCAGAACCAGAACCAGAACCAGAACCAGAACCAGAACCAGAACCAGAACCAGAACCAGAACCAGAATGAAACATCCTCGCTTAAGGCTTTTCATAAAACATCATTTTAACCCGTGGTTTATCATCGTTATTCCAAAATCATCCTTTAATGAAAACTTCAATTTCAACATCTTCAAATAAGTCATCTTCTTTCAAAACCATTTTTAAAACACATGGGGATTAATGAGAAATAATTTAGGTTTAAGTTGCGGAAAACGACGTTTGGTCTCATTTTAGATAAAACATTTCAGTTTATAAAATAGCGAGGTTCTAACAATTCAAATACCATCACACAATTTAAATGATACCACACAAACCGTGGCCTTCTAAACATCCAGCTCTTCTAAGTCATCTAAACTCCTCAACCTGAGTACACATCAAAATAAGTTAGGCAATGGAAATGCCTAGTGAGTTTACCCGAGGTTGACCCATTTTGAGTGAGTAGTGAACTACCACACTCGGGACAAACCCCCAAAAATAGTTTTAAACACACTTCAAAAGTTACTTAAAACATCATAAGGATTTACTTAAAATAGATAGTTATGATATGCAAATGTAATGCATGATGCAACTATCCCAAACCCACGTCCATCTCATAAAGTCCAACTCACCTCAATGGCACCTACCTAAGTTCACGAATGACACGCACAAAGCATGCCACTCGATCCCCGTATAGGCAAAACTAGGACTAGTGGCCATCACACTAGCCCCATGAGGGTTAGCAAGTCCCTCATGCGGTTCCCTATTATCGGGAACGTTTTCCCTAAATCCGGGACAACAACTCGTTTGGGTATTAACCCGTGATTTCCCTAAATCCGGGACAATCGTCTCATCTTTGTTACAAGGTTCACACGGTCCACCCCTCCTATATGCAATGCATGGAGGAATGTTCAAAACATCTTTCAAAACTACATCAATATTTTCATTGTAAAACATCTTTGAAATAACTCTTTTAATGCCACGCACACATATAATTTATGCAACAATTAGCACATAAGGGTATGCATGGAAATGTAATAAAACACACACAAGAGTTAGAAGAGGGATGTGTACTCCCGGTAAACTCACCGAAGGTCAACTGACGAGTCAACACTAACTCTACTCAAGGTTTGATGCATTTGGAGGCGCTCCTAGACATCATCTCATCCATCAAATCATCTTAGTTGAGTGCTAGCTCAAGTCCTTAGTCTCATCTCCAAGACACTACAACATATCCCCTTCCTACAATACAAGAACGGAAGATATCATACTCGATTCATCTAAAAGTCACACTTTAATTACTTCTTTAGAACTAAAAAGGAACAATCATCTATAATCCAAAATGAAGTCCTTGACCCTCTAATATAAGGAAAATCTTATTTAAAATATCCCCAAAGATTGGCATTAAAACAAGGACCCAAGGCCCAAACCATAAGGCTCAAAACGTAAAAACTGCAAATTCTGGCCAGACCAGCTGCACGGGGTCGTGTAGAATTGACACGGGGCGTGTGAGATTGACCAGTAAGTCCAAAAATCTTCACACGGGTCGTGCAGAACTGGCACGGGTCGTGTACAGCCTGCTGTAGCTCCGATTTTTGGTCATTTTCACTCATTTTTGACCCGATTCAAGTTCCGATTTTTCCCAAAACTCATGGACATCAAAAGGACATTATTCCTTCCTAAAATACACATCATTAGACTCAATTAAACTATTCAAAACCATTTCAAATGAATCGATTACATTCCATGATCACAACTTCACTCTATAAGCTTAAACCATGGAATACCCAATTCCATTCTTACAATTGATGATTACAAGTGGAGATTCCTTCTTCCATTCCATGGAATCATTAGGAAATGATCCTCACTCTACTTATACATCCAAACTAATACATTAAACTCATTCATCCATCCATTAAACAAGAGATCCACACATCATTTACATGAACAACCCAATTCATCACTAAATTCTCATTTTCCAAGTGATTCAAGGTTTAAGACTACAAATCAAAGGTTGGAATCCTTAGGGAATCATTAGAAATGAATCCCCTCATTCAAATCCACCATAATCATACATCAATTTATAGATTCCTCAATTATCCAACAAATCCCCAAATTCTAGGGTTCATAACACCCAAACAAATCAAGCAATTGAATCTTGAGCATCCATGGATTGAATGTAGACTCCAATCAACTTAGAAACATCAATAAACATTGGGGAATCATAGGAAGAACCTCATCCCATCATAAAACTCGGATTGGGTCCAATACCCAAACTCAAACTCGAAATCTAGAGCTAGAAAGGTGGGTTTATACCTTGGATTGCTTGGAATCTTCAAGAACTTTGATCAATCTTCAAGTTCTAGCATCTTATCCTCCATGATCTCTCAAAATCGCCACTCTCTCCTTCTCTATCTCTCTAAATCGTGAATATGGCTGAAATGGGTGAAACCCCCATCAAAAGCTTGGCATCTTTCACAATTGGCAAGATTAGTCCTTATAGTTTGGTCTTCCTACACCCAACACCCATAGTTAACTCTTTTGCATTAGAAGTCTCTAGTTTCACACTTGTGCCCCAATTATGATTATTTAATTCACTTGAGTTATTCTCTAGGTCAATACTAACCCTTAGTTTCCCAATTTGGCACAAATGGTCCCTTACATTAAAATTCTTCACAATTTAGGTCCTTAATGAAATTCAAGGAATTATTAGACCTAATTTAAACTCCACCTCAATTCTTTTAATATATCTTCTAAATTTTCTAATTCCATGACTAGTCAAATTTACTTAGGGTATGTTTGGCCAAATTGACACTTTTAGTCCTTATGACAAAATTTCTCACATTTGGTTACAAATTGATTTTAAAACTATATTTGACTCATTTATTCACAATATAACATATAACAAATTGTTAAATTTAGTTATTCATTTATTTTCTTTATTTACAAAATAGATTTGATTAGTCGGTTTAAGCCGAAAACTCCTAGGCCCAAAACACGGATGTTACAATTATCCACCCCTTAAAAGGATTCCGTCCCCGGAATCAGTAATAAGAAATAAAGTACTAATTTTCCAAAATCTCAAAAGTTACTCATGTTTTTTTAGTTTTTAAAATATTACAACTCGAAGTACCTTAAATCTCACTTTTGTAAAACTCCGTTACTTCCAAGAATTGTTTATCCAAAGTTTTCATTTCATAAACGTTCCTTTTAAATATGAAATGTTAAAATTTTAAAATCTTTCAAATTTTGACTCGTTGCCCTTTCAAAAACTTAAACACTCCGCTTTATGGCTAATGTTTGGAAAATACCCCCTTTTTTTTGAAAATTTAATTGACTTCATAAAAAAAAAACTTACTCAGATTTCGCATCCTTTATGTAAAACAATAAATTTTCCAAATTCATTTTGAAACGTGATTCCATCAAAATACAAATAAAATTCCAAAGAGATAATCGATCCCGGGTATTCCTACCGATAAGTAATTTAATATCCATTTTTCAACAAAATCTCAAAAGTTGCATCTACTTAGATTTAAAACTTTATAAAAGTTGAAGTGCCATACTTTCCACTTTGTAAAACTGTTTTACTTCAAAGAACTACTTGTCTCGATTTTCTTTTCAATAATTGCTCTTCTTTAAAACATGCAACTATCAAATTGAAATTTTTTATTTTTTTTATTTTTTTTAACTCGACGATTTGTTTTACAAAAGATTAGAACACTCAACTTTGTGGTAAATATTTTGAGAAAGCTATTCCTTATGAGAAAATTAAATGAACCTTTGTGAAAAGAAGACACCCCTTCGAATTCATACACTTTATGTAAATCAATAAAGTTTCAAACTTATTTAGAAACATATGTTCATCGAATTTATTAACAAAATCTCAAAGAGATCATCACTCCTGGGTATTCACTACCGATTCATGATGGCCCCTTTGTCATTCACTTTATAAAAGTCTTGCATTTTGTGAGATATTATCGTCCAATTTGTTTATAAAAATTTTCTCAAATTTTTAACAACATTTTTGAAAAGATTGGCCTTACATCATTCTTAAGTTCTTATTAGGGTAGGTTATTCACTACTTCACACACGCCAAGGTGATTAACGGTTTGATCCTATAGCCCCCAGTCTCATCATGAATCCATGTCTCTTCACCCTAACATGAATTAGTAAATTAGTATTCTCATAAGATTCCATTGGTCACAAAGCCATTGCTAACTTCCAAAGAATCTAATGATCTAAGTCCTTCTTGGGTCTTACATTAAGGTTTCTCTAGTTCAGGTATTAAGGCGCAAACCATGCTACTCATACATACTCTTAGTCTTTGTAACACCACGACACTTTTGTGAAAGTATTAAAATGTTAATCATAGTGTATTTATGATTTAACATGGTGTTCTAAGTATTAGAAAGTAATACTAGAAGAGAAAAGGGTAAATTGGTTATTTTACCACAAAAGGGTATTTTGGTCATTTGACAAGTGAAGGACCAATTCTGAAAATATTGTTGGTTGTGGCAAAAATGTAAGAAATGAAAGTTTTATTGTAATAAACTTGATTGTTGTGGTCAAAGTTCAAGAAAATGAACTTAAGGACTAAATTTGCAAATATTGGAAGTATAAATAGAGAAGAGTTGACTCTCTTCTTTGACTAGTCATATGTGCAGCAACGGGAGAAGGTTTGGGTGCGATTTCTGGAAGAATTTTGAAGCTTGAAGCAAGAACTTGGATCAATTGTTGGAAGATGGTGAATTCCAAGCAATTAAGGTATGTAGATTGCCTTTTTAGTCAAGTTCTTGAAGAAGTTCTTAATGGGTTTTATAGAAACTGAAATTTGTAAATTTCAGTTATGATTATGTGTTTAAATTGATGTAATGCTTCCATTAAGTCATGCTAAAAAGGACTTAATCAAAGAATATGGAAGTAGGTTGCCATTTTTGATGGAATTAAGAATTTTGCCAAGAACCCTAAATCACGAATTTGTGTGATTAAGGTGTTTTTAATGGATAAAAACTTGTTATTAGACAAGGGTTTTAGTCCTAGAACAATCCCTGATCATTAAGTCGTGTATTAAGGGCTTAAAATGGGTGAAAATGGGGATTTGAAGCTGAAAAATCGCATTTCTGGTCTGTCCAGCAATGATCGGGTCGCGATCTATTAAGGATCGGGACGCGATCTAGATCGAGTCCCTATCTCTAAGAGATCGGGTCGCGATCTCTGCCAGCAGCAAAAATCAGCCCCCTGTTAAATTTTAGTGAATTTTCCAAGTTTGATTTTGATGTTAGACTTGTCCGTTTGACCTGAAATTTTAAACATAGGTCTAATATGGTATGAAACTTCATACAAAATTGTCGGAATACGTATACGACCTCCCGAAAGTACTGTAGCAGAATACGCGTATTTCGGGACGTATATTGGAAATTTTATAAAAATGGTTATTGCTTGGAATTGGTTCTATATTAGACTCGTAGGCATTAGAATCAATTAAAATGAATATTAACCTATAATCATTGTGGAAATGAATGAATTATAGGTGTGGGACAAAATGGTTGTGGTGCACGCAAAGGCAAGAAACAACCGTAATTGAAACGCAGCTAGCATCCAGGTGAGTAATCTCACTGATATCATATGTGATATATGATGATTGATTTGTTACAGGTTGAAATGGATTCGAGGGATAAAAATGACAAGTGTAAAAATATATGTAAACGACAAGACCAGATAAGCCGTGAGTCATTGCGATGACAAGAACGGAACTGTGAGTCAATACATATATATATACACTATGGTATGACAAGACCGGAACCAGCCGTGAGTCAATAAAACTTATATAGACAAGACCGGAACCAGCCGTGAGTCTAGGCAACAGCAGGATTTTCCTGTGAGCCACATATTTCAGGCAACAGCGGGCTAACCCGTGAGCCATAGTTTATTCTGATGAGTTAAACCTTTATATAGACAACAGCGGGCTAACCCGTGAGTCTAGGCAACAGCGGGCTAACCCGTGAGCCATGGTTTACTTTGATGAGCCAGACTTATATAGACAACAGCGGGCTAACCCGTGAGTCTAGGAAACAGCGGGCTAACCCGTGAGCCAAGGCAACAGCGGGCTAACCCGTGAGCCATATTTGATCGTGAAAGAAACTGATAACAGATGGTGCGACCTCTCGTGGCTATGATATTGGATGCTATATCCAACTGGTGCGGCCTATATGGCTACGATATGATTATACGGAAATAGTACAGCCTTATAGCTACGATACTGGGTTGTTGAACCCAGACAGGTACGGTCTACGGACTATGAATTATATGCTGAAAAAGCTTTGGTGTGGCTTGTATAGCCATGATAAACGATACGGCTTATATAGCCATGATATTGATGCAGTCCACTATGACTAAGAAACATGGGACAGAAAAGATTAGATATGATTATATGTGCAAATAACTGACGTGGCTTGTTAATTACAGGTTACTATGATTCAGCCTGTAAGGCTATATGATTAGGATGTGAAATCCTAGAATATATGCGGTCAGACAGTAAGACTAGGATTCTGGATTCGATATCCAGACAATTATATTATTGTATTTTGATACATGTTATTTGCAGACTTGATTACTCACTGAGCTTTGTAGCTCATACCGTTTGTTAATGTCCCTGCAGGTTAACATGATACTGACAGGGGACAAGATAGAGTCCGTGACTTTGAAGTGGACTTGTAGATGCTGTCAGTAGCAGCCCGGCTTCAAAGGAGATTTGGGTATTATATACTCTCCTTGATACGCTTGTACCCGATTTTACTAAAAATATACCCCTTTGTAATGGTTTTATGTATTGAAACCTTGGTTTTAAACGAAAAATTTTCAGGGGTGTTTTGTTTTAAAAGCCGGGTGTTACAAGTTGGTATCAGAGCCGTGGTTTAAGTGAACTAGGTGTCTATAGAGTAGATTCCTGGACTTAAACCCTGAGATAGTAGACATGATGCATAGTTAGGTGTATATAGTTGTTATTATACATATATATAACCTGTCTGTTGCCGACTTCTGATGTATAAGAAGTATGAACTGTGAATCTTCTTGGAAGACATTTAGGGTGTGAAGCTCTAAGAAATGGAACAGCCCTTTCGCAAGACTCCGTTGTATAAGGAGCAAAAAGGGGACGGAAAGCAGAAAAATACACATGACAAGCAGTAGTAGCTGATGTGGTCAGAAAAAGAAATCGGTTGCTCACCTTGGTTGATATTTAAGGTGAAAGAACAGTAGTTGAGACTACAAGAAAAGCAGAAATATTAGTGGACTTCTCAGAAGGAGTTTACACAAATTTGGTCTAACCTTAAAGGGAAGGGACCAGAATGAAAAGATGATATGGTATAAGAGGTGCAGGAAAAGCACTTGGAACATTTTAGAGCTGAGACTCTACTGTTGCATAGATGGAATTGCAGAAAATGGGAGCATATTGCTCGAGTTTGTTGTATGGGACGGAAGTGGTTCCAGCATGGAACTATAGATCACTTCCTTATGGAATACTCACATGCTAAATGTGGAGTAACGGGTGATGAACCCAGGAAAGAAAGAAGAAATGAACGGTCGGAAAGGACCAGTGGTACCTTGAGTATTCCAACAGATTGTGGAAGAAGCTCGTGAGGAGACTGATATGATCTCCGCTGTAATTGTTGAATATAACTTGTGTATGTTATATATAATCCATGAAGCTATGCTTGGGATCGATAACTTGATGTCTTGTTGGAATATTTCATCAACGATTTTGGATGAAATTTTGGAAACAGCTATAGCAGATAGCAAGTATGTTCTAGATGTTGAACACCTGGAAGGTAGTTTGCCTAGGATTTATGGGACCATTTTCCCTATGAATCTAAAGCTGATGACTACCAGCGAATCTGAAGCAAGGGAGCTTATGAATTGGTTAGCAATGAATTATGCTACCATGAGTTGTAGAAATAAGAACAGTATGGTTCTTAAAACACAAATGAAATAGATGGAAATCCATGGTAAATGACCGTTGTTGAGAATACCGGTTATTTTCTTTGCTTAAACTCGGATAAGAGTTAGTAAAGGAATGATGTTATAATTGGCATACGTGGTATTGACCAAGTTAAATAAAGCAGTGATAGTAGTGTTCTACTTTAGATAAATTCACGGATGTTTCTTTTGAAAAGAACTTCCAAGATTTCTGCCTGATTGGCGAGAAGAATCTATGATAAAGCTGATTTGAGAGCCGTTCCTGCTACTTAGGCTCTGTATTGATTTGCATCTGTAGAGATGGCAGAGTTGGAAAATAACTAGAAGAAATTTTTGTATTAGGAACTCTTAGGACCGTATGTGTCATCGTATGGAGCCCTACCTTGTTTGAAAAGAAGAAAGATCAGTTAATGCATATGTGCATTGACTACTGAGAATCTGATATTCTCGAAACCAGATCGAATATGAGGTGCGTTTGTACCAGACATTGGAGTTAATTCACTAAGTTAAGTGATTTGTAAAATTCTCCAAGTATGAAAATTTGACTAAAAGAAGTTTGATTCTTTGGGCATGTTAATAATGCCAAAGATGATAAAGTAGATACAGTGGAAATACTGATGTGATAAAACAGATACCGCCTTGGAATTTGACTGAAGTTAGTAATTTCCTTGGATTGGCGAGTTACTATAGGAGAGTTGTAGAAAGCTGCTCCTTGAATGCTGTTCAGTTGACTAGAGTTGACTAATAAAAATAAAAAGTTTGAGTGGTAGAAAGACCATAGAAATCTTGTAAAGGTTTGAGATGAACCTTGCGTGAAACTCCGGTGTTAACATTATGCTAAGCGGAGAAGATGAATTGGATCATAGAAATGCATCCAGATTCGATCGTACATGCAAGATGTTGCAATAGCAACTATGATTTTGGTATTAAAGCTTTGGAGACACTATGTATATAGTGTAAAGCTTATTGTTGATATGGATCATAAAAGTTGGAAATACTTAGTTGATCAAAAAGAAGCCAGATATGAGATAAGTAAGATAGATGGGTTACTTAGAGATTTCGGGTATGAAATCTTGTACCATCTTAAATGGGCAGATGTGGCTATAGATGCCTTGAATTGAAAAGAATAACCTTTGAAGGGTTACATCCACATGTATGAGTGTGGCGAATTGATTACCTGAGTTGATTTGGGTAACACAGAAAGATGTGTGCGCGTTTGAAAATGTGAATAATAAATAAATGATTGCATATTAGCAGAAGCTAGTTGGAAAATCACTGCGATTTAAACCTTTGGTGGTTGTGAATATGGTTTCCAAAGCAAAGGGAAACATGAAAATCATCTTGAAAATATGTATTTTGTACTAGATATGCAGTATACCAGGAGCAATACCAGACTGGATAGGTCGATAAAATCTATGTGTTGGTGGCCGGGACAGAAGAAAAACATTTAAAGACACATGAAAAGTATTTGACTTGTACGTGAAGTAAGGTCAAACCGGTAGAACCGTGCGAAGAAATTGACCCGTTGTTGGCCCCAGAGAAGAAATGGGACAACATTATTATAGACTTTGCGATAAAGTCTCCGCAAGTACCATATATTGGTGAACAAAGTGACCTGATGATACAGATTTGAGAAGACGTGCTGGAAATTTTACAGAAGATCCTAGTAGAAGATGAGAAAATTTTCTATCTTTGATAGAATTTGCAAGAAATAGCAGCTTACATGTTGTTAGTTTGATAAATCGTATGAAGAATGGTATGGAATACCGTGTTATCCTCCGATATATTGGATAGAAGATGTGGTAAAACGTTGGCTAGATCCTAGTTTGTTATACAAACTGAAGAGGATACTTGATGAGTTCGATCGGAAATGAAGAATGATTAAGAAATTACAAAGTGGTATGTGAATCGCCGAAAATAAGCCCTTGAAATTCCAAGTAAAGGAATAGGGTAATACGAAAAGTAATCCTTTGGAGAGGTTAAAATGTGTTTTGGACGACAAGAAAGAAATTATGTAGTAATAATTTCCAATAAATTCCTTATGACGAGATGAAGATAGATAAGTAGATATGATACCCGGGACAACCGGAGGAATGATATGTGAATGGTGATATAACTACGAGATAAGAAGATAGTATGGTTAAGCGCTTAGGCAATACCATAGAGATTCTGACATGATGCGGAAGACCGAAAGTTAGTCGAGGGAGACATGCCCTCAACTCCTTGTATGATTTCGGGGACGAAATCTTTTAAAGGAAGGGAGAATTTGTAACACCACGACACTTTTGTGAAAGTATTAAAATGTTAATCATAGTGTATTTATGATTTAACATGGTGTTCTAAGTATTAGAAAGTAATACTAGAAGAGAAAAGGGTAAATTGGTTATTTTACCACAAAAGGGTATTTTGGTCATTTGACAAGTGAAGGACCAATTCTAAAAATATTGTTGGTTGTGGCAAAAATGTAAGAAATGAAAGTTTTATTGTAATAAAACTTGATTGTTGTGGTCAAAGTTCAAGAAAATGAACTTAAGGACTAAATTTGCAAATATTGGAAGTATAAATAGAGAAGAGTTGACTCTCTTCTTTGACTAGTCATATGTGCAGCAACGGGAGAAGGTTTGGGTGCGATTTCTGGAAGAATTTTGAAGCTTGAAGCAAGAACTTGGATCAATTGTTGGAAGATGGTGAATTCCAAGCAATTAAGGTATGTAGATTGCCTTTTTAGTCAAGTTCTTGAAGAAGTTCTTAATGGGTTTTATAGAAACTGAAATTTGTAAATTTCAGTTATGATTATGTGTTTAAATTGATGTAATGCTTCCATTAAGTCATGCTAAAAAGGACTTAATCAAAGAATATGGAAGTAGGTTGCCATTTTTGATGGAATTAAGAATTTTGCCAAGAACCCTAAATCACGAATTTGTGTGATTAAGGTGTTTTTAATGGATAAAAACTTGTTATTAGACAAGGGTTTTAGTCCTAGAACAATCCCTGATCATTAAGTCGTGTATTAAGGGCTTAAAATGGGTGAAAATGGGGATTTGAAGCTGAAAAATCGCATTTCTGGTCTGTCCAGCAATGATCGGGTCGCGATCTATTAAGGATCGGGACGCGATCTAGATCGAGTCCCTATCTCTAAGAGATCGGGTCGCGATCTCTGCCAGCAGCAAAAATCAGCCCCCTGTTAAATTTTAGTGAATTTTCCAAGTTTGATTTTGATGTTAGACTTGTCCGTTTGACCTGAAATTTTAAACATAGGTCTAATATGGTATGAAACTTCATACAAAATTGTCGGAATACGTATACGACCTCCCGAAAGTACTGTAGCAGAATACGCGTATTTCGGGACGTATATTGGAAATTTTATAAAAATGGTTATTGCTTGGAATTGGTTCTATATTAGACTCGTAGGCATTAGGCTGGAGGGAGTGGCCTCGCCAACTCCCTCGCTAAACAAGCTGCCAAAGCTCGCCAACTGCACCAAAAATCCTCGCCCTCGCTTTCGCCAAGCTTCCTTCGTCGAGATTTCAGCGAGGTCGCCAAGCAACACCCACCTTTACCACCTAAGCTATATCTCCTCGCCAAAGCTCGCCAACTGCACCAAATATCCTCGCCCTCGCTCTCGCCTTTATGCTCCCAGCCTTTAGCGAGGGGGATGGCTCGCCGACCACTCCCCCCAGCCTTAGAATCAATTAAAATGAATATTAACCTATAATCATTGTGGAAATGAATGAATTATAGGTGTGGGACAAAATGGTTGTGGTGCACGCAAAGGCAAGAAACAACCGTAATTGAAACGCAGCTAGCATCCAGGTGAGTAATCTCACTGATATCATATGTGATATATGATGATTGATTTGTTACAGGTTGAAATGGATTCGAGGGATAAAAATGACAAGTGTAAAAATATATGTAAACGACAAGACCAGATAAGCCGTGAGTCATTGCGATGACAAGAACGGAACTGTGAGTCAATACATATATATATACACTATGGTATGACAAGACCGGAACCAGCCGTGAGTCAATAAAACTTATATAGACAAGACCGGAACCAGCCGTGAGTCTAGGCAACAGCAGGATTTTCCTGTGAGCCACATATTTCAGGCAACAGCGGGCTAACCCGTGAGCCATAGTTTATTCTGATGAGTTAAACCTTTATATAGACAACAGCGGGCTAACCCGTGAGTCTAGGCAACAGCGGGCTAACCCGTGAGCCATGGTTTACTTTGATGAGCCAGACTTATATAGACAACAGCGGGCTAACCCGTGAGTCTAGGAAACAGCGGGCTAACCCGTGAGCCAAGGCAACAGCGGGCTAACCCGTGAGCCATATTTGATCGTGAAAGAAACTGATAACAGATGGTGCGACCTCTCGTGGCTATGATATTGGATGCTATATCCAACTGGTGTGGCCTATATGGCTACGATATGATTATACGGAAATAGTACAGCCTTATAGCTACGATACTGGGTTGTTGAACCCAGACAGGTACGGTCTACGGACTATGAATTATATGCTGAAAAAGCTTTGGTGTGGCTTGTATAGCCATGATAAACGATACGGCTTATATAGCCATGATATTGATGCAGTCCACTATGACTAAGAAACATGGGACAGAAAAGATTAGATATGATTATATGTGCAAATAACTGACGTGGCTTGTTAATTACAGGTTACTATGATTCAGCCTGTAAGGCTATATGATTAGGATGTGAAATCCTAGAATATATGCGGTCAGACAGTAAGACTAGGATTCTGGATTCGATATCCAGACAATTATATTATTGTATTTTGATACATGTTATTTGCAGACTTGATTACTCACTGAGCTTTGTAGCTCATACCGTTTGTTAATGTCCCTGCAGGTTAACATGATACTGACAGGGGACAAGATAGAGTCCGTGACTTTGAAGTGGACTTGTAGATGCTGTCAGTAGCAGCCCGGCTTCAAAGGAGATTTGGGTATTATATACTCTCCTTGATACGCTTGTACCCGATTTTACTAAAAATATACCCCTTTGTACTGGTTTTATGTATTGAAACCTTGGTTTTAAACGAAAAATTTTCAGGGGTGTTTTGTTTTAAAAGCCGGGTGTTACAGTCTTCTAGAGCTAAGGCAAGGTCACCAACTTGAACACTAAAAGATGTCGGATGGGTCTCAAAGAAGGTAAGGTAAGGACGAAAGGTTTAAGGGTCACGACAAAGAATTTCTTCAACAGCTCCATGTCCTTCACCTACCATCCACTTCACTAACACCATGCTCAGCATGCTCCTTACTTGCCCAAGGTTGACACTACAATTCCACTAGTCTTCTAGCACACCTTCATCCCTTAATCGACTCCTCAAGGTCAACCACCTTGTAAATCATACTACTCTTCGAGCTTCATCCAATATAAGTTGTCTCTTTATTCGCCTTCTATCATCCTTAGAAGTTGCCATTCACACAAAGTTGCTCCCCATGATGTCACGCACTTCCGATCCTTCATGATTGCACTTCATATCCACATAAGAATCCACATGCATGAATCCAATTTGCCCAAATACTCATCATGCCGGCCCAAAATCACTAACTAAATGGTTAGAAACCTAATCATAAGCAAGCATTTACCACTAAGTTCTAAAGGCCCACTACCTAAAAGCTCAAACATTCTTAAGAACATCATAGTTTAAGTCTAAGCACTACTCCTAGTACCTAGTTCACTTAAACTCATGCTCTGATACCAAATTGAAACACCCCCGCTTAAGGCTTTTCATAAAACATCATTTTAACCCGTGGTTTATCATCGTTATTCCAAAATCATCCTTTAATGAAAACTTCAATTTCAACATCTTCAAATAACTCATCTTCTTTCAAAACCATTTTTAAAACACATGGGGTTTAATGAGAAATAATTTAGGT
Organism: Cichorium intybus; assembly: GCA_023525715.1. Classification (NCBI taxonomy): domain Eukaryota; kingdom Viridiplantae; phylum Streptophyta; class Magnoliopsida; order Asterales; family Asteraceae; genus Cichorium; species Cichorium intybus. The sequence goes on along the minus strand of CM042010.1, from coordinate 52,931,182 downwards.
TTAAGTTGCGGAAAACGACGTTTGGTCTCATTTTAGATAAAACATTTTAGTTTATAAAATAGCGAGGTTGTAACAATTCAAATACCATCACACAATTTAAATGATACCACACAAACCGTGGCCTTCTAAACATCCAGCTCTTCTAAGTCATCTAAACTCCTCAACCTGAGTACACATCAAAATAAGTTAGGCAATGGAAATGCCTAGTGAGTTTACCCGAGGTTGACCCATTTTGAGTGAGTAGTGAACTACCACACTCGGGACAAACCCCCAAAAATAGTTTTAAACACACTTCAAAAGTTACTTAAAACATCATAAGGATTTACTTAAAATAGATAGTTATGATATGCAAATGTAATGCATGATGCAACTATCCCAAACCCACGTCCATCTCATAAAGTCCAACTCACCTCAATGGCACCTACCTAAGTTCACGAATGACACGCACAAAGCATGCCACTCGATCCCCGTATAGGCAAAACTAGGACTAGTGGCCATCACACTAGCCCCATGAGGGTTAGCAAGTCCCTCATGCGGTTCCCTATTGTCAGGAACGTTTTCCCTAAATCCGGGACAACAACTCGTTTGGGTATTAACCCGTGATTTCCCTAAATCCGGGACAATCGTCTCATCTTTGTTACAAGGTTCACACGGTCCACCCCTCCTATATGCAATGCATGGAGGAATGTTCAAAACATCTTTCAAAACTACATCAATATTTTCATTGTAAAACATCTTTGAAATAACTCTTTTAATGCCATGCACACATATAATTTATGCAACAATTAGCACATAAGGGTATGCATGGAAATGTAATAAAACACACACAAGAGTTAGAAGAGGGATGTGTACTCCCGGTAAACTCACCGAAGGTCAACTGACGAGTCAACACTAACTCTACTCAAGGTTTGATGCATTTGGAGGCGCTCCTAGACATCATCTCATCCATCAAATCATCTTAGTTGAGTGCTAGCTCAAGTCCTTAGTCTCATCTCCAAGACACTACAACATATCCCCTTCCTACAATACAAGAACGGAAGATATCATACTCGATTCATCTAAAAGTCACACTTTAATTACTTCTTTAGAACTAAAAAGGAACAATCATCTATAATCCAAAATGAAGTCCTTGACCCTCTAATATAAGGAAAATCTTATTTAAAATATCCCCAAAGATTGGCATTAAAACACGGACCCAAGGCCCAAACCATAAGGCTCAAAACGTAAAAACTGCAAATTCTGGCCAGACCAGCTGCACGGGGTCGTGTAGAATTGACACGGGGCGTGTGAGATTGACCAGTAAGTCCAAAAATCTTCACACGGGTCGTGCAGAACTGGCACGGGTCGTGTACAGCCTGCTGTAGCTCCGATTTTTGGTCATTTTCACTCATTTTTGACCCGATTCAAGTTCCGATTTTTCCCAAAACTCATGGACATCAAAAGGACATTATTCCTTCCTAAAATACACATCATTAGACTCAATTAAACTATTCAAAACCATTTCAAATGAATCGATTACATTCCATGATCACAACTTCACTCTATAAGCTTAAACCATGGAATACCCAATTCCATTCTTACAATTGATGATTACAAGTGGAGATTCCTTCTTCCATTCCATGGAATCATTAGGAAATGATCCTCACTCTACTTATACATCCAAACTAATACATTAAACTCATTCATCCATCCATTAAACAAGAGATCCACACATCATTTACATGAACAACCCAATTCATCACTAAATTCTCATTTTCCAAGTGATTCAAGGTTTAAGACTACAAATCAAAGGTTGGAATCCTTAGGGAATCATTAGAAATGAATCCCCTCATCCAAATCCACCATAATCATACATCAATTTCTAGATTCCTCAATTATCCAACAAATCCCCAAATTCTAGGGTTCATAACACCCAAACAAATCAAGCAATTGAATCTTGAGCATCCATGGATTGAATGTAGACTCCAATCAACTTAGAAACATCAATAAACATTGGGGAATCATAGGAAGAACCTCATCCCATCATAAAACTCGGATTGGGTCCAATACCCAAACTCAAACTCGAAATCTAGAGCTAGAAAGGTGGGTTTATACCTTGGATTGCTTGGAATCTTCAAGAACTTTGATCAATCTTCAAGTTCTAGCATCTTATCCTCCATGATCTCTCAAAATCGCCACTCTCTCCTTCTCTATCTCTCTAAATCGTGAATATGGCTGAAATGGGTGAAACCCCCATCAAAAGCTTGGCATCTTTCACAATTGGCAAGATTAGTCCTTATAGTTTGGTCTTCCTACACCCAACACCCATAGTTAACTCTTTTGCATTAGAAGTCTCTAGTTTCACACTTGTGCCCCAATTATGATTATTTAATTCACTTGAGTTCTTCTCTAGGTCAATACTAACCCTTAGTTTCCCAATTTGGCACAAATGGTCCCTTACATTAAAATTCTTCACAATTTAGGTCCTTAATGAAATTCAAGGAATTATTAGACCTAATTTAAACTCCACCTCAATTCTTTTAATATATCTTCTAAATTTTCTAATTCCATGACTAGTCAAATTTACTTAGGGTATGTTTGGCCAAATTGACACTTTTAGTCCTTATGACAAAATTTCTCACATTTGGTTACAAATTGATTTTAAAACTATATTTGACTCATTTATTCACAATATAACATATAACAAATTGTTAAATTTAGTTATTCATTTATTTTCTTTATTTACAAAATAGATTTTATTTGTCGGTTTAAGCCGAAAACTCCTAGGCCCAAAACACAGATGTTACAATTATCCACCCCTTAAAAGGATTCCGTCCCCGGAATCAATAATAAGAAATAAAGTACTAATTTTCCAAAATCTCAAAAGTTACTCATGTTTTTTTAGTTTTTAAAATATTACAACTCGAAGTACCTTAAATCTCACTTTTGTAAAACTCCGTTACTTCCAAGAATTGTTTAGCCAAAATTGTTGAATTCTTACCTTGGAAGGTTGGAATCACCAATTCCAATTGTCAAGTTCTCAATCTCTAGCTTCAATTACTTGCTTCTCCAACTCTTGAGTGTTCAAGCCCCGTAGCTTTAGAATTCTCCAGGAAGAACTTCTGATTTTTGTTGGTTTGTCATTTATGAGATATTTTTCTCAATTTATATTTTTATATTTTCAGTTTTGGTCCCTATAGTTAACTTTCTTGAACTTTGGCCACCAAAAACCAACTATCTTTCCATAGAATTAATTCTTTTACATTTTTAGTCCTAAACTATAATAAATTTTTATAGTAATTGCTGCATGTGGTCAAATGACCAATTTACCCTTTTTAGGGTAAATTGACTAAATTACCCTTACAACCATAATTTCTCATAAATTTTACATATAACGCTTAAATTACACACATTTTAGTTTACATATTTATATATTACAAATTTTCGGTCGTTTCACTTTAAGTTTTTCCAATTTTAGAAACGATGTAAAAAATACTAAAACTTTTTAATTTGGGTTTAAGGTCATCCAAAGGCGGGATCATTGAGGACACACCCATTGCTTTATCCTAGTATTTGTGTATCTTTATTTGAAGGAGCCAGTGCCACGGGTAAATACAAATGGGCCTCTGGCCAAACGATATCTACGAGTGCATCATCATCTTCTATTCGGGCCCAAACACTTCAAATTGAGTGCACTCCTTTTGATAACCTAGAAGATGATAATGAGACTTCCTATCAAAGTAGTGAACCTAGTGAACCAGCTCTTTTGGTGCTTTTACTACTCCCGCTCCCGGTGCTTCTACTCATCCAACTCCCGGTGCTTCTACTCATCCGGCTCCTGGTCCTTTTACTCATCCAGCTCCCGATGCTTCTGCTGATAGGCCCAATAAAAAGGCTAAAACCTCAAAAAACTCTGTTACTCTTGATGAGTTATCTCTTGATATGCAGAAGGCATTACAACATTTTGTCAAAAGCAAGGAAGGACCAACAGTAGAGGAGTGCTATGAGAAGCTGAAGCTGGTTGGATTAGAGTCGAAAGATCCCTTTTTTATTGGAGCATTTTACATATTTGGACATTCCATGACTATGAGGGAGGCATGGATGATTTTGCCACCGGAACCTGAGGTCTTAAAGGAATGGATTAAGATGACCGGTACCACATTGGGGTCTTTAAGTAGTCGTAATGCTTTTTTTTCTTTTAGTCAAACAATTATGTGTTTTTTGAACTTATGTTAAACGTTATGTATTTTGGTATCATTTGAACAATTGCGCACTTACTTGAAATGATGCTAGTATTAGTATTGTATGTTTATTTGGAACAAAATGTGTGCTTTATAAATGTTTATGTTTTTTGAACTTATGTTTGACGTTATTTTTTTTTTACCGTATTGAGATTTAACAGGTTTATAATGGATGACGAAAAGAGGCTATTGCTATTAGTTTTTGTGTATTTTTTTATTCGATTCTTTTGGAGGAGAAATCTAAAAAGAAAGCGGGATAATACTTCGGCGATGTCCGGACATCATTTTACGTTAGAGTTATTAGAAGGAAATGATAGACAATGCATTGAACTCTTACGTATGTCACGCGATTCGTTTGTCCGACTTTGCACCCATTTTAAAGTAAAGGGGTGGTTAAAGGATAGTAAACATATATCGGTTGAAGAAAGGATGGCGATGTTTTTGATGATGCTCGGTCACAACCAACGATATGTAGTCATCAAGCGTAGATTTCAACACTCAAAACAAACAATTCATAAATATTTTTATGAAGTGTTGAATGCAATGATGACGTTTGCAAACGAAATGATACTACCGACTACTTTTAGTCCAAATCAAAACATCCCGGGACATCATAAGAGGTTACGACAGATTTTTAAAGGAGCCAGTTGGTGCACTTGATGGAACTTTGGTACATGTTGTTATCCCTCCTGACGAACAACATTTGTATAGGGGAAGGGGAAAAGGCGATTGTTATCAAAATGTATTAGCAGTATGCGACTTCAACATGATTTTTACGTTTGTCGTGGCCGGCTGGGAAGGGGTGGCACATGATTCTAGAATATTATCTGAAGCTTTAGCAGATCCAGATACACCATTCCCAGTTCCACCACCAGGTATGTTTACATTTTTTTAATATTTACATTTTATTTTGAAGATTAATTAATTATTTATTTTTACAGATAAATATTATCTTTGCGATGCTGCTTATACACACATTCGAGGATTTATGGCCCCATATCGTAATGTGAGATATTGGATTGGAGATTTTCATCGAAGACGTGCATTGAACAACAAAGAAAAATTTAATCACTCACATGCAAAACTTCGAAATGTCATTGAGCGTGCTTTTTGTGTCTTAAAATCACGATTCCCTATTTTGAAGAGAATGCCTCCATTTCCGTTTATTACACAAAGAAACATGACAATTGCATGTTTTGCTCTTCATATTTTTATACGAAAAGAGGGTTTCAGTGATAAGTTTTTTTCACAATACGATCAAGTTGATGCGCCAATTCAAAGTGATGACGATGAGGGGGAGGAGGACGAGGATGACATACAACCACATGGAAGTGCAGCAGACCGGGAGTATATGGTTAATCTACGAGTTCAAATTGCCGACCATTTAATGCAAAATATGTGAGTTGTATGAATTTTTAGTTAATTATTTGTCGTGTTTAACAATTGAGATCTTTGGCTTTTGTTTCTAACTTTTATTAAGACTTTCTTTACATTTCGTAGTTAAATTTATCTATCGTTAATTATTAGTTGAATATAATGTCTTTACTTTTGATTTTTAAAATAAACTATTCCATGTTAAATTTCATTTTTTGTGAGTTTGGATAGGGGTAGGTGGGTGGAATTAGACAGGGGTGGGGTAGGTAGGATGGGTAAGGTGGGATAGGGGTAAGGGTAGGGTGGGGCGATAGTGAGCGATAAAAAGAATAAATTTTTTAAAAATATTTTTTTAGGAGGTAGGGTGGGGTGGGGTGGGGTGGGGGTGGGGGTGGTGCTGGGGTGGGTGCAGGTGGGTGGGATGGGTCGGGAGTGGGTGATAATTTTTTTTGAGGGGGTAGGGTGGGGGTCGGTCGGGAGTGGCCGGTGTATTGAAATGATTTCAAAAAAATAATTTTTTAAAAAATAATTTTTTTAGGGGGTAAGGTGGGGTGGGGGTGGGGGTGGGGGTGGGATGGGTGGGATGAGTCGGGGGTGGGCGGTAAAAAAAAATTTAATTTTGTTTGATGAGGGTGGGTCGGGAGTGGGCAATGTATTAGAATTATTTCAAAAAGACATTAAAAACAAACACTTTTTAGGAAGTCCGAAGACATAGAAAAAGACTTTTAGTCCACCTCTTCTTCCGCAGACATGGAAAAAGACAAAAGATATTTAACATCTTCTAAAACAAACACAACCTTAGGGGCTGTTTGTTTTTTCTTTGCAGATATTCCTGGCCACTTTTGTCTGCGCCACGCAGACGGCGCGCAGACATGGACCTTCGCAGAGTGTTTGTTTTTTGAAGATTGCAGACCTAAAAAGGTCTGCGCGTTCTCTTTTTGGGGCAGACATGGACCAATGTCTTCAAGGGTCTGTAGAGGTCTCCTAATAATAAATTAATACAATTTTAACCAAAAAAATACGCATATCGTTTTCTCCTCCAACCGGTCTCGCGTTTTCTCTTCCTTGCGTCGTCGACCAAACCGCTGTCGCCGACCACCTTCGATTAAAAAAAAAAAGAAATACGCATATATGTTTTTAAAAACACTTTGATTTTTTTTACTAATAGTTGCGATTTTTTTTCAACATTACTTTTCGAAGTAAATAATATTTATTTTTCTAAGTTTTTAAACAAAATAAAGATAAATTTGTAAGACTTTAAAAAAAATGTCACAAACTTAAAAAAGGACATGTTTGCTTTGATATTTAAATTCGTTAATATCATATAATAGACGCTTTTTTTTATTGTAAATCATACTTATAAACTATTTGAAACCTACAAATATATTTTAATATTAGAACTTTGGTTCACAATCTTACGTAAATTTTTAGCTTTACAAACTATTTGTAAATCCAACTTTGGTTACGTTATTTTTATTCTTTATTATTTAAAAAAATGTTTGCTTTGATCATTAAATTCGTTAATATCATAAATTGAACGTACTCATGTGTTTTACTTAAAAAAAAGTTTATTTAAATTTCAGTTTATTTTCACAACTTGCAGACTTTAAAAAACAAACAGTCTTCTTCTTGCAGTCTGCAGACATTTAGTCCACCTCTTCTCTGTAGATGCTCTGCACATGTGGTCCGCAGACTGCAGACCTTTTACCTCTTCAAAAACAAACTGCACCTTAGTAATTTTATCAAACACTTGAAGGGCACCGTTTGGTGCTTAAAATATATAACATACCTTATACATGACTAGTCGTTTTGTATTCCAAGTAAATCTATGCGATATCAAAAACTCGGAAATGATGTTAACTATGATAAACGATGTTACCTGTGAGTTATCAAGCCTCGATTGTGTTTAAACTAAATAAATTAACAATTTTAGATTCTAGATATAAAAGTTACAAAAGTTACAAGTGGATTGACGAGCATGAGTTCGAACTAAATAAATCCACAATTTAACTGTGATAAACGATGTTACCTAATATTTAGCCCACACCGTTGGGTCCAATAATCTAGATTGCCAATCTAAGCATAAAAGATACCTGGCCCACTGGACGGCCGATCCGTTTGCACCTCTATCTCCAAATACTCAGCCTTCATTCTCGCTGCCTCAAAGAAGAGGACACCATCGAGAACTCCAAACTTTCTGCAACAGACTGATCAAAAGAACAAAAATATCTCCCACCGTTCTCACAGGATCTGACCACAGGCCGCTGCTCTGCGCGGGTATCTCACATACTCTCGCTGTTAAAGCCTCTCTTTGTATGTCTCACTCATTCCCTCACAGTCTTGCCTTGTCTTCCAACGTTTTAATTTCGTTAGATGTTCTTTTTCAACTATCAATAAAGAAAGCAATTCATGTATCCAAAAGAAGTTTTGTATAATTCTTACCAAGGTTATAAAAAGCAACCTAATATTGTCCTCAAAACCCTCTTTATTGGTGAAAACCTAGAAATGTAGCTCATAAACCGATGTCAGTTGAATAAATTGTCACAAAAAATCAAGCCGCTGCTTGAGCTGGGGGAAACCCTAGAAAAGTAACTGACAAATTGATGTCAAAATCCCTTAAATCAGGGATTAACAAGCATAGGTCTTTAGAGAAACCGTAAAAAGCAATAAAAAATAAAATAAAATAAACTAAATGAATGGATGTAAATCAAACTAGTGACAATCAAACTGAAAGGCAGACTTAAGATTATCATCAGGAATGACCATAAATTCCCCATAAAAAGAGCCAACACGAGCAGAAACTCTATGCTTTTATAAAGTACATTTTAGTCTTGACCTTAAAGAACTTATAGCTAACCTAGGAGTTTCGTTTTCATAACTTAATAGCTCTTCATCAGCCAATTAATAGTTTGGCAATGAGATTATCGTAGCATGACTACAAAGCAATGTACCCAACGCTAAGTCGTTAAAAAGTTTGTTCAAATTTGATGTATTAAAAAGTTATAATATGCTGATCTTTTTGTGTTCTTTATCTCGTTAACTGGAACTGATCCTTTTTACTAACGGGTTCGTTTGTTACCTTGCAGCTTCCAAGCTTAAAAGCTCAAATATGCAACTCTTAGCGGAAGCACATATATTTTTAGCTGAAAAGGAAAAAAAGAAGACAGGAACAGCAACTATGGACAACCTCCCAGGTGAAGTTTTATCAGACATTTTCATCCGGTTATTAGCCAAACAGCTTGCTCAAATGAGGAGCGTCTGTAAATCTTGGAATGCTCTCTTATCTGAATCCTTCTTTATAAAATCCCACCTCCATCATTCTATCCACAACAAGGATGAGATTCTCTTGTTCTTTGGCATGGGACCTTCTTTTCACTATGATCGAATCACAGCATGGCCCTCTTGTTCTCCTGATCTAGAACTCACAAATTTCATCAAACTCCCAGTTAACCCCACATCCACGTATATCAACTTCAACGGCAGTGTCATTGGATCCGTGAATGGATTAATATGCTTTGCATACGAATCACGCTCTTTTCTCTCCCATGATTATGTGGTTCACATTTGGAACCCTTCTCTCTCCGCCGTGTTAACTCTCCCACCATGCGCTTTGCCCTCCACTAAGGGAAACCATTTCCGGTTTGGGTTTGATCCCAAAACTGATGATTACAAAGTTGTTAAGCTTCAAAACGCTTTTTTACAACCCACCATGCTACAACAAGTTGAGGTCTATAGCATGAGAAAGGGCTCTTGGGAGTTGATAACTCATAGGTTTTCATCGCCATCACAATCTTTAAGTATCAGGACTAAGCCTGTGTAGATGGCCATGATGGACATCTCCATTGGCTCGGTTATGATTCGGAGCGGAAGAAAGAAATGATAGTGGCATTTGATTTGGGTGCAGAGACATTCCGTGAGATAACTCTTCCATATTCTGAACAAGATCGCACTCGTTGGTATACTGTAGTAGGAGTTTTGGCTGGAAAGCTTTGTGTGATGTCGAGTATTTATGGTGGTGAATGTGAGGTGTGGGCGATGAATGAGTATGGGGTGGCTGAATCATGGGTCAAACATCATGTGTTTTCACATTTTGGTGGTTATATAATTCCATTTGGATTCACATCACGCAACGAATTTCTTTTTAGATTTTATGATAATAAGGCTTGTTTTTCTTTGCACAATCCAATTTCAGCCAAGACTAAAATCTTTAAGAGTATATTGGGACAATCTTATATAAATAAAGTTGTTGAATATGTGGACAGTCTTGTTTGGGTTGCACCTGTTAAAGCGTGAAATGAGCTGCTGCAGCATCTCTTGATTTAAATTGTGAAGAGGCATCAGCAGTCAAAAGGGCTACAAAAGGCAACACATCAGATCCACGTCTTCTATCTCTTTTTATTACTACTCTGCATAATGTTATGTTTATTAATTAGTTTTCTGTCATTATATCAGCATTCTCTCTTGTCAGCATGATACATTTGACATTCTGGTTCAACTGCTTTTCAGTTGCTATGTAAGCAGACAAGTTTTAGCAGGACAAATTTCATTTGTGTATCCGTGTCATGGTAATGATTTGTAATTGTGACTCTTATCATTGTTGATTTTGTTTATTGCTCAAATTTTGGGGATTGTAGTTTAGGAGCATTAGTTATGTTCCTAAATAACTGTTAACTCATTTGCATTGTTGTAAAATTTGGCTAGTATGCGGTCGGTCAGGGGCTAATCGCTAGTAAGGAGTTCACCATGTAGTTTTTTCTGAAATCAAGCCTGAAAAATCAAGCTGGTAAAAATCGCTTCAACGTCTTTCAACTTTGGATCGGACAAAATCAGTCAACATTGGGAAAATAGGTCAACATCAGACCAATTGCTAAACTAGGTCAAAATCGGTCAATGGGCCATCGGGTGCATTTCAGTCTCGTCTCTCATCTGTGGACTGTTAGGTCTCTAACACAAACCTAACTTATGGCAACGATAATACATGGCACAAGCAATTCCTTTTACAGACTTTTGGCTTACATAAAGTTATTGAAAATGATTTTTGGCATACATCATTTAATCTTGATTTTACAATAGATTTGCGCACCATCTTTAAATGTTTTCCTTTTTCTTGTATAGTTAAATAGATTTTACAAAGTAGAGGAATCTTTAATATTATTAGATTTATAAAATATGGTTACTAACCTAGATAATCGTGTAAAAATATGGTTTTTAATTTAATTTCTATCTATTTGTTTTTTTCTTGATTTACAAAGAAGAAGATATAATAATAAACAAACAAATGAATATAACTACACGTGGTACTTGAACACAACATCACATAGTATATGTGGTTGTCTTTGAGCCAATTTTGTATATTTTATATAGGGGTGAGCATTTGGTCCTCGGAACCGAGCCCAACCCCGAGAACCGAGGGAGCCGAACCGAGATTAGGAACCGAGGGTATTACTTGGGCGGTTCTCGGTACCTATATACTGCTTAATTCGGGTTTGGTACTCTTGGGTATGGTCCGGCTTGGTCGGTCGGTTTTGTGGGTTTGGTACCGAGCCCAACTGGAATTTTAAAAGGCAACTACATATCACTTCCAAAAAACAAAATCACATTCCAAAATCAGTTCCCGACTTTTCGTTTGTTCACGTCGGTCTTTCCCCCACCCCACTGTTATTGACTGTCGAGCAAGAACACATCAAGAACCGAAAATCGTTTTCTTCATTCTCAATTAATTTCAAGAATCTTCAAGGGTTGCACAAGGTTGGAAGTTAGAAGCATTCAATATTCAAAAAACAATGTCAAATAATTGGGTGCCAACTCAAGATGATCCTCAAGAAATAAGTTTTTTTATAGTTTAATTTTTCATTCTTTTGCTTGAAATCGTAATTGTTAATCTTGATTGGAAGAGTATCACAATTAATCTTTATTGTTAATCTTCCTTCTCAATTAATCCAAAAAAAGCGATTGTCTTTTTTTTTTTCGTGGTTCGAGCATTTGACAGGAATGTCACGATGGTTTGTGTTTTTGGTTCGTTCTTTTTTTTTGGTTTGTATATTGTATCACAATTAATATGTAATTAGAAAATGACATCATAATTGGTATATTGTGGTTCGTATGCAAACAACATTATTAAATTAAATGTATTTTGTTGTTATTGTTGATAGAATTAATTGAAGAGTTGAGAAGATTGGAGAATGGGAGAACGAATAGTGCATGAAAGAATACTTCATTTGAGCAACCTTTTTATTATTAAATTAATATCAATAATGACATAACTCATTATTTTAAAATTAAAATTATTTATTTACCTATTTTTAAAGACTTTTACACTTGTATTGTTTGTTATTTATAAAGATTTTATTGGCCGGAAAGTATAATTAAGATTTTCCTTTATGCAAAATATGGAGCAATGAGGTGGTTGTTTTGCTTTGTCATTTGAGACATGTCTCTTTTCAACTGTCAACTTTGATTCCTGATGTGTTTTGGTGTGTTCAGTTGAACATGTTAATTCGTAACATGGTTACTATCACTCTAGTTGTGAGAACCCATGAAAAATTGTAATAAAATGTAAAATAATCATGTGTAATAGTAAAGTGGTGAAAAAGGGAAAATTGGTCTTTTTGGCCATGTTTTGGACCTTGGTGAAAAATAATTTGTGTTATGGGATAATTATGTAAAAGAATGAAACCTTATGTAATAAAAAGTTGTTTTGGGTACTAAAGTGGAAGAATTTGAAACTGGAGGGGCTAAAATGGAAATATGAGGATATAAATTGGAGACATCTCCAATTCTCCAGAGATGTGTAGAGAGTTCGGGAGAGGGAGCTGGAGAAACACGGGAGAGTTGCAGGTTCACGAAAATTAGCATCAAAGATTGAAGATTTCACTTAGAATTTGGTGGTTCCAAGCTTATAATGTAAGATTTCTATGATCCAAACTCATAAATTCAAGTTGTGGTGGATAGTTCCCAAATTGAAATTTGTTAAGAAGTTACCACAACGAATTCTTATGTTCTATCTAGCTTAAATCATCACAAGAAATGGATTTCTAACCATAAATTGTGGTTGAATCCATGGAAATGGGTTTTGAGCTCAAGAACCCTAGAAATGGGTTTGTGAGACTAAAACTGATTCTTTGTGTTTTGTTAGGCTCTAAGAATCATTTAGGATGTATTAAGACATTCCTAAGTGATTAATTTCAAAACTTTGTATTTTTAGTAAAAATGGGCAAAAACGGGTTTGTTATGAAATTGTTGAGAAATTACAATTTCTACAAGCTAAAACTTGATAAAATCTGAAGGTTAGTGCCTTGGAATGATCCCATAATGATTAAGTCATGAATTAAGAACTTAATGTGGGGAATAGTAGAAGTTGTAGCTGAAAAATCGTCAAAAAGGGCAATCAACTCAGGGATCGCGAGCTGACCACCCTAGGTCGCGACGCGACCTCGCGCCAGGGTGAAAATGCAGGAATGCAGTGAGCATTCTGCCAAGTTAGCCTTGATTTTGGAAATTGGGGTTAGACTTGTCCGTTTGACCTCAAATTTTAAACATAAGTCCCTTATGGTCCAAAACTTTGTGGAAAATTGTCGGAATGGAAATACGACCTCCCGAGAGTAATGTAGCAAAATACGCGTATTTCGGGAAAGTTTACAAATTAAAGAAAGCTAGTTTAATAAGGGTTGTAGCTTAGTTATAACCCGTAGTTGCATGATATGGCACTCTTGTGCTGTAAAGTTAGTTATGGTATATATGAATTGAGTATAAATGTATATCTTGTAAATAATAGGTGGTGGCTCAAACACGGTTAAGCAAGTGAAAGAAAAAGGAGTTCAAGAAGCTAACTAACTCCTGGGTGACTCGAGGTGAGTAATGTGTGGATTTTCGAGTACATAGCAAATTAGTTTTATATAAAGGAATGAATTTTATATAAAATGATTTGTGAGTCAAAATGGTTTTATGGAAACTGAAATGGTTAATGAGAAAGGAAATGGTTCTATGGAACTAAAATGTTTTGTGAAACTGGAAACGATATTGTAAAATAGTAAGTACAATGTGTACAAAAATGATAAATGAAATACAGAGTATTAATAAAGTAGTTGAGCCATGTTGATGAGTTGAGAAGTATCCGGATAAAGATCACGGCCTGCTGCGGTAGGGGTGGTCAAAAGACACTACTGGGATGGTATCTCCCGTCGCGAAGTAGTTTTCTAATTGGTACCTTGATGGATGAATTCGTTTCATGTTGTTGAGGAAGGAGTTATATGGGTGCGGCTCGTATAAAACCTACGGGTGCGCTCGTAGGAATGTGCTCATAAATGAGAATGAATACCTATGGGTGCGCTCATAGGAAATTAAATGTTTTGAAGCTGAGAATGAATGAAATTTAAGAAAACTGTTTTGGGTCTAAACCCACATTGCTCACGAGACGTTATGTCTTATGTATATATTTTTTTAAATGCTATGTACTCAGGTAAATCAAGAAAAGAGTTAGAAGAGTGTGCGGTGGGACAATATCTTTCGGTGTATAAAGCATGAAATAAAAGGTTTAAACTTTGGTAATGATACGGATTTGTGATACCCCGTTTGTATAATTAAATGTTTTATATAATAAAGTATTTGTAAAATAAGTTTGGAAAAAAAAATTTGTTGTGAAAGTTTGGGGTGTTACAATTTGGTATCAGAGCCATGGTTTAAGCGAATTAGGTTGGGTAACCATCCTAGGCTTAAACTATTGGAATAATAGTAAGAAAAGTAGTAGTAATAGGGTACTAGATAACGGGGTAGAGTCGATAATTTATAGTGTTGAAACCCACAGAAACCGGCGAATCAGGGAGTCTTGTAATAACACCAGAGCCAAAGCATATAGGTGGTTAAAATAATATTGGGCCCGTATTATTATAATCACAGGATATGCATTGGAAATGGTGAAGTCACAATGGAAACCTGAGAAAACTTGGTTGTGGAAATTAGGAGAGGGATACTTGGGAACACAAGTTCCATAGGAAGATCACATGCTACAGCTTTCGGATATATTGATAAACATATTTATGTGGAGTAATAAACGTGAATCTTATTTATTCTATATAGTAAATGGAGAGCGGTGATCATAACCTTTCAAGTGAGGGACGGGCAGCGAGTCATACTCCATCTCATGGGAGTATTCCTGTCCAGGATGCGGACAATATGGGTGCTATGCCAAACCCAATGCCGCAACCTCCACCTGTGACCTTGGAGGCTATACAAAACCTTATTAGCAACTTAAAGACTGAAATGAGAGAAGACATGCGTCAGATGATAAATACTCGGCTGGGAGAACCACACCCTAATCCTTCAGCGGATGATGCCTCTTGGAGACCTACTAACGGAGATTCTCTCACGGAGGAAGATAGTGTGGGGACGGAAGATAAAAAGAGGTGTACCTTCAAATCTTTCCTTGCATGTAAACCTACGGAATATTATGGCAGCTTTGAACCCAAGGTTACGATACGGTGGTTATGGGAGACGGAACAGGTGTTGGAGGTTAGCAAGTGTCACGAAAAGGATAAAGTTTATTATGCTTCATGGCTATTGAAGGATGACGCGTTGGTCTGGTGGAATACTTTATATGAGTTTCTTGGGAAAGACGTGATTTATAAATGGTCGTGGACCGAATTTACTACCCGTTTGAAGAACAAATATTGTCCCCTCCGGGACATAGAGAAGCTTGAAGATGAATTTCTTACTCTAAAAAAGGGTAGTTTGTCCATTGCTGAATATACCAAAAAGTTTAGTGATATGTTACCATTTGTGGGAAAAACCTATACTACGGAGCGGGCTCGAATCAATCGCTATGTGAAAGGATTACCATGGGAATATGAATTGGAAGTGAAGCGGGCAGAAACAATGGATGATGCATTTGCGGCAGCAAGGAATGTTGAAGATGTGTGGAAGCGTAGAACGATGGAGAGGCAGATTTCTGGAGACAAACGTAAATTTAGTAGTGGAAGTAGTAGTTGGAGCAAGAAGGGAAAGTCAGTGGTTACGTCATCTAAACAGGGTACTCGAAAGACTTGTGAAAAGTGTGGAAAAGAACATTCGAGAGAATGCAAAACGGGAAGCTCAGCATGTTTCAACTGTGGAAGAGTCGGTCACAGAGCAAGAGAATGTACTTACCCGAAGCTTAGCGAAGTTGAATGTTTATCTTGTCATGAAAAGGGGCACTACAGCTACAATTGCCCGAAGAAAGGTGGTGAAACATTGGTGTCCACTGCACAAAAGAAGACTGAACCTCAAAAAGTAAAGACTCGTGCCTTTCAGCTCACACAGGAGGAAGCAAAGGAGACACAAGACGTGGTCTCAGGTACCTTATTAATTAATCAGATGCCTGCTTACGTGTTATTTGATTCTGGTGCTACATGCTCATTCGTGTCTCATGAATTTGGTTTAAAACTTAATGTACCGTTAGAACCGTTAGATTATGTTTGTGAGGTCGAGTTGGCAAGTGGTAAGAAGGTGGAGATACAGCACGTGTACCGCGGCTGCAAACTTGGCATTGATGACAAGAAATTTTTCTTAAATCTTGTGCCGATTGGAGTCAAGACTTTTGATATTGTCATTGGAATGGATTGACTGGGAGCTAATGATGCAAAAATTGAATGCGGAAAGAAAGTCGTGTCGGTTAAGATTCCAGATGGTAGTAATGTGTACATCTATGGTGAAAAACCTAAAAGAATGTCAAGTTTTATCAGTGCAGCAAAAGTACGAAGGTGTTTGGTAAAAGGATGTTCTTCCTTTATAGCATATGTGATAGTGGAAGATAAAGTAAAGAAAACAGTGGGTGATATCGATGTGGTGAGAGAGTACTCTGAAGTTTTTCCAAACGATTTACCCGGTTTGCCACCAGAGAGACAGGTGGAATTTCGAATTGATCTTATACCCGGAGCTTCTCCTATTGCTCGTGCTCCATATCGTTTGGCCCCGACTGAAATGCGGGAGTTGATGTCCCAATTGCAAGAGTTACTCGATAAAGGTTTTATACGCCCCAGTTCGTCACCTTGGGGTGCACCGGTGCTGTTTGTCAAAAAGAAGGATGGTTCAATGCGAATGTGCATTGACTACCGTGAACTCAACAAAATCACTATTAAGAATCGTTACCCGTTACCACGCATAGATGATCTATTTGACCAACTTCAAGGCGCTGATTATTTTTGTAAGATTGATCTTCGGTCTGGCTATCATCAAGTACGGGTAAGGAATGAAGATGTTGAGAAGACCGCTTTCCGCACTCGCTACGGGCATTATGAATTCTTAGTCATGCCTTTTGGTTTGACAAATACCCCGGCAATTTTTATGGATTTAATGAATCAGGTGTGTAAGCCGTTCCTTGATAAGTTTGTTATCGTATTTATTGATGACATCCTTATCTATTCGAAGACTGCAGAGGAACATAGAAGCCATTTGAGGACGATATTGGAAGTTTTGAAGAAAGAGAAGTTGTATGCGAAGTTTTCAAAGTGTGAGTTTTGGTTAAGGGAAGTGCAGTTTCTCGGGCATGTTGTCTCTATTCAAGGAATCAAAGTGGATCCCGCAAAGGTGGAAGCTGTGATGAAGTGGGAAATTCCAAAAACACCGACAGAAGTAAGAAGTTTTCTTGGACTCGCCGGGTACTACCGACGATTCATCCAAGATTTTTCTCGAATTGCAGTACCTCTTACGAAGCTAACAAGATTTTACTCGCCGGGTACTACCGACGATTCATCCAATTATAGTATAGCATTTTAACCTGGAATACATGGCAAAACATAGAATACGTAAGACAATAATGTCTCGTGAGTTACATGAGTTTTAGACTCAACATTTAACTTCTTTTTTCCAAACTTTTTATAAAACTTATAACATAAAACATCTTTCTAAGTTTTATAGTAGTAACATACCAAAGCTCTTTACTTTTCAAAATCATTTTATAACATACTATACAGAAATAACATCTTCAAAAACTTTATAGTAGCAACATACTATAATTCTTTACTTCTCAAAATCATTTCGTAACATACTTTGCAAAAGTAGCATCTTTCTTACTTTCTTTGACTGGTTTTAAAAGCTTGCTGGATTTTTATACTTAGGGCTTTAATCACCATAAGTGATACCCCAAGTCTCTACGGCTAGAAAGAACGGATCAATCTTCACCATAGAAGTTGCTTAGGCAATCTACTTTGCGATGGGGCTTTTTCCCCAGTAGACCCCTTACCTAACCCGGGTAGGGGGAACATAGTTCCCTTACTATCGTTGCTCGCTACAAATACCAGTCACACAAAATACTTTCTACTTACTTGAACATTACTTACATTTATATTCATAGTGGCTAAATGCCAAACTTCATCATTTTCTGTCTTTATGGCTAAATGCCACATTTATAACTTTCATCACATATGTAAAATATGTTTTTATAACATTCTAAGCTTTATGCCAAATCATAATTTCCAACATCTTATGGCTATATGCCATTCATACTTGAAAACATATACAGTTTGTAACCAAAACATACTTCTTAAACATCTTGTGGCTATATGCCATTCATACTTGAAAACATATATAACTTGTAGTCAAAATATACTTTCACATAATTGGTTCATAGACCAACATACTTTCACTTAATTTAACTTGTAGTTCAAAACATAACTTCAAATATAGCATTATACTTTCACAACAAGTTAGAAATAATACTCTTGCATATAATTTCACATATAGAAATTTTTATAAGAAATCTTGAAAATACTTACTTGCCATGTACCCCAGAATGGGTAAAAATACTGCATGTACTCACCTCATGTATTGCTAGTGGATTGACTACACGTTCCTTGTATTTATACTCTTTTGATTCAATAATCACTTGGCATGAACCTATATTTAACATGTTATACATTAACATTCATGCTAACTGACTCTATAACTCATTGGAGTCCTTATTATACCAATATGGGTGATAACAAGTCTATAACTTGTAAATGACCAACTTTAAATAAATCGTATATTATACGTATTTTACTACAGTATCCTCGGGGGGTCGTATTTTCATTCCGACAATTTCCTGTGACATTTTGGACCATATTGAACCTATGTTCAAAATTTGAGGTCAAACGGACAAGTCTAGCATCAAGTTCCAAAAATCAAGTTCACTTGGCAGGAGACTCAATTGAAAAACTGCATTGTGAGTCTGTCGTGGGGTCGCGACCCGACCCCTTGCCCATCGCGTCGTGACCTGGTCTGCAGCAACCAGTAATCACGATTTTTAAGCTATAAATCTCCATTTTTCTCATTTTAAGCCCTTAATACACGACTTAATCACTAGGGTTTGTTCCAAGACCAAAACCATTCATTTATTTCAAGTTTTTAACCATAAAAATCCTAGAATTCAATTATTTCCAAACATTCCTGTTTTTGCATTTTTTATTCGAAAACTGAAATTGTTCGAGATTGATCACTTCTGCTGATTTACTTTAACAATTACCACATATGGAATTTATCAAAACCCCTTAGAATCAATTTGATCATGTAAAACTTGAATTCTAGGGTTTTTGAACAAAATTCCAATTTCCAACAATAGCAACATACTTTGATTGTTTCAAGATATGTTCTTATTACTTAGAATCCATTTGACACTATAAATCATTTAAACTCCTTTGATCATGACTGAAATTTCAGTCCTTAGTTCTTCCCGTGAAGAACACACCATGAACTTAGTTAGAAATCATCACTAACCTTATTTGCTTGACAAATCTTCACTCCAAGCAACACTTGTTTCAATTTCTTATTCTTCTCTCGTGAATTTTCCAGAAATCAGGTTTCAACAACTTCCCGTAGCTTCTCAAATGTTCAGCCAACAAATGAGAAGATATTTCTCATTTTTATACTTCCTGATTTTACATTTTTAGTCCTTAAGTTCACTTTCTTGAACTTTAACCATATAATCAATTTTTATCACATAAAACCTTTTTTTCTTATATTTTTGCCACAAGCAAACAATATTTTTACATATTTGGTCCTTCACATGGTCTAATGACCAAATTACCCTTTTTACTAGGATTAACTTTCAAATACTTATCACAGATATTTGGTGTTACAAATTTTATTTCATTACATATTAGCTCCAAAAATCATATTTTCTTTTCTTAAAAGTCATTTGGATGTCAAATGACCATTTTGCCCTTTTTCATCATTTTTCTCCAAACTCTTAGTATTTTACTACATTTCCAGATAAATTGTTTTAAAACTTTCAGAATATTTTTTTTACTTTTTCCTTAAGTATTTTCTCGAATATAAATTCAAGATTTTGGGTCGTTACAACTACCTCCCCCTTATTGGGATTCTGTCCTCGGAATCATTACAGGACTATTAATTTAAGAGATCACTTCTTCCTCTTCTTCAAGGCTCTCAGCCCAAGTTTGGTTCTTAGTAAACACTTTCTTTTATCAATCCATTCCATATTCTCGTTACATCTCTTTTTACCTCATTTCCTTTATATATAAATCTTTTAGTAAAGCTTATTTTACAAAATGATTTCATACTTTCATATTCTTATAAAAAATAGCAGCTTACTTTGTAATTCTTCTCGTATGTTTACCAAAAGTTCATGAGATTATATTAATCATATTCTTTACTTATAAAGCTTTTTCCCAAATACAATTTGGTAAATTTTTGTATTTATACAGATTTATAAATACCCAATATCTTTTCTTCTTTTTTTTAAACATTATTTTGTCCTTTAATGGACTTTCCACTTATACATAACTTCATAACTTATTCATTCTTATCTTCCTCTTTTCTTATATCTTTGCTCATGGGTTATAACATGGATAGTTTATTTTTATTCTTTCTTTATCTCTACTAGCAACTCTAAGTTGATTACCATTTTTAAGAAATGCATTCTCTTCCTTTCGTTTCACTTCATATCCTTACTTTTCTGTTTGAGACAGAATCTGTCAAAACAATGTACCTTTCATAAAAATCTGCATATCTTACTCTAGAAGAATCGAAACAACATACCTCTTTTTATTTTATAAACTACACATCAATAGCTTTCTTTCTATGTATAATACACAATGTTTGACCTTGTAGATTTGTACAGTTTTACTATTGAAGTTGACCTATTATTTCTGTCAACTTCCTTATTTTCTTCTCTTAACACTTTTATTTTCCACATGTATTATTTTCTACCAATACATATCTCTTTTCATTTTGTATATGTATGCTACTATTACACCATTATACTTATTACTTTCATTCTGAATTCATCTTTTATATCATTTTCATATACTTCTTACTCATCTCTTACATTATATATGTATTACTTTCATTAATACATATGTTATATCACCTTTTACTCATGTTATTTGCACATTTCGATATAATAACAATCTAAATACTTCTTTCATCTTCCTTTATTAGTTATGAGATTTTAGTCTCGTTTACTCATTACACTACTAATACAATTCTGTCCTTTTCATTTCTTAGCTTTCTTACAGTACTCCTATGAGTACATTTCTTATCTTCTAAGGTACCCCGTGTACCATTCTCATCTTATTACACTTTTTATGATATTATCATCTCGTGGTGTAATTAGGTTTCACAAATCATATTTATTAACTTCTTGATCACAAATATCAACTCTCAAACTCTTGTCCCACTTTAGACTTTTACAAATAGACTTTGTTGCTCTCTTTTATCTCTTGATTACTACTTGGTAATCTTACTCTTTTATCAAATATGTTATTTTATAATCCCAATCTCAATTTCTATATACCTTTTGCATACTTCAAGTGGTTTCATGATTACTTTCTAAGTTTGACTCTTATAGATAGTCAAAGTTGTAAAGAATTAAATTTCCAACTTTATAGACCTTTGGTCATATTTTGGTTCCAACTTATCACTGTGGTGCAAACCATGGTCTCAAACAACTTTTTAACATATATTTACAAGTTTTTAATTATATAATATACTCGTACACATATACATGATTCCCTTTTTGTTTAAGAACTCTAATTAAGTACTTTATCCGTTTTTGTCCCGTGACAATTATCTAACTCAATACTCAATTTATCAATATCACTTGTGGATAAATTTTCATCCTTTCGATCTTCTTTCTAATGTATATCTAAAGATTTTCAATCTGATGTTCAATTTCTTACTTTTATCTTGTATTCTTCTTTTCTTTCGTTTTTATCTTACATAATTTTACTTATAACTTTCTAGGCTTTAGGCCCAACTTGTCTTCCATTATATCTTTTACAATCTTTTCTATGTGTTATAAGGCTACATGCCTAACACATTACATTGTTATTTCATTTAATCTCCACCTTTTTACACTCTATATTTTATATGAGACTTACTTCTTATGTATCTCTAGGTGATACACATCGTCATTCATCTTCTCATTATATTTCATTCTTTCGTGTTTTTAAGGCTATACACCAACACATTGTTTTACTCATTTGCTTCATACTTTATAGTATTCTATTTAGAATACCTATTTCATAATCACTTTTATACTTTCATAGCTTGTATAAGTCCCAAAACTTACTCATTCATTTATATCTATAATCCCAAATCACCATATATATATATATATATATATATATATATATATATATATATATATATATATATATATATATATATATATATATATATATATATATATATATATATATATATATATATATATATATATATATATATATATATATATATATATATATTTCTTTGTATTTCGTAGTTACTACCCATGTACTAACCATTATTCACAATCTTTGAATACTTTCACCCATCACTTACATTTAGGAGTAATAACTATTGGATTAGGTGTCTAAGCCATGACTAATAATTAATATTTATCTAATTAATAGTGGCATAGTCCATTTGGGTTGCCCTAATAGCAGGAGGTTTGATAGAAAGTTCAGTAGAGAGAAATATTGATTTATTATATGATTAATAAATCAATAGAAATTAAATAAATAGTTTATTAATATATTAAAGTGATAATATATTAATTAGAAACTATATTAATTAATTAGGAATTAATATAGAATTAATTGGAATTAATTTTGGTGATTAAATTAATTAATTAAAGGTTCATGGACTAAAAATGTAATTATTCAATAGTTGAGTAGGTGACAGTTTGAGTGAGTGAAGTGGCCAGCGAAATATATATATGGAAATATATAAATTTCGATTTATATATATATATATATATATATATATATATATATATATATATATATATATATATATATATATATATATATAAGAGATAATTATAGTTTGAATTATTAAGATAAAGGTTTATCTTAATTTGAATTCAAAAAGGCTTATCTCTTAAGGTTTATCTGGTCATCTGATGGAGGCTATAAATAGGGTGCCCCATAACCTCATAACCTGCGATTTTAATACCTATTCTCTCTAGAAATTTCGTTCTCCCCTCTAGCTCTTGGGTGTGACTTCATTTGAGGCAGGACAATTGTGCTGCTCAGCTTCCAAGAAATCCTAAAAGGTTAGTTTTTCTGATTTGGTTCTTTTAGTTATTTTCTTGTGGCCTTTAGGAATTTATTATATGTTCAGTTAGAAGAAAACATAGATCCTTATAGGTTGCATGTGAACTTAGTATTTTTAATTCATAGATTTGCATAAAACCCTTCAGGGGTATCAGAGCTTTTTGGTTGTTTTCTTGTTGAACTGCTGTAATTGTTTTCCTAAAAATTAGGGTTTATAGCTTCTAAACCCTAATGGGGCTGAAATCGATTTAGGGTTAGGGATTTGAAAACCCTAGCCCCTCCCCCTTATGATTTTCGAAAAATATGCTAGGGTTTTAGAAGGTATTCTATTTTTGGTAACTTTAATTTGATTAATTAAATGGATAACCTTAAACCCATTATTTGAAATCGAAAATTAGGGGGTTTAAGATAGGTTTTAACTAATTTGATTAATTTGATAAAACCTATCTACATTTGAATTAATTTAATTAAATGGTAATTAAAAGATAATTCAAGGATTTAATTTAATTTAAATTTAATTGTTTTAAATTGGCGAAAAATTAAAGGATAAATCCTAAAAATATTTTAAAAGGTTTAAAATATAAAATTTAATTAATTGGTTAATTAAAAGATAATTAAATCCTTTTATAGGTTTAATTTAATTTAAATTCCAATAAATTAAAAGATAAACCAATAACATTTTAAAGGGTTTAAAATTCATCTTATATATATTATAATTAAATGTTAATATTATATGTATAAGATTTAATGGTTAGTCAAATCAATAGTAGGCCTCATTCATGAAGCTGATCTATAAAGTGGGTATAAGAAAACTGCCTATAAAATGGCAGTCTAATGGGTGTCCACTCTCACCCACCGCTCGCCTGATCAGTGGAGGGTCGTTAGTCGAACGGGTTTGATAGGACCAACTTAATCTCATTAAAAGTATAATATTATTAATGAAAGTACTAGAACATCTTTACAAAAAATCCCAAAATCTAGTTAATTTAGGAAAAATGTGAATAGATGCTAACCCATGAAATTGCACATTACACTTTATGAAACATTAGTGGAGCGTGTGTGGTTTACCGGCACACTAATAGGGGTTCATAAAGAGTGGTAATGCGTTTCTCATGATTTATCATTTTTATGGAGCGCGTGTGGTTAACCGGCACATCAATTAGAGATGATAAATGACATTGAGAGTACCAAGCTAATTTGCATGGTTATTCACATCCAGTTTTTGATCCTCGGCATCCCAGTCACAAACAGTGGAGCACATCTGAGATTAAACATACCATTAAAAAGTTCAATGAATCTCAACAGTTCTAGGAATTTCATAGGATGAAAATGATAAATGTTTATCTACCTTAATGACCAATATGTTGTGATTACGGCATCCGTCTTCACACCATTGTTGGGGTATTTTGGATCCTAGCCTTATTAAATAACATATTGGGTAATTATTTAAACGGATCAATTAAAATAATAAATTCTGGTTATTTTATAGATGTCTAGTGTCAATTCTCCTCTTTCTCCTCCTTCACCCATTTCTGAAAGCATCAGAATGCACCTGCCAAATATGGAAAGGCTGACTGGCCTGAACTATATGGTATGGCTTCATAAATAGAGAATAGTTCCCTGTTTTGCTGGCAAGCCATATCTGACTGAGTGTCTGCCCCCAAAGCATGACATCACACAGTAGCTTGTGATGAGCATGACTCCTTGATTGATAAGTTAAGGAAAGTTCGTTGCCTAATACTATTGATCATTGACCCCAAGTTCCGCAGGAATTTAGAATTCCTGGGGTCAGATAAGTTAACACGGCTAGTTGTGGAAAAGTTCCATGAACTGGTTCAGAAAGGACGAGCTAAGATCTTCAAAGAGTTTGAAGTGTGCAGGAAGTAGCATCAGTTCATATGTTCTCAAGACTGAGAGACACATAGGTGAACTGTATAAATTTGGTCCCCTTTTGATCGGGAGTTAAAGCAATAGCTCGACTCGCTGATCCGTTCATCCTGATGTACAGGAAGGGAAACCAGATAAGACAATCGTGGATATGCATTCAATGTTAACTCTGTATGAGTCATTCATAGAGAAGCATAGTTCCATTGATTCAGCTGCTTCGAGATTGAGTCCAGTAATAGGACACATCAAGAAATGATCCAGATCGTCTGGACAGGTTCCTTGATGTTTCAAACTGGGAATCCATAGGGTAGGACACAGTCACGGAAAGATTGGAAAAATGCTCCGAATACGAACAGTTTGGCAACTCAGGGATATCTTAAAACTCAGAACCCCTGATCCTTAATTCCTTGATACATGCTGTGTTTCTCACATTTGCACTGTATGCATGGACTCTGTAGGATGTGGGATGTTGTTCAGACTGGATCTGAAGCTCATGCAGTTTTAGAGTTTAGTTAGATATTGAAATCATGGTATTAGCTTATTAGATGCGTAAGACATTGTCTATCAAATAATACATTATTCAAGGATTTTATTTTAATAAAATTGTCAATTTTCTTTTAACACATGTTGTTTGAAATATCCTTGAAATGTTGTATGATTGTGTTGAATGCATGATTAGTAATAACTTGAATATTGATACATCCAAAGTGTTTGGATTTAGGAATTATGTCCCTTATGATTGTTAAGACAAATGTTGTAAGAATCAATTCAACCAAAGGTCCAGTTGGACAGGACTTTGGAATCATTTGACTTAGAGTCTCATGATGAGTTGAGTTCTTAATGTTTCAAGAAATGAATCACCCAAAGATCCAGTTGGACAGGACTTTGGAATCATTTGACTTAAAGTCAGATGATGATTAAGTTCTTTATTAAGCGCATATGGCAAGAAATGAATCACCCAAAGATCCAGAGGATAGGATTTTGGAATCAGTTGACTTAGAGTCAACCGAAGATTGCAAATCTTGAACAGAATTAACAAAATCATAAGTTTACATAGATATGCAAAAGGCATTGAGATTAGGAGCAACGGACACATCAGTTGCTGTGTATTGCTCGAATCTTCAAACAAAACACAATTGTTTGTACTTCACGATATTTGTCATTCGATATGACGAATATGGCTTCGCTTATCAGAATAAGCAATTGAATTGAAACCTTGAACAGTTCAAGGACTTCAAAGGAAGTACAAGATCCACAAAACTTGAGTGACAACATAAACTGGGAAAATGTTTCATTGTTCATTCTCATCCAAGAACATTAATAAGTTATAATGTGTCTTAGGGAATATGATGGAGCATTGGTCGAAACTGTTCGATCCTCGATGTATGAGACACATTGTCAATTAGTTTCCAATAAATTGAATTCTAAACCAGTCAGACCATATTCCGACACATTCTAGACTAAGTAGGCTTTGGAGACACTGCTGAAATGTGAAGCTGGGATTATCCCACTTGCACATAGAGAGTCCAGGGTCTTGTAGTGTTCATCTGAACCTCATGACTAGGCTGAACCTGATCAGCAATGTCGTTTCACTGGCTATCCCGCTGTAACTGTAAAAGAATAGCTCTTTTAGAAAGAACTCATGTTCTAAGGAAACAGTGGGAGCTGGGACAGTCCTGAATGAGTTCAGGATTAGCCAAGTGAAAAAACCTTTAGTCATCATTAGGCTTGGAACAGAAATCAGATTTCTGTTCTACAACTGACATAATCTCCTCTTGACCAGTAGTATTGATCACCATCATAAGTAGTTATGATCAGGGTGACATACTGATTGGTGGTAAAACACTATAGTTGGTACGGATTTATAATCCGAGTACTTGGAAGCATTGGTGAGCCCGGTTGCTGCCAAACAAGAGAACCTTAGGGCGAGATATAGTCCATATGGCATTTTGATTGATTTTACACCTGGTCTAAAAAACCAATGGGAGTAAATGAATCATCAAAAGAATACAGCATGGACAGAAGCATACCTTCAGAACATCTGGTTGAGTGAGACGATACTCAGAGTCAAGTAATTGGCTCTGAGATGAGCACTCTCAATAGAAGATGAAATCCGAAAGGATACTGCATATTGTAAGTCCGTAGTAGAGCGCGTGTGGATCGCCGACACACTAATGGGGGCTCACAAAGAATATGCCAGTATAAAGGTACATGGGCCCGGGATTTCCCCAAGGGCATCTCGCAAGAAAGGATATTCAGATTCTCGAAATATGCTAAAGGATTGGATTTGGGGAATGTGCTGAAAGATTTCCATTAAGATGTCATAAAGGGTTTGGATTCACAAAATAAGCCAAAAGTTTTGGATTCTGTGAATAGTCCATAACCGTGTCAAAGCCAATAGGAGTATCGTTGTTATCTACTATCTCCATATGTGAGTTACATACTATTTCTAGGAAACGTCTCCTTTCATTTTGGTGTTAAGAGACGGATCGCTGTGAAAGACTTAATAGAGATACGACATACTCAAGTGGTTGTAAACATCTATAAGATAGATCGAAACTCTGCCAAGATGATCTTGATGAGATTCAAGATTCATAGCACCAGGAAACGATTTTCCTATCATTGCAAAGTGTGATGACTTGGCATGAAAGAAATAAAGAAGGTGCAACATACTCATGTAATTCATAGTCATCTATTGGAAAGATGAAATCGCCAGCATAGACCTAGCCATTGTAAGCATGATCTTGATAAGATTCAAGATGCACGAGAAAAGTCTCCGAAAGGAAAATAGTTTTTCGAAAATCATGACACAAGGATTATAAATAATCCTTGGATTCCGAAAGGGTTTGGAATAGGATTAGATCGGGTTCCACAAGTTTTGGATCGATCATAAAGTCATGAACATGTCCTGATAACTTAATGCTTAGGGCATAGTAAGTTGGATTCAGGACATTGCCTGGCTGGGAATACTGGATGGATTGGTTGAACTCAAGTGAGAATTCATTAGGAAATGATTAGGGTGAAAGTGATAGTATTAAATTGAAATATTTTCAAAGTGGTAATTATTAACATCAGGACATGATGTTAAAGGACTTCATGGTTAAAGAGTCTCGTTGGTATTCTGATGGAGCACGTGTGGTTCACCGGCACATCATAACACCTCGAAATAGTCTTAGGGTGCAGTCAAGTAGACTAAAGACCCCAGAACCATATGAAGTCACAGTACACATTACCAGAATGGAGTTAGAAGAGAAATTGACAGGATAACTTATTGAGATGTTATCGGATGAGCATCCGATTGGATCATCTGCAATAAAGTGTATAAGTATAAGATACTTTGGATACATAGAAAGAGTGTAAGGTTCATAAAGACATAGCTGTAAAATTAGAATTGAAAGTTTAAAAGAAATCTTGAAACCGATAATAGTTTATGACAAGGTCCGACTTGGTGATTACCTTGTTGAGACTTGGTAACAAGCAGGAGTAGCTGCCAGTCAGATTTTATGTTTCGCTTTCGCATGTTTACTTCCCAAATAATTTAATTATTCAGAAAGGTCCACAGTCGCTCATACTTTGGGAAGTAAGTGTTGAATCAAGACTGTCATGAATTAGTTTGTAGACTGTCTAAGGAGTTAGACATAGCAATAGGATTGCTACAACATTCATGAGTACTTAGAAATAGAGATTTGAGTATTGGATAAACCCATGCTCAACAGATTGCTTCATGGATTATATCACAAGCAATGTTGAGACGATAATATCTTATGATCTTGAAGTGGAGAGATATGAGTTATAATTTACAAGGCAGTTGTTCATTGATAATACGAAAACGCATCGGTAACTCGATGTTATAAAACGTGTTGTTGTGAATGATTTGTCTGGTAAAAGATATAAGCATATAAGTCGAAGCTTATTCGTTCCTTAACCCTGATGGGTAACAGATATCTGTAGGCCTCTCGATGATTTTGAAGTTGACTAAAGTGCTGGCCAGCCTGGACTAAATTGATGTGTTCAATTAGAAGTTCTAAAGTCATAAGCAGAATCGGAAATCGGGAAACAGAGTATCGGACCGAGATTGATCTTAATCCAGGTCTCGTGTCTGAAAATATCTTGTTGGACGAAGGATCATATGATCACTTATCTATGGACAGAACTGACTGGGTCAGAGTTCGGCAGCAGTTTTTAGGAAGCTACAATTTGCTGATTAATTAGATGATAAATTAGTAATTATAGTCATAGGCTTATCAAAGTGGGAGAATGTTGGATTAGGTGTCTAAGCCATGACTAATAATTAGTATTTATCTAATTAATAGTGGCATAGTCCATTTGGGTTGCCCTCATAGCAGGAGGTTTGATAGAAAGTTCAGTAGAGAGAAAGATTGATTTATTATATGATTAATAAATCAATAGAAATTAAATAAATAGTTTATTAATATATTAAAGTGATAATATATTAATTAGAAACTATATTAATTAAGTAGGAATTAATCTAGAATTAATTGGAATTAATTTGGTGATTAAATTAATTAATTAAAGGTTCAGGGACTAAAACTGTAATTATTCAATAGTTGAGTAAGTGACAGTTTGTAATACTTTTTTGATATTTTAAATTCACTTTTTTTATAAAAAATTCTATTTTTTTTTTTAAATTTGATTATTTTGAAAATTTTGATTTTTTAAATATTGATAAATTCTTGATTAAGGTTTTTATATATTCAAATTTGGAAAAATTTGCAAAATTTGATTTTTTATTTTGAATTGGATGATATCAAAAATTCACCAACAATTTTCCTCTATTTTGTTATCATTATCATATTTAATGGAAATAATATTTACGTATACATGTTATTTGAATATAAACATACGTTTATGTTTAACCCGAAATAATCTTCTGAAAGAAAAGAAACGAATCATACATAAAACTATTCGTCAAAACGAACTTTTCCAACGCAACATCGTTTGAGTAACTCAGAATTTTTGAATATGGCAGGTTCTTTTTAAAACATTTGGGTGAAATTTCCCTCGACGTATGTTTCCCCCGTAATCCTACAACTTCGTAATTTTTGACATGTTTATGTTGCATAAAAAAATCCTACTACAAGAAACTAATCGACATTCGAAAATACTAGCCGAAATAAATTATGCGCCGCCGCCGCATCGCGCGGGTATGCCGCTAGTATATATATATATATATATATATATATATATATATATATATATATATATATATATATATATATATATATATATATATATATATATATATATATATATATATAAAAGAGATAATTATAGTTTGAATTATTAAGATAAAGGTTTATCTTAATTTGAATTCAAAAAGGCTTATCTCTTAAGGTTTATCTGGTCATCTGATGGAGGCTATAAATAGGGAGCCCCATAACCTCATAACCTGCGATTTTAATACCTATTCTCTCTAGAAATTTCGTTCTCCCCTCTAGCTCTTGGGTGTGACTTCATTTGAGGCAAGACAATTGTGCTGCTCAGCTTCCAAGAAATCCTAAAAGGTTAGTTTTTCTGATTTGGTTCTTTTAGTTATTTTCTTGTGGCCTTTAGGAATTTATTATATGTTCAATTAGAAGAAAACATAGATCCTTATAGGTTGCATGTGAACTTAGGATTTTTAGTTCATAGATTTGCATAAAACCCTTCAATAACTTCCTGTCTCTTTATTTTAGTTCTTATCTCATCTTTGACCCTTTGTCTAATACTTATCTAGATATTCACTTTTATTCTTTATCTCATATTCTTTATGACTTTCAGTCATTTTTCTCCCATTCTTTCGGTTATTTTTTTATCATTCACAGTTCTTATTATATGTAGTTGATATGGTCACTAAATCTGATTCCAATGATCATTTCTTTGATAACTGTCTTTATCTTTTACTTTTCGCCTAACGCTTGATTAGGCATTCAGTCTCCATTTCTCAATTCATTTTCTTGCATTTAACAATGCAACTTACTCATAGTCTTTAACGATTTTTCATTTTTTTATTACTTTCTCATTCAGGTAACTCACTTTGTTATGTTACTCATTATAGTACACTTCAGACTTAGTTATTTGCTCCAACTATTGGATGTCTTTACTTGTTATTTTACTTTCAAGTTTGGAAGTCACGACTTCTCATTTCTCACACTTTCATTTTTGCCCTTGATTACTCATCTAATACTTGGTTATGTATTTTGCTTTCGTTTTATATTAACATTTTTAATCACAATTGTTTTTACACATACCTTAATCTGTTGGTTATCCATGGGCAACCATTATACTACTTCTTAATATTTATTCTGTACTCTTTTTATACCTCCTTTGGGTTTGTCTACAATTACAACCCAGTTCATTTTTCTTCTTTTTTTAATGTTTTCATTTTCTTTCTTATATGAATTTCATTCGTATATCTGTATTCATATTCTTTTCCAATCTTTCTTTCTTTGGTCACTAAAGTGACATTACTTTTATTTTTATTCCATAATCATAATTCGTTTCCGTTAGACAACGAAATTTTCAGTTGCACTCTTTCTTTTATATTTGTACTATATACTCCATTAATATTTTCAATATATTTATTCCTTCTGGCCATGTCTCTTCTACTGGTTCCTTTCATACTGTATCAGGAGTATTAACTATTTTATTAATTTCTTTTACCTTGCCATACTAAGTGGTATGTTTTCACTGCATTAACCTTTAATACTTATAATCTTACTTGTTTTTATTACATAGGCATATAATCCCTATGTTATTCTTATTACTCTCTTCACAAACCTTACCCACCAGAATACCATAATTCCTTTGCGATTCCACCAGTCTCAATACATATCCTGTGATTATGATAATACGGGCCCATATTACCATAATCACCTATACATATTGATTGTGTTGTTACCACAAGGTCTCATGGGACACTGGTTCCTTTAACATATAACACCATCATAAGTACATGGTGATCACTACTAAAATCTTACTACTTTATAAACATAGTCTTTAATAAATTTAGACGGTTATGGAAAATATCATATAATTTCCCTAACGGTCAGATTTTTTCTCACTTTAAACGTTAACTTAACACTTCTTTGTTTTATATATCTACATATTTTAAATAATGCATAATGTCTTAATTATTTAAGACACCATATAGCATACTTTCATGAACTAACTTTCCTATAGCATGAGTTTAAGCCTAGGAGTGGAACAAGCCAATCCTAATTCGATTAAACTATGGCTCTGATACCAACTTGTGACACCCCATTTCTACTATTTTCAAATACTATGGTTTTTCGTATAAATACATAAATACCAAAAATACGGTTTATCAAAAACCGATAATTTACATGTTAGAAACAGTGGGTGTTACAAATCCATACCAAAACTAACCATAGTAAGCAAGAAATGATTAAAGCTTGAGTCCATATTAGGAGCTATCTCGAGCCCCACTCCAGCTAAACTTCATCCAATTATAGTATAGCATTTTGACCTGGAATACATGGCAAAACATAGAATACGTAAGACAATAATGTCTCGTGAGTTACATGAGTTTTAGACTCAACATTTAACTTCTTTTTTCCAAACTTTTTATAAAACTTATAACATAAAAATCTTTCTAAGTTTTATAGTAGTAACATACCAAAGCTCTTTACTTTTCAAAATCATTTTATAACATACTATACAGAAATAACATCTTCCAAAACTTTAGCAACATACTATAATTCTTTACTTCTCAAAATCATTTCGTAACATACTTTGCAAAAATAGCATCTTTCTTACTTTCTTTGACTGGTTTTAAAAGCTTGCTGGATTTTTATACTTAGGGCTTTAATCACCATAAGTGATACCCCAAGTCTCTACGGCTAGAAAGAACGGATCAATCTTCACCATAGAAGTTGCTTAGGCAATCTACTTCGTGATGGGGCTTTTTCCCCAGTAGACCCCTTACCTAACCCGGGTAGGTGGAACATAGTTCCCTTACTACCGTTGCTCGCTACAAATACCAGTCACACAAAATACTTTCTACTTACTTGAACATTACTTACATTTATATTCATAGTGGCTAAATGCCAAACTTCATCATTTTCTGTCTTTATGGCTAAATGCCACATTTATAACTTTCATCACATATGTAAAATATGTTTTTATAACATTCTAAGCTTTATGCCAAATCATACTTTCCAACATCTTATGGCTATATGGCATTCATACTTGAAAACATATACATTTTGTAACCAAAACATACTTCTTAAACATCTTGTGGCTATATGTCATTCATACTTGAAAACATATATAACTTGTAGTCAAAATATACTTTCACATAATTGGTTCATAGACCAACATACTTTCACTTAATTTAACTTGTAGTTCAAAACATAACTTCAAATATAGCATTATACTTTCACAACAAGTTAGAAATAATACTCTTGCATATAATTTCA
This sequence comes from Cichorium intybus, assembly GCA_023525715.1. NCBI lineage: Eukaryota > Viridiplantae > Streptophyta > Magnoliopsida > Asterales > Asteraceae > Cichorium > Cichorium intybus. The sequence goes on along the minus strand of CM042010.1, from coordinate 52,897,747 downwards.
CATATAGAAATTTTTATAAGAAATCTTGAAAATACTTACTTGCCATGTACCCCAGAATGGGTAAAAATACTGCATGTACTCACCTCATGTATTGCTAGTGGATTGACTACACGTTCCTTGTATTTATACTCTTTTGATTCAATAATCACTTGGCATGAACCTATATTTAACATGTTATACATTAACATTCATGCTAACTGACTCTATAACTCATTGGAGTCCTTATTATACCAATATGGGTGATAACAAGTCTATAACTTGTAAATGACCAACTTTAAATAAATTGTATATTATACGTATTTTACTACAGTATCCTCGGGGGGTCGTATTTTCATTCTGACAATTTCCTGTGACATTTTGGACCATATTGAACCTATGTTCAAAATTTGAGGTCAAACGGACAAGTCTAGCATCAAGTTCCAAAAATCAAGTTCACTTGGCAGGAGACTCAATTGAAAAACTGCATTGTGAGTCTTTCGTGGGTTCGCGACCCGACCCCTTGCCCATCGCGTCGCGACCTGGTCTGTAGCAACCAGTAATCGCGATTTTTAAGCTATAAATCTCCATTTTTCTCATTTTAAGCCCTTAATACACGACTTAATCACTAGGGTTTGTTCCAAGACCAAAACCATTCATTTATTTCAAGTTTTTAACCATAAAAATCCTAGATTTCAATTATTTCCAAACATTCCTGTTTTTGCATTTTTGATTCGAAAACTGAAATTGTTCGAGATTGATCACTTCTGCTGATTTACTTTAACAATTACCACATATGGAATTTATCAAAACCCCTTAGAATCAATTTGATCATGTAAAACTTGAATTCTAGGGTTTTTGAACAAAATTCCAATTTCCAACAATAGCAACATACTTTGATTGTTTCAAGATATGTTCTTATTACTTAGAATCCATTTGACACTATAAATCATTTAAACTCCTTTGATCATGACTGAAATTTCAGTCCTTAGTTCTTCCCGTGAAGAACACACCATGAACTTAGTTAGAAATCATCACTAACCTTATTTGCTTGACAAATCTTCACTCCAAGCAACACTTGTTTCAATTTCTTATTCTTCTCTCGTGAATTTTCCAGAAATCAGGTTTCAACAACTTCCCGTAGCTTCTCAAATGTTCAGCCAACAAATGAGAAGATATTTCTCATTTTTATACTTCCTGATTTTACATTTTTAGTCCTTAAGTTCACTTTCTTGAACTTTAACCACTATAATCAATTTTTATCACATAAAACCTTCTTTTCTTATATTTTTGCCACAAGCAAACAATATTTTTACATATTTGGTCCTTCACATGGTCTAATGACCAAATTACCCTTTTTACTAGGATTAACTTTCAAATACTTATCACAGATATTTGGTGTTACAAATTTTATTTCATTACATATTAGCTCCAAAAATCATATTTTCTTTTCTTAAAAGTCATTTGGATGTCAAATGACCATTTTGCCCTTTTTCATCATTTTTCTCCAAACTCTTAGTATTTTACTACATTTCCAGATAAATTGTTTTAAAACTTTCAGAATATTTTTTTGTCTTTTTCCTTAAGTATTTTCTTGAATATAAATTCAAGATTTTGGGTCGTTACACATTACCTGAAGGAACCGAAGATTTTGTGGTTTACAGTGATGCCTCGAACGGAGGATTGGGTTGTCTATTAATGCAGCAGGGAAAAGTAATAGCGTATGCTTCTCGCCAACTGAAAGAACCAGAAAAAAGATATGCAACGCACGATTTGGAACTGGCAGCAATTGTATTTACACTAAAAATCTGGAGACATTATTTGTGCGGAACAAAGTGCACTCTGTACACGGATCACAAAAGCTTGCAGTATGTATTCTCACATAAGGAACTCAATATGAGGCAAAGTAGGTGGCTGGAATTGATAAATGATTATGACTATGAAATCGCCTACCACCCTGGGAAAGAAAATGTGGTAGCGGACGCTTTAAGCAGGAAAATTCATGAAAAGAATAGTCAAGAAAGATTGGGGCAGATAGAGTTAAAATCAAGTATAATAGAAAGAATTAAAGACGCCCAAAGACGAACATTAGAATGTGCTGACCTAAAGAAAGAAAAGCTGGGAAAGGATTTGGTGTTTGGAGAAAATACTCAGAGATTGAAGACAGTTAGGAACCGTGTATGGGTACCAAAGGCTGGTGGAATGAGAAAACTGATTTTAGAAGAATCCCATAAATCAAAGAATTCCATTCACCCAGGAAGTACGAAAACTTATCGGGATCTCAAAGAACAGTATTGGTGTCCAGGAATGAAGAAAAGAATAGTTAAGTACATTTCAAAATGTGCAACTTGTGCGTAGGTGAAGGCGGAACACCAAGCCCCGTATGGAAACACTCAACCTCTGCAAATTCCAGCGGGGAAATGGGAAGATATAACTATGGACTTCATAGTTGGATTGTTGAGAACTAGAAGGGGTCACAACTGTATATGGGTCATCGTAGACCGTTTGACCAAAAGTGCAATGTTTCTAGCAATCAAAGAAACCACACAGTTGGAAACATTAGCACAAATATACATTGATGAAGTTTTAAGACTTCATGGAGCCCCTTTGTCAATTGTGTCTGATAGAGATCCACGATTTACCTCAAAATTGTGGGAGGCGCTACAGGAACGATTGGGGACAAAATTAAAATGAGTACAGCTTATCATCCCCAAACAGATGGGCAGAGTGAACGTACTATTCAGACTGTGGAAGATATGCTACGATCGTGTGTTATGGATTTTGGTGGAAATTGGGACGAACACTTGCCATTGGTGGAATTTTCCTACAACAACAGTTATCATTCCAGTATTGGAATGCCACCATTTGAAGCTCTATATGGTAGAAAGTGTAGAACACCTCTATGTTGGTTAGATAACAAATGTAAGGATAACAAATGAAAAGATTAAAATAATTCAAGCCAACATGAAAGCTGCTTAGGATAGACAGAAGAGTTATGCAGATCTGAAGAAGAGACCTTACAACTTAAAAGAAGGTGATCTGGTAATGCTCAAAGTATCACCGTGGAAAGGTGTGGTAAGATTTGGAAAGAGGGGCAAATTAAGTCCAAGGTACATTGGACCTTTCAAGATCTTAAAAAGAATTGGTGAACAAGCTTTCAAATTAGAGTTACCACATGAATTGAGTGGTATATGTAACACCCGACTTATTAACAAAAACACCCCAAAAATTTTTCATTTTTGCAAACCAAATATCTTACAATAAAAACCATAAGTAGGGGGTATTAGTTAACAAATACGAGTACAAGTGTATCACGAAGTACAATACATAAATAGTATACATTCTTCAAGCCGGGTATTACTTTAACGCTAAGTCCTCAGTCACGGACTTTATCTTTTCCCTTAGCAGGGTCACGCTCACCTGCAGGGACATATCAAACAAAACGTGAGCTACAAGCCCAATGAGTAATCAAGCAAACAGATAAACATATACAAGAGAATAATAACAATTAAACTCTTAACAATTTCTGTCCCAAAACTCATGGTCATCATTGACCGCACGTAATCATAGCCATACAGGCTGCATATAATATCATAGCCCGAAGGCCACATCGGAGACATAGCCCGAAGGCCGCACCGGAGTCATAGCCAACAAGGCCGCATCGGAGACATAGCCAACAAGGCCGCACCGGAGTCATAGCCAACAAGGCCGTACCATTTAATATCAAAGATAATAATCTTTGTTAACAAGACTACACCATTTAAAATTACAATTCCAATGTCATGTCCGTATATTACTCGGGTATTCTACCCTTGTACCGTATTCAACTACTTTAAGTAGTGCCACTGTAATCACCATATATCATACTAGATATAGTCAAGATTACTCACCTGAAATATTATTACAACTAGCTTTTGCCGTTCCTTGCTTTCCGATATGATCCGTAGAATTCCGTCCCGCACCTATAATTCAATCATTTTCAACATGATTATAGGTTAATACCCATTGCAAGTAACTCTAATACACTAGAGTTCAATAAAACATTGTTACAAACAATGCCTATTTAATAAACTTCCCGTTTACTAACTTTATGTGAATTTTACTATTCACCGGGACATTCGGATCGGTCTACAGTGCCCCCGAGGGGTCGGAAACTCAATCTAAAAATTTTCCCAAACTTTTCAGACCATAACGAGCCTATGGTCCAAATTTGAGCTAAAACGGATAAGCCAAGCAAAAGTTAGCGTTTTTGAGCCCCTGCCTGGCCTCTGCTCGGAGGCGCACCCCGCCCAAGGGAGGGCGCACTGCGCCTGGGCGCACCCCGCCTGGATTTGGGGCGCACTGCGCCTAGCTGCAGTGCAGGTTCCCTGGCCAGTCGCGATTTATGCACTGTAGCTTGCAGATTTCGTCCCTTAAGTCCTTAATTTCGTTTTTAGTTGTTTGGGGTTTGTTCCTAGGCTAAAACCTTACATTTTAACAAGGTTTTTAACCCCCAAAACACCCTAAATCAATCACACAAAGAATTAGGGTTCTTATTTCTAACAACCCCAAATCTTCAATTTCACCATTTATAGCATCCTACTTCCATTGAATTGAGTTATTTCTTTGTTATAAGGACTTAATGGAAGTATCTAACCAATTTGAACACACAAACACAACTGAATTTACAGTTTTTGAGTTTTACACAACTCACCAAGAACAACAATCAAGAAATTGGAAATTTACCTCAAATTCTTCCAATTATACCCTTTTAAGCCAAGGATCACAATCCAAGCTTCAAACCTTCAAGAAACCTTTCAATTCTCTGCAGAATTTCAGCCACAAGAAGTTCCCGTAACTCCCAAAATTCTGCACACAAGTCTCTCTTATATACTTCCAGAAATTACAATTTGGTCCTTGAAGTTACATATTTCAAAGTTTTGCCACAAATAACACAATTTATGACAAATGATCAACTTTTATAACATTTTAAATCCAAGACTTAAAATATTATTACATAACAAGTCCTTTTCTGTCCCAATGACCAAATTACCCTTTTGAGGTAAAATGACCATTTTGCCCTTTTATTATAATTATATAATAAATACATTTTTGGCGTTACAAATTCTCCCCTCCTTTAAGAGATTTCGTCCCCGAAATCATACAAAAAGTTGAGGATATTTCTCCCTCATCTCACTTTCGGTCTCCCACGTCATGTCGGAACCTTTGTGATGACGCCAAAGGACTTTCACCATACTGATCTTCTTGTTTCTAAGCTGTCTTATCTTGCGGTCTAGCACCCTCTCGGGTTGTTCCCGGTATCTCAATTTGTCATCCACTTCAATTTCAGCAAGTGGTACTTGTTGAGACTTATCAAATAACGTCTTCCTCAAATGGGACACATGGAATACATCGTGTATACCATGAAGTTCATCAGGTAAATCCAATCTATACGCCACGGCTCCAACTCGTTGGGATATACGGAAAGGTCCAATGAAGCGAGGACTCAACTTTCCTTTCTTCCCAAAACGAATCAAGCCTTTCCAAGGGGATACTTTGAGCATTACCATGTCTCCCACTTGGAACTCTATTGGTTTCACCCGTTTAGCTGCATACTGTTTCTGTCTATTCTGAGCTACCTTCAAGTTTTCACGTATCAGTTTGATCTTTTCTTCAGTCTGGGCAACAATTTCGGGTCCAGCCAACGGCTTTTCCCCAACTTCAGTCCAGCAGGTCGGAGTACGGCACGGTGCTCCATACAAGGCTTCATACGGGGCCATCTGAATGCTGGAATGATAGATGTTATTGTACGCGAATTCCACTAAAGGCAAATGATCTTCCCAGCTTCCACCGAAGTCAATGGCACAAGTCCTCAACATATCTTCCAAAGTTTGGATCGTTCTTTCACTTTGGCCATCAGTCTGCGGGTGATATGCGGTACTCATAAGTACTTTCGTACCCAGTTGCTCTTGAAGACTCTGCCAAAAATGGGAAGTAAATCTGCTGTCTCTGTCCGATACAATCGATGTTGGTACTCCATGCCGACAAAATACTTCATCAATGTAGATTTTCGCCAGTTGATCTACTCTGTACTTTTCCTTATATGGTATAAATTGTGCCGATTTGGTCAATCGATCCACAATTACCCATATAGAATCATAACCTCGCGGCGTCCGCGGCAACTTGGTCACGAAATCCATGGTAATATGGTCCCATTTCTTCTCTGGAATCGGCAATGGCTGTATTTCCCCATACGGTTTCTGATGGTTTGACTTAACTTGCAGACAAGTCAAACATCTTTCCACATATCTTCCAATGTCCCTTTTCATTCCAGGCCACCAATACATTGGTTTTAACGTCCGATACATCTTGGTACTGCCCGGATGAACTGCATATCGGCTATAATGGCTATCTTCTAGAAGTAAATTCCGCGATTCTCCTTGTTTTGGGACCCATATTCGGCCTCTGAAGGTCTTCAATTTCTGAGCATTTTCTTCCAGATGCTTCAAGTATCCTACCATTCTTTCACTTTTTACATTCTCCGGCTTACACGCTTCCTCTTGTGCCAAACGAATCAATCCTGGTAACCGGCTCACTACACCCATACACGCGGATGTAACTTTCAGAGGAGTTTCTTTTCGGCTTAAAGCATCTGCCACCACATTTGCCTTGCCAGGGTGGTACTGAATTTCACAATCAAAGTCTTTTAACAGGTCCATCCACCTTTGCTGTCTCATGCTGAGCTCTTTTTGGTCAAAAAGATACTTCAGGCTCTTGTGATCCGTGTAAATGACAAATTTTACACCGTATAAATAATGCCTCCACAGCTTCAATGCTAAAATCACCGCAGCTAATTCCAGATCATGGACTGGATATTTCTTCTCAGTATCTTTCAATTGGCGGGACGCATAAGCTATGACCCGACCTTTCTGCATCAGAACACAACCAAGACCAATTCTCGAAGCATCACTGTAGATCACATATTCTTCTCCGCTTTGAGGTAGTACTAACACTGGCGCTTCACATAAAGCTTGCTTCAGTTTCTGGAATGCTTCTTGTTGCTCTTTAGCCCAAGTAAATTTTTCACCTTTCTTAGTCAACTTGGTCAACGGAACAGCTATCGAAGAGAAATTCTCGACAAATCTTCTATAATAGCCTGCCAAACCAAGAAAACTTCTTACTTCAGTTGGACTTCGGGGCGGTTCCCATTTCATCACGGCTTCAATCTTTGCTGGATCTACCTTCACCCCTTCAGCATTGATTACATGGCCGAGGAATTGTACTTCCCTTAACCAGAACTCACACTTGGAGAATTTAGCATACAGCTTTTCTCGGCGAAGCAACTCCAATACTTGTCGCAGATGCACTTCATGTTCGGCCTGGCTTCGCGAGTACACCAAGATGTCATCTATAAACACTATCACCGAGGTATCAAGGAACGGTCGGCACACTCGGTTCATAAGATCCATGAATACTGCAGGAGCATTGGTTAACCCGAAAGGCATCACCAAAAACTCATAGTGACCGTATCTCGTCCGGAATGCCGTCTTCGGAATGTCTGACTCCCTTATCTTCAACTGGTGGTATCCTGACCTCAGATCAATCTTGGAAAAATAGGACGCGCCTTGTAGCTGGTCGAATAAGTCGTCTATTCGGGGTAGCGGGTACTTGTTCTTTACCGTGATTTTGTTTAGTTCCCGATAGTCAATACACATGCGCATTGACCCATCTTTCTTCTTGACAAACAGAATAGGGGCTCCCCATGGCGACGTACTTGGTCTGATGAAGCCCCTGTCTAATAATTCTTCCAGTTGCTTCCGCAGTTCCACCATCTCTGAAGGTGCTAAACGGTATGGAGCTCGGGCAACAGGTGCAGCTCCCGGAATCAGTTCAATCGTGAACTCAACCTGTCGATCTGGTGGCAACCCTGGAAGTTCATCTGGAAACACATCTGGGAACTCATTCACCACATTCACATTTGCTACTCCCACTTTAATCGGTTGAGCCACCGACACATAAGCTAGATAGGACATCCCTCCTTTACTAACACAGCTTCGGGCTTGAGCAAAAGAGATGACTGGCATTCTCAACCGAGGTCGTTCACCTTGAATTTTCATCCATTCCCCTTCCGGTGATAACACTGTAATACTTTTATTTCTGCAATCCACGTTAGCATAATTTGTCGCTAACCAATCCATTCTCACAATTACACCAAACTCGTTGGTAGTCATCGGCTTCAAATCTATAGGGAAAACGGTCCCGTAGATTTTAAGCTGACAACCTTCCATATGTTCAGAAACCCAGACATACCGGCCGTCTGCTATAGCTACTTCTAAGCTTTCATCCATCGGTGTTAAAGGTACATTCAGGCGAGGCAATAAAGATTCCGATACAAAACAGTGGGTGGCTCCCGGATCAAAGATAACATATACAGGTATGGTATTAAGAGTGAAAATACCTGTCACCACATCGGTCTTCTCACGGGCTTCTTCCACAGTCATCTGGAAAGCTCGCGAGGCTAACGGTCGTCCCCTGTTCTTCGGCTCTTCTTTCTTCCCGCCCTGTTCAATCCTGGGTCTGTCACTGATCGCTATAGACTTCAACTCGGGACAATTCAGGCGAAGATGATCCGTAGCTCCACACTGGAAACACCTACGTTCCGCCCGACAGTTGTAAACATCATGCCCCGGTCTTCCACAATTTCGACAACTTGTGGATGTAGTGTTGACCCGACAACTCCCGGAGTGCCATTTTCGACATTTTTCACACCATTTTCTATCGTCCCTTTGACTTTTACCCTTAGACCCGGATTGCTGTGACTTCTTCTGAGGCGTCCAACCTTGGTCTTCCGCCTTTTGTTTTGTTTCCAAGACTTTCTTTTCATCTTCCTGTCTCTTCAGTTCTGTTTCTCGTTCCGTGGCTCGATCCACCACTTGTCGAAAATTAGTTAATTTCAACGGTTGTACAACTTCTCTAATTCGGGTTGTCAATCCCCGAACATACTTGTCGATCTTTCTCTTTTCAGTGTAGACATGGTGCTCAGCAAACCTAGCTTTCTCCAGAAAGCTAAGAGTATATTCTTGGACAGACCGGGAACCCTGTTCCAAATGCAGGAATTCATCCTCCAGCTTCTGAATAGCAACTTCCGAGCAATATTCTTCATTAAACTTTGTCTTGAATTGCTCCCAAAGTATCGATTGGGACGAATCAAGATCCAGTGATTTATAGTAGGTTTGCCACCAATGTAGTGCGCCACTCGTAAGTTGGTTCGTGGCAAATTCCACTTTATCTTCATCCGCACACTTACTTACTCGGAACACCTTTTCCATATGCATGATCCATTCCATAGCCTTAACTGGATCATCTGTCCCTGAAAATTCTTTTGGTTTACAACCAAGAAAGGATTTATATGTACACCCGACTTTCCTTGCAGAGGCTTCCCCACCTTGTGTTTCTTTTACTGCCCGGGCTCTACTTTCTCCCTAGCTTTCGTTTTCTGGTTGTCTGTCATGAACACTTTTTGCGGCCTCCTCAGTAGGATCCGGATCTGCACTTGGGATGGGATTGCCACTCGGGTGAGGATTGTTCGATAATACAGGCATCATCTGCCTAACCACTTCTTCCACAATGGCTCGTATATCAGGTGGATTTTGTCCCACCGGTTCCCTTGCTGGTGCTCTTCGCCCAATAGAGCCGCGTGACCTAGCTGGTCCACTTCTGGCAGCTCCTCGTGACCTAGCTGGTCCACTTCTGGCAGTTCCACGCGATTTCACACCAGTAGGATTGCTTCGTGTATTTCTCATACTTCAAAATTTCAACAAACCGTTAGATTACATATATAATAACAAACTTATATATATCTAACAGTCCAATTGTCCGTGTTTCTCTCAAGGTTTAAGTCCAGGGATCTAATCTAAGACACCTAGTTCACTTAAACCACGGCTCTGATACCAACTTGTAACACCCGACTTATTAACAAAAACACCCCAAAAATTTTTCATTTTTGCAAACCAAATATCTTACAATAAAAACCATAAGTAGGGGGTATTAGTTAACAAATACGAGTACAAGTGTATCACGAAGTACAATACATAAATATTATACATTCTTCAAGCCGGGTATTACTTTAACGCTAAGTCCTCAGTCACGGACTTTATCTTTTCCCTTAGCAGGGTCACGCTCACCTGCAGGGACATATCAAACAAAACGTGAGCTACAAGCCCAATGAGTAATCAAGCAAACAGATAAACATATACAAGAGAATAATAACAATTAAACTCTTAACAATTTCTGTCCCAAAACTCATGGTCATCATTGACCGCACGTAATCATAGCCATACAGGCTGCATATAATATCATAGCCCGAAGGCCACATCGGAGACATAGCCCGAAGGCCGCACCGGAGTCATAGCCAACAAGGCCGCATCGGAGACATAGCCAACAAGGCCGCACCGGAGTCATAGCCAACAAGGCCGTACCATTTAATATCAAAGATAATAACCTTTGTTAACAAGACTACACCATTTAAAATTACAATTCCAATGTCATGTCCGTATATTACTCGGGTATTCTACCCTTGTACCGTATTCAACTACTTTAAGTAGTGCCACTGTAATCACCATATATCATACTAGATATAGTCAAGATTACTCACCTGAAATATTATTACAACTAGCTTTTGCCGTTCCTTGCTTTCCGATATGATCCGTAGAATTCCGTCCCGCACCTATAATTCAATCATTTTCAACATGATTATAGGTTAATACCCATTGCAAGTAACTCTAATACACTAGAGTTCAATAAAACATTGTTACAAACAATGCCTATTTAATAAACTTCCCGTTTACTAACTTTATGTGAATTTTACTATTCACCGGGACATTCGGATCGGTCTACAGTGCCCCCGAGGGGTCGGAAACTCAATCTAAAAATTTTCCCAAACTTTTCAGACCATAACGAGCCTATGGTCCAAATTTGAGCTAAAACGGATAAGCCAAGCAAAAGTTAGCGTTTTTGAGCCCCTGCCTGGCCTCTGCTCGGAGGCGCACCCCGCCCAAGGGAGGGCGCACTGCGCCTGGGCGCACCCCGCCTGGATTTGGGGCGCACTGCGCCTAGCTGCAGTGCAGGTTCCCTGGCCAGTCGCGATTTATGCACTGTAGCTTGCAGATTTCGTCCCTTAAGTCCTTAATTTCGTTTTTAGTTGTTTGGGGTGTTTTTGTTAATAAGTCGGGTGTTACAGTATACATGATACGTTCCACGTATGTTACCTGAAAAAGTACTTTGGAAAGAGTGAACTCATTATTCCATTAGAAGACTTAAAAGTGGAGACCCCGAATAAATTGATAGAAGAGCCAGAGGCAATGCTAGAAGTGAGAACCAAAAAGTTGAGGAACAAGGAAATTGACTTAGTATTAGTCAAGTGGAAACACTTATCGGATTCAGACTTAACTTGGGAGACTTTAGAAGACATGAAGAAAATATACCCAAATTTCACAAATTACGAGGAGATTCCGAGGACGGAATCCTCTTAAGGGGAAGAGGTTGTGAGAACCCATGAAAAATTGTAATAAAATGTAAAATAATCATGTGTAATAGTAAAGTGGTGAAAAAGGGCAAATTGGTCTTTTTGGCCATGTTTTGGACCTTGGTGAAAAATAATTTGTGTTATGGGATAATTATGTAAAAGAATGAAACCTTATGTAATAAAAAGTTGTTTTGGGTGCTAAAGTGGAAGAATTTGAAACTGGAGGGGCTAAAATGGAAATATGAGGATATAAATTGGAGACATCTCCAATTCTCCAGAGATGTGTAGAGAGTTCGGGAGAGGGAGCTGGAGAAACACGGGAGAGTTGCAGGTTCATGAAAATTAGCATCAAAGATTCAAGATTTCACTTGGAATTTGGTGGTTCCAAGCTTATAAGGTAAGATTTCTATGATCCAAACTCATAAATTCAAGTTGTGGTGGATAGTTCCCAAATTGAAATTTGTTAAGAAGTTACCACAACGAATTCTTATGTTCTACTAGCTTAAATCATCACAAGAAATGGATTTCTAACCATAAATTGTGGTTGAATCCATGGAAATGGGTTTTGAGCTCAAGAACCCTAGAAATGGGTTTGTGAGACTAAAACTGATTCTTTATGTTTTGTTAGGCTCTAAGAATCATTTAGGATGTATTAAGACATTCCTAAGTGATTAATTTCAAAATTTTGTATTTTTAGTAAAAATGGGCAAAAACGGGTTTATTATGAAATTATTGAGAAATTACAATTTCTACAAGCTAAAACTTGATAAAAACTGAAGGTTATTTCCTTGGAATGATCCCATAATGATTAAGTCATGAATTAAGAACTTAATGTGGGGAATTGTAGAAGTTGTAGTTGAAAAATCGTCAAAAAGGGCAATCAACTCAGGGATCGCGACCCGACCACCCTAGGTCGCGATGCGACCTCGCGCCAGGGTGAAAATGCAGGAATGCAGTGAGCATTCTGCCAAGTTAGCCTTGATTTTGGAAATTGGGGTTAGACTTGTCCGTTTGACCTCAAATTTTAAACATAAGTCCCTTATGGTCCAAAACTTTGTGGAAAATTGTCGGAATGGAAATACGACCTCCCGAGAGTACTGTAGCAAAATACGCGTATTTCGGGAAAGTTTACAAATTAAAGAAAGCTAGTTTAATAAGGGTTGTAGCTTAATTATAACCCGTAGTTGCATGATATGGCACTCTTGTGCTGTAAAGTTAGTTATGGTATATATGAATTGAGTATAAATGTATATCTTGTAAATAATAGGTGGTGGCTCAAACACGGTTAAGCAAGTGAAAGAAAAAGGAGTTCAAGAAGCTAACTGACTCCTGGGTGACTCGAGGTGAGTAATGTGTGGATTTTCGAGTACATAGAAAATGGGTTTTATATAAAGGAATGAATTTTATATAAAATGATTTATGAGTCAAAATGGTTTTATCGAAATTGAAATGGTTAATGAGAAAGGAAATGGTTCTATGGAACTAAAATGTTTTGTGAAACTGGAAACGATATTGTGAAATAGTAAGTACAATGTGTACAAAAATGATAAATGAAATACAGAGTATTAATAAAGTAGTTGAGCCATGTTGATGAGTTGAGAAGTATCCGGATAAAGATCACGGCCTGCTGCGGTAGGGGTGGTCAAAAGACACTACTGGGATGGTACCTCCCGTCGCGAAGTAGTTGTCTAATTGGTACCTTGATGGATGAATTCGTTTCATGCTGTTGAGGAAGGAGTTATACGGGTGCGGCTCGTATAAAACCTACGGGTGCGCTCGTAGGAATGTGCTCACAAATGGGAATGAATACCTATGGGTGTGCTCATAGGAAATTAAATGTTTTGAAGCTGAGAATGAATGAAATTTAAGAAAACTGTTTTGGGTCTAAACCCACATTACTCACAAGACGTTATGTCTTACGTATATTTTTTTAAATGCTATGTACTCAGGTAAATCAAGAAAAGAGTTAGAAGAGTGTGCGGTGGGACAATATCTTTCGGAATATAAAGCGTGAAATAAAAGGTTTAAATTTTGGTAATGATACGGATTTGTGATACCCCGTTTGTATAATTAAATGTTTTGTATAATAAAGTATTTGTAAAATAAGTTTGGAAAAAAAAATTGGTGTGAAAGTTTGGGGTGTTACACTAGTAACTAGTCTCATATGAATAAAAGAGTAATAAAGAATCAGGTTGGAGTTTGTGATTTGTCCTAATAAGAATTTTGATCATTTTATGGTTTATAAGGTTTAAGTTGTGGTATATCAATTACTTTCATTATAGTTTTAAAGTGACCTTGTGATTATGGGCTTAGTTTATAATCTTGTCCATAGGAAACTATCGTCTATCTGATATCTAAAGTATGTGTGAAGGTTGTCTTCTCTAATTCATTGAAATCAAGACCAAACCCGGAACCAAAATTAATTACTTGGTCCTCTCGGTTCTCTCGGTCTAAAGACCAAACCCGGTACCAAGACCAAAACCGGACCCAAAAACAAACTTTTGGTCCCGCTCGGGCAATACCCGACCGAACCCACACAAAACCGACCCCGACCCCAAGACCAAGTACACATTTTTGGTCGGTCCTTGGTTCCAGATTTCCTTAAGCTTGGTCTCGGTCTGGCTCAGGTTCGGTCTCTGTAGGGTCGTTTCCATGACCAAGCTCACCCCTAATTTTATACCTTACAAATGCATATTGTGTACGTATTGTGTATTTTTGGAGGTTCTATTTAACAACCATATTCTTTGCATATTGAACGTGGCTGCAGTTACTTCATGCATATAGCTGGGTTGCTAGAATGCTGATTAAAAGGCCTTGTTACAAACATAAAAACTCAAGTGTATATTAATCAAGTTATATATTTTAAACTTATTATGTAGGTCAAAACACATACGCATCATACAAAAAATATATATTCACTAATTTGCTATGATATTGGTCATATTTACATGCTTTATCATGATGTTGGGGACATTGAAATTTCTAAAATAAATTGCTTTTATATTTAGGTTCTCCAACTAGTCCCACACTATGCTGGTTAGTCCTTAGTCCCTAAGCCTTAAGCCCTAGTCAACCTACCCCTTAGTGTCTAGCGACTTCTACAAATTAGCTCATTTGTTGATGTTGCTTGCGGGGCTATTTTAGCATATTTTAATTATGAAAGATACATTAAAATGTTATTTGTAAACATCATCTTGGAGTAGTTATAGTACATTCATCGTTCTGGCTTTATTATGGTCTATTTGGAATTATAGGAATTGTTGGGTTTTCAATTCCACTATTAGGAGCAGGAATGATATAGCTAGTGAGGTCTAGTTGCATGCATATCATCGGCTTAATATTAGACGTAGAAAAGGCGATTCTTTGAATTAGGATAACAGGTGCACTAACCCCTATACTGAATGTAATAATAAATTGTAACTTCTAGCTTCTTGCTAACTTTATTTAATAAAACTTGTTGTTCCAAAAAAAGGAAGAAGAATAAAACGACAATGAATATTGTATGAAAAACTTGATTTGCTTTTAAACAAAAGTGATGAGATTTTATTTGTGTACTTTATCAGTTATTTGTAGTATGTCAAAATGTGTGGTGTTTATGCATATGGGAGATGATGCAATATATAATAAATAGGGGTGACAATGACACCACTCAAATTGGTGTTTAGAATCTATTTTTAATTGAAATATTATTTTTACAATAAATGTTAGGACACTGCTAAAAAGGCACAAGTGACACCACAAACTGGATAATAGTCCACTTAGGCAAAGGAGTTGAATGAAAGTTAATTATGCGGTCCTTCTTTGGCTAATTGTTATATTCTCTTGTCCTTTAACCAAAACCGTTTGTATACCAAATGACGATGATGTAACGGTATCTTTCCAGATTCTAAACTAGATTATGCCATGTATATGTCCACGTGGCATGATATTATTAGCCGGTGTAATTACTTCTTTTAATAAAACTTATATAAGTATTAATCATACTTTGTATTTGTTAGAAAATAAATAATGTACACCAAATTAAATGATTTTTATTTATAAATAGAGATTAATATTCATATAATTCAATATGTATTTTTTATGATTTTTATAATCTTAAAATGAAAAACAATAATCTTAGTTTTTAAAAAGGAATAGCTATATTTTTATCTTAAAAAATAATTAAAATTATTTATAAATAAAATGTTGCTCTTGTCAACAAATTCATAAAAATTTAAAAGACAAAACTTCATAAATGGTCCCTGTGGTTTCACAGAATATCAAGTTCATCCCTAACTTTCAAAAACCTTAAGGATAGTCCCTATGATTTGAAAACTTTTTATAAAGCATGCCTTCGTTAATTTTTGGCCGTTAAGTAGATAAAGGATGAGGGGAAAATGGTCATTTCATAACAAGGACCATTTATGAAAATTTCTAGGCTTTTGGGTTTAGGGACTCAGCGTGTCAACATGGAATTCTTGGGGGGGACTAGGGAGCCATCTACGATTAGTTGTATGATTCCCGTTGGGATTTCAGGGGGAGGGTATGCCCGTTTCTCCAAAGCTTATCGGCACCCAAAAAAATCTACAAACCCTACACTCAATCGTTGTTTTCTGTTCCCGATCCCTTCACTCTCGTTCTTCTTGTCGTGTTCCAGGAGAGACAGTGGAAGAAGCCCCGAAGGCAGTCACCCGTTCGATTTCATCCTTCATCTCTGAAGGCCTTCAGAATTGAAGTCACAATCTCCATCGATTTCTCTATTTTTACCGGCGAAGGCAACAACCTTTCCCATTGATTTATCCTTATTCCATTTCCAATCGTAATTCATTTTTCCAATCGACATCCACAACCACAGAAGCCAACAGCCATTTCATGGTTGTTAAATCAGTTTCATCGATTTCAGACACCATCAAATCCACCAAAGACCCTTCGTCTTCTCATCCCTCTCGATATGTTTGTTTCTGATAACTGTCACACCTTTTTTATTTGCATCCCAATTTCATCGATCACTTCGTAGCCAACGAAATAATTCCCAACAATCTTTCTTCTCACAGTAAAAAAATTCATGGCTCTTAAAAGTTTTCTTTCTCTCTCGCAGTAACACACTAATACAACACACCCTTTAAAGAGTTTTGAGCAGTTGATAAAAGAAGAAAGAAAACTGGAGTTGGTTGTTCCTTTCGTGCTCAGCGTCTCTCTGATTGGACCAATTGAATTAATTCCTTGTTTTCTCGATGAAATGGAAAAGATGGGAGAATTTACCAGATACCAATTGGGGGTTATTGGCGTATTGGTTCTATCAGTGGAATCATTAGTCTTCATTGTTATCTACAACAAAGCTCTAATGAGCAATCTCGATTTTCCTTTCGGTAAACTCCATATATCTATCTCCATTGTTCATATCTCTAAGAAGGATCGTGGTTTCAGGGTAACACCATGTTAGGTTGGAATTAGGCTACAACATTAACTAGTTGATGTCCCTTTTGCCAGCTGCTCGTACCACCCAGATAAACCTGGGCGATGAGTTGACATCCCCTTTGAAGGGTGGCGGTTGGTGGTGGCAATCTGTAGTGGTGGGGGCAGATGATGGTGGCAGTTAGTGGTGGATAGAGGGTAGGGGTTGGGTTTTTTTATTTTAATAAAATCCTTAAATAATGTATTAAAAAGAAAAGGCAAAAAAAAAAGTAATCTTTAAAATGGTCATTGTTGTTGAAAAGACCATTTTACCCTAATCTGTTATGTACTTAACTGCCAAAAGTTAACACAAGAACGATTTATAAAAAAATTTCAAACCACAGGGACTATCCTTGAGTTTTTAAAAATTAGGGATGAAACTTGATATTTTTTGAAACCACAGGAACCATTTATAAAGTTTTTTCAAATTAAAAGGGAAATTTGTCAAAAAGTCCCTATATTTTGAGTCTATTTAGGAAAAAGTCATTCCTGAATTTTATTTTGTGATTTAATCCTCTAAACCTGCAAAAATTTGTGAAAAAACCCTTTTCACCTGCTTTAGCAGGTCAATGGTTAATTCACAAGTAAAACGATTTTACAGGGACTTTTTCGCAAATAAAATGACTTTTTTTTCATTTTTGTAAGTGACATAACTTTTACATACGATGTCCAAATTCTACAAACTTTATATCCTTGGAAACATGGTAATTAGTACTACAACTTTGTGAATATGTTAAGATCTTTTGCTACAATCCCTTAAACGTGAACACAAACCATTTATGACACTTTTTCGTTATTTTCAAACATTCATATCTCCTTCGTTATAACTCCAATTAACCTGAAATTTTTTCCTATGTTTTTACTATTTCAAATAATATATTTTTTAGAATGATGACTTTTTCCAATTCCTCATACATTTTGAGATATATTGTTATAAACATTGCATCTCAAGATAATTCAATATTTGATCATATGTATGAACACCCATATTCAAACAAGCATATATTTTGTTATACACATTAATTTCACTTGATTCTTTTTTCTATGTACTCTTTGAAATATAATACTAAAACTTTCATTTAAAAAGTGTCTCCTTAATAGCTTCAGATCTTGAGTTATTCATTTCCAAACATGGCCTTTTGATAACACTTATTTTCTATAAACATTACTTGAAATGCATGTATAGCAAAAGATAAGAAAAGAATCAAGTGGAATGGATGTGTATATCAAAAGTGAAGATCTGAAGTTATTAAGATCTAAAGCTATGTTTATAGCTATATGTCTCAAATTTTCACAGGTTCATCTGAGGCCGTGTTTGAAGATGAATAAATCAATATATGAAGCTATTAAGAAAAAAAAACTTTCTATATGAAAGTTTTCGTATATATTCCAAAGAGTACAAAGGAAAAAAGAATCAATTGAAATGGATCTGTATAGCAAAATATATGCTCATATGAAAATAAATGCTGAAACACATGGAATGTTGAATTATTATAGATACGATGTTTATAGCTATATATCTCAAAATCTATGAGAAACGAGGAAATGTCATCATTATGAAAATTGTATTATTTGAAATAAGAAAACTAATGACTGTGTTTCTAAGGATATAAAGTTTGTAAAATTTAGACATCGTATGTAAAAGTTATGTCACTTACAAAAATGAACAAAAAGTCATTTTATTTGCGAAAAAATCCCTGTAAAATCGTTTTACTTGTGAATTAACCATTGACCTGCTAAATCAGGTGAAAATGGTTTCTTCACAAAATTTTGCAGGTTTAGAGGATTAAATCACAAAATAAAATTCAATGATGACTTTTTCCTAAATAGAGCCAAAATATAAGGAATTTTTGATAAATTTTCCCAAATTAAAATGATTGATTTGTAACGTTAGAGTCCTTGTGACCTGTGAACAGAAAATAGGGGTGGATTTCGAATAAGGATGGGCTTGTAGGGGATGGGCTTTACGTTTAATGGCCAGTAGAAATACCTCGGCTTGAACTTCCCTCTCCCAAGAAACAACCGAGGACACCATCGAAAAATCTTTCACGGACTGTCGCGGTCTTGCCAATTGCCGCCACTCTTCGCTGCTGGTCTAACGGAATCTGACAACTGGCCGCCGCTCTGCGCCATTGATCTCCTGGAGTCTTGGTATCAACACCTCTCGCTGTATGTCTCTTTGACTTTCGCAGTCTCACTCTGTCTATATCTTGCTATCTCCGTCCTCCCCTAGTACATTAGATAGAGTTATTAATGGAAGGATATAAATTAAATTAGCGATGACAAGAGGGCAGGATTAAGAACAGCATCACCAATTAGCATACAAGAGCTTGGCAATTCTTTGCCAGCGAATCAACAATTAGGCAATGAAATAGCACGTCTACAAAGCAATGCATACAGAGCTACTTCTTCGTATATTTTCTTATTAGCGTTAAAATTTGAGCTTACTGAAGATAGATATCTTTAAGTTAAAATGTGTTATGCTTTTGTGGTTTGTTGAAACTTTATGTATTTAAGTTAAAATGTTTTAATCTTTTTGTATTTTTTATCTCATTAATTGGGATCGGTCCTCCTCTAATCGGTCGATCTTTTTGTCTAACCAGATTGTTATCCTGATACTCGAAAATGGCTTCACCAAGTTACCCAACGACTATAGAGAATCTCTCAGGCGATGTTTTATCAGACATCTTCATGCGGTTATTGGCAAAAAAAGCTTGCTCAAGTGAGATGCGTCTGTAAATCTTGGAATGCTCTCTTATCTGAATCCTCCTTTGTAGAATCCCACCTCCGTCGTTCAGTCCATAACAACGATCAGATTCTCTTGTTCTTCGGCACGGGATGTTATGTTGGCTATAGTCCAATCACAGCACGGTCCTCTCATTCTCCTGATTTAGAACTCCCAAATTTCATCAAACTCCCGATTAAACCCCCATTCATGTATATATGGCAGTGTCATTGGATCGGTGAATGGGCTAATATGCTTCAAGTACGGAACACATTCTTTGCGCTCCCGAGATTATGTGATTCACATTTGGAACCCTTCTCTCTCCGCCATGTTAACTCTCCTGCCATGCTCTTTGCCCTCCGCGGAAGGAACCCGTTTTCGGTTTGGGTTTGATCCCAAAACCAATGATTACAAAGTTGTTAAACTTAACCTTTTCAAATCACACTACATTCTACCGCAAGTTGAGGTTTATAGCATGAGAAAGGGTTCATGGAAGTCTATATCTCAAAAGGTTCCTTCATACATCATAATGTCTAGCGATGATAACAAACTTTGTGTAGACGGCCGTGATGGACATCTTCATTGGTTCGGTTATGATTCGAAGCGGAAGAAACAAATGATAGTGGCATTTGATTTGGGTGCAGAGACATTCCGTGAGATACCTCTTCCAAGTTTTATACTACATAACCGTAGATACCGCTACAATGTGTTAGGAGTTCTGGCGAGAAGGCTTTGTGTGATGTCAAAGGTTAGAGATGGTAAATGTGAGGTGTGGGTGATGGATGAGTATGGGGTGCCTGCATCATGGGTCAAACATCTCGTGTTTTCACTGTTTGGTGGTTATATATATCCGTTAGGGTTCACATCATACAACGAGTTTCTTTCTAGACATCACAATAATAATGATTGTTTTGCTTTGCACAATTTGGTTACAGCCAAGACTAAAATCTTTAAGAGGTTTTTTGGACAATATAATATAAGTAAAGTTGTTGAGTATGTGGACAGTCTTGTTTGGGTGGCATCTGTTAAAGGGTGACATAAGCTGCTGCAGCATCTCTTGATTTAAATTGTGAAGAGGCATCAGCAATCAAAAGGGCTACAAAAGGCAACACTTCAGACCCACTTTTCTATCTTTTGTTATTACTACTCTGCATAATTCTATGTTTATTAATTAGTTTTCTGTGATTATATCGTCATTCTCTCTTGTTAGCATGATATTATGGTTTAATCTGTTTTTCTGCTGCTATGTAAGCAGGTAAGTTTTATCCTTATTAACGTTTGGACATGTTGGTTTAATTCTAAGTTATGGTGGTGGTGCTTATGACTTGTTTTTTATATTTCTCTTACCGATATGCATTGAATAAATGTCTAACCTTATTGCTATTCAAGGAATCTGTTTCCTTTTCCTTCACCTAATTGTCCTGGGATCAATTCTAATGGTTGATATACTAATTTACTCATCTTTAACGGGTGTACATAATGCCTCTAAAAGTTCATGGAAATGGTGTGCATCAGGCTAAGTCGCTCGTACTGGCTTGTCATTTTAATTGGTTTGAGGCTTTCATCGCATGTAAAACTTTCCCAGCATCCAAATTTTAAGATGGTCTTTGGTATTCCAATGGCTGCTGCTGTTATGTCAATATGGTATATGTTCTCTAATTCGTTTTCCCATAAATTGGTAATTTTCTAATAAAAATATTGTTTTTTCTTTCAATAAAATTTTGTAGCTTGATGTGACAGTTATTTGACTATAGCTTAGACCGGTAGATTTAATATTTGGTGTTCTTCACACATCAGGACAGATTTCATTTGTGTATCCAGGTCACGGTAATGATTTGTAATCGTGACTGTTATCATTGTTGATTTTGTTTATTGTTTAAAATTTAGGGATTGTAGTTTAGGAGCATTAGTACTTATGTTCTATATAAGTGTTATCTCATTTGCATTGTTGTAAAAATTGGCCTAGTATGCGATTAGCTGGGGCTAATTGCGACTTGGGAATTCACCTTGTAGATTTTCTGAAACCGGGCTGGTAAAAATCGGTTTAACATTTTTCAACATTGGACAAAATTGGGAAAATCGGTCAACATTAGAGCAATTGCTTAACTCGGTCAAAGTCAGCCAATAGGATATCGGGTGCGTTTCCTTCTTGTCTCTTATCTTTTCACTCTCAAGTCTCTAACAAACTCAACATATGAATCGAATCCCCTCCCATTGATAATTGGGCATATCGAAGCTAACAAACCCACCTTATGGGAACGATAATACATAATGACATTAGCAATTCCTTTTGCAAATTTTTAGCTTACTCATCTAATGTGGTTTAGTTTTGTATATAATAGATTTGCATACACATTTTTCTTGTATAGTAAAATAAAATTAACAAAGTAGAGAAATTTTTAATATTAATAGATTTATAAATATGATCACTAACCGATACAATTGTGTACAATACGTTTTTTAATTCAATTTATATGTATATGTTTTTTTCTCGATTTACAAAAAAGATAATATAACAATAAATAAACAAATAAATTAGCACTGAATATAACAATATAGGAGTACTTGAAGACAACGTCGCACAACGATCATCTTTGAGACAATTTTATATATTATGTTGCTTACAAATACATATTGTACATTTTGGAGGTTCTATTTAACAACCATACGGTTTACATGCTGAAATTGGATGCATATTTCATGCGTATAGTTGGTTTGCTAGAATGTTGAGTAAAAGGCATTGTTACAAACATTAAAACTAATGTATTTATTAATTACGTCATGCATTCTAAATTAATGCGGGGATAGACCTATTACCCCGGCCTGGCCCGACCCGTCCCCGTCCCCCGGTTGTTGTCATACAGGGATCCTCGGCACTTTACCCTACGGGTTATCAGGATCTAGGTTTATGGATGGATATTAATATGCTCTACATTTATTTGTTTCATACATAGATTACCCCTAAATTAACCTTACATGATGTATATATATATATATATATATATATATATATATATATATATATATATATATATATATATATATATATATATATATATATATATATATATATATATATATATATATATATATATATATATATATAGAGTTAGGTTCTTGTGAGAACCTAAATATTCATGAGATCTTGAGAACCTCACATGGACCCTTAGATCAAAAAAACCCATGGCTGAGATCAAAAGTGGCAGTTTCGTAATTAATAGTAATTTGAATGATATATTTGACTTTTTTAAAAGGAGATCAAGGGTAGATTAGGTAAAAAACAACAACTCGGATCCTACAAAATAGGAAACTCCTAATTTACGGCGTATATCTCATTCCTATCTCTCTCTCTCTCTCTCTCTCTCTCTCTCTATCGCCGTCCTCCCTGCTCTCTCTCTCCGCCTACGATTGAAAACCCTCCCCCTCCATTATTGTCTTTCTCGATCACGTTTTGAAGAGCCGTTGAGAAATCCAAATCAGGGCCATGATTGTAATCGACCGACATATGAATATGTAATTCCTAAACC
Organism: Cichorium intybus; assembly: GCA_023525715.1. Lineage (NCBI taxonomy): Eukaryota > Viridiplantae > Streptophyta > Magnoliopsida > Asterales > Asteraceae > Cichorium > Cichorium intybus. The sequence goes on along the minus strand of CM042010.1, from coordinate 52,874,583 downwards.
CTCTGTAAGTCCTTTGTCGATCACAATTTCAAAAGTCGGTGAGAAATCCGCCTCTTGCAATCAACAATGCATATGTACCACACTGTATATTTCCCCTGATTCAACCTGACTTGGCTCCCTCACTGATTTGTGCATTTTCGGAGTGATGATTAAAAATTAATATCGGAAATCGTTCTAATTTCGATATGGAAAGAAGGGTTTGTCTAGTTTAGTGAGTGGCGTAAGAATGGGATCGAGAGAAGAGAGACATCAACATCATGATCTTGTGCCATTAGCCGCATTGATCAACAGAGAGATGAGAAGTAAGAAATTAGATAAACCAACTATTCGAGACGGATATGCAGCTCAATCAAGAAAAGGCGAAGATTATTTCATGATGAAAACCGATTGCCAGCGAGTTTCTGGTCACCAATCATCAAGCTTTTCAGTTTTTGGGTATGTAGTTCTCGATTTTCCATCTAATACAAATTCATATAACCCATTAATCTTGATTTCCCATACTGTCCCAACATTGGCCCACACAGTTCTCATAAGATTCCAAATCTAAATTTACCGATTTGTTAATTCATGTTTTCGATTTCTCTCTGACTTTTTTCAAACATTCAAAACCCATTTTTCCATCTGCTATCAAACCCTGTGATTCTTCGCTGGTAATCCCTCGATTCCCCTTTCTTTTTCTTTATCGGGTGTTCAAAAAGATCATATTTTTGTTTGTTTATGTCTCCAAGATTTCATTTTGAACAGTCTCGTAGCCTTTTTTTTTAACAATCTCGTGTTCTTCATCTTTTATGGGGTTGGTTGATTTTGAAGGAACCAAAAAGAGGTTTTGAAGGAACCACCGTCACCAATATCGCACCATCAACGCTGCCGCAACCAATATCGATCGTCAACCGTCAATTCATCACGGTCATCGTCGAGGCTATTTAAATCTGCATCAAGTCAGCAGAACTTGATCACCTTTATTGCTGATTGATTTGATCACGATTTTCTCACTCATTTCAGGCCGTTGTGCTACTAATCAGCTTATAAAGGTTTGGTTTTTACCTTTCTAACTATGCACTATATATTTTTACCTATCCATTCTATTTTGTATGTTAGAATGTATATAGATTTACCTGGAACAAGTTATTTCCTGTTTTTTCAATCTTGATGCTTCGGTTTGGGTTTAAAGAACGAGTACAATTGTTTTATAGCTGGTCTTTATTAAGATGCATACCAAGTGTTCGTTGGAATGCTTCAGTGAAACCAATACTATTATAAACCTTTGAAAGCACGTAATTTTTTGCCAATATGGAAAGAATCATGATGTGATATGTTGTTTGTGAATCAGAGAAGGTGTGTTGTTTATTTTCTTCTTCTTAGTAGTTTATTTTTAAATTCTACTTCAGGGGATTTTTACATGTACACATGCACATTTATGCACATATACACATGCACATATGTGCATATGTACATATGTGGATATTTCACATATGTGCACATATAAATACACATGCACATATATGCCTATATGCAGATGTGCATAAATACATATATGCATAGTTGTATGTATATGTGCATATATCCATAAATACATATATACATAGATGTATGCATATGTGCATATATCGATATATGCAGATGTGATATGTTGTTTGTGAATCAGAGAAGGTGTGCCTTTTATTTTCTTCTTCTTAGTAGTTTATTTTTAATTTCTGTTTAGGGGATTTTTACATGTACACATGCACAATTATGCATATATACACATGCACATATGTGCATATGTACATATGTGGATATTTCGCATATGTGCACATATAAATACACATGCACATATATGCATATATGCAGATGTGCATAAATACATATATGCATAGATGTATGCATATGTGCATATATGCAAAAACGTGTGTGTATATGTGTATACATGTGCATATGTCTGTTCAAATATGAGTATATATACAAAAATGTATATGCATTTGTTCATGTACACATATATGCATATTTGCAAATATACATAAATAAATGTCCATTTGTTCATATGTGTATATGCATGTATGTATTTATTTTAATGTTTTTGAATATACATTTATATTAATTTTTATTAATATTATTGCAGATTTTGAAGACTTTATCGAGCAAATTGAAGGTGTGAAAACTGAAAAATGAAGATATCATGAATTTTCGTTATATTTTGTATATTTTTTGTATGTGACGTTCAAAACAGTTGTATATTATTGTTTCTAGTAAATTGGTAGTATGATATCCAAATATTATGAAATACGAATATTTTTATGTGTTTTTTACGAAATGTTATTAAATGTGCATACATGCATCCCTGTAAAATATAATATAAAAAGTTAAATATGCATTTATGCATTCTATTAAGAAAATGCACAACTCTGAAATCTGATTATGCATATATGCATTCTATTAAAAAAACATGTATATATGCACATGCAAATAAAAAGAAATTATATGTCTTTTAAATTCAAAAAATCTAATTAAAATAAATAAAATTTTATGTTTTTTAAATTCTAAAAAAATATGATTAAAAAAAACGAAAAATTGGATTTTTTTTTTAAATTTGAAAATTCAAATCTAATAGGCTTGAATTTAGGAATTGTTATTGTTGTTACCAAAATTAAAAAAAATCAGAATTAAATGAGATATTTGGCAAATGACTATCATGCCCTTTTATGATCTAACCAATCAGAATGAGTTCTCAAGATCTCATGAATATTTGAGTTCTTAAAAGAACCTAACCATATATATATATATATATATATATATATATATATATATATATATATATATATATATATATATATATATATATATATATATATATATATATATATATATATATATATATATATATATATATATATATATATATATATATATATATATATATATATATATATATATATATATATATATATATATATACTAGCTGCGTACCCGCGCAATACGGCGGCGGCAGTTTGGTGGGGTGGGGAGGGGGGTGCGTACCCGCGCAATACGGCGGCGGCGGTGAATTTTCTTTGGGCTATGTAGCGAACGTTTTATGCAGGGTAGGGTTAATGCGGCGGGTGACGATAGTTCGTTTCGACAATTAGTTTTCGAGCGCGATTAATTTCCTTTCAGCGGACGTCAACTTGTTTTCGTCCGAGGAATAGTTTAACTATGTTGGACATTTCTATTTTGGTTTAAAAATTGAAGTAGATTGCTATTATTTGTAATAAAAAAACTTATTGTTTTGTTTTGGGGTTATTACTTCAAGGCTTTGAGTTTTGGTTTTAAATATAGAGTTTAATGTCTAGTGGCAAATATAAATTTACAATCGAAATTATTATCATTTTTTCATAAATACAGAATATGTTGAGAGAAATTACAATTGGCGTTTTGTAATTCATTGTGATTTGGAGACTTTAATTGAGATGCAAAATAATTTTTTCATAAATATAGAATAATTTTTCATGGTTTTTGGGTAACCTATAAAAAATCTTTTTTTTTTAAGATGCTTCTCGGAAATGGACAAGTCGTCTACCCGCGCAATTTAAGATGCGGTGACATCGAATAATTTCTATTTTACGAATAAATTTTAGTGGCAATTTAATTTACTTTCAGCATGTTATTGTGGGTTAAAATTAATAGGACGTTGTTGCTTTGGTTAAAAAACAAAAGTATGTTGTAGTTTCTTGTTGTGGAATCCTATTATTTTGACAATTGGGTTCACTTCAAAAGAATGTCATATTCCAAAACACATGCAATGTTGCGAGTGGGTAATAGTTCCCTTTCAGATGGGGGGAGATTAGCTTTCTTTCGGCTAATAGCTTCTTTTTGACAATTAATGTCATTTCGATAAACGACGAATACTTCTTTTTACGATTAGTTTCATTTTCGAAACAAAAACCTCAGAGTCACTGTTATAACCCAAATGGTTAATTAAGCCGGAGTTTGACTTTATCAATATGGGTGTTGGTTTGGATGGAGCGGTTCCTTTACTCGAGTTTTTTCTTACAGTGGGTAATTTTTATCGTAAAATAGTTTACTTACAGTGAATAATTTGTATCTACAAATAGTTTCCTTTACTCAGAGTTTTTCTTTCTTTCTAAAAACCTATAGTATTTAAAATAACACACAATGGGTCATAAATGTTTTTTTTCGGTGAATAGTTAAATTTTCGACACTGACCTTTGCTCAAAATTATAAGTTATTCATTATATATTTAGGTTACCTCAATTTCCTTTCCTTAGACATTCAATTTGGACTTCGTTGTTGCTGGTTGATTAGGTAAAATCAAACCAACCATGACAATCAGTTCATAATCAATATACTTTTGCAAATGTAATTTCATTCTTTGTGGTCATTTTGTTTCCAAACAAAAGTACGTGTAAAAAACGTTGGTAATTTAATCAGTTGTGGTTATTTTTGTTCAATATTTAGCTTATCAAGACTTTTTTAGTGTGTTCAGGTGCTCTGGTAAACCATTATTTATGGTCATTTTGGCTGAAAAAAAAAAATACATGAAAGAAAAATAAGCAAAAGATAGACCGACTTTTCCATAAATGTATAGCATTTGTACAAATACTTTTGGAACCGGTCATGCTTAAAAGAGACAAGTTGATAAAGAATAACAATGCATTACTTTAGACTGACCGTACCCGCGTAATGCGGCGGTAAGTAGTTTCATTTTGCCAATTACTATTTAGGTTTTAGGTTGCAGATGAAAGGGTGGTTGGCGAATACGAGATATATATCATCAATTCATAAAGAGATATATATCATCAATTCAATGCTGTTTTATTTATAAAGAGATATAAATCATCAATTCAATGGTGCTTTAATACTTTTATTTCTGTAGTTATCGTGTCAAAAGAAAAAAATATAATATTTGGTCCTATATGTAAATTTGCAAATAAAATTCCATTTTTCACGTCTTAACATATAAACTGATATATGATGTTGTAAACACTGACATCGCTACTTTTGATTAATGATTTTTCATATTATTATTATTATTATTATTATTTTATTGTTATTATTATTATTATTATTATTAAGATATATCGAAATTTAGAATCCAAAGCAACGTATTGTACATTCATCATTAAGCAACGCGAAATCTTTATTAAAGTATAAATTAATATTTTAAAACATAAATTTAATACTATTGAGATTCATGTATTAAACGTGAGTTGTTCGAAACTAATTAATAGATAAATAGAAATTTCAATCAATTTCGCCACGTCTAGAAATTAGGTGAGGCATGGTGCGCATGTACTTTCGTCTAATATATTTTATATTTACAAAAAATTTATTTGATAAATTCTCGAGTTTTTTAGGTAAGGATCATGTCCCGTGTTATCAAAAGAAGAAAATGTGGAATGATTAAAGAAATATGTGGCAGACATGCTTTAAGGAAAGTCATTTATTGAAGGAATATGTGGCAGAAATGCTTTTGTGTTCAAAGTCATAGCAAGTTATCCTCCACTCCACTCGTAAAGTCCAGCAGTAAGCATTCTAGGGATATGTGCTGACATGCTTTAAGGAAAGTTGTTAAAATGGTCCATCACATCCTTAACTTTCATTAGTCACGCCTCCTTCTTCCTATCCACAGCAATCGGCTTCCTTCTCCCTATCCACCACAATCGGCTTCCACCACCGTGCTACTGCAACCAGTCGACCTCTCAGACCGCAGCCTCCCTCTTCTCCGATCTGATACCACCGGCTAGGATAGGAAGCACGACATGGCTACCACCACACACCCCCTCCGTCTTCTCCGATCTGATGCCACCGGCTACGATGGGAAGAACCGACCAAAGCCTCCGACAAATGACGAATCCTCCATCGCAACGACTCCATAGTCGCATCTGGTACCCTGCCATCGCAATTCCTCCTTAGCATCATTTGTCTCCAGGTTCCACAGATCATGGCTACCACCACCGTTAAAAATCATCGCCGGCTTACAGATCTCCGGCTTCCAAAACATCTACCACGACCTAACATCGGTTTCAGACCACCGCCTTCATCAGATCCTTTGCTCCCGATCCTCTGCACCGCCTTCATCCTTTTGTATATCTGATTTTCAGATCTTCGTTATAAACTTGAAATCAAATATCATAGACTTCTGATTAAATGATTTTTGATTAAATGATTTTCGGTATTGTATACCTTTGACTTCTGATTAAATGATTTTCGAATCTACTACCAACAACACACATTGTAATCGGACATTGTATACCACTGATTTTGATTTTTATCAGTTCTCGATTTTTATCACTTATCGATTTGTAGAATAATGTGGTGGTTAACCTTATTTCGATTTTTATTAGTTCTCTATTTTTATCAGTTCTCCGATTTTAAGTGTTTCAGAGAAAAATAAATGTAGATCTTTATGGTTTGTAGATATGAGTTTTTTAATCTGCATAACCTTTACCTGTTTTATTGTTTGTAGATCTGATTTCGATTTTTATTGTTTGTAGATCTGATTTTTGTAGAAGCATGTGGTGGTTTTATCAGTTCTCATATTTTTGTAGAAGCATGTGGTGGTTATCCTAATTTCGATTTTTATTGTTTGTAGATCTGAGTTTTTTAATCTGCATAACCTTTACCTGTTTCAGATTGAGAAAAATAATGTAACAGAGAATCACAAGATGTTGGTGGCAATGAAAGATCTATATATTTTTCTATTTTGTCATGAATAACTTATGATTCTATAAACTACTAATTTGTATTGTGCAGAAATAGAAACAAACCATCAGATCTAAACAACGGCTTATTGGGGAGCAAAAAAATCGGAGTAAAGAAGAATGTATGTCAATTCCTGATTTATAACTTGTATTTTCATTCCGTAAATTGATTCATACTGTAACGCCCGGTTTTTCAGCCTGGAATTTACAAGATAATATCACTAGGGATCGTCCCATGATCCAAGCCAAGCGTTACCTATCCTGCAAAACCACATAAAATAAAGGGGTAAGCTATGAAGCTTAGTGAGTAATCTAATCACAGTATGACCTATATAGTCACACACGTTTCAGGATTACCATTCCTGCCAGCTTCACAGTTCTAACCGACTCGTATTCCACACTGTGAAACTACCGTATTACCCGACGTCGCTCGCTATACATTATCACCCACTGATACTTACTATTAGACTGTCCCACACAGTCTTATCTTACATCGTCACGACTCACGTCTTTAGCTCCTGTCTCCACTTTTATTTATTATTTGGGATTTGGTTTTCACGAATTCTTATACCGTTTCACGGTATACCCACTCACTTAACGGCTTTCTCATACAGGTATGGTCATAGTACATCTATGATTACCTCGTGTTTTATTAGTATATGGTAAATCATGCCGTCCCCTGACATGTATTATATATAATTACTTATTCACTCTGCTCAGTATCATCTTGTGATACTTTCGGGTGTATAACTCGAACTCATCCTCACGATAACATGACTGTTTCCCACCCAAGTATTATTATAATACTTTAATTATACTGCTTTGTGTTTCCCTTAAATAATTCCAACATGATGCTCCATGATTTATCAAGTAAAGAACGGCCAGGTAGAAGATTAGTTGGGGTGGCAGGATCCTTTCAGCATTTTAGTCTTTCGGAAAATCCAACAACCAGATCCCAAGTAATCGGCCTAGACACCGTCCTCGTAAGTAAATCAATCTGCATTACTTTTGGAATTATGAATTATAGGAAATAGTTTATTACATCCCTCGTATTTTATAGTTTAACTCATATAAACTATTAGGGAGATACGGTAGCGATTACTCACCTGAGGTTGGAGTTTTCTCGGAGTCCTGTCGCATTTCCCGTTTCGAACCGCTGACAGTTCCCGAGCACCTCGTTGTTCGTTTCTCAACTCCCACCATCCTCCCTCAACATATTTTCCTTACCAAAACACTCCTCTATATCGTATATGTGTTTGGTGTGTGTTGTGCCTCAAAATGAGGCTTAAGCCCCGTATTTATAGGCCTCGGACAGGCGCATCGCGCCCTAAACCCCGGCGCATCGCGCCCATGCATACGTAAGTGCTTACCTCAACGCGCACTCGGCCGACACCACCGACAGGCGCAAGGCGCGGTGCGCCCAGCTACCAGGCGCGGTGCGCCCAACGTAATTTTTTGAATAAACTAGACTCAATTTGCAAACTTTGTGCACTGGTTTGAGGTCAATCCGATTTTTATAGAATTAATTATGATTTTTCTAAGATCGGCATACAATGCTGATTTTTATATGAGATTGTAACTAATGTTTTTATTTTTGATCTGAAACATTATTCGGAACACGGGTGTTACACATACCTGCAAACAATAAAAACTACAAAGTTTAGTATCTCCATAACACCAACATTTATATAATCAGCTTGTAAAAATACAATTATCCTAATGTTTGTGTCTGTGTGCAGAAACTAAATTGCCATTATTTAAAAACGGGGCTTGAAGAAAATATAAAGCAGAAACAGACGTATAAACAATTTTTGGAGCAGAAAAATATTGGTGTAAAGATTTGTTTGGAATGTGTTGTTTTATAGTGTAATTTTTAGATATTTGAAATTTGAAATTTGAAATGAAGTATTTCTATTGGTTTAAAGTTGTTTGTGTGGATGATAAATATCGGAGGTTAAGATTGATTTAATAATCATCAACGGCTAAAATCAGATCTGATATCTTAATGCTTAAATAAGTTGTATCGGTGATAAAAAGCACAACCCATTCTAAGTTAATCTTACATATTGTCGCAACTCCAAAACAAAACAATATATATCAATACATTACTACTTGATAGAAGATTTATAGCTTAGTATATCATTGCAATTCCTGAACAAAACAAATGCACGTCATACAAAAATAAAATTTACTAATTTGCTATGATATTGGTCATATTTACCTGTTTTATTATGATATCGGGCATATTTAACATTCTAAAATAATTTTCATTATAATTTAGGGTCTTCGACTATTCCAGACCATGTCGATCGGTCCTTAGTCCCCACTCAACTGACCGTTTAGGGACTAGCGACTTCTACAAAAAATTTCATTTGTTAATGTTGCTTACGGAGCTGATTAGCACATTTTACATATGAAAAGATACATGAATCATGCTATTTATAAACAACTTATTGGTTGTTTCCCCCCTAAGAAAGGTTATTAAACTACTTATTGGTTGTTTCATCCCTACGAAAGGTTATTGATTGTAAGTATCTTATTCAAAATCATATCCGCACAATGTGGTGGAATAGAAACTTCCGGGGAAAAGTGAACTTTGTGTGTGGAGGTCTCGTCTTGATTGTAAATGTATTATTCAAAACCATACAAGCACAATGACATCTTCTTGTTTGTTTTCTCCTAGGATTGAATAAAAATATGGATTGGTACTGAACCAAAAAGGTACCGTACCCTATACTTTCGGTTCTTACTTTTGGACTCTTTCAGTTTTGGTACTTTTGATACCTATACCCTTGGGTCCGGTTCCTGTACTTTTTCCATTTCGAAGTTGAAAATAAACTTCTTTCTCGTACCAGTATTGATACCGTACCCTATACTTCGGTTTGGTATTGGGTACATACTTTAATGTCAATTAGGTTACGGTACTTTCTCTGCGGTATCAGTTGGGTTCAATCCTCTGCCACTTCATACCTGAGGCCGAGCAACACCTTTTTTTTTAGTGTTCCATTATAAAGGAGGTGAAGGAAATCTTACACAGGTGGTGGGTGTGCGTTGAGATCGGTTCGTATCTGTTGAGGGCTTCCTCAACCGATTTGTTAGCAAGTGTGCAAATGCAATTGATGTCATTCTTTTGGCTTTATTGTGGTACATTTGGAATTATAGAAATTTTTGGGTTTTCAATTTCATTATTATGAGCACTAATGATATAGCTAGTGAGGTCAAGTTTCATGCCTACCATCAACTTAATATTAGAGATAGAAAAGATGTTTCCTAGAATCTGGATACCTTGTGCATTGATCTCTCTACAGAATGTAAGAACAAGTTGTAACGTCTAGCTTCTTGTTAGCTTCATTTCATAAAACTTGTTGTTGTTCCAAAAAAGATGAAAAAAATTCATTTAATAAAACTTGTTCCTTGAATTGTATGAAAAACAACTTGATATGCTTTTAAAACGGAAATCATTGAATTTTATTTTGTAGTTTATCAATTACTAGAGGGAAAATGCATGTAATAAACACGGGGTGGTAATGACACCACTTAAAGTGGTGTCTACCGTATGTTTTTAACTGAATTTTTTGATCATTTTTACTGAAAAATCTTAGGAAACCACTAACAGGCATGAGTGACACCACAAACTCGGTAGTTGTTTACTTAGGATCGTTGGTCTAATTCAGAGCTGAACAATTACGAGGGTTGAATGATTTCGGATATCTAAATCATTAAGAATATTCATAGTGTTCGGTAAGGCTGTTGGTTGAATGAGAAAATTACCATTTTAACATTTTAACAAAAACAAAGAACATAGATGAACATTTCAACATAGATAAACAATTTCGGATGGTGATGTCAGCTGGACCACCACCGCATCATCGCCGGCGGTGTTGTCTTCGTAGCTACAACCCTTGATGTTGTCGCCGATAACGTTAGGGAGCTTAACGTCGGCGTTGGGGAGGGAGGTCATAACCTTGAGTGTGACGTCTGATGATGATGATGGTGGTGGTGGTGAGGATGACGATCAATGGTGGTGGTGGTGAGTACGGTGACTGTTCATGGTGGTGGTGAGGGAGGTGGCCGATGGTGGAGGCCGGTGGTGAAGGCGGTGATTGTGGTAGAGTGAGTGTTTCAAGAGGGTTATAGAAAAGTTGAAGGAGAGTATTGTTTAGAGAGAGAAGGGTAGTGTGTGTAATTTATTGCCACTAAATGGTTAAGACTTATATTTCTAGTAGAATCAATCAGATGGCGTCGGTCGATTCAGAAGCTTTAACTTGAGGAAAAAATATTAAAAAGGGAAAAGAAATTAAAAAGGGTAGTAGAATCAATCACATGTGGTTATTTCTTTTTTTAATTAATAAAATAAATGATAGATTAAAAGAAAAAAGAAAAAGAAAATAAAAAGGATGGTTTAGTCTTTTACCACACCAAATATGTTATCTTTTTGCCACCACAGAGACCTTTTGCACGAAAAAAAGTCCACAAAAATCGTGGACTTGGAATGTAATTTCGTGTAAACCATAGGGACCAAATCTGTAATTTACTCTAATAATAAAAAAGAATTCGGTGGTTAAACCGAAAATTGACGAAGATATGTTAACAGCCATAAGTTATTCAATCCATACCATTCTCGTCGATCGCCTTCCCAAACCCTATCCACTGTCACCGCCAGCGAGGTGCCCCGTGACCACATGAAAAAGGCGAATCTATTGTCGATTCATCTGTCTCCTTCTTGATTCCTGAGTCGTTCTTTTTAAATTGGTAATTTTCCCATTTCCTTTTCTGTTAATTGGTTTCATGAACTTGCCCTATCTGTTTTACGAAATTATGTAATTTTGCCCTATCTGTTGAAAATGTTGCATATATGTTTTTATGCGCAAAATGTATTCTCCAAAACACTTGCAGCTCCTAATGGTAGATATTCGTCATCACGTGTGTAAGGGTGGAAATGCTTCAAATAGCAATTATTTCCGCTGCTTCATAGTAGACACTTTGGCACTTACACAAGTGGTTGTATTGTTTTGTATCGACTAATCTCTTATCACATATAATTTCCATGAGTACATTGGTTCACCTAAAGCCTAAGTAAATAAAGGAATAGCCCTGAGTACGACACCTCAAAGATTTGAATCACAGAAGGTCTAAATTAAAAAACAACAGACCCACAAGACCCATGTATATTATGAGGTCAACCAAATTGAGACACACCACAACAAAATTAGTTTTACCTTGCTTCTTCTTCTTCACATACAGAGTCGGTTCACTTTTGCTTCTTTCAAATCCGCTCTTGGAAGTAGGGTCTGATTTGATGTACGATTCATGTGATGCTTGCTTAAGGCCATATAAGAGCTTTCTTTAATTGAATCCCTAGATAACACCTTTTATTTTAAACTACAAAAGGACATCAAAGCTGACCAAAACTAAACTAATACTAAAACAAAATCAACAAACAACATCAAACCTGATTAGTATAGTTAATCAAATAATCAAATGAGAAACTCATTGTATCAAAAGATGGATGAACTGCAAATAGATTCATAGAATTTATAGAATAAGATGATGGTTTATGGAACAACAAGATGAGTAGATTACTATATAGAAAATCTTGCTCTTTCCGTATTATAATCCAAACTTAAAAATCCAATTAAATTCCTACATAAAAACACAGACTCATCTAGGCATCTCTTTTGTTTTTCAATCCAATTTTACCCTTTGTTCTACAATCTACTGATTTCAGACTTCCGCCCCTACACAAAATTATCAATGCAATTGACAAACCTTTAATGCTTCCTGCAGTGTACAACCCTAAGCTAGTATCTCATGACTCATTCATCTTTGTTCATATTCCTTCTTTATGCAATATAATAAGGTCACCCAAAATACAACACACAACAAAAAAAGTCAACAGTGCAGGTGCCTATCGTATTTGAGCTGTACCAGGTCCCAAAAGAAAAGAAAATGGTTTACAAAACATTGCAAGTTCGGTCCATTTTTTAAAATATTCCGAATATCTTCCTTAAATTTGCATTTCATTACAATTCTAGTCCTTCTAACTAACGGTCTTAACATTTTAAAAAATAAAACGTGAAAATGCTTACAAATGCCAGGTTTACCCCTTCATTTGTCTTTTCATTAACTTGTCATTTCGCTAGATAATATGATTTATTATTATAAAAAAACAAAAACTTATAAAACCGGTTTTTTAAATATCTTCTTCATCACTTTGTTTTTCCCTAAGAGCACGGAAGAAAATGTTCCCCTCCCTCTCCATTTACCCTCTGTTAAAGACTTATGGTCAAATACACTTATGGGTTAAGGCCAATACCGGTCATTGTGGTCCAAGACGTAAATAAATGTATGTTAATATTGTGCATAAAATACAATATGAACTTTTACACTTCGATTTATAAAATTTATCTTTTATTGGGCTGGAAACATCAACCTTGTTAAAGTCATATACTACAAAGTTCCTTTTTCCTGTAAGCTAGTTTCATAATTATAGTCTTGTGTTGACTTCAAAGTCTTTGAACCAAAACTTAGGCCTACGACGTTTACATGTGCTAAGGGGACAAAGAATATAAGTTTTGTGGATATTAATCTTCCGTTGACTTGCCAGTCTTCCAATAATAAATGCATAGCAACCAACACGTGATGCTGTTATGCTCCAGGAAGAATGGTACTACACTGAAATAAATGAAATAATTTAATGAGCACGACAACCAGAAAGATGAGTATTTTTAATACAAATGTAGATTGATATCTTGTTATCGATGGTAAATCAATTAAGGGAGCATATTACTAAATTATTTACAGAAGTAAAGTATTGATTGTTTTTTTTTATAAAACAGTTCACTAGGTCTAATGTATATAAATAATAAATTTGGACAACTTTGACCCCGATTAGCCTATTTGACCCATTAGAAATAAAAAATGACTCAAGTCAATCCTTTTACTCCTACATGGGTTGGAATTATCACCTTTAAACCTTATTTATTTTCATGAAGAAGTAATTTAGAAGACCAAATGCTAGATTGTCAAATTTATTCGATTCATGTTCTTTCAAAGACTTATGGCAAAATACAGTTATGTCTGCCATGAGGAATAGACCATGCTAGGAACCACTTTTTTTGATCAAGAAAAACGAAAATTAGCCCACAACCAACTGGAAAGAGTACTACTTCGTGGATACAAACTGTCCATTGACTTCAAAGTCTTCCCTAGTAAACTTATCCATTGATTTCCTAGTCTCCCATGGCCATACGGAAATACCATTACAGCTGTGGGTGTAAGCCTAAAAGGTTTCATGATATCAAGTGTCATTTTTGACAGAAAAATACAGTTTTTGTTTTCATGTAATCAAGTTTCTGTAGATGTCAACACAAACGTTGCATCTTATACACATTAAAGATTGCGCTCTTTGCAACTAAAAGGAACAATAACCTTGAAGACATGACTTATATCATGCAACAATAGTTCTATTTAAATTTAATTAAAAATAAATATGGTCTGGAACCTAAAATCAAAAACTCTCCCAATTATTGGAACGCCTTTGAGCATATTTTTTTTTTTAAACTCTTTCCGAAGTCTGATATGTTATCACTGGTTCAACAAATTTAATTTGCCTATTGTATCAGGTGTCAACATTGTTAAAAGCCGCCTCATGAATATGAAGGACTTGATGGTACCTTCAAGAAGGAAAAAAATAATTTTAATTAGAAAGGTAATTTCTTGGACAAGTTGGAAGATATATTATGCTTTTATGTTCTAAAGTTGCTCACTAACTGAAACAATCTCAGTTTGTAGGTTCTTGGTTAAATGCGACAAATTTTATTGATATGTTTATAATAACATCACACTTTCATTTATTCGTATTACAAAATCGTACATTGAAGATTCTACCCAATTATACTAAAATGATCCAAATAATTTCATTGCTATTGTTGGGTGTTTTTTTCAAAGTATGTGAGGTCTACCATGAAACTAAATATATGGACCTCTTTGTTTAAGTTTTCTATTTATTGATAAAACAAAATTGTACTTTAAAAAATCTTCCCAATCATTGCAATATCATCCAAATACAAACAAATTTTCATTGCTATTATCGGGTAGTTTTTTTAAAGTATATTTGTCGTAATAATAAAATTTGAAAGCACAATGCTATAACCGGATACATATTTCAAAGTACAATACCTTAGTGAGAAAATTATTGAAAATACAATGTTGTAGTAGACCAACTCAAATGAAAGATGCTATAATACATGCATATAGAAAATTTGAAAGTGTAACACTATAAGTGGGCCCATCTAACGGTTTCACTTTTAGCCAAAGTTTTAGATTTTACCCCGTTAAACCGTTAAAAAATATATCTAGTGATCTACTTCCAAGTACATGGGTTGAATTTGTCATGTCTAAAACAACCGTGATGCATTTGACATGGTACTTGTTTAAAAAAAGGTAAGATGAAATTCTGAATATGAAGTTATGGATATTATCCTTATGGGCCTTGGCACATCACTTTGTTATTTATTAATGAAGAATATAAAAGCTTGTTTGTTGAATACTGTGTCATATTCGGTAAACAATTTAGGCCACATACAATTAACTATGCGATGGGGAATACTCATTTTGATAAAGAAAAAAAACAAAATTAGGTTACGACCACATACAAGAATTTCCAAGTCTTCCATGGCTTTATAAATCAAGCAGTTCCTTCATCATAGCAACCCATCACTTCATCTTAACAACCATCTTTCTACTTCAGTTTGTAAGAGTTACAGAAATAGTCCCTACAGTTCACAAAACATTGCAAGTTTGGTCCAGTTTTTAAAATATTCTCAATATAGTC
Organism: Cichorium intybus; assembly: GCA_023525715.1. Classification (NCBI taxonomy): domain Eukaryota; kingdom Viridiplantae; phylum Streptophyta; class Magnoliopsida; order Asterales; family Asteraceae; genus Cichorium; species Cichorium intybus. Next base: position 52,859,070 of record CM042010.1, on the reverse strand, counting down.
GTTAAATTTGCATTTCGTTACAAATTAACTAAGTCTAACACTGTTAAAAATAAAACATGAAATGCTTATAAATGCCCATTTTACCCCTTTATTTGTCTTTTTATTGAATTATCATTTTGCTAATAATAATATCCGGTATTATCATTAAAAACAAAAACTCATAAATCTTTTTATTTATAACTATCTTTTTATTTATACCACTCGTTGTGGTCCAGGACATAAATAAATGTATGTTATATTGTGCATGAAATACAATATGAATTTTTAGACTTAGAATTATAAAATTTATCTTTTATTGGGCTGGAAATATCAACCTTCTTAAAGTCATACTCAAAAATTTCTTTTTTCCTGCAAGCTAGTTTCATAATTATAGCATTGTATTGACTTAAAGTCTTTGAATGAAAACATAGCCCTAAGACATTTGCATGTGCTAAGGGGACAAAGAATATAAGTTTGTGGATATCAATCTTTTGTTGACTTCCAAGTCTTCCAAGGTTGTTTTCTATGTATACTTTTAAGAAATGCATTGTATCCAACAATCTCTGAAGTGGTAATTAGGAAACCAGTCGATTAGATTATTCATGAAAAGACTGAAATACCCTTTATACTCCCTCTTTGAATCATCCCTATCTTTTATACTCTTCCTCTGTTTTCTAATTGTCTAACTTTTATTCATGAAAAGACCAAAATGCCCTTGCTTCCTTCTTTTAGCAGATGTGTGAATAATTGGAGGATTCGTAACACACAACCACAATGCATCTGACAGACTACATTTTTATAGAAAGCTGAATTGAAATTTTGAATATAAAGTTACAGAAATTATGCTTATGGTCCCTGACACATCAACTTTGTTAATCATTAACAAAAAAAAATTCTAATATATCTTTGATTTCTCGGAAATGTAAATGCTTGTTTGTTGAATTCTGTGTTTTATTCAATATATATATATATATATATATATATATATATATATATATATATATATATATATATATATATATATATATATATATATATATATATATATATATATATATATATAAAGTTCTGGTAAAATAGAATTGTGTATGCAATGGGGAGTAGACTTGACTGTAATCAAGAGAAAAAGAAAGTTAGGCTATAGGGGTAGGACCACAATAATACAAGTCCTTTAGTGACTTCAACGTCCTTGAATGGAATATTATTTTGCATTGACTTCCAAGTCTTCTAAGGTTGCTTTCTATCTCTTGTTTTATACATGCATTGCTATCTTGACTCTTGATTACCATTTTCTTCAAACCAAACAACACGTTTTGCTCTTGGAAGAATGGAATCACAAGGAAATGAACAAAGTAGTTTAATGAGTATGACAATAAGATGGATGATTATCATTTTGCTATTATGTTTGGTTGGTTTGTATGATCAAAATGAATTATTCAGGCAGTTTGTTTAGTTTGTATCTATAGATGTTCAATCGAATTATATAAAATAAATAACAACACTGTCATCAATGTTAATTTGAATTTATTGATAATGATAGAAAATTTATCATAGAACATACTTTTTTAATCTGATAATTTAGTTTCTATCATTTCCTATCATCGGAGTTTCTTTCCATCGACTTAAACAAGAAAACACAAATCAATGTTGTATTTCTATTTTTCTTATAAGTTCAATAGTGGGTTTTATAAAAACTTTCTAGCACAAAGACAGATGAATATCTGATTTTAGTTTGTAAATAACTTAAGGGAACTTATTACAAAATTATTTACAAAAATAAAACAGTTGAATTCATATTTTGTTATTAACTTGCATTCTGTTTGTTTAAAATCTTTCTGAAGTCTGATATATTATTATAGATTGATTAACAAATTTAACATGTCTATTGTATCAGGTCACAACATTGTTAAAAGCTAGCTCTGGAATTTGAAGGACATGGTGTTAGCTTCAAGAAGGCAAAATTCATTTTAATTGGAAAGGTAATTTCTTAGATAAGCTGCAAGATATATTATAACTATTATTTTCTAAATCCGCTTATTAGTGGGCTTTGATAAATTCCTCATTTTGACTATAATACTCGACATGATTGTTGGTAATGCACAAATCTAGCTATTTGAAACATTCTCATTTTGGTAGCTTTTTGTTTACAACTATACGGGTTAAATGCAATAAATAGCGACTTGCTTTCATTGATCTGTTTATTATAACTTCATACCTTCATTTCTTTCGGTTTCAAATTTTTTTGAAAGTCTACCCAGTTTCAGCAGCATCCTCCGAATACAAAGCAATTTTTGTTGTTATGATTGGGTAGTTTTACAAAATATAATGTCTTAATTAGAATATATTTTGACAGTACAGTGCTATAATTGGGTATATTTTTTAAACTAGAATAGGATAATAAGAAAAATATTGCAAATACAATGTTGTAGTAGAACAAATGAAAGTAAGATGCTATAATACACACATAAGTGAAAATTACCGTGTCGTTCAATTCATGCTTATGAAAAATAGACTTAAAATTATAAAACTTGCCTTTTTTGGGCTGGGAATAATAAAAAATTCTTTTCCTACAAGTTAGTTATATAAACTTCTAAACGTAAAAATCAAGTTAATAGCTTTGTGTTGACTTCAAATTCTTTATGAAAAGTTGAGGGTTAAGACATTTACATGTGGAGTGGGGACTAAAGAAATATAAGTTTTTGGATAATAATTTTCCACTGACTTCCAAGTCTTCAAAGGTGGCTTTCTATTAATTGTTTTATAAATGCATTACTGTCTTGATTGCTACTTTCTTCACACCAAATAACACGTATGGTCTTGGGAAAATAATATCACAATGAATGAGATAACAATAACATAGATCATTATCATTGACTTGTTGACTCTTGGGACCCCTCCAATGCTGCAATTAGCTCCAAATCAGACTTGGGATTTATATTTATATTTCTATCAATAATGATAACAATTAATAGAAACTAGAAAGTAACAAAATGGAAAAGAAATCAGGGGTAAAAATGTCATTTTACAAGGGTTTAATGACTTATTTTTAATGGTGTTAGACAAAAGGACTAAATCTGTAACAAAATGCGAACATAGGAATGATGTTGGGAAAATGTTAAAAATAGGACCAAACTTGCATGTTCTTGTAAACCACAAGGCCAATTTCTGTAATTTACTTTTAAATATTAACTAACAACATTGTGATCAAATACACCTACAAGTTAAGTTATTCAATTTATATTTTGTTAAAGACTTGTGGTCAAATACACCTACAAGTTAAGGGCAATACCGGTCATTGTGGTCCAAGTCATAAATAATTGTACTTTAATATTGTGTATAAAAGACTCTGAAATTTTAAATTTACAATTAAAAAAATTATCTTTTCTGGAAACGTCAACCTTGTTAAAGTGAAATAATCAGAAATTCCTTTTTCCTGCAAGTTAGACGTTAGTTTCACAATTATAGCTTTGTGTTGACTTCAAAGTCTTTGAATAAAGACATAGGCCTAAGACATTTGCATGTGCTAAGGGGACCACAAGAATATAAATATGTGGATATCAATTTTCCATTGACTTCCAAGTCTTCAAAGGTTGCTTTCAATATATACTTTTAATAAATGCATTGTTCTACTTTTAATAAAAGAATAGACTAGGCCAGAAAGATTACTATTTTGTGGATACAAACTGGCTATTGACTTCCAAGTCTTCCCTGGTAATAAGTAAATACCATTACAGCTGTGAGTGTAAAAGGTTCCATGATATCAAGTGTCATTTTTGACAGAAAAATACAATGTTTGGTTTCATGTAATTAACTTTATGTAGATGTCAAACACAAATGTTGCATTTTATACACATTAAAGATTGCACTTATTGCAACTAAAATGAATAACAACCTTGAAGACATGAGTTCTAACATGTAACAATTGTTTTATTTAAATTTACTCAATATGGTTTGGAACCTGAAATCAATATCTCTCCCAAATGTGTCTCTGAGAATATCTTGCCCGTTTATCCGAACGCCTTTTATCAGTCTTTTTGTTAAAACTCTTTCCTAAGTCTGATATGTTATTGGTGGCTCATGGAATTTAATTTGGCTATTGTATCAGGTGTGAACATTGTTAAAAGCCAGCTCATGAATATGAAGGACTTGATGGTAGCTTCAAGAGCGCAAAAAATCAATTTAATTGGGAAGGTAATTTCTTGGATAAGTTGCAAGATATATTATGGCTTTTATGTTGTAAAGTTGCTTGTTAGTTAGCTAACTGAGTCATTCTCATTTTGTAAGCTCTTGGTTAAAAGCGATAAGTTTCATTGATTTGATTATAATAACATCATACTTTCATTTCTTCGTATTACAAAATTGTACGTTGAAAACTCGACCCAATCATAGTAAAAATAATTTTATTGCTATTGTTGAGTGGTTTTTTCAAAGTATGTGATGTCTACCATGAAACTAAGTATATGGACCTCTTTGTTTTAGTTTTCTATTTAATGATAAAACAAAATTGCACTTTAAAAAATCTTCCCAATCATCGCAATATCATCCAAATACAAAGAAATTTCCATTGCTATTATTGGGTAGTTTTTTTCAAAGTATAGTGTCTTGGTAATAATAAAATTTGAAAGTACAATGCTATAACTGGATACATTTTTCAAAGTACAATACCTTAGTGAGAATTATTGAAAATACAGTGTTATAGTAGACTATATCCAATGAAAGATGCTATAAGACATGCATATAGAAAATCTGAAAGTGTAAAGCTATAACTGACCCATCTAATAGTTTCACTTATAGCCAAAGTTTTAGATTTTACCCATTAAACCGTTTGAAAATATATATACCTATTGATCCACTTCCAAGTACATGGGTTGAATATGTCATGTGTAAAACAGTTGTAATGCAAGAAAAAAACAAAATTAGGTTAGGATCACATACAAGAATTTCCAAGTCTTGCTTGGCTTTATAAATCAAGCAGTTCCTTCATCATAGCAACCCATCACTTCATCTTAACAACCATCTTTCTACTTCAGTTTTTCTTTTTCAAATCTCTAAACTGTGTTAGGTTGATAATGGGAAATCAGAGGGGTTTGGGGCTCCATCTCATGTTCGTATGTATTTTTTTGTTTACAGCCACATATACTTGTTTGGGTGATGGAAATAGCAGTTTGGGTGTCGTTTGTTCTCAGAAAGAACGACTTGCTCTTCTCAACTTCAAAGACAGTGTTGAAGATCGTTCTGGAATGTTGTCATCATGGGTTGGGGATGATTGTTGTCTGTGGGAAGGAATCCATTGTGATGGTGACACTGGAAAGGTAGAAACCCTTCATCTCAGAGGATGTTGGGAATCTGAAGAATGGTATGATCAGAGGTGCTACTTAATTGGCAAGGAGGTGAGCTCTTCTTTGGCAGAGTTGAGGCATCTGAAACACTTGGACTTAAGTGGGAATTATTTTGGATTGATCCATATTCCTGAGTTCATTGGATCCTTCAAACACCTCACCTACCTCAATCTCTCTCAAGCTACTGTCCAAGGTATTATTCCTCCCCACATTGGAAATCTTTCTAATTTAAAGGTTCTTGATCTCAGTTCAAATTATGGGCTGATGGCAGACGATATGGCATGGACTTCCGGCCTTTCGTCACTTGAGCATCTGGACTTGAGTTGGGTTGATCTTAGCCGAGTGCAGAACTTGGACATGGTGTTTTCCAAGATGTCTTCGTTGAAAGAGTTAAGTTTGTCAGGTTGTGAGCTTTCCAATGCTGATGTTGGTCCTTTTCTTAATTCTACTCCAATACTTCCCAACATCAAACACCTCGATCTTAGTCACAATTATTTCAAAGGATCAATCCCTGGCTTTTTTCAAAACATGTCATCCCTGATATTCTTGGATCTTTCACGGTTTGATCTTAGTTTGGCATGGAACTTTGCGAACCTTTTAAGCACGATACCTTCCTTATCAGACCTGCATTTGTCAGATTGTGGGCTTGATAAGACTCATCTATCTTCCCCTCTTCTTAATTTCAGCACACTTTCTAACATCCAACACTTGGATCTCAGCCAAAATTCAATTGAAGGCACATTTCCGTCTATTTTCACAAACATGACCTCCCTAAGAGTCCTTGACCTCTCAGGAAACATGCTGAATTCAAAAGTTCCTGTTGTACCTAACCTTCTAGATCTTGATCTTTCCTATAACCAGTTTACGCAGATTGTGGATGTTGGAATCTGGAGACAGTGTCACCTGAAAAAGTTGCATGCATCAGACAATGAATTTGATCTGGAAATGATCAATTCACCAAAAAACGGATCAGAGTGCCCCCACTATGCTTTGGAATGGTTGGATCTAAGTAGGTCTTCAAATGGTACAATTCCAGAACAGCTTGGAAAACTGACCAATTTAAGAGGGATAGATCTGTCATTGAGCGAATTAATGGGCCCAATTCCTGAATCTCTAGGAAGACTAACATATTTACAAGTGTTAGATCTTTCTGATAACCAGTTAACCGGTCCCATTCCTACATTCCTTGGAAATCTTTCAAAACTTGACCTTTCTTCTAATCAATTGAATGGTTCAATTCCAGAATCCATTGGAAATTCAGCAGCTTTAACATATTTGGTTCTAAGATATAACTGGTTAACAGGTCCCATTCCTGCATTCCTTGGAAATCTTTCCAAACTTGACCTTTCTTTTAATCCATTGAATGGTTCAATTCCAGAATCCATTGGAAATCTAGCAGCTTTAACATATTTGGATCTAAGTTCCAATTGGTTAACGGGTCCCATCCCAACATCAATTGGGCAACTTGCCAAACTCCATTTTCTATATTTCTCTAACAATTCTTTAGAAGGAGTAGTTATTGAAGCCCATTTTGCTAACCTTTCGAAGTTGTGGCACTTGGATGCTTCTTTGAACACCAAGTTGAAATTCAATGTTTCACGTGACTGGATGCCTCCATTCCAATTGGTAGAACTTCAACTCCGTTCTTGTAATATCATAAATGGATTCCCGCAGTGGCTTCGAAATCAAAGGAAACTTGGTGTGTTGGACTTGTCCAACACTACAATTTCAGGACCGCTGCCCACTTGGTTGCAGAAGATGCCCATCATTCCTTACTTAGATCTCTCTCACAACAATCTCAACGGACCTTTGACAAACCTTCCTAATGGGGCAACTAATGGTTGGTATGAAGGCAATTTTAATGTATTATTTCTGGAAAATAACTTTTTCAATGAGTCAATTCCGAGGTTATTATGCAGAAGGACAGATCTCGAATATCTTGATCTTTCTAAAAATATGTTAACCGGTAAAATTCCCAAGTGTCTTGAGAATCTACAACATTTGATGGCCATGATACTTAGCTCAAATCAGCTATCCGGTCTCATTCCAAGTTCGATAGCTCTTAGTTCCTTGATTTGGTTACAACTGAATAAAAACAACTTTGTTGGTGAACTTCCACGGGAATTAGGGAATATACAAGAATTAAGTATCTTAGATGTGGGTGATAATGAATTGTCTGGAAACATACCGGAATGGGTCGGAGTAAATCTTACAAATTTGGTAGTTCTAAGGTTACACAATAACAACTTTACCGGGTTGGTAGTTCTAAGGTTACACAATAACAACTTTACCGGAAGAATTCCAGAGTCTTTGTGCAAAGCTTCAAATCTTCAAATTTTGGATGTTGCACACAACAACTTAAAGGGACATATCCCTCGTTGTCTAGGACAGTTGAATGCCATTTTTAATGGTAGCATATCTGGGCGTAGTAATTTCACCTTCAACATTGATCAGGTCATGAAAGGTGTTGATCTTGAATATACAAGAACTTGGTATATGGTTTATAACATGGACCTTTCAAGCAATAAACTTGTTGGTGAAATACCAGTTGAGCTGACTGCACTTGCTATGCTGGTGGGTCTCAACTTGTCTAATAATCATCTCATTGGGGGTATTCCAGACAGCATTGGAAACATGATTAACTTAGAATCTCTGGATTTATCTGGAAACAAGTTGACCGGGGCGATCCCTCCAAGCATGACAGCTTTGACCTTTTTGAGTCATTTGAATTTGTCACAAAACAACTTGTCGGGACGAATTCCAACAGGAAGGCAACTGCAGACCCTGGATGATCCATCGATATATGCTGGGAATACAGATCTATGTGGACCTCCATTGACCAAAAATTGCTCAAATCCAGAAGACTCAACAACAACCACCAAGAAGAAACACGGAGCGGCTGATGAGCAGACGGAGGTATGGTTATTTTATGTGGACATAATTTGTGGTTTTGCAACAGGGTTTTGGGGTATTATTGGAGTTCTGTTGTTCAAGAGACAGTGGAGACAGAAGCTTTTCATGTTTGCTGAGGAAACCATGGACAGGATATATGTTGCAGTCATGATAAGAGTTGCCAAGTTCAAGAGAGGAAGAGAAGCAGCATAGATCCTTTGGAATCCATGGTTATTATAATACCACTATGGTGCTTTTTTATACTAGTATTTCTATTTTATATCTGTAAACGGATGCTGTTTAAGGTGTTCAATTTAAAATTTTTGTTGAATTTGGTATTTATACAAGAACAAATTGTTAGTTTGATTGCTATGGATTTCAACATGAAATACTGCTTATGCTCACAGAAAGTCCTGCTTTTCATGTACATGGCTCCAAATAAGAAGCAGGTAATCGACTCATTATGTATATCTTGGTTAAACTTTTTGTGGTTCTGCTTGGGACACTTGATCTCCTAACATTTGATGGTCTTTTTCAGATGGTACAAGAAAATTCATATTAAGGGGCAAGATTAAAACAGACTACTTAAAAAATAAAGGTGGTATCGGTCATCACACAGACTGCAGCTAAAATCTCAAATATTACCACCCTTGGTGCAACATCCAATCTAGACTCCACAGAACCCGTAACACCAGGAGCTCCAGGTCTGAAATAAAAGCTTCTGAAAAGTCAAATGTTAAAGACTCGTAATAAAAGTCAACCTGAAGAATAGTCAAATGTCAAGCAGCTAGAAGAATAGGATGAAAGATTTTGATGGTTAAAAAAAGTGGTTATCATATGTACTTTTTTTTCTCTATAGACTTGTAAATGCTAGAAGACGGCTTTGATTCATTTATGTGGATAGTGATTGTAAACATGACGTGTAGTTTTGTGTTTGTATATACTTTTTTGCATTTTGTCTTTTTGGGAAACAATAATAGATTGTTTTGAAACCATGGAGATTTCTAAAGAATTGCAATATTTTGGAACTAAGTTGTACATTGTTTGACATGTATTAGATGGGGACCGAGACTAATGTTAATGAGACAATTGTAACCGTTGTCCTACCCAAAAAAATATACTCGTTCTTGATCTCTAGAGACCTAGATCAACAAACAACAAGAAACATCAACAAACTTGAACCCGAGTAGGACTCTAGCAAGCCTTTTACAAGTTTAGAGATGTCAAGTACCTGGTTATGAAATCACACTCGGTTATATGTTGTCACGATGTGAAAATATGATGCCTATAAATTCACTTAATATGTTTTATGAGAAACATGTATCGAGTATGATATGCTACATGTATGAATGAAGATTATTATTATTATACTATTTTGCAAAAGCCATATTTTTACGATTATGTATGCAATATATGGCTGTGGTAGATTCAATAATTTCATTTTTCTGTATTGGTGACCATATCATTATATGATAGGTCGGGTTAACATGTTTAAAATCGGATCAGTCGGGTTCCCTTCTAATCATTTTGTGATTGCAACTTCTAAACATTTTCTTAGGATTGTTTGTCACATGCATATTTTTTATGGGGCCAAAGAGAAAATCTATCACCTAAATCATGTTGCCTTTTAAGATTATGCGCAGATGATAGCAATGATTCCAGAATTGGATAAAGAAATATACCTTCATTTGGTCTAGAATACTATTGGTTCATCAACTTGATTGAATTGTTTTTCACGAAATAATGAACATGCTAATAAACACACCCATTTGTACCTAGACAATCAAGTTATAAAATTAGCATAATGTACACTCTTTATATCAACAGATAAACGTTTTAAAATTTCATTCTCGACATATTTCATACCCAGTATTTTCTGAAAAATGGTGAATAACTTGTGTTTGGTTGTAGCTAAGATTTCAAATAAAACAAAATTAGTATTTGGCGAGGTTGTAAAATTCGCTTGACGGTAATTGGCAGTTGAGTAGGGTTAAGAGATTAATTGGATTAATCGGGGATTAGTCGGGGATTAATCGGAGACCCTAAATTATAAACAAATTCATTTAAAAATATATAAATATAACCAAATAGAAAAGTTTGATTCATTTTATTCCGAGATACACATCAAAGATTACATTTGTTTATTTTTATTCTTTAACATTGATTCTTTTTCCAGTTTTCTTGAGTTATTAGAGAGTGCTTGTGTCGTCATTAAAAATAAATAAAATAAATGCAAAATAAAAAAAATGAAAAATGACCGTCAAGACCGACTAATCGGCCGCCATAGCCGATATTTGACCGATATTTGCAGCAAACCATCAAGCTGACCGATTAGGCCTAATAGTAATCGGTTGAAGATCGCCAAGCTATTAATCGCCGATTAATCGGCCGCCAAGGCCGATCTCTACAACACTGGTATTTGGACGATGTTGCTATAATAAGATTATAATTTTGGAAACTAGAATGTTGTAATAAGAAGAAATGAAAGTAGGATGCTATAATAAACAAATCAATGGAAGTAAGTTGCTATTTCTTGCATTTAACCTTGTTAACAAATGAAGAAAAATAAGTGATGTATATTATAACTTCTGATGTTACCCAAACGAAGCATAGTTGGCCCTAATTCATCTTCCTCGGTTAGACATCATATCATCTCCAAACTCCTATGAGCTTGACACAAAAAAGAAAAAAATTGAATCAAAAATCATATTTTTATTCAAAGGCACTTACCAATTGCAAAACAATTAAATAAAATAAAGGAATCATAACATAATAAAAACCCAAATAGAAAAAAAAATTCTTCATATTGAAATTTTAATAGTTTTTATTAGGGGTGGCAAAAAGTCCCAACGGATCCTAATTCCGTTAGGGGGGGGCATTTTTTTTCAAAAATTTGGGAATGGGAGCAGGGGTAGGGGCAGGGTTGGATTTCACTCTTGTTTGATTTTCGACGTTGGGGGGCGGGAGCAAGCAGTTTCGTCCTGAAACACTCGTGGGGGCCCGTTAGTATATAAATAAACTAAGGCAAAATGTCACTGTAACCCAACCAACTATTGGTTGTTGGTCTAAAAGGTTCCTAAAGTTTTTTTTGCCTTTTAGGGGAACAAAGTCCATTTTTACCTGTTCATTAAGTCCTCTTAGCAGGTTTATTAGGAAAAATGACATTGTAGCCATATCAACTTTCATTTTTTGTTCTAAATAGTCCCTAAACTTATTTTTTAGTTTACAATGACGAAGATGGAGGTTATAACTGTAGAGGGGTGCTAAAAGTTTACGGTGACGACTCTATATAGCGATCCAGTGAACAAAGTCATGGGTCAAGCACAACCACCACCCCTTAGGATTGGAGCCACTTCACGGAAGTTAAGCCGTCCTCCACCGCTAATGGAAGGCGGTTCTCAAGGGCTAAACGATAATTATGGGCTACAATTACAGCTAGTAAAGCTAGAGCCAGTTTGAAATAGTAGTTTTGACAGTTGGGTCATGTACGTGAACCAATGAAAAAACCACCACCATAAGTGTAGCGAATGTTGTTTGTTTGGTCAAACAGGACGGCTTTCCAGAGAGGACCGAACCATTGTCATAGACACGAACTTGAAAGCTTGATTCACTGGATTTCCATATAGAGCCATCAATGTAAACTTTGAGCATCGTTGGACAATTATCAACCTCCATCTTCGCCATTGTAAATTGAAAAATAAGTTTAGAGACTGTTTAAAACAAAAAATGAAAGTTGATAAGGCTACAATGTCATTTCTCCAAACTTTTAACCTGGAAAACTGCTGAGAGGACTTAATGAACAGGTAAAAATAGAATTTGTTCCCCTAAAAGACAAAAAAAACTTTAGGGACCTTTTAGACCAACAACCAATAGTTGGTTGGGCTACAGTGACATTTTGCCAAATCATAAGTATAATAAATATATTATTAAATTATTAGTGGTTTCGGGTCGTGATCGAGGGAAAACATTGTTTTTTTTTTGTCTCAAATGGGAAAACGAGGGCGGGAGCGAGGCTAATTTCAGTATTCCGGGGTGAGTTCAAGGGCTAGGAAATGAGGAAATTCGGGACCGCGGTCGGGATGGGGAAGCGAGGGAATTCGGGGGCGGGGAGCCTATTTCCGGTCTCGTTTGTTCCCGTTGCCATCCGTAGTTCCTATTATTGTTCTTTCTTACTATTAAAGTGAATTATAGTCGGTGAAATTTAATAAAAGATGTAAAAGATCTTACTATTCATGTACGGAAATAAGTATCTAGGCCTTTTCAAATATGTTGACGCCTTTCCACCATTTACTGAACTAAAGAAATGAATCTTCCTTGCAATCCGTTTGTAACCAAGCACAAGTAATCCATCTAATATTGTAGGCATTAAAACAAAGTTAAATGCAAGAAATAGCAACAATTAATTTTTATAGTTTATTACAACATTTTACTTTAATTTTATTTTACAACAAAATTGTAATTTTTGTTATTAAGATATTCTACTTTAAAATTGTTACCTAGTTATAGCATTGTACTTTGATTTATTTTCTTATTAGGACATAATACTTTTAAACAAATTTATCCACTTATAGCAAATTGAAATTTGCTTTGTATTTGGTTTAACGAATATAAATTTCAAAATACAATGCTACTATAAGGAGAAATGAAAGTAAGATGCTATTATATACAAATGAATAAAAGTATATATATTGTTATTTCTTGCGTTTAACCCTAAAAAAATTAGTACAGCAAAGATAACTTATAAATATACAAAAAAGTATATACCATTTGGAGCTTGATATAGAAATACATATTATTTCCTATCATGTTTTCTAATGATTTTATTTATTGAAGTTATATATCCCAAAAAACAAGCAAGTCATGTAGGCTCCTTTTTGAATGGTATATTCATAAAATACTTTTTCAATTCTTAAGATGATATGAAAAAGTTGCCATACATAAAAGTTCATGATAATTGATGATAAGTATGCTTGATGAGCAAGACATGCTATGTCTCCATAAATAAAATAATTTGTATTACGTGGACATAATTTGTGGTTTTGCAACAGGGTTTTGGTGTGTTATTGGAGTTCTGTTGTTTAAGAGATAGTGGAGTCAGAAAGCTCTTCATGTTTGCCGAGGAAACCATGGAAAAGATATATGGTACAGTTGTGGTAAGAGTTTCTAAGATCAAGTGAGGAAGAGAAGCAGCATAGATCCTTTGGAATCCATGGGTATTATACTTTTTGATACCACTATGGTTCTTTTTTATACTAGTAGTATTTTATAAATGTAATACGGATGTGTTCAAGGTGTCAAATTTGATTATTTTTTTACTTGGTATTTATACAAGATCAAGTTAGTTTTTATTGCTATGATTTTCAACATGAAATACTGCTTCTATTCTCACAAAAATTGCTTTTAATGTTAATGGATCCAAATAAGAACCAAATAATCTCAACTCATTATGTATTTCTTGGTTGAACTTTTTCTGGTTCTTCTTGGGATACTTGATCCTCTAACATTTGATGGTTCTTTCAGATGGTACAAGAAAGAAGCATATTAGAGGACAATATTAAAATGGACTACTTAAGAAAATAAAGATGGTATTAGTCATTACACTCAACCCCAACTAAAATCTCAAATGTCACCCGCCCTTATGAAAGATGCCTAACATCCAATCTAGACTCCACATAACCCGTCTAAAAAGTTAAATGTTAAAGACTCTTCAAAAAAGCCAAGAACAATCAAAGGTCAAGCAGCTAGAAGTAAAGGACTTCTAGATGAAAGATTCTGATGGTTAAAAAAGTAGTTAAATTTGTACTATTTTTTTCTCTATAGACTTGTAAATGCATTCATTTTTGTGGATAATGATTGTATAGATTAAACAGGACACTTGTAGTTATGTGTATGTATACAATTTTTTCTTTTTGTTTTTTTTGGGAAACAAAAATACATTGTTATGAAACCATGGTGATTTTTATAGAATTACATAGCTTTGAAACTATGACATGTATATTGTTTGGCATGTATTATATGAGGATCGAGACTAATGTTAATGATACAATTGTAACTGTGTATCCTACGTAAAAATATAGAATAAGATGGGACAGAGACTCATTCTTGATCTCTAGTGACCGCAGATCAACAAACAGGAAATGTCAACAAAATTGAACCTGGGAGGGCAGGATAGTAGCAAGCATTTTACATGTTTAGAGTGGTCATAATTGACATTCAGTTATAAAATCACTATTAGTTGTACGTTGAACATATTATGTCTATAAGTTCATTCATTATGTTTCATGAAAAACTTACATCGAGTATGTATATAGTACCTACATCATCATCATCATCATCATCATCATCCTCGTTGTCGTCGTTGTACTCGTCGTTATTATTATTATTATTGTTACTATTATTATTATTATTATTATTGTTATTTTGAAAAAGCCATATTTTAAGATTATGTATGAGGTATGTGACCGGTAGATTCAATATTTTCCATTTTTCTACAATGGTGACCTAGTCATTTTATAAAATTATTATTCTTATTATTTTGCAAAAGCCATATTATGAGATTATGTATGAGGTACGTGACCGTTAGTTCAATATTTTCTATTTTTCTACAATGGTGACCTTGCCATTATATATAATCAGGTTGGGTTAACATATTTAAAATTGAGCTAGTCAACTTGCCCTTTAAACTTTTTGTGATTACAACCGATAAACATTTTCGTAGGAATGTTTGTCACATACATTATTTTTGTAGGGACTAAAGAGAAAATTTATCAGCTAACTCATGTTGCTTTCTAAGCTTATATACAAATAATACTAATGATTATAAATTTGCATAAAGAATATAACTTCATTTGGTTTAGAATATCATGTGGGCCCAAAGTAAATAAAAACAACACTAAGGGGATGTATGGCTTTATAGATTTCAAAGGATTAAAGGTATTCGATTTCAAAATCAATAAAATCCTATGTTTGGTTATAGAAGTTGGAGGTTTTATAATTCTAGGATCATTAATAAATCATTCTAAAAAACATTTTCCACACCAAGAATATTAAAAAACATCTCATAAGGTTTTACTTTTTAGAGTAATAATAAAATGGCAAAATGGCTTTTATTCATCTTTCGGTTTTCCATCACCATCTTTATCTTGACATCACCAAAGAGACAATGCATTATCTTAGTTTGGCAGCATCACCACCGGCCTTGAAAACCATCTCTCCTTCTCGATTCCTGAGTTATTGTTTTTCAGTTGGTAGTTTTCCCATTCCCTTTTTAGTTTGAGCTAATTTTATTGGTTTCATCAACTTGAGCTATTTATTTTTTTACAAAATCATAAACATGCTACAAAACATACCAATAGACCTGTAAGATAATCAAGTTATAAATTTACCATTGTTGAATTTTATAAATGTACACTCTTTATAAACAGATAAACATTTAAATTTCATTCTCAACATATTTTAAACCCACTATTTCATGAAAAGTGGTGAACAACTTATGGTTGGTTGTAGCTGAAATATCAAGCAAAACAAAATTTGTATTAATAAGATTGAGTCTGCCCGGTTATAGCAGTGCAATTTGACAGAAAAAATTCTTCCATTGGGGACCAAAAGAATATAAGTATGTGGATATCAATCTTCCATTGACTTCCAAGTATTCAAAGGTTGCTTTCAATATATACTTTTAATAAATGCATTGTTATACTTTTAATAAAAGAATAGACTAGGCCAGAAAGATTAGTATTTTGTAGATACAAACTGGCCATTGACTTCCAAGTCTTCCCTGGTAATAAGTAAATACCATTACAGCTATGAGTGTAAGCCTAAAAGGTTTCAAGATATCAAGTGCCATTTGACAGAAAAATACAGTTTTTGTTTTCATGCAATCAACTTTCTATAGATGTCAAAACAAATGTTGCATCTTATACACATTAAAGATTGCCCTTGTTGCAACTAAAATGAATAATAACCTTGAAGACATGAGTTCTAGCATGCAACAATTGTTTTATTTAAATATAATCAATACGCGTTTATCGGAACGCCTTTTAGCAGTCTTTTTGTTAAAACTCTTTCTAAATCTGATATGCTACTGGTGGTTCAACAAATTTAATTTGGCTATTGTATCAGGTGTGAACATTGTTAAAACTAGCTCATGAATATGAAGGACTTGATGGTAGCTTCAAGAGTGCAAAAAATCATTTTAATCGGAAAGATAATTTCTTGGATAAGTTGCAAGATGTATTATGGCTTTTATGTTCTAAAGTTGCGTGTTAGTTAGCTAACTGAGTCATTCTCATTTTGTAGGCTCTTGGTTAAAAGCGATAAGTTTCATCGACTTGAATTGCGTAAATGTACTCTGAAAATTCTACCCAGTCATAGTTAAATGATCTGAATAATTTTCATTGCTATTGTTGGGTGGTTTTTTCAAAGTATGTGAGGTCTACCATGAAACTAAGTATATGGAGCTCTTTGTTTTAGTTTTCTATTGAATGATAAAACAAAATTGTACTTTAAAAAATCTCCCCAATCATTGCAATACCATCCAAATACAAATATGTTTTCGTTGCTATTATTGGGTTGTTTTTTCAAAGTATAATGTCTTGGTAATAATAAAATTTGAAAGTACAATGCTATAACCGGATTCATTTTTCAAAGTACAATACCTTAGTGAGAAAGTTATTGAGAATACAATGTTGTAGTAGACCAAACTAAATGAAAGATGCTATAATACATGCAGATAACCTTGGTAATTGTATTATGTTAATTACAGAAATTACACCTTATATTTATAGATAAACTAATTACATATTACACCCTGTAATATATTATAACTGTCTAATACATGCATATATAAAATCTGAAAGTGTAATGCAATAACTGGGCCCATCTAACAGTTTCACTTTTAGCCAAAGTTTTAGATTTAACAGTTAAACCGTTTATATATATATATATATATATATATATATATATATATATATATATATATATATATATATATATATATATATATATATATATATATAGGGTTAGGATCCGGTAGGAACCCAAAATCCGGTAGGAACCGCGAGAACTCTTCTCATCCAATCATTCTCATAAGGGCAATAACGTCAAAACATCTTCCTTCGACGTGACGCAATCACGTGCGACGCACGTCCACGGAACGAAATACGAACTAGAGGATTTAAGTGGGTTTTTTAAGTGGGTTTTTTTTTTCAACTTAATTTAAGTGGTTTTTTTTTCGTTTTTTTTTTGTTTTTTTATTTTTTTATTTTTTATTATTTATTTATTTTTTTTCAAAAAAAATATTTTTTTTTTCAATTTTTTTTATTTTCGATTATACTCGGTTTTTAGTGTTTTATTTTTTAATTTTTTTTTAATTTTTTTAATTTTTTATTATTTTTTTAATGCTACAGTACTCTATTTTTGTTTTTTTATTTTTTTTGTTTTTTTTTCTTTTTTTAATGTATATTTTTTAATTTTTAATATTGCTTAATCTTAATTTTAACGGTTTTTTTGGTATCTTTAATCTAATTATTTTGGATCATGATATTTTTAATATAACATTTTGGATCATGTATTTTTGAATCATAACATTTTGGATCGTAGTTTTTTTGCATCTTGGATCATAATTTTTGAATCATTTTGTCGTTGTTTGTTTTTTTAATTCGTTTTGAATCATAACGGGTTTTGGATCTTGGATCATAACGAATGTTGAATCTTGGATCATAATTGAATCTTGGATCATAAGTTTTGAATCATAAAACATATTTTGGTTTTAATATTTTTGAATCATGTATATTTTTTTGTTATTTTGATGAGTTTTTACTTAAAAATATAAAAATAAACATGAAAAAAATATTTTTTTTCAAAAAATTCTTTTTGCAAAATTACTAATATAATATCTACAATGAACCCTAAAATTTTCATAATTTTTGGAAATTTTTTTTAATTTTTCATTTTTTATAAAAATAAAAAATAAAAAATAAAAAATATTTTTTTTTAAATTTTCACAATGGTGCTTGTTTTGTAGAGAATTAAATTTTAAGAACTTTGGTTTTTTCAGAATTTTTTTTTACAAAGAAAAAAAAAGTTATGGCCAAAATACAAATTTGGTGGAAAAATAAATAAAACCCAGCCAATTAGAATGTGACACGTGGCGGTGAGAGTAAGAGGCACGTGGACTTCAATTTGCTGGGAGTTTTGGTGCGTGGATTACATGTAAAATTACTCAAATGTCCTCCCTCATTTTTGTTTTCTTCCATTTAGTTTGTGACAATTACAGAAACAACACCTGAATTTGAAGACATATCTAATATTTGCACATTGAATCTTAACCATCTAATTTAACAATTAAACGGCTAAGATTTGTCCTCGCGGTTCTTACCGGATTTTGGGTTCCTACCCGATCCTACTTATATATATATATATATATATATATATATATATATATATATATATATATATATATATATATATATATATATATATATATATATATATATATATATATATACTAGCGGCATACCCGCGCGATGCGGCGGTGATGTATAGTTTGACTGAACGTCTAATTTCTGGGTAAACGTTAGCTTTGTATGTCATCTATTTTGCTTAATAATAAAATAATGTTACTGTCATATTACAAAGAAAACACAATGTATCAACAGAGTATAAGTACATTGTTGCTTCAGAAACTTGTCATATTTTTTTGTTAAAAGTATAAGCGCATGGTTACTTTTGGATACAAGGTAAAAGTACATTGTTGGTTTTGTTTAAAAGTGAAAGTATATTATTGTTTTGGTGTGCAATGCTCATTTTCAATTGATGAATCAAGAACGGGCTGTGTTCCATTAAAATTATATGTATATCTTATGTTCACAATTGTATTCTTTTACGGCTAATGATTTCCATAGAATTCTAGTATTTTGGGTTCATAAGTTTTTTTTTTTGAACCGGAAAATCTATCATACTCCTACTCCTATTCTAATTCACCTATAATCCACCTATTTCCCTTGGTGGGAATAAACCCTCAACCTCAAGGTTAGAGGACGACGTCTTACCACTTGGCCAAGAAGCCATTGGCTTTTGGGTTCATAAGTTAGAGTATGGATTTTGCCTATGTGGCATTTATAGTTTACCATTAAATAATATTCATATGTGAGATCATGTGTTCTTTAAATGAAATTTGGTCAAAATAACAAAAAAATATATATAATTTTATATTTTGTTAGGTTTTGAGCATGATTCCATTTCTAAAAATTTGAACTCTAAAAAGAGATAAATGTCAAAATAAATAACCAAAAGTTAAAATTTCTTTATTGTTGTTATAAAAAACAATCAATTTTGATTTTTATTTTATCATATTTACAAAGTTTCTTTCTCATTTAATTATTACCAAGACAATGGTAATTTCATCTTTAACCACTTCATACACTCATTCGATATCCTTTTTGTTTTCTTGGAATCATGCAAGCTAATTGATAGAAATATTGACTAATTTTCAAGCTTTACAAACTGTGGTTGATATCGATTTGTCTCGTGGGTAATCCGGAATTGGAAAAAGCATTTTAAAGTCTGTACTTTGTGGGAATTTTATGAATTTGGGTTTGCTGCCACAAGGTCAAAGGGTCCGAAATTGAGAATTGTTATTATTCATGCTTTAATTTCTTACACTTTATTGTCTCTATAAAAAAGTAATATAATATTTACTATGGCCGATAAAAGTTTTAAGGGAAAATGACTTAAAATGGCAACCAATAACATGAAACTTGCTTTTTAAGTCACTAAACTTTTAATTGTACCCGATAAGGGATCCAACTTTTTATTTTTGGTTTTAAAATACCATTTATTGCGTTTTATACCGGTTTCCTTACCCACGTGGCCTCCAGGTCAGAAATTACCCACGTAAACCCTATATCATATCCACGCCTCTTGACTGAAATCATATTCATGCCTCCACCCACACAAAACCTAGATTGATGTCTTCTTCATCCTCCTACTTTCTTGAAGGCGAGTACGATTATGATTTTCCAGGTCGATGTTATTGCAAGAAGCAAGTGAAGATAAGGACATCTTGGACAGAAGAACATCCTGGTAGAAAATTCGTAAATTGTGCTAATTCTTTGGTACGTGATGTTCTTTTTTCCTTCAAATTAATACAGGAATACCATCTATGTTTGATTATTGGTACGTATTCACTCTGTAGGTTGCAAAGAAAAAATGTGATTTCTTTGACTGGGTTGAAACCGAGCCTACAATTGATTGGTATAAAGCTAAGTTATTTGAAGAACATGAGAAACTGAAATCAGCCAACAAAGAAAAAAACAAGATAATTGAAGAACACAAGATTATGAAGTTGGACATGGAAAGGACTGTAAAAAAAATGGAAGACGACTTGGACCACAAACATACCTCAACAATGGTGGAATCGAACCACTTGAAGGAATCGCACCAGATGGAAAGAATCGCAATCGATATACCAGCAAATCGAATTTGGGGTTTCTGTATCGCACCAGTGGAGGGAACGGTCGGGTTTAGCGTATCTCTTCACAGTTCACGTAGTCCACTTTAGTCAGTGTTGACAAAAGGTTTGGTTTAATATCGACTTGGAATCCACGTGGTTAGAAAACCGGCTATAACCGGTGAACATTGTGTTAAGGGGTATTTTAAGCCCAAAAATACATAGTTTTATCCCTTTTCGGGTACAATTAAAAGTTTAGTGACTTAAAAAGCAAGTTTCATGTTATTGGTTGTCATTTTAAGTCATTTTCCCAAGTTTTAAAGTAGGAAATAGCTACAATTATTTTGGGGGTAATTCTTATGGAGAGAATTGGAACCAAGGGACTGGTATTTGAGTGTTTCTAATAAAGTTTTTCTTCATTAAGAAGATACACACACAACACAAATCGCAGACATATACACACAAGACGAAATCCATCTGCAATGGGATCTACACACACAATCATAGAGAACAAAAAGTTAGTCAAAATTATTCCAGTTGTTGAATGGTTTGTCAAAAGTTAAAAAAATGTAAATCAAGATTATTCCAAGCTTATATCAAATCGAAAATCATTAGAATATTAAAAAAATAGTTTTTACCAACCATTTTTAAAAAGAAACAGATGCCTCGACTTGATTTTTGTTTTATTATCTACACCTCACAGAAGAGACAGCCATGTTTCCTATTGATCCAGCTTGATATCCTGCAATATGTTCTGTAATAACCAAAAAATATCAAATGGATCACCATCACAAACTTTTAAACATGGATATTCCAAGATCTTCATTAACAAACGTAGCCATATATATTTCGAAAAGTCCAAAGTTCCTATATGCCAAGATCTTCACTACCAGCAAATATCTGTTTCCAGGTGAAATTAGATGAAGTTTGTAATTTACATACACCCTAATATATATTAGGCCGAAATTTGTGTGTGTTCATTCATGATATTAGCAACTAATTCGACTGACCTACTGAGTTTGGCAACAGACTTTACATAAAAAGAAACCAAAACATAAAAAATTAACAACTAATTCGACTGATTTACAAGGATCTAATAACAAAAATAAAACAAACCCAAAATCATAAAACCCTACATCAAAATAATTCAAATCGGGTAAAATTACAAAGTCCGAAATCGAGAATCCCTAATTCCATCAAAGATGTAAGATCTTACTTACATAGCAGTGTTCGGTGGTGATGAGAGAGAGAGAGAGAGAGAGAGAGAGAGAGAGATAGAGAGAAAAATGGGAGCAGCAACGCCGGTGTTGTTGTTTTCTGTTAGAGAATGCGGAAAATCGAAGTTGATGCTGTGGTGTATTAGACGCAGGTTCGGTGGGATGACGACGGCGCATATGGTGGTAAAGCTTGGGTGCCTGATTGCGATGACGGAGGTTGTGCCTTATGGTCGACGTAGTCTGATGGTAGTGACAACGATGGTGGAGGACGGAAAGTAATGGGGACGGAAGGTTGGGCGAGGGTGTGATGGTTTGAGCGTGTGGCTTTAGATGTGTATGTGTGTTTCATAGCAACATAAAGTAGGGTTGAAGAAGAGGATCCGAATATCTAGTCTATTTAATGTGGCTGAAAGTACTGTCCTTGAGACGGCTTATCAGGCTTTATTGATAGAGACTTTCTATTCAAAATTTAAACAGCCCGCCCAATCGTTTTTGTCACAGATTTTAATTGAAAATTTAAAGAAATACCCTCCAAATTAGAGTATGATGTCATTTGTGCTTTAAAAGATAGTACCTTTTAAAAAATTAAGACATTATGTATAAAAGTCTTGTACATATTATATATGTATTATACTATATATATATATATATATATATATATATATATATATATATATATATATATATATATATATATATATATATATATATATATATATATATATATATATATACTATAATACGTATATAATATGTACAAGTATTTATTGTTTCAATGTCTTAAAATTAAGAGGTACAACCTCTTAATGCTTAAAAGTTTTAAATTATTTAATTAAAAATTAAAAATAAATTTAAATAGAAATTAAAAAGATTTTGCAATTTGAAATTTGAGAACAACAAAAGCGGGAATTTAAAAATATCTGATGAATTTGAAATTTGAAAGGAATATGTACAGACAGACACAGATATACACATGGGTCGGATGTTTAAAGTAGAACACAACCACTCGCATTCTTATCTTGATAATCGTTTTTCTCTCGACATCTCCGGTCACCAGCACCGTCTCACTTCGGTCACTGCTACCCGCTGCCTCCTCCGTTTGCACGACCAACCACCGCCGACATTACCCACCACCAGCCCTACCCACCACCAGCGCCACTGTCATCGGCATTCACAACACCTTTAATAATTTCCACACCTTAGGTCTAAGCCACGAAACAACCAACGCCGGCTTTACCCTTTTTCACGCTTCTCTCTGAAACCCTAGATGAGGACCTGCTGCTTCTTTCACTATCACACATGCTTCAAAAGGAACACGATCGCACACCCTTTCAAGGTTCATCTTCTTCTGCCTACAACAGCACCGCCATCTTCACCAACTTTCACACACGAGGACCACCGAACCTTCATCACTCCACCTGCGTCCTCGGTAGCATCCACTGTTACCATCGTCAACATCATTCTTCTGTGTCCCCAAATGTCATTGCAGATCTGGATATCAAACGAAAATAGGTCTTCAACCATCTATTTGTGGCTGTTTTTTCTGTCGTTTACACATTTGATATAGTCCTTTCGATTTTATTTGTGTATTTTAAAGAAAATTATGTCCATTGGTGATGCTTAATGACCTTTGATGCCTTGATTTGCAGTACCTATGCCGTCAGTGAGGCTCAGGGTCCGAAACGCACACATGGATTCTGTTTGTGGATCAGGGTCTACAGCACTAACAAGTGGTCTATGTACCATTGGTGGTCTTTGTGCTTAGTGGTCTGTGTGTATGTTCTTTTGTATTGTATTTGTGTGTATCTAGGTGTAGGTGTATATTTGTATGTATTTGTGAGTATCGATATGTAGGTGTATATAATTGTGAATCTGTTTGTTTATGTGTATTTATGTATCTCTTTTTGTATTTGTGGGTATCTATTTATGTATTTGTTTGTATGTATGTGAGTATATGCGTGTGATTGTATGTTTGTATGTGTGTGTTTATTTGACAGTGATGCTCAGGGTCCGAAATGCACACATGGATTCTGTTTGTGGATCAGGGTCTAAAGCACCACCACCATTTCCCCCTTCGTTACTAGCATCACCGCCTTCTTCTTCAACACCATCACGATCATAGATTAAGAGGCCTATATTCTTGATTTCATCAAATTCCATTTGAGGAACGAGTTATTCAAGCGTATCAACATGAAAAGCTGCATATTCTAGATGAATAGACTTGTAATTTTTTTTTCAATTTAACACAATTTTATTGACTTTTTATTTATTAAGGTTCTAACATATATAGTTTTTGTTAATTTGTTTGTACAGAGTTTGTAGTTTGCAGGAGAAATGGTGTTAGGGAAGAAGTAGGTAAATTTATACATGTCTTTATCTCCAAATGTTCAAGATGAACACACATATAATAAACATTTTCCTTTTAATTTGCTGCTTGTTAGTTTCTTGAAATGTTCTACATATACCTATATTTTCATTCGAAACTAACCTGAAACATCATTGTTGGATTTATGGCCCACACAAAAGGAAGTATATGACACAGACATTCAAGATAATTGTTGCATGATACTGTAGGATGCAAGAGCTGGAGCAGACTTTGTCAGAAAGTATTTTGTGTTTGCACTTGTACATCCTTCCTAGCTCCTCCTTGAGTATCCTTAAACTTTGATCATTTTTTTATTTTGGTATATCCATGATTTGAAAAATATAGAATACTCATGATACATCACATCAGACAATACTCTCGCTTGTATGATGCTCTATTCACTTCAAACATACACTCATAGACTATTTCAAAATATATGTCGTTGAATATCTATAATGGCTCAAGAACATTGATATCATTGTTGGTCCTATGGCCCCTGAACAGTAGTCTTGGTCTCATTGTAAGACCGGACGGTATGGCAAAGGGGAAGGGCCACGGTGTCCAAGCTGGCACCCGACCCCGCCCGGTAACACCACCCCGGTTGGGGTTTGGTGTGCGGGGTTCGCTTGGCACCGGGGTTCCAACCCCACGCGATGACCAATGTCATATCTTTCCCTTTGGCCCCTGAACTATGAAATAAGTTGCATCATATCCGGTAACATCATATCTGGAGAGTATATGACATGCTCAAATCTGGAGAGTATGTGGAGTTGTATAAGGCTTGCTAGTATTATTAACTGCTTGCTAACCTATCTTGCTGGTTTTTGACCACACCTTATTCCATACTTTTGGGTGGGACAAAAACTTATAGATGTTCCGTTAACATTAGTCTTGGTCTCATTGTAAGACCGAACGGTATGGCAAAGGGGAAGGGCCACGGTGTCCAAGCTGGCACCCGACCCTGCCCGGTAACACCGCCCCGGTTGGGGTTTGGTGTGCGGGGTTCGCATGGCACCGGGGTTCCAACCCCACGCGATGACCAATGTCATATCTTTCCCTTTGGCCCCTAAACTATGAAATAAGTTGCAAACCCCCCCCCCCCCCCAACGGCTATATATTAGTAACGGCTAAAATTTTTTTTTTTAATAAATCTTTTTTAAACTTTTACCAACTATAAATACACACACTCATTCACAAAAAAATTACCAATCTTCTACACACATATTTCACACCCATTTCTCTCTAAAAATCATGTCTAGCCAAGATTCACCAAACAACCAAACGCCACCAACGAATCGAAACCGACCAAACGTTCTCGGTTTCGAACAATTCTACAACACGAACGTTTATCGTCCACAAATGGACCAACCGATTGTTTCACTCAACGTTTACCCATACCAAATGCCGGGATACCCCCAAATGCAACCGCAAAATTTATTCAATTCTTTTTAAGCGTTTCCCGACACACCAACCCAACAATTCCAAAACCCATTACCCGATTCCGTTCCCGAAACACAAGGTTCACCAGAATTAGTGCCGGAAACGCAACCCGAAGTCCATCCCGCGGCACAAAGGAGAGGAAAAGCGCCACGCCAACCATGGACAACCCAAGAAGAAATCGCTTTAGCCCATTCGTGGATTGACGTTTCTGAGGATGCGGCGCCGGAAACGCCCAAGGGGCGGAACACTTTTAGATGCGGGTCACGGACCGCTTTCACCAAGAATTAGGCCGGGCGAGTTACCGTACGAAAGACGGTTTGACAACAAAATACCGGGACATCAATCGTGCCACAATGAAATTCAACGGATTGATACACAATCTACGAACGCATCGTAGAAGCGGTCAAACGGAGCAAAATATTTTCGAGGAAGCACTAAAAATTTACAAAGAGGACAACAAAGGAACACCATTCCAATTCGTTGAGTTTTGGCGTATTGTTGAAAAATACAAAAAATGGCACGATTCAAACGCCGAAGAAGACATCCCGGCACCGGCAAGAAAATGTTCTAAAACTTCCGAGTCAAGCCGCAACACTACCTCCTCCGACACTCGTATCAACGTCAATTTAAATGAAGACCTCGAAGACGACGACCTCGAATTTCCCGATTTCCGCCGGCCAACGGGATGAGATGCCACAAAAAGGAAAGGAAAAGCGACTTCGTCGAGTGCGGGAGGTGGCTCGGAAAATAGCGAAGACATTGCACTTATGCGGTTGGAATTCGAACGTTACAATTTAAGTTACGCCGAGCGGATGGAGTTGGATCGAAAGGCGTTGGAAGAGAGAACACTAGCCCGAGAAGCACGTGAACGAGCCCGAGAAGCACGTGAACGAGCCCGTGAGAAAAAACAACAACTCCGTGAAGAAAAACAACGTTTAAAAGACATTAAGTTTTTGACGTCCAATCCGGAAGAGGGTCTCGAGGGGCCGCAACGGGAGTTGGTTTTAAAAATGAAAGCGGATATTATGGCGAAATATGGTTTCTAGGTTGTCGTTTAAATTTTTTTAGTTTGTCGTTTTATCGTTTTAGTTGTCTTTTTTTAGTTGTCATTTTATCGTTTTATCGTTTTAGCGTTTGTCGTTTTAATTTCCGGTTGTAATTTTTAAATTAATAAAATGTTTTAGTTAAAAAAATTGAATTGTTTTAGATTTGGTTAATTTAATTTAATTTAAAACAAAAAAGTGAGAGGTTGGTGAGGGGTTACCATTTCCTAAGGTGAGGTGGCGCCTATGTGGCATCAGAACCCCTTGGTGTGAGGGGTTTAGTCTAATACATGTAAATAGCAGTGTAATATATCATGGTTTCAAAACAATGTAAATTCTTAGAAAGCACCATCGTTCCAAAACAATCTAATACTTGTTTCCCATATAAAAAAACTACAAACAAATATTTACAACAAAACTACATGTGTCCCGTTACAAATTTTATAAGACAAGTCTCTGCATCAATGAATCAAATTCATCTTCCAGCATTCACAAGCCTACAAAGAAAAGAAACTGCAAATTCAACTACTTTTATCAACAATGCTTCTTCATTTTTCATTGATCTCGTCTTGGGCCGACTCTCTATCACAAGTGAGCTGCTTAATTGACATTTGACGATTCTTTGGGGTTGACTTTTCCAAAGTCTTCTCTTTGGACACAAATTTCTTGGGCATTACGGGTTCTGTGGAGTCTAGAGGGTTTTTCGAAATAAATGGTTGCATCAAGGGTGTATATTTGTAGGGAAAGGGATGAAATATTTGAGAGTTTAACAGTGATTGAAGGCAATGACCAATACCATCATTCTCTTCTTAATTAAGTACTCTGTTTTAATCATGACCTCTAATACCATCTCAAAAGGCCATCATATGTTAAGATAATCACTTTAACATTGTCAGAGTGTTTGAAAAAGTCTGATTATTTGAGAACCACATAAAATAAGATGATTTTAAATAGTACAAACTAGCTTTAATTTCTTGAAAATTATGGATGATCGTAAAAATGACCAAAATATGAAGTGTTAGAACACCACATGACCACGTTTTACACATTCATCTCGCAAAATAGCCCACCACATGATCACACGAATAGTCCCACTGCAAACTTGTCTATTTGGCAAGAAAAGGTATTCTCGTTAAATATGAACAATTTCTAAAATAAATAATAATTTCACAAAAAAATATGTAAGAAATTTTCATAATTTGTGAATTAATGGTCAAAAGGAATTTCACAAATGTCAGGTTTACATGAAAACGTGGTCATTTAGTGTTTTTAGCACCTCCCATTTTGGTCAATGTAGTGAAAGCCCTAAAAACTAGTATGTTATTGAAGTGTCTTGTGAATTAAATCCCCTTAAACCCCCCTTTTTAGTGCCCTAACTAAACCAGAAAAACTAATTTCAATATCTTAAATTTTTTATTGAAATGTTATATGAATATGAAGTACAAAAAAGCTCTTAGGCACCCTACTTACAGCCTCAAACAATGATTACATGCATTGACAGCAAGGCGTTTATATATGTTGTTGTATACACTCTCTTTAAGACTAAGGGGTATGGGGACATCTCAGGACAGCCGCCACGTCAGCGACACGCCAACAGGACAACCCCATGACACACCCCAAGAAATGCGAGACAGCCTAACACTTCTTTTAATTTCCACGTCATCATTTAATTTATGTTTTTTGTAAATAAAATTAAACATTAAATTAAATAAAACAAAAATTAACTTATTTAAAATAAAACATTACATTAAAAAAATTACATTAGAAAAACAATTAAAAATCATAATTATCGTCATCGGTTTCCTCGTATTGATTATCATAGACATGCTCGGTCAAATCGTGTCGAAGATTGGCATTCTTTTCCTCATTGCATATTTCTAATAATCTCGTAAAGTATCGTTCGCTACTAGATACAAATTGTTGAGGCATGTGTAGTATATGATGATCTTGATACGTGCAAATAGCCCTAACTTTTTCTTCAATGATCATATTGTGTAATATGATACAGCCGTACAATATTATTGTGCGTATGTTCTCGAGAAGCCATGCTCGTGCCCGGCTTTTTACTATATGTCATTTCTTTTTAGGGACACCGAATGCACGTTCAACATCTTTTCGTGCCGATTCTTGAGCTTTCATTAACAATACTCGTTTCTCGCCAATCGGATGTTGGTACGCCTTTACAAATGTGGAATAATAAAGGCAATATCCACGTGGGTACTCTGAGCCATTTACTACAAATGGAACGTCGGCCGACTTGCCTTGTAGAATATCGTTAAATAATGGCGACGAATCTAGAACATTTATGTCGTTGTTCGACCTTGGAACTCCAAAGTATGCATGCCAAATTAATAAATCCTGTGACACCACGACTTCTAGTATTAATGAAGCTTTGCCTGATCATCACGAGTGTATTGTCCTTTCCACGCGTTTGGACAATTTTCTCAATCCCAATGCGTACAATCGATGACCGTGTTCTGCGTGATGTGCCGCATATAATTCTTCAACATCGTTGAAAGTGGGTTTCCAAAAATAGATATCACTGTAAACCTCAATAATATATTCACAAAACAAATACATACTTTCCCGTACGGTTCTAGCGTGTGCAATCTGTAGCACGAAGAGCAGTTGTACATTTTTGGTATGGCGTGAAAA
Organism: Cichorium intybus; assembly: GCA_023525715.1. Lineage (NCBI taxonomy): Eukaryota > Viridiplantae > Streptophyta > Magnoliopsida > Asterales > Asteraceae > Cichorium > Cichorium intybus. The sequence continues at coordinate 52,829,689 of CM042010.1, read as the reverse complement.
CCCTTTTGCCGCAATCGTCGTATCTCAATTGGAAGAATTCACACCTATCTTCCAAGTCGTGTGCAATCCTTAGGAACATATCTCTACTCAAACAAAACCGGCGTTTGAAATCTTTATCGTCATACACACAATTTTCGACAAAGTAATCTCGAACTAAACGCTTGTGCCCTTCTTCGCGGTCTTTTTTTCCGTATTCTATGTTGTTTGACCGAACTTTCGCCTTCATTTGCAACGATGCTTGCGACTTGTATCATTCTCGTGAAAAACATTTATTCACCCGAGGAGTCGGGCGATATTAAATTCAAATCGTGCTCCATATGTTAAATAGTGTGTGTAATTTTTTGAAAGTGTATATATTGTGTGTGTATAGTTTATATATTAAGGAGGTATATATATATATATATATATATATATATATATATATATATATATATATATATATATATATATATATATATATATATATATATATATATATATATATATATATATATATAAGGTAAAAAGAATGAATTTTTTTATTAATCGTGCAACGGTCAACGAAGACAAGCATAGAACGCCGAAGCTCGAGAACGCGCGGGGGGGGGGGGGGGGTGGGGGGTGTTGGGGTGATGATGTGGCAGGACGCGTGGGAGTGTTTCTAGGCATACCCCATAGTCTATTTGTTTTGGGGGTAGTTAAGGTGCTAAAAAGTTTTCCATTTTTAGAGCTTAAACTCATAGCAAAAGTTAATAACAATTTTAATGATATTGAAGTTAATTTTGCACTATTTACAATTTTGTTGCACATAATTTCACCTCATAAACTGATTGCGCCGTTTTTACGGAAGTGAGTCGAGCACGTATACGTAAGTGATACACTCCTACCTTAAAGGTCTCAAAGATTCTTCTAGAACGGCGGGTTTGAAATGAAACAAATTGATCTTAAGACCGAAGAATTTCACGAACCCGGCCTGTTAACGGCTTCAAAGAAGATTGATAAATTCCTATCGAGTTTTTATTCTTCAATAATGCTTTTGCACTTGTACCCTTGGGTAAAATCTTTCAACCTTCAATGGGGTCTCACTTGTTCCTGATGACTGGTTGACCCGTTCCCATTTTATCATTTCAGAAATTAAAAATATAATAGGATTACTGTTTTGTACTTTTGTGGGTGTACAAATGACAAAACCCCGTTTAACTCGATAAGCCTAGTGTCTTTGACTTCTTTGAGAGAACAGACACCGAAACCCGGAAGGTAAAAAATAGAAAACCAACAAAGAAGCAAGGAATGGGTCGATTACCCTATTCTTGCATGGAGCAGGGGCAGACGAAGACTCAAGGTCTCTAGTGGCACAATTTTTTTTTTCCGAACATACATAATAACAAAATTGAATTTAACCTATGAGTGCGGGACATTTTCGGGTCGGGTCAGGCATATATAATAACACAAAAAAAAAAAAAAAAAAAAAACATACGATTGCATTAAATATAACAAATTAGTGTAAAAGTTACATTTTAAATATGAAATTTCCGTGTTGACATTTTCTAAAAACGCTCCATAACATCTTCGAGTTTCACTTTCAAAAGGGCCTCTTTTTCAACATTAATGCATCGTTCATAAAATCATCACCCATTTTGTTACGCAAGTCGGTCTTTATAAGCTTCATCGCGGAAAAACATCTTTCAACTGTTACGGTCGCAACGGGTAAAACCAAAACCAACTTTAATAACCTATAAACCAATACCAATGGATAAGAAAGATGTTTCCCCAATTCCACCAACAAATGGGAAAGGTCGGCAATTCCCTTCAAAGCAATGAACCGGCCATCTTTATGCACAGCGTGATAATATATGTCAAGTTCACCTCTCTCGAAATCATCAAAATCATCTTTGTACAACTCACTCAACTTCAACAAATTTGTTTTGTCAAATCTAGCAAATGAATTACAAGGACTCAAAGCTCCCATATATTCTAGTAATTGGGTACTTAGATCACTAAGTCGGTCCCCAAATTCTATGATTTGCATATCAACAACCGTGTTGAAAATTTCGACTTCATAATGATATTGATAAGTAAATTTGGACCTACGGTTTCTCGAAGTGACATAATTCTCGGTCATATCCACAATATCCATATCATGTTTACGACGAAAAAAAATACCTTCGATAATATTTTATCAAACCCCGTATCTCTCAACGCTTTCAATGCATCCATTGTCGCTCTAACCAAAGAAGCCGCTTCTAAAATGTCTTGATCCTTTCGTTGAAGATGTTTTGACAATATACCCGTGAGGTTGAAAACTTCAAACATCAAATGTAAATAAAAAATGAAATCAAGTGACTTGAAATATGATAAGATACCGGCTTCTTGATTTCGGTTTGCTAAAGTCGATCCCTCCTCTTCAACATAAGCAAGAACCTCAAGAATCTCCGGATATAACTTCATCAAACTTATAATTGTTTTCAAATGTGAACCCCATCTTGTATCTCCCGCTTGTGCAAGAGAACTCTCTTGATTTAACCCTCTTCCGATTTCAAGTTCACCTTTACCAATAGCCTTTTGCACACTTTCTCTTGCTTTCTCCCGTAAAATGTCTTTTATTTTACATGAAGCACATACAACATTAACCACCAAAGCAATTTTCTCAAAAAAGTCTTTAACACCATCGTGTTTCTTTGCTACAGCCACAACACTAGCTGAAGTTGATGTGCAAAGCAATGTACATAATGTGCTGAATTATTTTCTTGTAATATCAAAGCTTTGAGACCATTGAATGCACCTCGCATATTGCTTGCCCCATCATAACCTTGTCCTCTTATCTATTATAAAAAAACAAGATATAATACATAAAGCAATTAATAATATAATATACAATTAAAATACCTAATAAGCGAAAACAAAAAAAAGTTTGCAATTACCTGAGTAATACTCAACTTATGACTTGTTAATACATCATCTATGACGTTTTTAAGAGTCAAAGAGGATGTATCCTTCACGTGCACAACTTTGATAAATCTTTCTTTCACAATTCCAAGGCTATCGACATATCTCAAAACTATAGCCATTTGTTCCTTTAGCGATACATCACTAGATTCATGTAACACCCAGTTTCTTATCTCTGGATTACACCAATAATTACTCAAAATAACCACGAGGGTTTATGGTGTAATCAAAGTTAAGCAACAGAAGTACAAGTACATATCAAAGAACAAGTATGTAACAAACATGTCCTAAGAACTGGGTTACAAAAGACCGTTTACAAAACTATACAAAAAGTGTATTATGGTCTACAACTAGTTCAAAAGTCAAGTCCCATGTCCAGATGAATCATCCATCAGCAACCTTCTTTCCCCTGTCACCTAAACACATATAACATATCCATCTTTATGAGCTAATTAAGCTCAGTGAGAAAATTATTAAAGTTTAGAAATCAAGCTAATAATTATCAAAATTTCCACAATTCAAATCACTGATCTCTATTTCAATGACTATCTCAGTCATTTGGTGTACTCAATCAAGCTCAGTAATTACATTAACAAGAAATTCTCAATCTTGTTTAATTCATGTTAATTGGTGATCTCAACCAATTAAGATGTGCAATAAGTCAATTTAGTTATAATCAAACTATTTATATTGAATTATAACTACTCACCTGATGTCTGTTCAGTCTGTGGTCCACCCGTGCCTCGTGTATCTCTTTCCCTCAAATGTGTATCTGTTCAAAACAACATCACATATCATACTTCAACACTCTCAAACAATTTAACCACATCTAACTCATTAGATCAAGAATCATAGCTAATAAGGATTACAAACTATGAACATCATATGCTATGATTTCAAGAATTCCAAGATTTGCGGTTTTTAACAAACCAACCGTTAAAACTTCGCAATAATCGTAATAGAAACTCAATACAACACATATTAACTACCTGCTAACAGCACATACCACATAGGCTAATTCAAAGTAAAAATCCGGATTCAAGAACATAGGGTTTAAAACCCTAAAACCACAAATCACTAACCTCAAAATCAAGGACTCAAGAACGCGATTCGGGTGTTAAATCCACTTCCTTAACCTTTTCCTAAGTAAAACTCTCGATCAAAGGAACTTATTTTACCCTCCTAGCTCTCAAAAATCGTTTTGGAATGTTTGTGGGTCGAGAAATGGTTCAAATGAGGGCAAAAATCGAATTTATACCCGCACGAAACCCGACCGGGCTGTCAAACCCGCCCCGGGTTTTGGTCCGTAAATCCTCGCCTCAGACTCAGCGCAGCACGGTCCGGGTTCTGTGACCCGACCCGGGTTCCCATTGAACACGACTCGGGTTGCTAAACTCGACCCGGGTTACTTGATTTCCATTTTCCTTTGTTTCTTTTATCTCTTTTAACATCCTACTTTTCTTTGATTAACTTTTAAACATCGTAACTCACGTTTTAACTCATTTAATCTCGTATAATTATACATTTAACATAATTATTCTATAATTTAAAAATTAAGGTATTACAAATTCTTACCCCCTTCAGAAGATTCCGTCCTCGGAATCTCTTGAAACAGAAAGGGATACTTTGACAGCATCTCTTCTTCGCCTTCCCAAGTAACATCTGTTCCTCTATGATGTCGCCATTGTACTTTAACTATTGCAATCTCTTTATTTCGCAACTTCTTGATCTTTTTGTCTAAAATTTTCTCTGGTTGCTCTTGATATTGAAGTTTACGATCTAACTGAACTTCTTTCAAAGAAACTCGTATCGACTCATTATGTAAGGTTTTACGAAGATGTGAAATATGAAATACATTATGAATTCCCCGTAACTCATCAGGAAGTTCGAGTTTATAAGCTACTGCTCCTACTCGTTGAATTATACGAAAAGGTCCGATAAACCGTGGACTTAGCTTGCCACGTTTACCAAAGCGAATAATTCCCTTCCAGGGAGACACTTTTAACATTACCATATCTCCAATTTGAAACTCCAATGGTTTTCTTCGTTTATCTGCGTATTGTTTTTGACGCTGCTGAGCAACTCTCATATGCTCGCGAATGCTTTTTATCTTTGCCTCAGTTTCTGTTATAATCTCGGGACCCGCTAGTGGCTTCTCTCCCGCTTCTGACCAACATGATGGTGTTCTACACATTGACCCATATAATGCTTCGAAGGGTGCCATTTGAATACTCGAATGATATGAGTTGTTATATGTAAATTCGGCTAAGGGTAGATGATTGTCCCAACTACCTCCAAAATCAATCACCGAAGCTCTAAGCATATCTTCTAACGTCTGAATAGTTCTCTCAGTTTGACCATCAGTCTGCGGATGATAAGCCGTACTCATTAAGGCTTTAGTTCCCAAATGTTTTTGAAAACTTTGCCAAAAATGAGAAGTAAAACGACTATCGCGATCGGAGACTATAGAGGTAGGTACTCCGTGTCGTCTCATCACCTCTCTAACATAGATCTCTGCTAATTTGGACGCTTGGTAATCTTCTCGTATGGGAATAAACTGCGCTGATTTAGTCAATCTATCAACTATTACCCATATTGAATCGAACCCTCGTGGAGTTCGGGGTAATTTGGTGATAAAGTCCATAGAAATCTCATCCCACTTTTTCATCGGTACAGGTAGTGGTTGAACTAACCCGTATGGTCTCTGATGATTTGCCTTGACTTGTAAACAAGTCAGACACTTCTCCACATATCTCCCAACATCACGTTTCATTCCCGGCCACCAGTAAAATGGCTTTAAACTTCTATACATCTTTGTACTACCTGGATGGATTGAATACCGTGTACAATGTGCATCTTCAAGTAACAACTGTCTCGTTTCTCCGTATCTTGGAACCCACACTCGTCCTTGTGCATTTCAACTTGTTTATCTACATAGCCAACCATTCTCTCACTCTTCCTGTCATTGGCTTCTCTCTGGGCACGTTGAATAATTTCTGGCAATTTACTAACCACTCCCATCCGAGCTGAAACGACTCGAATAGGTGGTTCTTTTCGGCTTAACGCATCTGCCACTACATTTGCTTTACCAGGATGGTAAAGTATTTCACACTCATAATCTTTCAAAAGATCCATCCATCTACGTTGTCTCATATTCAGCTCTTTTTGATCAAACATATATTTTAAACTCTTATGATATGAATATATCTGGAACTTCACACGATAAAGGTAATGTCGCCAGATTTTTAGTGCAAAAACAATGGTGGCTAACTCCAAATCGTGTACTGGATAAGTTTGCTCATGAGGCTTCAGCTGTCGAGACGAATACGCAATTACTCGTCCCATTTGCATTAATACACATCCAAGACCGATCTGTGAAGCATCGGTAAAAAGGACAAAGTCTTCCACACCTTGAGGTAAACCTAACACCGGAGCTTCGCATAACGCCTGTCTCAGTTTTTCAAAAGCTTCTTGTTGTGCTTCAGCCCAGATAAACTTCTCTGTCTTTCTGGTCAGCCTTGTTAAGGGCAAAGCAATACTCGAAAATTTCTCAATAAATCATCGGTAATAGCCAGCTAGTCCCAAAAAGCTCCGAACCTCAGTCGGATTTTTGGGTGGTGCCCAACTCATCACTGCTTCTATCTTGGCAGGGTCCACTTTAACTCCTTCTCTATTTATCACATGACCAAGAAACTAGATCTCTTGCATCCAAAACTCGCACTTCGAAAATTTTGCATACAATTTTTCTTTACGAAGAAGATTTAAAATCAACTGTAAATGTTGTTTGTGCTCCTCCCAACTCTTGGAATAAATCAAAATATCGTCAATAAACACTATTACGAACTTGTCTAAAAATGGATGACAAGCTCGATTCATCAGATGCATAAAAGCTGCCGGGGCATTCGTCAAGCCGAACGGCATTACTAAAAACTCATAATGACCGTACCGGGTGCGAAATGCTGTCTTCGGGACGTCAGATTCTCTTACTCTTAGCTGATGATATCCCGATCTCAAATCAATTTTTGAAAAATATACCTCTCCTTCCAATTGATCGAACAAATCGTCTATTCTCGGTAAGGGATAACGATTCTTCACAGTAATTTTGTTTAACTCGCGATAGTCTATGCACATACGCATAAAACCATCCTTCTTTCGAACAAACAGTATCGGCGCACCCCACGGAGACGAGCTCGGACGAATAAAACCGCGATCCAAAAGTACTTGTAATTGTTTCTTTAACTCCTCCATCTCGTACGACGCCAACCGATAGGGTGCTCGAGCTATCGGTTTTGCTCCAGGAACTAAATCAATAACAAACTCCAATTGACGATTTGGTGGTAAGCCCGGAAGATCGTCAGGAAAAACATCGGCAAAATCTCTCACTATCTCAACATCCTTCACAGTGGGATGTTCGGTTTCAATTGGGGCAACATGCGCCATAAACAAAAGAGCACCTCTTTCGGTATACCTTCACGCTCTCGCGAAAGATACAACCGGAATATGTTGAAAGCGACGTTCGCCTCGTATTAACGTCTGAGACCCGCTTGTAGTTTTCACAGAAATAATCTTTCCGTGACAATCCATATTTGCCCTGTTATTATCTAACCAGTCCATTCCAACTATTACATCAAATGCACGAGTATTCATCGGCTTCAACTCAATAAGGAAAGAAATCCCATTGATTTCAAGCCGACAATTTATATACTGAGTATTCACTATAACATCTCTCCCGTCAGCAATATCAACTATTAAGCTCTCACTCATTTTAGACACCGGTACATTAATTCGAGACGTGCAAGGTACAGATATGAAAGAAATTGATGCACCAGAGTCAAACACCATACGAGCTCGAAGAGAGTTCAGGCTAAAAATACCTGTAATCACATCTGGTCGCTCTCTAGCCTCTTCCACGGTCATCTGGAAAGCTCGAGTTCTAACATTCCCACCGCCTCTATCTCGTCTATCGCCCCGATTATCACCTCGTCCTACCCTCGGAGTCTCACGACGTGAATCAGTTCTCGTCTTTGGGCAATCCGGGCGAATATGACCACTTTCCCCACAATTGAAACACACACGATTTTTCTCCAAACAATCTCGAGCCATATGCCCTGTCTTCCCACATTGATAACACATAAGAGACGGGGTGCTCGTATCACAATTTCCAGCATGTTTTCGATGACATTTATCACACAACTTGTTCTCAGTTTTTCTTGGATCACCTCGATATTGATAACTCGGAACTGGCTGCTTTTGAGAACTACCCTCAGGTCTTCCTTCCCACTTCCTATTCTGGCCTCCGCTTCCTTGGTCCCCCTTCCTTTCACTATCTTGCCTCCGCAGTTCTTTTTCTCGAGATTTAGCTGCCTCAACGATCTGCTGATAAGTTGTAAAACTGGAACTCTGTAAAAACTCTCGTATCTGGGTCCTCAATCCCCACAGATACCTATCAATCTTCCTTTCTTCAGTATCCACTTGATGAGTAGCAAATCTGGCTTTCTCATTGAACTCTGTCGTATACTCCTGTACTGACCGCGTTCCCTGCTGCCATCTCAGAAAATCTTCTTCCAAACTTTTCATTGCAGTATTTGAACAATACTCCTTCATAAACTTCATTTTGAACTCCTCCCAAGTTGGTTCTGGTTCCAATCCTTTCTCTATATCAAGGTTTATGTTCTCCCACCAGAATTGAGCATCTTTGTGTAAACAATTTGTAGCATACTCAACTTTATCTTTCTCCGCACACTTACTCATACGAAAAACTTTCTCAATATGTGTCAACCAATTTCGTGCAATAACAGGATCATCAGTACCGAAGAAATCATTCGGTTTGCATTTGCGGAACGTCTCATAACTGCAACCCTTGGGTTCGCCCGACCCTCCGATTTCAGTAGGTATAGTAACCGGCTCTCTCTGTCTCTCCCCGACCCTCCGATTTCAGTAGGTATAGTAACTCAGGCGGTCTCTCGCCTTCAGACTGGCGCCCCAGTCTTTGATCTTGTGATCCTGAATGCTCATCTCGGTGATCTCCTCCCTCTTTCTCCTTTCCAGAACTCATAATGAGGCTGAAAAGAAATTTAACTCGTTATAATCTCGTTTATCTTAATACTCTTTTCGTATCACATATCTCATCAAAATTCTCGAAATAACACACATAATCATAATGTGTGTTTTAAAGAATGATTGCATAAGGACAAGATGGGACTTCTATTTAATAGTTTGAGTTTAGAGTTTACTCTTTAAAGTCTAATTCACTCAAACCCTTGCTCTGATACCAACTTGTAACACCCAGTTTCTTATCTCTGGGTTACACCAATAATTACTCAAAATAACCACGAGGGTTTATGGTGTAATCAAAGTTAAGCAACAGAAGTACAAGTACATATCAAAGAACAAGTATGTAACAAACATGTCCTAAGAACTGGGTTACAAAAGACCGTTTACAAAACTATACAAAAAGTGTATTATGGTCTACAACTAGTTCAAAAGTCAAGTCCCATGTCCAGATGAATCATCCCTCAGCAACCTTCTTTCCCCTGTCACCTAAACACATATAACATATCCATCTTTATGAGCTAATTAAGCTCAGTGAGAAAATTATTAAAGTTTAGAAATCAAGCTAATAATTATCAAAATTTCCACAATTCAAATCACTGATCTCTATTTCAATGACTATCTCAGTCATTTGGTGTACTCAATCAAGCGCAGTAATCACATTAATAAGAAATTCTCAATCTTGTTTAATTCATGTTAATTGGTGATCTCAACCAATTAAGATGTGCAATAAGTCAATTTAGTTATAATCAAACTATTTATATTGAACTATAACTACTCACCTGATGTCTGTTCAGTCTGTGGTCGACCCGTGCCTCGTGTATCTCTTTCCCTCCTGTGTGTATCTGTTCAAAACAACATCACATATCATACTTCAACACTCTCAAACAATTTAACCACATCTAACTCATTAGATCGAGAATCATAGCTAATAAGGATTACAAACTATGAACATCATATGCTATGATTTCAAGAATTCCAAGATTTGCGGTTTTTAACAAACCAACCGTTAAAACTTCGCAATAATCGTAATAGAAACTCAATACAACACATATTAACTACCTGCTAAAAGCACATAGGCTAATTCAAAGTAAAAATCCGGATTCAAGAACATAGGGTTTAAAACCCTAAAACCACAAATCACTAACCTCAAAATCAAGGACTCAAGAACGCGATTCGGGTGTTAAATCCACTTCCTTAACCTTTTCCTAAGTAAAACTCTCGATCAAAGGAACTGATTTTACCCTCCTAGCTCTCAAAAATCGTTTTGGAATGTTTGTGGGTCGAGAAATGGTTCAAATGAGGGCAAAAATCGAATTTATACCCGCACGGAACCCGACCCGGGCTGTCAAACCCGCCCCGGGTTTTGGTCCGTAAATCCTCGCCTCAGACTCAGCGCAGCACGGTCCGGGTTCTGTGACCCGACCCGGGTTCCCATTGAACACGACCCGGGTTGCTAAACTCGACCCGGGTTACTTGATTTCCATTTTCCTTTGTTTCTTTTATCTCTTTTAACATCCTACTTTTCTTTGATTAACTTTTAAACATCGTAACTCACGTTTTAACTCATTTAATCTCGTATAATTATACATTTAACATAATTATTCTATAATTTAAAAATTAAGGTATTACAATTCATCAACCAATAAACCAAACACATCGTCACCAATTTCTTTGCAAATACTAGAAGTGATCTCTTTAGAAAAACATTCAACAAGTTGTTTTTGAGTCCTCGGGCACGTCACTTGATTATTTTGAGGAGCATTTTCTAAAGTAACATCGAAAATGGATTTATTTTCGTCCCGAATCAAAGATATTGTGTCAATGAAAAGCCCTCTAGAAATAGAGTCACTCGACTCATCATGGCCACGAAATGGTAAGGCATTTTTCAATAAATATCTACAAGCTTTGACCGAAGCACGTAACCGAATTTTATAGTTATTCACTTCTAATTCGGTTTGCTTATTTAATGCAAAACTAATAGATTGTTTTTCTTTCAACAAAAAGTCACACTTTTGTCGTGCTTTGTTGTGTAAACTACGAACATTACCCACATGAATCCTCAATGCTTCTTTTTTACTCCAACTAGTAAAACCTTCGGTAACAAATGCATCTCTCCCACCTTGTTGTCCCACCATGTCTCCAAACACATAACAATTTAAACAATACGCTTTGTCTTCTTTCTTGCTATAATCTAACCAATCAAAATGGTCAAACCAACCAACAACAAAACGTCTATGTTTTGAACCTATTAACTTTGATGGAAATGTATGGCCCTTCTTACTTCATCTCTTTGATTTGGATTATAAGTTGAAATCCTTGGTCTATCCGCCGGGTCTTGAGGAAGATCATTCAAATCAACATTTGTAGTACTTTGAGTTGGAGTAGTTGTAGGTTCACTAGGTTGTGGATTTTGTGGTGTTTGTGGATTTACATTAGAAACCGAAGGGATTGATTGGAATTTGAGCATGGTCTTTTAGAAGATCCTTCAACACTTGGTTCATTGGAGGTTAGTAGTCTTTTAAAAAAAGACCCATTGTTACCCTAACAATTAACAAAAACAATCAATGGAATTTTGGAGACAATCAATCAAGTCAACAACTAAGCAAAACTACTAAGTACTAAACAAATCAACATATTAGCAAATTAGCATTTAGCAAAACAACTAAGCAAATTAGCAATGAAAAACAACCAATTTCATAAAAAAACAACCAATTTCATAAAAGCAATACTTACTTGTTTCATTCTAGGGCTTGGAGACAACTCAATTTTGAAGAAAATAAACTCAAAATTTCGTGATCTTGCCTTTTGCTGCTGCCTTTTAATTTCGTGATCTTGCTTCAATGTGTAGTTGATTTTAATTTCGTGATCTTGCCTTTAGTTTTGCTGCTGCTTGTCCTTGATCGTGAAGAACGTGTTAACTTTGAAGTCGTAGTCGACTGTCTGTGGACTGTGATTGCCGATTCCTTATTCCAATTCCTGCTTTTCTATTTCCTAATTCTAGCCCAAGTTATTTTATTTAAAGTGTGGCCTTGTGGGTTGTGGCTATTGGGCTAAACCTTAAAACAAATGGTAGCCCAATTACTTTGAATTAATACTAGCCTAGTAGCACAAATTAATCTCTAGTGGCACTATAATACAAAAAAAAAATCCGAAAAATTTACACTTGCGAAAAAAAATCGAGTAGTGGCACGGGCTACCCCGTGCCCCCTTCATGTCCGCTCCTGGCATGGAGCCAAGCAGGTCGTGACTGAAATAGCAGGGTATTTTATGTTCAAATCCTATCACTCATGGATTTTTTTTCATTCAATCCCATAGCAATTCAATTTAACTACATGATCTTGTATAAATATACCAAATGCAACAAAAATTTCAAAATTGATGTCTTTAAATATCCATATTACAAATACAAAACCGAAATACTAGTATAAAAGAGCATAATAACGGTATCCGAATGCAAATAACCGATGATTCCAGAGGATCTATATGGCTTCTCTTCCTCTCTTGATCTTGGCAACTCTTACCATGACTGCAACATATATTTTGTCCATCATTTCCTCAACAAACACGAAAAGTTTCCATCTCCACTCCTTCTTGAACAACAAGACCCCAATAACACCCCAAAACCCTGTTGCAAAACCACAAATGATGTCCACGTAAAACAACCATACCTTTGTCGGCTCATCGGCTCCTCTCTGTTTCTTCATGCTTGTTGTCGTTGTTGGGTCTTCCGGATTTGAGCAATTCTTAGGCAATGGAGATCCACATAGATCTTTGTTCCCAGCATATATCGATGGATCATCCAGACCAAGGGTCTGCAGTTGGCTTCCTGTTGGAATTCGTCCCGACAAGTTGTTGTGGGACAAATTCAAATGGCTTAAAAAGGTCAAAGCTGCAATGCTCGGAGGGATCACCCCAATCAACTCGTTTCTAGATAAATCGAGAGAAAATAACTTTGTCATGTTTCCTATGGTGTCCGGAATATGCCCAGTGAGATGATTATTAGACAAATTGAGACCCACCAACATGGAAAGTGCAGTTAGTTCGACCGGTATCTCTCCAACAAGTCTATTGCTTGAAAGGTCCATGCTAAAAACCATATACCAAGTTTTTGTATATTCGAGAATAACACCTTTCAAGACCTGATCAACATCGATCTCATCCGAGTCGAACATGCCACCCATCTGTCCAGATCCGCTATTATTAACCATGGCATTCAATTCACCTAGACATCGAGGGATCCGTCCCTTTAAGTTGTTGTGTGCAACATCCAAAATTTGAAGACTTGATGCTCTGCACAAAGACTCGGGAATTCTTCCGGTGAAGTTATTTTTGTGTAACCTCAAAACAACCAAATATGCAAGTTTCTCTCCAACCCATTCAGGTATGTTTCCGGACAATCTATTATCACCAAAATCCAAGATATTTGAAAATCTTAAATTCCCCAATTCTCCAGGAAGTTCACCAATAAAGTTGTTGTCATTCAACTTCAATTGACTTAACGAATTAAGAGCTACAGAACTTGGAATGACACCAGACAGCTGATTTGAGCTAAGTATCATGGCATACAACCTTTGCAGCTTCTCAAAACACTTGGGAATTTTACCGGTTAACCTATTTCTGGAAAGATCAAGATATTCCAAATCTGTCCTTCTGCATAATGACGTTGGAATCGACTCATTGAAAGAATTATTTCTAAGAAATAATACCGGAAAATATGCAAATGCATATGGACCATAACTTGCTCCATTAGGAAGGTTTGCTATGGGTCCGTTAAGTTGGTTGTGAGAGAGATCTAAGTGAGGAATGATGGGCATCTTCCGCAACCATGTGGGCAGAGGTCCTGAGATTGTAGCATTGGACAAAACTAACTCATAAAGTTTCCTTTGATTTCGAAGCCATTGTGGAAATCCATTTATGATATTACAAGAACGGAGTCGAAGAGTTACCAACTGGAATGGAGGTATCCAGTCACTTGAAACATTGAATGTCAACTTGGTGTTATAAGAAGCATCCAAGTACTTCAACATTGAAAGGTCAGTAAAATGGGCTTCAGAAACGACTCCTTCTAAAGAATTATTAGAGAAATCTACGGAATGGAGTTTGGCAAGTTGCCCAATTGAAGCTGGAATAGTCCCATTTAACAAATTTGAAGACACTGAAATTGCTTGTAATGAAACAAGTCTTCCTAGAGCTGCTGGGAGGGGGCCGGCTAACCGATTGCTATCTAGATTCAGATATGTTAAACCTGCTAGATTTTCAAAGGATGTTGGAATTGAACCATTCAATTGATTAAAAGAAAGGTCAAGTTTGGAAAGCTTCCCAAGGAATGAAGGAATTTGACCGATTAACCGGTTACGAGATAGATCTAACATTTCTAAATATCTCAATCTTCCTAGAGATTCGGGGATTGGGCCTGTCAATCCGCTGCTCGATAGATCTATCCCTCTTAAATTGGACAGTCTTTCAAGTTGTTCTGGAATTGTACCACTTGAGCACGAAGATAAATACAACCATTCCAAAGCATATTGGGAGCACTCTGATAAGTTTTTTGGTGAGTCCATCAATGCTATTTCAAAATGATTGTTTGATGCATGCAATTGTTTCAGATGACACTGTCTCCAGATTCCAAGATCCCCAATCTGCTTAAACCAGTTGTTAGAAAGATCAAGACCTAGAAGGTTGGGCATAATAGGAACCGATGAATTCAGCATGTTTCCTGAGAGGTCAAGGACAACGAGGGAACTCATGTTTGTGAGAACAGGTGGAAATGCACCTTCAATTGAATTTTCGCTAAGAACCAGGTGTTGAATGTGAGGAAGTGCACTGAGATTAAAATGAGGGGAAGATAGATGCGTGTTATCGAGCCCGCAACTTGACAAATGCAACTCTGATAAGGAAGGGATCATGCTCAGCAGGTTTGCAAAGTTCGATGCCAAACTAAGATCGAAGTATGAAAGATCAAGGAATGTTAGGGATGACAAGTTTTGAAAAAAGTTAGGGAGTGGACCTTGGAAAGCATTGGAGCTAAGATCTAGGCGTTTAATGTTGGGAAGTATTCGACTCGAATTAAGAAAAGGACCAACATCAGCAATGGAAAGTCCACACCATGACAAGTTCAACTCTTGTAATGAAGGAATCATGTAAAACAGCATGTTCGTGTTTTGTGCTCCAACAAGATCTACTGAGCTCAAGTCGAGATGCTCAAGTGACGAAAGGCCGGAAGTCCATGCCAAATCATCTGCCATCAAGTCATCTCCGTTCTGACTGATGTCAAGAACCTTTAAATTAGAAAGATTTCCAATATGAGAAGGAATGATGCCCCGAAAACCAACATGAGACAGATTAAGGTAGCTCAGTTGTTTCAAGGAACCAATGAACTTTGGGATCTGACTTCCTTCAAAATCATTCCCACTCAAGTCCAAGTGTTTGAGATGGCTCAACTCTGCCAAAGAAGACTCCACATCATTACCACTTAAGTAGCAGTCATCCTTGGTATCTTTAGACCAGCATCCTCTGAGATGAAGGCTGTCAACGGTTGAGGTTGAGTCACATTGGATTCCTTCCCACAGGCAACAGTCATTGCCAACCCATGATGACAACATTCCTGAAAAATCTTTGACGCTCTGCTTGAACTTGAGAATAGCAAGTCGCTCTTGCTTTGAGCACACAACACTTGTATTTCCATCACCCAAACAAGTATATGTGGCTGCAAACACAAAAGCACATACGAAAATAAGATGGAGCCCAAAACCCCTTTGATTCCCCATTATCAACCCTATAAGAAGTTTACAGATTGAAATAAAAACTGAAGTAGAAAAAGATGGTTTGCTAGGATGAAGTGATGTGTTGTTAAGATGAAGAAAGTAGTTGATTTATAAAGCCATAAATGAACAGGAACTGATTTCCATGGAAGACTTGGAATTGACTTGTATTCTTGTGGTCCTCGGCTATTTTCCTTTTCTTTTAATCAATATAAGTGCTTTATACTTTATGGTAAACTCTATTCCCCATTGCATACGCAATTGTAATTTACCACATCTTTTTGAAAAATATGAATCGAATAAAACATACTCTTCGACAAACAAGAATTCACATTTTCGAGAAATCAAAGATATTTTATATTTTATGCATTAAAATTGGCCTATAGAAAAGCTTAAACTCATAACCCTTAAAAGGGGTCAGTCAAGAAAATAACAGTGAAAGCATCACAGTCAAGAAAAAACAATGAAAGCAACACAACTGAAGAGATAATGAATATAGAAGAGCATTCACTTTAACAGGTAATAACATAGTATTTTCATTTATGTTTGTATTGTAGCATCTTACATCCATTTTATTTAGTCTACCACAGCATCGACTTTAACAAAACATAAATCCTCATTTGGTCAGCTAAGTTACCTCTTCATGAAATTATAGATAGCAAGTTTTAGAGGTGGCAATTCCAAAACATATTTAAATGCAATAAATTTTGTGAATCCTCTTATCAAAAAACTAATATTTTACTTTTGTATATATTTGTGTAATAAGTTCCCTTCAATTCTTACCAACTAAAACTATATATATATATATATATATATATATATATATATATATATATATATATATATATATATATATATATATATATATATATATATATATATATATATATATATATATATATATATATATATATATATATAATAATAATAATAATAATAATAAGAATGACAATTATTGTGTTACCCTGTAACCAAATCCTGGCCATCAGATTTCATTCTCTTAACAATGAAAAAAACACATTTTTAACAGAATAAGTTTTTGACAGAATGAGTTCTTACCATTCTTAAAAGAATGAACTAAATTTTGTACATTCTTAAAAGAATGTGTTTTAAATGAGTGGTTCAGATTATATATATATATAGATATATATATATATATATATATATATATATATATATATATATATATATATATATATATATATATCTATATATATATATATATATATATATATATATATATATATATATATATATATATATATATATATATATATATATATATATATATATATATATTTGAAAATGCAACTTTATAAATACCAAAGAAATCCCGTTAACAAGGAGCTAAAGGGGTACAAAGCAAGAACAAGCAAAATTACATTTTCTTGACCGCTATACTAGGATTTTTCGCCCATTCGGAACTATCAATAACCACTTTATGCGCTCTATTACTAATCCATAACAACGTGTCCCTTTGAATTTGCCCAAAAACTTCATCCGGCGTTCTTTGAATCTTATTGAATGTGGCGTCGTTTCTAGACCTCCAAATCAAGTGAAGAGTAGCGAAGCCAATCATTTCCATCACATTTTCCTGCACACGATTATTTGTAGCAGATGCAATCCAAAATAAGATGTCTTCTAAATTGTCCCTATTGCTATTGTTTAAACCGCACCATGTCTGGATTTTATTCCAAATCTGTCTCGCGAAAATGCACTCGATGAAAACATGCTGTATCGTCTCATGTTGAACTTTGCAAGACTCACAGAAAACCGAAAGCTGTCTTACACCCATGGATATTAAGCAATCTTTTGTCACCACTCTCCTTCTAAATAATTTCCAAATGAATATGTTGACTTTATTTGGCATCCATTTGTTCCAATAGTTTTTTCCAATTATTTGGTGTTTTTTTTACTAGCTCCTGTCTGTACCATTTGACTGTAAAGGTCCCTTTCGGACCTTCCAAACATCTCCACTCATCTTTTTTGTTGTTTAGCAAAACCTTTCCCACACTATAATTTAAAATGTCCCATTCCTCTTTCGTTCTTCCTTCTCTCATGATACTGCACCATTCTATAATTTCTCCATTTTCTTTCAACTTTTCAAAGACTAAGCTGTTTTTATTTGTTTCCATTTGAAACAATCTAGAGAATTTCTTCTCAAAAATCTCGTCCCCCTTCCACCAATCTCTCCAAAATAAAGTATCTTTACCATCTCCCACTTCCTTCTTTAACAGTTTTCTAGGGTCAAGGTCCCAAACTCTAACCTCCTTCCAAACCTTCATGATTCTTTTCCAAGTGTGACCGGTTTTGATTTCTCCGTCTTCTAAGTATTCGCTCCTATGACCATGAATACTCTTGATAATTTTAACCCATATCGCTTCTTGTTCGTTCTTGAATCTCCAAAACCATTTGACCAAGAAGGCTTTGTTCAAGTCATCCAAAGCTTCAACTCCAAGACCTCCTTCTTCCTTCTTTTTTAGAATATATTCCCACTTCACCCATGGAATTTTCGAGTCTTCCTCATTTCCTCCCCAAAAGAATTTCCTTCGTATCCCTTCCAACAATTGAATTATCCTTTTCGGTGTCTTAAATAATGAAAACAAATAGTTTCCCATAGAGTCGAGAATGTTTCGAATTATAGTATACCGCCCCCCTATTGAAAGTGTGTTGCCTTTCCACTTACTTAGCTTCTTCTTAAATCTGTCCATCAATGGTTTCCACGGCTTCAAAGAACCCATATTGACTCCGATTGGCATCCCCAGAAAATTGAACGGGAGCTTTTCCGTTTTGCATCCAAGGATTGTCGCCATGGCTTCTATCGAAATCGTGCTTGTACCAATACCAATTAGCGCACTTTTTTCATAATTGACTCTAAGACCTGCTGCTTTCTGAAAACAATAGAGAATTCTAATAAGATTTAGAATGTTCTCCACTGAATAGTCTCCAAAGAATATAGCGTCATCTGCAAAAAAAAAAAAGGTGAGTAAGTAATAATTTATCATTGCCCACTTCTATGCCTTTGTAACTCTCGTTGACCACCGCTTTTTTAATTGCAAGGTTGAGGCCTTCCATCACAAGCGTAAAAAGAAAAGGGGACAGTGGGTCCCCTTGTCTAAGACCACGAGAGAGAGAGAACTCGGCAGTTGGACTAGAGTTCACCAACACTGAAGACGAGCCAGACTTAAGACATTGATTTACCCATTTTCTCCATTTCTCCCCAAACCCCATTTGAGACAACATGGAGTCAAGATAATCCCATGAGACAGAGTGATATGCTTTAGCTATATCTGTTTTGAAAATTAACATCAGTTTTTTCTTTGCCTTGACCCAATCGATGACTTCATTAACCACCAGTGGCCCATCTATGATTTGTCTCTCTTTCACGAAAGCGGATTGTGTTTTGTCGATTAAATTTGGCAGGACCTTTTTAAGTCTGTTCGCTAGCATTTTTGAAAGGACTTTATAAACACCAGAAATCAGACTTATCGGTCTGTAATCGTTCACCACAGTTGGATTTTTAACCTTTGGGATCAAAGTTATAAAAGCAGCGTTGACTCCTTTTGGGATTATGGGGCGTCTAGCGAATTCGTTAAACGCATCCAATAGATCACTTTTGAGGAGGTCCTAAAATTTCTTTAGGAACTCAACCGTAAATCCATCCGGTCCCGGTGACTTGTTATTGCCACAACTCCATATAGCTTCTTTAAGCTCTGTTTCTTCAAAATCTCTCTCCAAATTTATTTTTTCATGCTCCGAAATTTTTTTATTTCCATTCAAGTCTTGACTCCAGTTGCACTCCGCATCCGCTTTAAAGGTATTTTCGAAATAACTCCTAAGATGATCTTTGATTTTGTTTGGTTCCACCTCCCACACACCTTGGGCTTATATATATATATATATATATATATATATATATATATATATATATATATATATATATATATATATATATATATATATATATATATATATATATATATATATATATATATATATATATATATATATATATAATGAAGTTTATTAAAAAACCCCACTATTGGGCCACTGTGAAAGATAAAATACAAACATTGATTTATTTTATCTTGTGCAAGTCATTGGAAATAATCATTCAATTATAGAAAATGACAGTAACCAAATTATCACATTTAATATGTTTTATAATTTTCATGATTACCAATAAACTCATTAAAAGAGGCTTAGAAATGATGAATCAATATTTGTAACTTATTTGGGCTATCTCTTTGTCAAATTTAACATTGATTTTTATTAAACGTCACTTTTGTTATTTATTAATTTATTTTCAAATGAATGTCTATATATAAGCTAAACAACCAAGCCTGACAACACAATTATCAAGACAACATAACGTGTTTTGAAGAAAGTTGTGAACGAAACAAAAATGCATTAGTAAAACAATAAGTAGAAAGCATCTAGGAAGACTTGGAAGTCAATGAAAGAATAACATCCACTAACTTACATTTCTTTAACATCACATGTAAATGCCTCATCTTTTCATTCAACACAAAGATATAAACTTGACTTTTATGTTTTAAGATTTATAATGAAACTAACTTTTCATCCAAATTTTATTTAAATGCATTAAACTTCGAGAATGTTTTATTGTAAGAAACTAATAATTTTGTTTTGTACTTAGTTCCCTTTAATTATATACTAACTAAAATCAATATTCTTGTGTATTTGTATATAAAGCTTTTATAAAACCCACTATTGAACTAAAAATACAAACAGTAATTTGTTTTCTTATTTAACTCAATGTAATAATAATCCAATAGAAGGAAACCAAAGAGGGAAAATTATCACATTCAATAGTATGTTTTATAATAAATATTTATTATTATCAATAAAATAAAATTAAAAGAAAATCTGAAATGGTGAATCAATATGTGTTCAACTTATTTGTTTTCTATCATTAATAGTGTCATTTGTCAATTAGAGTTAAAATGGACAATTCACAGTTTATTCTTACTAGTCTTAGTTAGAGGGACTACATCTGTAACGAAATGCAAATTTAAGGACAATATAGGTAATATTTCAAAAAAGGATTGAACTTGCAATGTTTTGTACACCATAGGGACTATTTCTATAATCTACTCTTATAATCGAATTTCAATTAAGCGTCCATATATACAAACTAAACAAACTATCTGGATAATTCTGATCCTATAAACCAACCAAACCTGATAGCAAAATGATAATGATCTAACTTATATTATCATGTTCATTGAATAATTTGTATATTTCATAGTGGCTCTATTCTTCCAAGCATAACGTGTTCTTTAGCCTGAAGAAAGTGGTGGTCAAGATAAGAATACATTTATAAAACAATAAATAGAAAGCAACATATGAAGACTTGGGAGTCAATAAAAAATTAACATTCACAAACTTATATTCCTTTTCCCGTTGCACACATGAATATCTTAGGCCTCAAGTTTTCGTTCTAACACTTTGAAGTGAACACAAAAGTTTAAACTTGATTTTGATGTTTAAAGGCTTACAAAACTAACTTGCAGGAAAAGAATTCGGTTATTTGACTTTAACAAGATTGATGATTTGACCTCATTAAAATCAAGTTTAATAATTTCAAGTCTAAATTTTTATGTTGTATTTTACGCACAATATTAATGTACATTTAGTTACATCTTGTACCCCAATGACCAGTAATTCCCTTAACCATAATGTATGTCATACTATAAGGATGATTTGAGCAACACACATATTGATAGTTGGCATGGAACTTAATTTTAATATAGAGTAAATTAAAAACTTGCATCCCTCTTAAAAACTATGGTTTTGGTTTAGATGTTTCATTTGTTGCACAGGTGGTCCTTAAATCAATTCTTTGTTGCGTCTTTAGTCCTTGGCTCAAACGGCGTTAGAAAAGTTGTCAGTAAATGACTATATTGCCCCTTATATTTCATCTTCTTAATCCATCTTCTTATATTTTCAGTTCAACTTTTTTTTTTTTTTTTAAATTTTCATCATTTTTATTTTTATAAATCAAGTTTAAGGGCATTGTAACCAACTTTAATCCCAAAATTATATTAATAAATACATACGAACTAAATCAAATCTGGACGTGTTGATGAAACCGAAAATGAGAGCTTGAAATCTTTTCTCTTTATCCTTGAAGTTACTATCAGAATGATGAACAGGCGATCTTAACAGTGATTTTTGCCCAAAAATATCATCCCCAGACACAAATATCCCATAAAATTTGATGTTTTTTTAAAGATGAAGATGTAGGATGCAAAGAAACGAAGAAATGAAAAAGAAAAGCGCAGAATTCTTATTAGCATTGACTTAACGGGTCCACTATTAAGTTAAATGGTTTAGGGACAAAACATGCAACAAAGAATCATTTTACGGACTATCTATGCAACAGATGAGAAGCATCTGTACTAAATCCAAAACTTTTTACATACAACAGGGACCATTTCCGTAAGAAATGGTTAAATTCATACTATAGCAATTTGAATATACTTGGAACTCCTAAAGAGCTTTGTAAGGGAGTTGTATACCTAACTAAAGAAGGAATTTGATATGAAAGATTCTTAAAGGAGAATTCTTTGTCTTGGGTTATAGATTGAACGTTTAAAGACTGTATTCCTTGTGCACGAAGAAGATTATACACAAAAGACGCTAAGATGAGAAATTTCATATATACTTGTGTATCAATGTATATGTATCACATTTGCGTGTTGTTGAAGCATTAATGTATCTCGCTAATCATACACGGCGTGATGTATCATTGTAAGTTTGTTGTTCTCACATACCACATCTATCTATGTCTATTGTATGTGTATCAATGTATATGTATATATGTATTTGTATGTGTATCAAAGTAAATATAATTGCATTCTCTTAAGAAAATAACTTACTAATGTATGACATAATGAGTGCAGCTTAACACATAAATTAGTAAATATGGTTTTGGGGCTGCCAATCATTCCATGTAAACAATTCTTGGAGAGCTTCATCTTGTACAAAAAATAGTATATAATCATGTTTGTGGCCCAGTCAGTTCATTGGGTGGTAGTCTATATTTCTTGTTGTTTATAGATGATTATATTTGGGTTTGTACTTATTGAAAAATAAGTCTGGTGTTATAAATTCAGCGTTACCACGACAATTATGAACAAACTAAAAACTAGAATATAGATGAAGAAAGAAAGAAAGCTTGAGAGCTTGGAGAGAGTAGAGAGAGTTTATATCACTTGTGAAAGAGTTGATATGAGATGCATTTTCTTCCTTACATTGATGGTCTATTTATACTACCAAGTCTACTATTCAAATATAGTTGTTTAATTGGTAAATGCAAAGTGATGACAAAGTGATGACATAATGTTGTCATTCACCAATTACTTGTAACACTCACCCTTGAATGACATCATTCTACATCAGAGTTCAACTTTGAAGTACTGCCTCATTAAAAACCTTGCTAAAGAAAACCCAGTGGGAAAAACTTTAGCGAAGGGAAAAAGAGTGCAGTGTCTAATTGACTCCCCCTCATTTAGATATCGAATGACCATTATGTATTGTGTAGATGTCTCATTCCAATACCATGAACATGTTTTCTAAAGATCTTGGTAGGAAGTGCCTTTGTGAAAAGATCTGCTGCATTGTTGCTAGATTGAACATATTTTAGTTCAATCTGTTGATTCTTTATACGCTCTTGAGTGTATTCAAAAAACTTTGGAGGAATATGTTTTGTCTTGTCGCTTTTGATGTACCCTTCTTTCATTTGAGCGACACATGCTGCATTATCTTCATAGATTAAGGTTGGAGATTTATCTTTATCTATTCCACAAGAAGACAGGATAAGTTGTGTCATCGATCTTAACCATGTACATTCTCTACTAGCTTCATTTAGAGCAATTACTTTTGCATGATTTGAAGATGTGGCGACGAGTGTTTGCTTTTGAGAACGCCAAGATATTGCAGTACCTCCATTCATGAATACATATCTAGTTTGAGATCTAGCTTTATGAGGATCAGACAAGTAACCTGCATCTGCATAACCAATCAAGCCTTGTTTTGAACTATTAGGAAAAAATAAACCTAAATTAGTAGTTCCGAGAAGGTATCGTAATATGTGCTTGATTCCATTCCAGTGTCTTTTTGTTGGAGATGAACTAAATCTTGCTAATAGATTTACTGCAAAAGAAATGTCAGGTCTAGTACAATTAGTAAGATACATAAGAGCTCCAATTGCATTAAGATATGGAACTTCTGGACCAAGAATTTCTTCATTTTCCTCACAAGGGCGATATGGATCTTTGTCAATATTTAGTGATCTAACAATCATTGGAGAGCTTAAAGGTTTGGCTTTATCCATATTAAAACGTTTCAAGACCCTTTCTGTATAGTTCGATTGATGGACAAGTATCCCATTTGGCATATGCTCAATCTGTAAACCAAGACAATATTTGGTTTTCCCAAGGTCTTTCATTTCAAATTCTTTCTTTAAAAATTCAATCACTTCAAGGATTTCTTTTTTCGTCCCAATAATGTTCAGATCATCAACATAGACGGCTATAATCACATATCCAGATGTTGTTTTCTTAATAAATACACATGGACAAATAGTATTGTTTTTATAGCCTTTGCTTATTAAGTAATCACTTAGACGATTGTACCACATACGTCCAGATTGCTTTAACCCATACAATGATCTTTGCAGTTTGATAGAATACATTTGTTTGGATTTTGCACTTAATGCTTCTGGCATTTTAAATCCTTCGGGGATTTTCATATATATATATATCACTGTCAAGTGATCCATATAAGTAAGCAGTAACAACATCCATAAGATGCATATCTAAATTTTCAGAAACTGCTAGACTGATTAAATATCTGAAAGTGATTGCATCCATAACAGGAGAATATGTTTCTTCATAATCGATTCCCGGCCTTTTGAGAAAAACCCTGAGCAACGAGCCTGGCTTTGTATCTCACAATTTCATTTTTCTCATTTCTTTTTCGTATAAAACTCCATCTGTATCCCAATGGTTTCACAACTCCAGGTGTGAGTATAATAGGTCCAAAAACCTTTCTGTTATTGAGAGACGTTAATTCAGCTTGCATGGCCTCTTTCCATTTTCCCCAATCCTGCCTATTTTGGCATTCAATGACAGATTATGGTTCTGGATCCTCATTGATAATATTGCATGCAACTGAATAAGAAAATATTATATCTTCTAATTCATATTGGCTCCTTACTATTTTTATATGACCATAATTAATTTCAATCTCCTTATCATTTATTTCTTCAACTGGGGAAGTAATGTTATTTTGTATTTCTTCATGAACATTTTCATTATGATCAAATATATTTTCCATTCCTCTTCTTTTTCTAGGATTTGAATCCTTAGAACCAAATGGTCTTCCATGCTTCAGACGTGCTTTGGATTCTTGAGTTACTTTTTCATCAGATTGTCTATCCGGGAGTTCAATTCGAGCTGGAGCATTAACAACAGGTATATATGATTTAGTAACTCTTTTTGTATCAGTAAATGCATCAGGTAATTGATTTGCAACTTCTTGCAAATGTATTATTTTTTGAACACCCATCTCACATTCTTGTGTGCGAGGATCAAGATATGATAAAGAAGGTTCATACCATGAAACGTTCTTTTCTTGGGTTTTCATTTCTCCCCCAAGCATAGGGAAATTTTCTTCATTGAAATGGCAATCAGCAAGACGTGCTGTAAACATATCACCTGTCAAAGGTTCAAGATATATTATTATTGAATTTGTTTCAAAACCAACATATATTCCCAACCTCCTTTGAGGACCCATTTTTGTACGTTGTGGTGGAGCAATAGGAACATATACTGCACTTCCAAAAATTTTAAGGTGGGATATATCTGGTTCTTTTCCAGAAACAAGTTGAAGGGGAGAATGTGTATGATATGCACTTAGTCTCATACAAATCAGTGATGCAGCATGTAAAATTGCATGACCCCAAATGGAAACAGGAAGTTTTGTTCTCATTATTAATGGTCTAGCTATTAATTGGAGACGTTTAATCAGTGATTCTGCTAAACCATTTTGAGTGTGTACATGTGCAACTGGATGCTCAACAGTAATTACTATAGACATACAATAATCATTAAATACTTGAGATGTAAACTCACCTGCATTATCAAGTCTCACTTTATTGATGTTATAATCAGGAAAATGTGCTCTCAGTTTAATAATCTGAGTTAGGAATTTTGCGAATGCCATGTTACGAGTTGATAATAGGCAAACATGAGACCATCTAGTTGATGCATCTATTAAGACCATAAAGTATTTAAATGGTCCAGAAGGTGGATGAATTGGTCCACATATGTCTCCTTGAATTCTTTCTAGAAATCTAGGTGATTCCCTTTCAACTTTCATTGGTGAAGGTCTTGTAATTAATTTCCCAAGGGAACAAGAAATACACGGGTTCTTATTACCTATTTGAGGGAACTTCTGGTCCTTTAATGGATGCCCAAATGTATTTTCAATTATTCGACGGATCATTGTTAATCCTGGATGGCCCAGCCTGTCATGCCACAAACTAAATATTCTAGGATCACAAAATTTTTCTTTAACCACCAAATTTGACTCAACTATATTTATATATGCAAAATGTAAACCAGAATCAAATTGTGGTAATTTCTCCAATATATGGTTTTCATTTATTATAAACATATATTTCTTGTTTCTTATTGTTTTGGTGAATGTGTCATATCCGTTAAGATATATATATCATTAAAACCCAATAAATTTCTATTTGACTTTGGGGAAAATAACGCATTACTGATTACAAATTTCGTACCATTAGGTAACATGAAACAAGCATTTCCTGCTCCTACGATCAAGTCTACAGGACCTGATATTGTATTTATGTGCCCTTTTACGGGTTTTAGTGTGGAAAAATATTTCTTTGTTTTCAAGATGGTGTGTGTGGTACCACAATCAATTATTAAGAGTTCTCCAATATTTCCTTGGTTTTGTGCTCCAGTTGAACTCATTTTGAACTTCATATAAGAAAAATAAATGATGAGTTATGAACACAATTTTAATAAAAGTGACTCGAAAAACTTCATTAAGAAAGAAAAACATTACAATGAAAAATTAAAAACATGTTACAAAAGGAAACTAGTTTTCTAGGATGTCTAAATCATTGCAAAAGTCAAGAGTGTTTAGTTCTATGTTTCCTAGATCAACACCATCGATGAGATTGACTTCTTTCCCCTTTCCTTTAATGGAATCTTGGTAAAGTTTACAAAGATGGGGATCTGTACGACAGGTCCTTGACCAATGACCTGTGCTACCACATCTATAACAAGAACCTCCGGGGTTCTGTGATGTTCCGACATCATTTCTATTTTCTTGTGGTTGGACATTATTTCCTTGTGGAGCGTGTTGATTATTGTTTCTTTGACCACGCCCACGGTTATAAGGATGACCGCGTCCACGACATTGAGAATAACCGCGCCCAAAATTTTGGTTTTGGTTAAAATGGTCTCGACCGCGACCACGGCCTCGTCCACGACCACGACCACGACCACGTCCTCGTCCATACAAATTAACTCTAGGTTCATAAGTGATAGTAGCATTTGCTTCAGGAAGTGCTACTGAACCTGTTGGACAGGACTGGTGGTTCTTTATTAATAGTTCATTATTTTGTTCAGCAACAAGGAGAAGTGTATTAAGCTCAGAATATTTTTTGAGCTTTTGCATACGATATTGTTGTTGCAATGTCATATTTGATGCATGGAATGTGGAGAGAGTTTTCTCCAACATCGAAGCATCAGAAACCTCTTCCCCACAAAATTTTAGTTGTGAACATATCCGAAATAATGTGGAATTATAGTCATGTACCTTTTTGAAGTCTTGAAACCTCAACGATAACCACTCAGCCCTAGCACTTTGAAACCTCTTCCCCACTCAACGAATGACCATTATGTATTGTGTAGATGTCTCATTCCAATACCATGAACATGTTTTCTAAAGATCTTGGTAGGAAGTGCCTTTGTGAAAAGATCTGCTGCATTGTTGCTAGATTGAACATATTTTAGTTCAATCTGTTGATTCTTTATACGCTCTTGAGTGTATTCAAAAAACTTTGGAGGAATATGTTTTGTCCTGTCGCTTTTGATGTACCCTTCTTTCATTTGAGCGACACATGCTGCATTATCTTCATAGATTAAGGTTGGAGATTTATCTTTATCTATTCCACAAGAAGTCAGGATAAGTTGTGTCATCGATCTTAACCATGTACATTCTCTACTAGCTTCATTTAGAGCAATTACTTCTGCATGATTTGAAGATGTGGCGACGAGTGTTTGCTTTTGAGAACGCCAAGATATTGCAGTACCTCCATTCATGAATACATATCCAGTTTGAGATCTAGCTTTATGAGGATCAGACAAGCAACCTGCATCTGCATAACCAATCAAGCCTTGTTTTGAACTATTAGGAAAAAATAAACCTAAATCAGTAGTTCCGAGAAGGTATCGTAATATGTGCTTGATTCCATTCCAGTGTCTTTTTGTTGGAGATGAACTAAATCTTGCTAATAGATTTACTGCAAAAGAAATGTCAGGTCTAGTACAATTAGTAAGATACATAAGAGCTCCAATTGCATTAAGATATGGAACTTCTGGACCAAGAATTTCTTCATTTTCCTCACAAGGGCGATATGGATCTTTGTCAATATTTAGTGATCTAACAATCATTGGAGAGCTTAAAGGTTTGGCTTTATCCATATTAAAATGTTTCAAGACCCTTTCTGTATAGTTCGATTGATGGACAAGTATCCCATTTGGCATATGCTCAATCTGTAAACCAAGACAACATTTGGTTTTCCCAAGGTCTTTCATTTCAAATTCTTTCTTTAAAAATTCAATCACTTCAAGGATTTCTTTATTCGTCCCAATAATGTTCAGATCATCAACATAGACAGCTATAATCACATATCCAGATGTTGTTTTCTTAATAAATACACATGGACAAATAGTATTGTTTTTATAGCCTTTGCTTATTAAGTAATCACTTAGACGATTGTACCACATACGTCCAGATTGCTTTAACCCATACAATGATCTTTGCAGTTTGATAGAATACATTTGTTTGGGTTTTGCACTTAATGCTTCTGGCATTTTAAATCCTTCGGGGATTTTCATATATATATCACTGTCAAGTGATCCATATAAGTAAGCAGTAACAACATCCATAAGATGCATATCTAAATTTTCAGAAACTGCTAGACTGATTAAATATTTGAAAGTGATTGCATCCATAACAGGAGAATATGTTTCTTCATAATCGATTCCCGGCCTTTGAGAAAAACCCTGAGGAACGAGCCTGGCTTTGTATCTCACAATTTCATTTTTCTCATTTCTTTTTCGTATAAAAATCCATCTGTATCCCAATGGTTTCACAACTCCAGGTGTGAGTATAATAGGTCCAAAAACCTTTCTGTTATTGAGAGACGTTAATTCAGCTTGCATGGCCTCTTTCCATTTTCCCCAATCCTGCCTATTTTGGCATTCAATGACAGATTGTGGTTCTGGATCCTCATTGATAATATTGCATGCAACTGAATAAGAAAATATTATATCTTCTAATTCATATTGTGTCCTTACTATTTTTATATGACCATAATTAATTTCAATCTCCTTATCATTTATTTCCTCAACTGGGGAAGTAATGTTATTTTGTATTTCTTCATGAACATTTTCATTATGCTCAAATATATTTTCCATTCCTCTTCTTTTTCTAGGATTTGAATCCTTAGAACCAAATGGCCTTCCACGCTTCAGGCGTGCTTTGGATTATTGAGTTACTTTTTCATTAGATTGTCTATTCGGGAGTTCAATTCGAGCTGGAGCATTAACAGCAGGTATATATGATTTAGTAACTCTTTTTGTATCAGTAAATGCATCAGGTAATTGATTTGCAACTTCTTGCAAATGTATTATTTTTTGAACACCCATCTCACATTCTTGTGTGCGAGGATCAAGATATGATAAAGAAGGTTCATACCATGAAACGTTCTTTTCTTGGGTTTTCATTTCTCCCCCAAGCATTGGGAAATTTTCTTCATTGAAATGGCAATCAGCAAGACGTGCTGTAAACATATCACCTGTCAAAGGTTCAAGATATATTATTATTGAATTTGTTTCAAAACCAACATATATTCCCAACCTCATTTGAGGACCCATTTTTGTACGTTGTGGTGGAGCAATAGGAACATATACTGCACTTCCAAAAATTTTAAGGTGGGATATATCTGGTTCTTTTCCAGAAACAAGTTGAAGGGGAGAATGTGTATGATATGCACTTAGTCTCATACGAATCAGTGATGCAGCATGTAAAATTGCATGACCCCAAATGGAAACAGGAAGTTTTGTTCTCATTATTAATGGTTTAGCTATTAATTGGAGACGTTTAATCAGTGATTCTGCTAAACCATTTTGAGTGTGTACATGTGCAACTGGATGCTCAACAGTAATTCCTATAGACATACAATAATCATTAAATACTTGAGATGTAAACTCACCTGCATTATCAAGTCTCACTTTATTGATGTTATAATCAGGAAAATGTGCTCTCAGTTTAATAATCTGAGTTAGGAATTTTGCGAATGCCATGTTACGAGTTGATAATAGGCAAACATGAGACCATCTAGTTGATGCATCTATTAAGACCATAAAGTATTTAAATGGTCCAGAAGGTGGATGAATTGGTCCAC
Organism: Cichorium intybus; assembly: GCA_023525715.1. Lineage (NCBI taxonomy): Eukaryota > Viridiplantae > Streptophyta > Magnoliopsida > Asterales > Asteraceae > Cichorium > Cichorium intybus. The sequence continues at coordinate 52,799,191 of CM042010.1, read as the reverse complement.
ATATGTCTCCTTGAATTCTTTCTAGAAATCTAGGTGATTCCCTTTCAACTTTCATTGGTGAAGGTCTTGTAATTAATTTCCCAAGGGAACAAGAAATACACGGGTTCTTATTACCTATTTGAGGGAACTTCTGGTCCTTTAATGGATGCCCAAATGTATTTTCAATTATTCGACGCATCATTGTTAATCCTGGATGGCCCAGCCTGTCATGCCACAAACTAAATATTCTAGGATCACAAAATTTTTCTTTAACCACCAAATTTGACTCAACTATATTTATATATGCAAAATGTAAACCAGAATCAAATTGTGGTAATTTCTCCAATATATGGTTTTCATTTATTATAAACATATATTTCTTGTTTCTTATTGTTTTGGTGAATGTGTCATATCCGTTAAGATATATATATCATTAAAACCCAATAAATTTCTATTTGACTTTGGGGAAAATAACGCATTACTGATTACAAACTTCGTACCATTAGGTAACATGAAACAAGCATTTCCTGCTCCTACGATCAAGTCTACAGGACCTGATATTGTATTTATGTGCCCTTTTACGGGTTTTAGTGTGGAAAAATATTTCTTTGTTTTCAAGATGGTGTGTGTGGTACCACAATCAATTATTAAGAGTTCTCCAAGATTTCCTTGGTTTTGTGCTCCAGTTGAACTCATTTTGAACTTCATATAAGAAAAATAAATGATGAGTTATGAACACAATTTTAATAAAAGTGACTCGAAAAACTTCATTAAGAAAGAAAAACATTACAATGAAAAATGAAAAACATGTTACAAAAGGAAACTAGTTTTCTAGTATGTCTAAATCATTGCAAAAGTCAAGAGTGTTTAGTTCTATGTTTCCTATATCAACACCATCGATGAGATTGACTTCTTTCCCCTTTCCTTTAATGGAATCTTGGTAAAGTTTACAATGATGGGGATCTGTACGACAGGTCCTTGACCAATGACCTGTGCTACCACATCTATAACAAGAACCTCCGGGGTTCTGTGATGTTCCGGCATCATTTCTTTTTTCTTGTGGTTGGACATTATTTCCTTGTGGAGCGTGTTGATTATTGTTTCTTTGACCACGCCCACGGTTATAAGGATGACCGCGTCCACGACCTTGAGTATAACCGCGCCCAAAATTTTGGTTTTGGTTAAAATGGTCTCGACCGCGACCACGGCCTCGTCCACGACCACGACAACGACCACGTCCCCGTCCATACGAATTATTTCTAGGTTCATAAGTGATAGTAGCATTTGCTTCAGGAAGTGCTACTGAACCTGTTGGACAGGACTGGTGGTTCTTTATTAATAGTTCATTATTTTGTTCAGCAACAAGGAGAAGTGTATTAAGCTCAGAATATTTTTTGAGCTTTTGCATACGATATTGTTGTTGCAATGTCATATTTGATGCATGGAATGTGGATAGAGTTTTCTCCAACATCGAAGCATCAGAAACCTCTTCCCCACAAAATTTTAGTTGTGAACATATCCGAAATAATGCGGAATTATAGTCATGTACCTTTTTGAAGTCTTGAAACCTCAACGATAACCACTCAGCCCTAGCACTTGGAAACCTCTTCCCCACTCAACGAATGACCATTATGTATTGTGTAGATGTCTCATTCCAATACCATGAACATGTTTTCTAAAGATCTTGGTAGGAAGTGCCTTTGTGAAAAGATCTGCTGCATTGTTGCTAGATTGAACATATTTTAGTTCAATCTGTTGATTCTTTATACGCTCTTGAGTGTATTCAAAAAACTTTGGAGGAATATGTTTTGTCCTGTCGCTTTTGATGTACCCTTCTTTCATTTGAGCGACACATGCTGCATTATCTTCATAGATTAAGGTTGGAGATTTATCTTTATCTATTCCACAAGAAGTCAGGATAAGTTGTGTCATCGATCTTAACCATATACATTCTCTACTAGCTTCATTTAGAGCAATTACTTCTTCATGATTTGAAGATGTAGCGACGAGTATTTGCTTTTGAGAACGCCAAGATATTGCAGTACCTCCATTCATGAATACATATCCAGTTTGAGATCTAGCTTTATGAGGATCAGACAAGTAACCTGCATCTGCATAACCAATCAAGCCTTGTTTTGAACTATTAGGAAAAAATAAACCTAAATCAGTAGTTCCGCGAAGGTATCGTAATATGTGCTTGATTCCATTCCAGTGTCTTTTTGTTGGAGATGAACTAAATCTAGCTAATAGATTTACTGCAAAAGAAATGTCAGGTCTAGTACAATTAGTAAGATACATAAGAGCTCCAATTGCATTAAGATATGGAACTTCTGGACCAAGAATTTCTTCATTTTCCTCACAAGGGCGATATGGATCTTTGTCAATATTTAGTGATCTAACAATCATTGGAGAGCTTAAAGGTTTGGCTTTATCCATATTAAAACGTTTCAAGACCCTTTCTGTATAGTTCGATTGATGGACAAGTATCCCATTTGGCATATGCTCAATCTGTAAACCAAGACAATATTTGGTTTTCCCAAGGTCTTTCATTTCAAATTCTTTCTTTAAAAATTCAATCACTTCAAGGATTTCTTTATTCGTCCCAATAATGTTCAGATCATCAACATAGACGGCTATAATCACATATCCAGATGTTGTTTTCTTAATAAATACACACGGACAAATAGTATTGTTTTTATAGCCTTTGCTTATTAAGTAATCACTTAGAAGATTGTACCACATACGTCCAGATTGCTTTAACCCATACAATGATCTTTGCAGTTTGATAGAAAACATTTGTTTGGGTTTTGCACTTAATGCTTCTGGCATTTTAAATCCTTCGGGGATTTTCATATATATATCACTGTCAAGTGATCCATATAAGTAAGCAGTAACAACATCCATAAGATGCATATCTAAATTTTCAGAAACTGCTAGACTGATTAAATATCTGAAAGTGATTGCATCCATAACAGGAGAATATGTTTCTTCATAATCGATTCCCGGTCTTTTGAGAAAAACCCTGAGCAACGAGCCTGGCTTTGTATCTCACAATTTCATTTTTCTCATTTCTTTTTCGTATAAAAATCCATCTGTATCCCAATGGTTTCACAACTCCAGGTGTGAGTATAATAGGTCCAAAAACCTTTCTGTTATTGAGAGACGTTAATTCAGCTTGCATGGCCTCTTTCCATTTTCCCCAATCCTGCCTATTTTGGCATTCAATGACAGATTATGGTTCTGGATCCTCATTGATAATATTGCATGCAACTGAATAAGAAAATATTATATCTTCTAATTCATATTGGCTCCTTACTATTTTTATATGACCATAATTAATTTCAATCTCCTTATCATTTATTTCCTCAACTGGGGAAGTAATGTTATTTTGTATTTCTTCATGAACATTTTCATTATGCTCAAATATATTTTCCATTCCTCTTCTTTCTCTAGGATTTGAATCCTTAGAACCAAATGGCCTTCCACGCTTCAGACGTGCTTTGGATTCTTGAGTTACTTTTTCATCAGATTGTCTATCCGGGAGTTCAATTCGAGCTGGAGCATTAACAGCAGGTATATATGATTTAGTAACTCTTTTTGTATCAGTAAATGCATCAGGTAATTGATTTGCAACTTCTTGCAAATGTATTATTTTTTGAACACCCATCTCACATTCTTGTGTGCGAGGATCAAGATATGATAAAGAAGGTTCATACCATGAAACATTCTTTTCTTGGGTTTTCATTTCTCCCCCAAGTATTGGGAAATTTTCTTCATTGAAATGGCAATCAACAAGACGTGCTGTAAACATATCACCTGTCAAAGGTTCAAGATATCTTATTATTGAATTTGTTTCAAAACCAACATATATTCCCAACCTCCTTTGAGGACCCATTTTTGTACGTTGTGGTGGAGCAATAGGAACATATACTGCACTTCCAAAAATTTTAAGGTGGGATATATCTGGTTCTTTTCCAGAAACAAGTTGAAGGGGAGAATGTGTATGATATGCACTTAGTCTCATACGAATCAATGATGCAGCATGTAAAATTGCATGACCCCAAATGGAAACAGGAAGTTTTGTTCTCATTATTAATGGTCTAGCTATTAATTGGAGACGTTTAATCAGTGATTCTGCTAAACCATTATGAGTGTGTACATGTGCAACTGGATGCTCAACAGTAATTCCTATAGACATACAATAATCATTAAATACTTGAGACGTAAACTCACCTGCATTATCAAGTCTCACTTTATTGATGTTATAATCAGGAAAATGTGCTCTCAGTTTAATAATCTGAGTTAGGAATTTTGCGAATGCCATGTTACGAGTTGATAATAGGCAAACATGAGACCATCTAGTTGATGCATCTATTAAGACCATAAAGTATTTAAATGGTCCAGAAGGTGGATGAATTGGTCCACATATGTCTCCTTGAATTCTTTCTAGAAATCTAGGTGATTCCCTTTCAACTTTCATTGGTGAAGGTCTTGTAATTAATTTCCCAAGGGAACAAGAAATACACGGGTTCTTATTACCTATTTGAGGGAACTTCTGGTCCTTTAATGGATGCCCAAATGTATTTTCAATTATTCGACGCATCATTGTTAATCCTGGATGGCCCAGCCTGTCATGCCACAAACTAAATATTCTAGGATCACAAAATTTTTCTTTAACCACCAAATTTGACTCAACTATATTTATATATGTAAAATGTAAACCAGAATCAAATTGTGGTAATTTCTCCAATATATGGTTTTCATTTATTATAAACATATATTTCTTGTTTCTTATTGTTTTGGTGAATGTGTCATATCCGTTAAGATATATATATCATTAAAACCCAATAAATTTCTATTTGACTTTGGGGAAAATAACGCATTACTGATTACAAACTTCGTACCATTAGGTAACATGAACCAAGCATTTCCTGCTCCTACGATCAAGTCTATAGGACCTGATGTTGTATTTATGTGCCCTTTTACGGGTTTTAGTGTGGAAAAATATTTCTTTGTTTTCAAGATGGTGTGTGTGGTACCACAATCAATTATTAAGAGTTCTCCAAGATTTCCTTGGTTTTGTGCTCCAGTTGAACTCATTTTGAACTTCATATAAGAAAAATAAATGATGAGTTATGAACACAATTTTAATAAAAGTGACTCGAAAAACTTCATTAAGAAAGAAAAACATTACAATGAAAAATTAAAAACATGTTACAAAAGGAAACTAGTTTTCTAGGATGTCTAAATCATTGCAAAAGTCAAGAGTGTTTAGTTCTATGTTTCCTAGATCAACACCATCGATGAGATTGACTTCTTTCCCTTTCCTTTAATGGAATCTTGGTAAAGTTTACAATGATGGGGATCTGTACGACAGGTCCTTGACCAATGACCTGTGCTACCACATCTATAACAAGAACCTCCGGGGTTCTGTGATGTTCCGGCATCATTTCTTTTTTCTTGTGGTTGGACATTATTTCCTTGTGGAGCGTGTTGATTATTGTTTATTTGACCACGCCCACGGTTATAAGGATGACCGCGTCCACGACCTTGAGTATAACCGCTCCCAAAATTTTGGTTTTGGTTAAAATGGTCTCGACCGCGACCACGGCCTCGTCCACGACCACGACCACGACCACGTCCTCGTCCATACGAATTATTTCTAGGTTCATAAGTGATAGTAGCATTTGCTTCAGGAAGTGCTACTGAACCTGTTGGACGGGACTGGTGGTTCTTTATTAATAGTTCATTATTTTGTTCAGCAACAAGGAGAAGTGTATTAAGCTCAGAATATTTTTTGAGCTTTTGCATACGATATTGTTGTTGCAATGTCATATTTGATGCATGGAATGTGGAGAGAGTTTTCTCCAACATCGAAGCATCAGAAACCTCTTCCCCACAAAATTTTAGTTGTGAACATATCCAAAATAATGCGGAATTATAGTCATGTACCTTTTTGAAGTCTTGAAACCTCAACGATAACCACTCCGCCCTAGCACTTGGAAGTATAACTTCCTTTGGGTGTGTACTTATTGAAAAATAAGTCTGGTGTTATAAATTCAGCGTTACCACGACAATTATGAACAAACTAAAAACTAGAATATAGATGAAGAAAGAAAGAAAGCTTGAGAGCTTGGAGATAGTAGAGAGAGTTTATATCACTTGTGAAAGAGTTGATATGAGATGCATTTTCTTCCTTACATTGATGGTCTATTTATACTACAAAGTCTACTATTCAAATATAGTTGTTTAATTGGTAAATGCAAAGTGATGACAAAGTGATGACATAATGTTGTCATTCACCAATTACTTGTAACATCTGGAACCTTTTTGCGCTTCAAAATTTTGAAGGCTTAAATGGAAAAAAGGGTTGTTTGAACTTTGAATAATCAAAGGAGCTCTTTGCGTTACTTTTATATTTTGTTAGCGGTTGGTTTATGTCAATTTATTGGTCTATGTTTCTAACATTGTAGTACTAGTGCCTTGCATTTAGCATTTTTTAGTTTTTTTATTTGGCTATTTAAAGATATCTGTACTATTACTACTAATTTTAGAATTGGCAAAGTTTCAGCTTCTCTATGTTTTCCCTCTCTTCATTGCTTAGATTTTACTTTCCCAACAGTAATCAATAGGCAAAATCATGTTGGTTTGAGCGATTATGGCCTTATGGGATAAAAAGTAATTTGAAAAGATTATGTGGGCACAGGGCCGCTTATCAGATTGCAAGAAATGTTCTCGTTTTCCAATTTTCTGCAATGCAAGAGCAAATAGAGAGACATTTTTGTACTTGTAATGCTGCAATAACAAATACTCGGTGGTCAATGTACACTGATCAAAATAAGTGATTAGTTGATATCAATACAACCACTTAGGTAAGTGCCAAAGCGTCTACTGTGAAATAGGTGAAACAGCAGGGTTTTGTAGAGTTTCCTCCCTTAAAAGGAGACAACGTATTGTGTTTTTGACGATTTATTTACCATTTGGAGCTCCGAGTGTGTTGGGCAACAGAGTTCATCAGCTACTTTGATGCATCAGGATAATTTTGCACATAAAAACATAGAAAGCACATATGCATCATTTTCAACAAAGCTAAATCTATACATTTGTTGTCTCACAGATCCCAATTTGTGTGGTTTTTAGCATCTACAGAATTCTATATAGAAACAAATAGAGCAGTTCATGAAAGCAACGAGAATCAGGTCAAACAGAAAAAAGGAATGGAAGCTTACCAAAGTGAACACAAATGAATCAGGAATCGAGAAGGAGAGGATGAATTGGCAATGGAGGCTTCGCCTTTTCCCTCTCCTCACCTGGCTGATGGTGACGATGGGACTGTTAGGATCGAGACACTTAGCATACGAACACTGGACTCACACACTCAAGAATGCAACGATGAACACGAGGGATTTAACGTGGTTCGGTCTAATCTGACCTACGTCCACCAGGTAACTAGGAATTTATATTCAACTACATTGTTGTGGTGTGGTGCATTTTGCTCTCAGCCAAAGCCTCCTATTTATATGCATGAGAGATAATGTGAATTGAAGTATGAAATCAAAGAAAACACATGCATGAGAAGCAGACGCAAGACAATCAACAATTTGCTTCCACCTTTGTTGACTTTCAAGCGTTCACATTTAACAATCTCCCACTTGAATGCTTGAACAACTTAGTCTTTCTCTGCCATCCAAATCTTGCAACGATCCTTAAACACATTCCTTCCTAGTTACCCCGGCCTTCTTATCAGTTAATCTGAAAGGCCCGTTAAAACTCCCATGAGTTTCAACATGTTCGTCATGACTTAAACTGCCCTTGACCCATTCTCTGTCCTATCGGCTCCCACTGAAAACGAACTACCGAATCCTGGAACAATCTGAGAACAAACAACAACACTCTCCATATTTAGCAAGTTATCAAAATCGGAACAGCTGAAAACTGGTTCTAAATCCACTGTCGTCCTGGACATATGATTGAAACACGACCTATGCTCCCACTGTTGCAAAACCCTGCAACTGAAACAATACTCTGTGCTCTTATTGCCACAATATCCTTCGACTGATTTTTCTGAACCTTTCCATGCTCGTTCAACCTGAATATTCCTTGTAGCTCTAGGCTTCCTACTTGCAAAGGGTCACCCTCTTCTGCCCATGAGATTCTGTGAACCGGACTTTGTTTCTCTTCTGAACTGGGACGGTCACTCCCTCAGACGGTAATCCGACCATATACAACGAACATTCATCGTTCACAAGTCTTACCTTTCCAAAGTCTCCAACTTTCAGATTCTGCAGTGCTTCACTGCTGTGGGTAGCGTGAAATGAAGCACCAGAATTCTTGACCCAAGAGTCTTCACTGCCTTCCACTGAGTCCCAATGCATCAAACCCAGACACATTCTCAGAAGCAGAATTTCTTCTATTTGGACATCGACTCTAAAGAATGTCCACACCTCAACATCATGAATAACACCGAACTTTCTGATCCCGTGATTACACCTAAGTCTACTGACTTTCTAATCACTGCTGGATCTACCGAAAACGGATTTTCTCTTAATTACTTGATCAGTTCATCCCATGATCTGTTCTTAAACCCCTGAAACTCTGATTATCGCTGGATTTGTCTGAACGTCTGATCTTCTGTAATTCTCTAATTTTCTCCCTTTACCAATACCACATCTTGAACTTTCTACACATAATGCCTCAATCTGCATCTTCCACAAACTTTTTAATCTTCACTAAACGAAGCCTTGTCTGAACTTAACGACTGTTCTTCTGAACTCTGTTAAATAATCAACCTATTTAAACTACAGCGGAATACCGAACTAAGAATCAGAAACTGAAATTTTAAATTGAATCGATAAAACCCGACAAACGCTGTTGGCACTGGTTTTCGATTTCTTTAAATTTCTTCTGAGTTCAACTGTTCATCACCGATTAAATAGAATTTTGATTCAACAGTTCTTGGCTCGTTATTTGCAAAATATAATCCCCACCTAAATTATTTTCTGGCTAAACTGCCCAAAACAAATGTTTGAGTGACTGTTTTGCGACTTTGACAAAGTTGAGGGACCAAACTGCAATTTTCCTGAAGTTCAGGGACTAAACCGCAATTTTCCCCGAAGTTCAGGGACCAAACTACAATTTTCCCGAAGTTCAGGACCAGTTTTGCAATTTCTGGAAATCTGCTACAGTACTGCTACAGGAACGGCTACAGTGAACTGCTACAATGTCGTCTTCTCCGGCGGACTCCGGCGCTACAGTGTCGTCTTCTCCGGCGATCTGGTTTCTTCTGTCACTATTCCGGCAAACGTTTGACCGGCGATTTGGAGGTCTTCCGGTGGTTGAAAAATTCCAAAAAATATATTTTCGGAATCTGTGGAACGAGACCTTTCCAACAGGGTAAACCAAAATCGTTTTTGAGACAAAAAATTTTCGACCCAAAAACAGAAAATCACTCTCTGGAGCTATACCAAGGCTCTGATACCACTTGTTAGGATCGAGACACTTAGCATACGAACACTGAACTCACACACTCAAGAATGCAACGATGAACACGAGGGATTTAACGTGGTTCGGTCTAATCTGACCTACGTCCACCAGGTAACTAGGAATTTATATTCAACTACATTGTTGTGGTGTGGTGCATTTTGTTCTTCACTAATGACCTATTTATACAAGTTTTGAGGTGCACTATTAACAATGGAAACATAAGAAATTTTCCTTCAATAATAGGGGCTGCACCAACTTCTTCACCAAACTTCTTTCACATTCACCAACCTCACCAACCAAGTGAAAAATCTTCACTTTCACATAACAGGGACCATTAAAAGTCCTAATAACTTAAATACTAGAGAGGTACCTGGATAATTGGATAATCCGGGGGCGATAAAGAAATATTTTGACCAAAATGATGAAAAAAATATTTATTAATAGGTGTTGTTATCGAATAGGTGTTTTTGTTATCTAAAACTTATTTGTTCACGTATTAAAGAAGTTGATTACTACCTGACTGTAAAAAATCAAAGTCAAACCAACTTTTCTCGTGGCCTCAATGGTAATTATTTGTTTTGCTGCTACACTAATCTTAACTTTTTTTCAAATGATGTACTTTACCAAATAAGAATAATTCGTAAAATATGGATTTTTGTGGATTTTATTTGATTGTTTTTCATATCTTTCAAGTTATTATTAGATTAAGTCACAAGTAAAAATCTATTATTGTGGTATACAAACATGTTTAAGTAGTTGAACCCAATGAGACATACATATAAATAAGTAATAACAAACATATTTTGGACCTTCATTTTTTTCTATTAACAAATAGACCATCATGTAACTTCTTCTCGACTACGGCGACTTTCATAACAATCTAAAATATTATTACATGTTTTATATTAGAACGATATCGTTATATTAATTGAATAAACTGATAATTAATTAAAATAAATATATTAAAAAACACCAAAATAATATAATTAGTAAAATATAATTTTTGTCAAAAAGCACTCTTTTGGTAAAAAAACTATTTAGTAAATATTTTAGAAACAAAACTAATTTAATAAATATTTTATTCAAAAACATCATTTTAGTCGAAAACTCAAGAAAAAGAGGGAAGGGGTTTGAACAGTTTTTTTGTAAGCAAAAAGATTCATTTCAAAACATAATTTTCTTTCGGCCTTTAGTTTCCTTTCAGTGGTTACTAAATATTTTTATTTTGACGAATAGTTTCGTCTGGAAAAATCTCACATTATGAAGAGCACACAAAGAAATAGTGAATAGTTTTTTTGACAAATTGTTTCCTTTAGTGTTTAGTGTGTAAGGTTTTGAGTTTTAATTTTAGAGTCAAAGGTTTTAGTGAGTAGTTTTCTTTCAAATATTAGTTTCATTTCTAACGTATGTTATATTTTTAAAAACACATGATGCATCAGTAAGATATAAATCGCGTTGGTATTTTATTATTTGAAAATTTTTAGGTAAAGATAATGGATATGTAATAAGTTGTATTACTCAATTAAATGGCCTTTTTGTCACTTTTTTTTATCATTTGGATCACCATATAAATTATTGAAATTAATGTGAATTTAAAAAGAGTATTATTGGGAGTAATTTGTATTACAAGACACAAAGAGTGAATATCATCAAGTCAAAGATAATGTGTATCAATACAAGAGTGACATCCACTTTTACCTCTAAATTATATGAATTCTTAAGTAATTTTAGGTTGTACAACACAAAAAAAAAAATCATTAGAGTATATTGCTATGTACATTAACTGCATCTCGTAGACTGAAATCAAAAGGAAAAGTTGAAAACGAAGGATGCTTTCTTTACAATATTAATAAGATAAGAATTAGATGGTTCATAGAAAATAAAGGAGAAAGGTAAATGATTTCATATTTTATATATTAGGAAAAGAAGGAGAATCAGACTGTTTGACTACTTTTGCATTTTATGTTTGTATATTTGAAGTAGAAACTTATTAGGTTCTTTCTTATCGTATTTGACTTGCTTATTCTTGTAGAATCATTTTATTCCCAAAAAAGGGTTCTAAGCTTCCCCTAGCAGCAACAACACTTTTTTTCTAGCATCATTAAATACAACACAAAGTCAAGTTCATCATTCCATCTCATCCATTTCTAAGTCAATTAAAAGACAAATTACAAAATAAATTAGCTAAAGTCAAAATCAGAAATAAAACTGAATAATGTGATTAACCCTATATCCACAAAAATTAAGGAAACCTACACCCACAAACTTGATAAAGTAAAACTTGGGTTAAAGCTTTCATTTTATAAAGATGAACCGCATATCGGTTAATCATCTATAAATAAAAAAATACATATGAAAAAGTCATTAATCGTCTTCCTAAAGTATGTGTTCCCATTACTAAATCTGTCGGGAATCATAGTTAATCTTAAATACGAATAAGATAATCTACAGCAAAATTAGTGATGGAAATGGGTCGGGGATGGGACGGGGCGGGTTGACTTTCCCAATCCTAGTCCCCGACTCTCATATACCATCCTCATCCCAACCCCATCATCACGGAATCGAATCCAACCCCCTTTGAAATTTGGGCCTATCCCTGTTTATTCCCGGCCTGTCCCTAACCCACCCCCGATACTTGGCCCCGACCCCTACCCGATTTTTAGCCATATAGGGATCCTCGACCCCATACTCGAGACCCCATTTTGCGACACGACTCCGATTGGGGCGGGTAAATTGGGTTCCCCAACGCATCGGGCCATATTTCCATGCCTAAGTAAAATGACATAGTTATTGAACTTTTTTGTCTTTAGTTGGTATAGGACGAAGGATCTAGCAATATAATCGTGCATCAGTTAATCACCTTTGTCTTTGGAGAAATCCTCAAAAATCACAAACTGAAAAGGAAATATAAAGAAGAGAATCCATATTAAAACTATATCGGTTAGAAAAAAAACAAGGTGAAACAAAATACACCAAAACGGGAATCTAATAACGTAGACTTGAATATATTGCAATGAACATCCATTTTACAATGTTCCGGTGATGAAAGCCAATCTAGAGGGATAATGAGAAAAAAAGATTAAGAAATTTCCAATAATAAATAACAAACTTACATAGAAAAAACAAAAACCATATTAGCATTACATAAAACCGTCTTTGAAATATCACTATCGGACAAACCATTAATAAATCCATCTTGAAGTTCACATCCCAAACCTCCAACAGATGTGATGGTGGTGATGAAGGTGGCTCGTTTGTGATGGTCTTAAACCTCCAACAAATGATGTTATTACCTCAATAAATATCAAAAACTTGTCAAACTCTAAATATTAACAACAAATGTAAATTGACTAAATAAACTATTTTCATTAATGTGATCGTCTTAAACCTCCAATAGATGGGGGAGACCAAGGCCGGACACCGGACACTGGAACCGGAACCAAAACCAACATCTAATAAAAAGTTCAAAAAGCCTAGATTCAATCTAGATAACAATAAGATGGTTCCCTAATGCAAAAGTATGGCAAGATGCGTTGTTGAGAGCATAAATCGAATATTAAGAGCTGCTATAAGCGTGGAAAATCATATCATCATAGTCGACTTCAAGGAGACCGCTTGTAAGAACCTAATCTCAAAGGTTCAAGTTTAACGCGAAAAAGGGAAGCAAAATTCTGAAAATGGGGAAAAAGGATATTAGCGGCGTTAACACCATTATTACTGATGCTACTATGCTCAGATTAGCGACGCCTTTGCCAACTGTTCAGTGGGTTTGCACGCTGTGTAGTTAGTGACGCTAATAAGGCTATTAGCGACGCTAACTGCTATTTTAGGCCAAAACCGTAGTAGGATTGGAAGCTAAGTATGAACAGTAAAGTAGAATGTTATTTTGGATAATTAAGTCCAAAGCTCTATTGTGTGAATATTGAGGCATTCGGTTATTGGAACACAAGGATGTTGAAGAAGTAAGCATGTTTGAGTGTTAGGTAGGGAGAAGAAAGTAATTGAATCATATGTTGACTTTGAAAAGTCAAACATACTATGTAATGTGATTAAGGAAGTAATCTAGGTTTCAAATGGAATGCATCTTAGCGATTATGAGCTAGATAATGAAAGCACGAGAAATGAAGATGAATGATAAGGAATGATTAAAACAAGGATTTGCACAAGGCAATGAGAATTCGAAACAAGAGTTTTGTTAAAGACTTTGTAACAGTTTAGATTCCCATGCAATTATGTAGTTGCTAGTTTTGTTGCTTCCTATGGAGTGATTCCGAGGACGGAATCTTTTTAAGGGGCAGATATTTGTGACAACCTAAAATTTTAATATATGAAATAAGAATTTAAAATAAGTATCTTGATGTAAGGAGGTTGGTGCTTAAAGAAACTAAGTGTTCTAACCAAGGGCAAAATGGAAAAATTTGGGACTAAAAGTGAAGAAAATAATTGTAATCTTTAAAAATTAATATCTAAAAATATATAAGGATTTAGGAAAAATTCATCAATGAGACTTTTATAATAATTAATGCTATAAGAATATAGAAAAAAGATTCAAGTCGTTTGGAGTTATAACGAAGGAGTTATGACCATGTAAAGATGGACAAAAAGTGACAATAATGGCCAAAGGGTCATGTTTAAGGGTCTATAGCAGCATATTTGGACATATTTAGCTTTAAGTCAGTAGGAGAAAGCTGTTAAGCTCATTCTCATCTTTCTAAAGGTATAAAGTTTATAAAATTCCGAGATCGTATGTGAGAGTTATGATGTTGTAAAGTTTGGGAAAAAGCAGGAAAAATATTGGAATTTTATCTAAGGCATGAGCTGGCAGAGGTATTTTTGGAAATTTTCAAATAAGTAAATAAATCCAACCCAGGTTCGCGTTTCTTCTGTGGGTGAATTCTAGAACTCGTATTTTCAAAAAGGGGAAAAAACAAGTGGAATTTTGGGGGAGAAGGAAACACAGACACACACCAATCGATTGTGTGTGTGTGTATTCGATATATTCAGCGAGAAAGGGAAAGAGAGCAGCAGGAAAGAAGATACACACAAGGGAGAGAATGAATCGGACTAGAAGGTCAGAAAGGTGAAGATGGCAGCAGCCATTGCTGCTGCTGGCGATGATGGTGGGCTGCAGAGGCGGCGACGGCCGACGGTGGTGGCCGGTGTTAAGGGGTGATGATGTTAGTCCGATTTCTTGCTAAAACTCGATCCATACCTTTTGATTTCAGATTCAAGTCAAGGAATTGTAAGGTAAATGTTAATTTCTATAACCCTAGTTCTTTAAGGTTCAAAAATTATCAATGCATGTTAGATTTTCAAAAGTTATGAGCTCTTCTTGGTGTTCTTGAAGTTAAAAGTTTATGGAATTGAATTTCATGATGAAATTTTCATATGTTGAGCACTTAGATTAGAAAATCAAATATTTTTGTGAAGAATATCTTATGTTAGAAGCTGAAATTTATAAATATGGTTCTAGATTATCGTTTTTCTGTTTTGGGGACAATTATGAACATGAAAAATGAATCGGAATGAAGTGGAAAAAATTCTTGGCATGGAATGTGTTGAATACATTGATTGAAATGGTTTATCCTGAATGGGACAAAAGAATGAAATTAAGGATACATTAGTTAATAGATGAATGGAATGAGATTTTGGTCTTTACGGTAAATTGTAATTGTTTTGTTTTTGAAGATAGTCATGTTAAAGGGACAAAAGAAAGAAAACTTGATAATTGGGTTGGAATCATGAATTCCAATTTTTAGTGATACAAAATCTTGGAAACATAGATTTATAAAGAGATGTATGGTACATGTTAATGATTGAAAGGCAATACTAATCTAGTTATATATATGTTGGTGGATAGATGATACTCAAATTTATTAGTTTTACTTTATATGCTAGAAATAAAGTGTAATGGTGAAATTCCATCTTTATGGGACAATTTTAGTTATACAAGAACAACATGAAAGACAACATATAATTTGACTAAATGTAAATTATGAAATGTTGGGAACATATGGGTGACATGGGAACGAAAAACATAATATTTTATAATGGTTTGTATATTTAGAAATTTTATTGTTTTGTATTTGTCAAAATGACATAAGAGGGTCCAACGAGAAATGTTATGACATCTAAGTAATACGTAAGGTTTTATAAGTAAGTTAGACTTATAAAGTTATCTAATTTACATGTAAAACCCAAGAAATATATAATTAGTCAAATTGGTACGAAAAGTGTAAAAGTGTCCCAAAAGGACTATTATAATTTAATAATCACACCTAATTATTGTAATGGAATTAGATGATGTTTAGAAAGAGTTCATGTATGTTTTGATAAAGAATATGTGTTTATTTGTATAGTATGTACTAACCTCTTATTAAATCAATAGAGGTTGATGGATGTTGGAAGCAAGTAGAGTCGAGAGCTAATAGATATTTGTAGCAAGACATACCTAGCTAACGAGGTGAGTACATAAGGACATTTTGGGTACATAGCAACAAGTTTTGTTTCGATGTTAAATGTTTTTATGCTAAAGGTTTTATGAGTAATTGTCTGACAAATGGCTTTTAAAATTTGAATTAAAAGCATTGCTTTAAGTTGAAAGTTGATAAAGAATGTTGAGTTTCTTGAAAGCTTTTACTTTATAATTTTTTTATGAAGCTTTAAGTAGTTGCATTGAATATGAAGTAAAAACCAATTTGAAATCTTGTGAATAATGAACTAAAGGAATGATAAAACTAAAGTGAAGAAGAAATTCGGATAAGGACCTTGCCTGCAAGTAAGGAGTCAAAAGACACTACTGGGATGGTACCTCCCGTCGCGAAGTAGTTGTCTGAAGCACACCCTTGTGGATGGATATGTTCTATTCCACGGAGGGGATGAAGTTAAATAAGCACACCCTTACGAGTGGATATGTTTCATTCAGGAAGGAGATGACTTTACGGGGACGCCCGTAAGAAATGTAAGCAAGATTATTAAATATGAATGCAATTGGTTTTAAAGTTGATAAGGAAGTAATGACTTATTGTTTTAATGATAAAGTGAAGACTGTAATGTTTTATGATAAAGTGATGACTTATGTTTTCAAGTTATAGTAATGAACTTTTGTTTTCATTATAAGTAATGATTTTATGATATTAGAACGAATTAAGGACTTTATGTTTTAATGGTAAAGTAACGTCTTATGTTTTATTGAAATGGTAATATCGTTTGTTTTGAAGTAGAAGTAACCATTTCTTTAAAAGATGATGAAAATTTTTATAAGAATTTGTTTTAACTTGTTGGGTCTAAAACCCATGTATCTCACGAGACATATTTGTCTTACGTATATTTTTTTAATGCTATATATCTCAGGAACATGATTATTGGCATTGGATGATAGAAGTGATGGATTTAGAAGAAAGTTAAGGCTTTATAGATAGTATTGAAGATTGAAGGGTAATTTTGTCCTCTAAACGTTATAAGATGTGAATTACTGAGAGCCATGTTATGTTTATTGTTAGAATGACCATTGTAGTTATTTTGTAAAGTTTGGTTATGTCCCGTATTGTTTTTGGGCTATTTTTCTATTGTGTCGAGTCAATATGGATTTATTAGTATAGCCCAAAGATCATGCCGAATTTTCGGTAGAAATATTGGTTTAATACGGGACATAGCTTTGAGATGTTTTAAGGCTTTACTATGGTTGATCTTTATATGAGTTTGTAACCCCAATGTTGTCTAAATACTTTTAAATGTATTTCTTTTTATTGGGACCAAAGGTTTTAAATGATGTCTTAATGATTAAAAGAAAAGTTTTTTAAATAATGAAATTTTCAATCAATGATGTTTTATAAATTATTACACCAAATAAGGTGTATGAAAGATGGGGTGTTACATTGATGATGCTAGAGGGATGGTGGTGATGCTATAAGTTGATTCTCTTGAGTGAAGCTTCAAAGATCTACATTTTTCTGAACCATTGTGAGTGAAGTTCCCACCTTTATGCCTTTTTATAGTTCTTCTTATGATTTAAGTGGGTTTTTTATGGATTTAAATGATGTAATAGTCCCTTTTGGTGATTTTCCATGATTGAGAAGGATACAGTCAGGAACTTTATGCCTTAAATCTCTGATTTAGAACCTTTAGGATGGTTTAGAAAGTAAGTCAAACTCTCTTTGGTGATTTTGGTTGGTTTTGGACTATTTTGGACTTGGATATTGTTCTTGAGCTAGCAAGGTTAGGTTTGGATGTTAAAGTTAGGATTTTTTATGGACTTAGGGACTGTTTGGAAGGTCCTTGGAAGGATTATGACCTTGGCTGAATGGATTCAAAGCTTAATGGACTTTTGAGACTGTTCATAGTTAGCGACACTAACTTGGGGAGTTAGCGGTGCTGACTGTGCCTGTTGACTTTGACCTTTGACCGTTGACTTTTTGACCAGTTTGACTTTTGGTCAAACTTGAGGGTTTTGGACACCGGTCTTAGAGGATTTTCCTGTATGGGATTTAGGAAGTTCTAAGTGATAGGAAATAGGCAGAAAAACAAACTTAAACTCTTAAGTCCACATGTAACCTAAGGATCTATGATTTCCCTAATTGAATCTATAACTAAGAACACTAAAAGAAACCTAGAAGGTATTATCAAAAATACTAAAAGAAGGCTAGGGTTTACTTACCTTTTAGTTGCTTTTTTTGGAAAGTAAGCACCACAAGCGTCTTGCCTCAAATGGTTCACACACAAGCTAGCAACAAAGAAGACCAGAAGTAGAGAAGAGAGCCTCAGTATTATCTCAGATTACGAGGTGCCAGGGGTGCATATTTATAGCCTCAAGGGTGTTAGCAGATAAGCCTTATCTGAATTTAAACTAGATAAGTCTTTTATCTTAAATTCAAACCCTTATTATCTATTATATATTTTTCGAAAATCATAAGGATAAATATCCTTATTTTCGTCCAATAAATATATACCATAATTATCTATTGCTCAACTATTAAACAATTACAATTCAGCCGATGTACTTTCAATTAATCCAATAATCCCAAAATTAATTCTAATTAATATTTAATTAAATATTACTATTTTTGATTAATATATTATTCACATAATATACTAATAAACTATTTATCTTGATTTATTAATCATATAATAAATCAACCTCTCTCTCTTAAAGTCATCATATCCGATTTCTAGCAATGAGGCAACCCAGAAGGACTGTGCTACTATCAATTCAAGTATATACCAATTATAGTTATGAGTTAGACACCTAATTCAACATAAGTGGAGTTTATCCTTGTTAGGAAGTTCGCGTTGTCGGATCCGAGGAAGTGCATAAGGAGTGCCGTTTGACTTCGCGGATCAGGTGAGTCTTATCACTATAATATGGGTGATGTTACTTGTATAGATAGCCTTATTACTTTGTGTAATATTGTGTTGTATGTGCCTTACGATGATTTCTGACGTATCGGGGCAACCCGTGAGTCAACCGATGATTCTGACGTATCGGGCCAACCCATAAATCAACCAATGATTCTGACATATCGGGGCAACCCGTGAGTCAACCAATGATTCTGGCGGATCGGGGCAAGCCTGAGAGCCAACCGATGATTTGTTAAACGATGATTTTATGTGATGAATTGTGTGCTATTTTGGGGAACTCACTAAGCTTTGTGCTTACTATTTCACCCTAACAGTTTTTCATGTATATGCTGGCTTGAGCTTGGAGTACGGCGCGACTGTACCACATCTGGAGTTTTGGTATCTAAGTCTTCCGCTGAATAATGTTTTGTAAATAAAATTTTTATATGTTTTAAATAATAGTTTTAATTGGGATGGAGTTATTTGGTAATCCTTTTTATGTATTTGAATTGTTTTTAAAAATGAAAAAATTATTACGAAATTTGGGACGTTTCACCGCCAGGATGTGCTTTAATTGCCATCGGTATGGGTACTTCAAGGCGCAATGTCTACAGTTGACATGAGAGACAATTCACACCCTACTCTAGCAAAATTGAGGATAATGTAGAGAAACACGGGGGAAGAAAATTGAGGTCCATAAAGTTCAGGAAAGGCATTCCAACTTACTACTGAGGAAGCCAAGGGAACACCAGGTGTGGTTGCAAGTACCTTTCTTGTTAACTTACTTCTTGCTTTAATATTGATCATATTGCATATATGTGATTCTTATCAATAGTAATATGACCATCTAAGAGCGTATAATATCAGATAATACTCTAAACATAATAGAGGAACTTTTCTCCTAAACTCCATACCCACATTAAATTTATTCGATTCACGAGGGAGTCGTGTAACACCCCGATCTTTGATACACTTTCAGAAGTGTAATATTTTATAAAAACGTTGCGAGATAAAATGTCAAATTTTAAAAACTTTTCTCATGACATAAAGTAATGTCTTAAAATTTCGGTCCCAACAAAAACATTTAAGTTTTTAGAATAATTAAACTGCTTTGGGGGTTACAACTTCATATCAAACTAGACCATAGAAAGCAAGTTAGGATACACATCATTACATCATGCAGAATTCGCTCTGTCTAAAATCTCAATCTCCTCGGGTCATCTACTTGCTTCTATCCCTCGTATCTATAACCTAGGATACATGGCATAAAATAAAATACATAACACGAAAACGTCCAGTGAGCTACATGGGTTTAGACTCAAAACCTTTGTAAACATAACTACTTCATCTTCAAAACATTTATAATTATATCATGTAACGACACTCGTTGTCAAAACCTTTATAATCATTTTATGTAATGACACTCGTTGTCAAAACCTTTATAATTTATCATGTAATTGTATTTTGCTTTTAAAGTCTTTCATAACTAGTCAAGTAATATCACTGTTATCATAAAAACTTTCATATTCATTTCTTTAGCTTTGACCGGTATCGTAGCATACTTGATTTTTATACTTAGGGCGCTAATCACTCTTAGTGATACCCCAAGTCTGTACTAAGGTGGTACGAACATATCCAACAACCTCAGGATCTTATCACATGCTATGACTGACATCTTAAAGTGTTAGTTTTTATACTGCGGGCCTCAATCGTTCTTGATGATTACCCCAGTAAGTACTAGAATGGAAAGAACACAATCAGTCCGTTCTAGCATCTTTCCATATTTAGGATATCTACTTCACGAAGGGGTGGTGCTGCCCTAGTAGATTCCTCTATATTCCCCTTGCGGGAACATCATAGCCCCGGCAAAACATTTTCTATTCATTCACATTAGTTTTTCATTACAATACATTGCTTGCATCATATACCAATCATTCTTAACATAAACATTCATTCATAAACTTTCATGGGCTAAACGCCAAAATATTTGTTCATCACTTTCTTGGGCTAGATGTCAAAACATTCTTTCATAACTTTTCATAGGCTAAAGGCCAAAACATTCTTTCATAACTTTCTTGGTCTAAATGCTAAAACATTCTTTCATAACTTTTCGTAGGCTAAACGCCAAAACATTCTTTCATAATCATTTTGGTCTAAACGCTAAAACACTTTGTTAACTTATTAGGCTTGATGCCAAAACATACTTTCATACATATTCTAGGCTTGAAGCAAAAACGTACTTTTAAAACATATTCGGCTAAATGTCAAATCTTACTTTCAAGACATTTTTCGGCTTAATGCCAAATCATACTTTCAAAACATATTCATAACTTTCATAAACATAACATAGATAGTATAGCTTTCATATAGATTCGCATTTGAAAGTAACATATAACTTCATACATACTTGCCATGTACCCATAGTGGGAAAAAGCCACATGTACTCACCTTAGTAGCTAGGTACGTCTAGCTACACTAATCTACATAACTCTATCCTTTCGTTGCTTCCAAGCGTCTTTCAATCTTTATTAATCTATTAGAAGATTAGAACTTATTAGACAACTAAACATATCGTAATCGTCTAATCAATCTTGAACTACTTATAGTCATCATCTAGTTCCAATCCAATGTCTAAGTGTGATTATTAAAGTACAATACCAATTTTGGACATTTTTCCCTTTTGTCCTGTTTCGACCAAAAAGAGTTATTTTCAAAATCTACAAGGTTATTCTAGAAAACTTATGAATTTTACTTTTTTTTAGACCCACTTTAATGATGAGATGTCAAAATGACATCCATTTTACTAATTTACACCATTTAGGCTAACTCTGATAATTAGAGTTTCTAAATATAGAAACCATCATAAAACATGTTATTTTCGGTTCATTTAACACAATGTGTTCCCCACATTTCATAATATCATTCCAAATAAACTTTAGGTTCACTTTTGTGCTACTTTTGTACATACTAAAATTGTCCTAAAAGGATGGAATTCAATATTCCATTTCATTTACCAACTTTTTGTTTAATTAAACATTGGAATCTATAATTCCATTCATATTACATAACACATTATGAATTTCAAAACAATACACCAATTACTTACAAAGTTTCAAAACTTGGGTAAAAAAATCAAAGTATCATGACTTTTGTGCATCATATGTTGTCAAGCTTCAACTATTAAAAACTTGTGCCCAAAACACAATAGTTCAACTTTAAGCTTGATACAACCTTTAAAAATATACTTGATATTGGAATTCGAACATTCCAAGATATATCAATTCAATGTAAATATTCGATATTAACTAACCATAAATCCAACTTTTCTAATTACCAAACAAGCAATTCACAAGTTCTTTAATCTTTAAAAGCACCAACTTAGTAACCGATGTTTTTAACACTTTCCAACAAATCTTTAACATGAAATCAACAATTTCAAGTTAACCCAACCATAAACTTCTTGTGTTCTTGATTTCTTGAAGCTATAACCAAACATGCATTCAAGAAAACCAAATGACCATAAAAAATTTTACCGTTCATGTGTGTGTTCTTTCGTTTTGGATACTATCAACAACATGTATTCAAAGAGTTCAAACCAACATTCAAAAATTTTATTCCATATGTGATTGTGAACTCAAACAATGATAAAATCAAAAACCCATGCTCAAATCCAACATGCATGAACCAATTTTTTAGATTAACAAACTAGGGCTTACCAAAATCCGATTATACCTTTTTAATTTTTCTGTCGAAGAACCCAAAAATCTGAAATTGGTGGTTGTGCTTGGCATAAAATCGGACTATGAAAGTTCCTGGCCCTTCCTTTGTCACCGTCGGCCACCGATGGCACCATCGGTCGCCACCAGCAGCTCCGGCTACGCTGCAGTTTGACCTCCTGCTCGCTGATGTGTTATTATTAACCCTACTATGCCTCCTCATTTCCCCTCTTTACTGGCCTCACACACCCACCGACGGTACACACACACACCCCTAAGTCGTCGCCGCTGGGATCTCGTCCACAGCCACCGCAGGTCACCACCGCCTGCATGAAAACGGTTGTCGTCGTCGCTACTGTGCTCCTTCGATTTGAGGAGAAACACGACCCACAAAACCTGATTTCGAGCCTCTGCCCCGTCGTCTCTCTCTCTCTCTTGGTCGCGATCTCACACACATAAGGTTATGTGTGTGTGTGCTTCCTTTCTCCCGATCTCCCTCTTTCTTTCTTCTTTTCTTTTCTTCTAAATTTTTGGTCACGTATTTGGGGAAAACACAGCCCACAGGTAGCGTGAAAACAAGGGCTGGTTTTAAATTATCAAATGACGAAAATGCCCCTCAGTCTTTGACTTAGAAAATTTTCCATCTATTACTTATTATTTTTCCTGAAATTTACACAGACATTACTTACACATACTTTATCCAAAATTTTCAAATCTTACACCTTTAGAAAGGTGAGAATGAGCTTAAAAACTTTCCCCTACTGACTTAATGTAATGCCCAGTTTCAGCATAGAGTATACCCAAAAAAATTTTCTTTTATAATATAAAAAGTATAATTGGATACTCGTGTGCTTTAGAATCTACAAGAAGTTATCACCGAGAATCGTCCCATGATCCGAGCCGGACGCTACAACTGCTAACCTGCACACAACACAACACACACACACACACGTAAGATACAAAGCTTAGTGAGCAACAATACAAAGTCATGAATAACTTATTTACAATGTGATACATCACCCAACTCGTGGATGTAGTTATTTCCTGCAACACTTTATAAGCACCGGTTAATATAAGCATAATAAACCAGCTATAATTCATTATCAATAACTACAAATCCTCTTCATGTAGTCACACATGTATCTCTTGATACCTAAGCTACTAGATAAACAAGTATGGTATATTACATGTAACACAAGTATACACCTAACTGATAAGTCGATAATACTACACGGTATTCTGTCACACTGACTTCCAACATGGAATCCTCCACTCTACAACTTTTCTGTCACACTGACTTCCAACATGGAATCCTCCACTAAGAATCACCACTATCCCAATTGTAGTATGCCCACAAAAGCTCTAACCACATATGTGAAGGGTTTTCTAGCAAACAATGACCAAATAATTTCTTATGGTTCACATGCAACCCTAGAAAGATCTATGTTTTCTTCTATGACGATAATAAACTAAAACCTAAAGGAAACAATTATTTCTAAAGATCAAAAAAAGAATAACCAACCTTTTGAACTTGTTCTTGAAGCTAGCAGCAAAAGAATCCTGCCTCAAATGAGGTCACACCCAAGCAATGGAGAAGACAGTCCAGCAGAGTAGTCTTGATGAAAGTGGCGCAGGTTTTAGGGCATCCAGTAGCCTCCTTTTATAGCCTCCAAGGGTTACAGTCAAAACCCTAACGAGCCTCCAAATGGGCAAGCCTGTTAACCATTTGGACAAGGCTTTCCTTAACCCTAATTAGGGTTTCGAAATATGAGTGTACACACTCATAATTTCGCCAACTTAGGCCCTTCCACTGGTTGGCCAGATTATTCAACTATTGAATAAATACAAACCAGTCCCTGCACTTTTAATTAATTTATTAAATCACTAAATTAAATCCAATTAATTCTAGATTAAATCTCAATTAATTATTATAGTTTCTAATTAATATATTAACACTTAAATATATTAATAAACCATTTAATTAATTCTATTGATTTATCAAACAATTAATAAATCAACCTTTTACTCTACTGAACTCTATCCTAACCTCCAGCTATGAGGGCAACCCAAATGGACTTTGCTTCAATTAACAAGATAAATATAAATATAAAGTCATGGCTTAGACACCTAATCCAACAATCTCCCACTTGGATAAGTTTATGACTTTAATTTATCTTCTGATTAATAAACAACCTGCAGCTTCCAAGAAACTGCTGCCGAACTCTGACCTAGTCAGTTCTGTCCATAGATAAGTGATCATATGATCCTTCGTCCAACAAGATATTTTCAGACACGAGACATGGATTGAGATCAATCTCTGTCCAATACACTGTTTCTCGATCTCCGATTTTGCTTATGACTTTAAGACTTCTAATTGAACACATCAATTTAGTCGCGGCTGGCCAACACTTTAGTCAACTTCAAAATCATCGAGAGGCCTACAGATATCTGTTTCCCACCAGGGTCACGGAACGAATAAGCTTCGACTCATATATTTGTATCTTTTACTTATCAAATCGTACACAACAATGCGTTTTATAACATCGAGTTACTGATGCGTTTACGTATTATCAATGCACAACCGACTCGTAAATGTCAACTCATATGTCTCCGCTTTAAGATCATAAGATATTATCGTCTCAACATTGCTCGGGATGTAATCCATGAAACAATCTATTGAGCACGGGTTTATCCAATACTCAAATCTCTATTTCTAAGTACTCGTGAATGTTGTAGCAGTCTTACTGCAATGTTTAACTCCTTAGACAATCTACAAACCAATTCACGACAGTCTTCGTTCATACTTACTCCCGAAAAGTATGAGTGACTGTGGACTTTTGAATAATCAAATTATTCGGGAAGTGAAACATGCAAAATTGAAACATAAAATCTGACTGGTGGCTACTATTGCCTAATTACCAAGTCTCCACGAGGTAATCACCAAGTCGGATTTTACATAAAACTATTATCGGTTTCTATATTCCTATTAAACTTTTCAACTCGTGTTATGTATCTATGTCTACTTGACCCTTCAATCTTTCTATGTATTCAAATGTTATACATTAATACACTTCATCCGATCGGATATCCTTCCGATGATATTTCAATTTTGGTCATACCGTCATTCTCAATGACAACTCCATTCTATGTACTGTGACTTTCCATGGTTCTTGACATGGCTAGGTCGTCGTGTGGTCAAAAATAAAGAAAACCTAACACACACACTAGTACAGTGGTAGTGAGGGTCGATCCGCAGGAGCTTCATGGTTAGACCAGATGACAGATGACCAACTAGTAGTGTCACGCTACAGTCGGAGGACCTAGTTCCTAAGTTCTCAATTACCCAAAAACAATAACCAAACAAAGTCAAGCTCAGCATAAGCTAAACTCAACACAAACAAACCTAGTTACTTTATGAAATCAGAAGTGCATCTCTGAATCAGAATCAAACAAAGGCATCCAAACCAAACAAGGCATAACCTAACCAATAACTAAGGTTCTGACTGAACAGTTACTGGCCAAGGTTCAATACCTAAGCTAACCTAGTTGGCTACTGATTTCAGCAAGGGAAACAGTCCCAAACAAGGTCAAAGTAACATCCAAACACAATCCAAACAATCACAATCAAACATAAACATAAAAACACCGAAAAACCAATATTGCTTATAACCAAATGATTCTCATTCACCAAACTCAATTCCAAACATCCAAACACTAACCAAATGTTGCTAAAACAGAAATCTAAAGTGCTCAAAGTCAGTGGTTGTCACTCCCAAAGACTTTAGCTACAAATGCTACTTGCTACTAAAAAGAAATTAAATTCAAAAATATAAAATACCAAATGTGATGTTGCTGAAACGAAATCTTGGAGTCAAAAAGCTTCAAGGTCGATTTTACACCCGGTCTTTGCTAGGGTTTTCGGCTAGAAATGCCTCTATTTATAGTTGCAAATTTCCTGAGGCCGCGCCGTGCAAATGAAGAAAACCACGGGGCGCGTACTAATCTTTTCCCGTTTCTTCGGCATTTGAATGTGTTACACCGCCTTAAGCCGGCGTCGCGCATATCAGAGTCCCGCGGCGTGCGTACGTATTTCCTTGATTTTTCATTCATATCCAAACATCTTCCTTTTGCACGCTTTTAGTCCCTGTTTCCATTCTTTTCTTCCAAACAAGTACTGGCACGAAAAGTGAGAATACCAAGGTATATCTGATATAATTTCATCAAGAACAGGGCTCAACAACGCCTAAAATACTTGATATCACTAGGCGTTGTCAAACACCCCACACTTGTGCCTTGCTTGTCCCCAAGCAAGAGAGTTTTTAACAAATTATAATAAGGACTCAAACAATTTTTGACTGTGTTCAGTTTCAAAGTTTATTGCCCTATGAGTTAGAGTGGAATAGTTTGCGAAAACATAATTGAATTGTTCTTTGGAATTCATGATGATGATATATCATAGGCGACGTACTCGCCAGCTCGCCCGCTTGTCAGCCCGCCAGCCCGTTAGCACGACAGCACAGCAAGACGTCCAGCCAGCTGCTAAGGGACGCGCGACCCTCCTGGCTGGACGACACGTTCCTTAACAACCTCGAATATTCGGGAATCCTGTAAGCCAATAAGGGACTGACAGCTCTCCTCGCAAGGGCTTAACGTACGACTTACCAACACGGATGATTCAGTTAGTGTACGACCCACTACCTGGCCAGACCAATGCTCCAATCACAGACAAGCACAGGGGATCTGCCAATCAGAGAAGGCCCACGATCCTAACGATCGTGTGGTCCCCCAAAGGTACAACGGTATATGATGATCGACCCCATAGGAAGATCATCATCGCCATTCTCACTTTCCCTTTTTACAAACATATTTCCCCTCACTTTTTCGACCACCGTACTAACTAGATCGTCGGAGCGCCCTCCCGGGATCGCCTCCCGGAGTGCGACTGACCGTCTTTCTCGTTGTTGTGAACTCAGGCTTTCATTCCAGTCAATCGGTGAATACGAAGAAGGACTAGTTCGCATCATTGGCGCCATCCGTTGTGTGACAACGCAAGGATCATACTCTCTGAAACTAAATGGCTACACCACCGAAGAACCAGAAAAGCAACGTCACACCAAGCCCAATCCGACCAATGATGTCCCTAGACGCTGCTACACCACAAACGCCGGTAAACGTACTCAATACACCCTCCTCAGCCACCATCGCACCACCATGGCAGCCGCCGCTGCCAACCCCTGCAATGCCGCCAGTAACGTACCCTAACCCCCTACTTCAAGCCGGAATGTCGTTAATCCCACCGTTATTTACATCACAGACCACCACACCGACTACATCGGGTATGCAGATGTTTCCTCCTTTTCCCTTTCTCTAGTCGACCAACCCCTCCATTTCCCTGGGTTTTCTTCCGCTATATCAACGCCATTAACCACCACTTTCTCCTCAACTTCCATCCCTGTCCCAACTATCCCCCATCAGATGTTTACCGGTACACCAACCCCCCATACATCCTTCGTACTGCCGCCATTCTACGGCAGCAGTTATACGTCACCTTACATAACGCCACCATACAATTTTGTTCCACTTCACCCACCCTTTCAGCAGTACACACCAGTCCCAATTCCAACAATAACAACCAGTCGTTCTCCTTTTGTCAAAGAATTACTGGACTACGAGATTCCAAGTACAGCCAAGTTACCGACGTTAAAAGTTTACAACGGTACAACATGTCCTGATAGTCACATCGACACGTATGAATGGCACATGACGTCCCTGAAATTAGATCAGCGATTCTGGTGCACGTACTTTCCAAAAACTTTCGATGGAAACGCGGGCGCATGGTTTAAAAGTTTAGCACCAAATAGCATGTACAATTTCAAACAGTTGAAACAAATTTTCCTAACAAACTTCATGCAACTCAGAAAGTATAGAGGCGATAACCACGATATCATGGGATGTAAACAACGCGAAGGAGAGTCTGTGAAAGAATACTTTCGCCGTTTCAACAGAGCAACACTAGACGTTCCGGGACAAGACGATAGAATGGTAACAGGAGCCTTCACCTGGGGACTTCTCCTAGGACCACTATCCAGGAAGTTCCTGGGAAAACCACCCCAGACACGTCATGAACTCAAAGAACGAGTAGAGCGTTTTCTCCGTCAAGAAGAAGGAACTGTGGAAAAACAATCATATCTCAAAGCAACTTCAGATCAATACCATAAACGCCATGATCGATACCAGCACCGTAGCCGTCGAACCAATTATGCCACTCCTTCCTTTAGAGGAGGGCGACCACCACGACGATACAACCAATTTCCTAGAGAAGAGCAGCGAAATCAAAATGCGGATGTTTATGTCGTGAAAGAGAACATTGGTAAAGCCCAAGACAACAGACACCGGTACTGTGAATACCACAAAAGTAGAGCTCATGACACAATGGACTGTGCTATGTTGAAACGGGAAATGGAGGAAAAACAGCTTAAAGGAAATCTCGTAGAAACGGCAAGGAAATTACGAGAACAATACGAAACAGATAGGAATATGGGGAGAAACAAGAAGGATGACAAAGGAGCTGGACGAGGACTTGAGATACTAGCTATTCGCGCCCTGCCACAAACGAACCTCACGCGCCAGAGAGGAAGTCACGAGTCCCCAGCAAAAGATTCTAAGCTTGGACTTTTCTATAGATGATCCCAGACCAGAAAACTGGCAAGGAGACAACCCTTTAATCATCGTTGGGTATGTCAAGAATATTAAGATTCACAGAGTATATATCGATACCGGAAGTGCTGCAGACATTATTCACGAGCACTGTTTTAACCTACTTCCCCAAGTAATTAAAGATACCCTGCAGCCAGCCACGCGCCGATTGGTAGGATTCACGGGCCATAGCATCTGGCCAGTCGGGACAATACACCTCCCCTTCACCTTGCGGAGCTTCGATGAAAATCTCTACAAAACCGTTCTCCTCGAATTTGTTGTGGTAAAGGCACCGTCGGAGCACAACATGATATTGGGACGTCCAGGACTCCTGAAATTTGGTGCAGTACCATCTACGATCCATGGCACACTCAAATTTAAAACATCCGGCAATACGGCGTGCGTCCTGGCCAAAAACCCTCAACAATTGAGATGTTACTAGGTCATGCAACCTACAGACATCGTTCGCCCCACCAAAAAAGTACGATCGGAAGAGTCTGGCGACAAAGTGATTGTTAACCAAGCTTATCCTGAGCAGCTTGTCAACATAGGTGGCACACTCCCCATTGATGTAAGAGACGTGATTATCACTCTCCTCCGAAAATACAAGCACGTATTCGCATGGCAACCATCTGACATGGTGGGGGTGGATAGAGACGTCATAGAGCACAGTTTAAATGTTAAAGCGGGAAGTAGTGCTATAAAACAAAAGAAGAGAAGCCAGGCTGGCGAACGTAACACAGCGATTAACATTGAAGTATCCAAATTAGTGGCTGCCGGAATTCTACGAGAATCAATTTTTCCCGATTGGATAGCTAACCCGGTAATGGTCAAGAAACACGATGGCAGTTGGCGCATGTGTATAGACTATACGGACTTGAACAAGGTGTGCCCCAAAGACTGCTACCCAATGTCGGAGATTGACCAAAAAGTAGAGTCACTTCAAGGTTTCCGTTGGAAGTGTTTCCTAGATGCGTATAAGGGGTACCACCAAATTCATATGAAGAAAGAAGATGAAGAAAAGACCGCATTCTACACCGACAGGGGAACGTTTTGCTATAAGAAAATGCCGTTCGAATTGAAAAACGCAGGGGCAACTTACCAACGCTTGGTCGACAGAATGTTTCGCAATCAAATCGGAAGGAATATAGAGGTTTACGTTGATGATATGGTCATTAAAAGTCAAGAAACTCTAGCATTGACGGCTGACATTGAAGAAACTTTCAAGACGCTGGAGAAGGCAAAGATGAAATTAAATCCGTCAAAATGTGTCTTTGGAGTGGAAGAAGGCTAGTTCTTGGGATACTATGTAACAAACCAGGGTGTCCTCCCTAATCTAGCAAAGATCCAAGCCGCTATCGAAACCAAAAACCCCACTACAGTGAAAGAAATGCAAGGTCTCAATGGAAAGTTAACTGCTTTAGGCCGTTTCATAGCCAAGTCGGCTGAAAAAGCGTTACCACTCTTCAATACGTTAAAAGGAGAAGTAAACAAAGAAGGATTCCAGTGGACACCTGCAGCCGATGAAGCGTGGCAGAAACTCAAGCAAACACTTAGTCAACTGCCAACGCTAGCTGGCCCAACCCCCGGGGAAACTTTATTTGTATACTTGTCATCAGCACAAGAGGCGATTTCAGCGGTTTGATTGTGGAAAGGAACACCATGCAATTACCAGTGTACTTCGTGAGCCGAGCACTTCAGGGCCCAGAGGCCAATTACCCAATATTTGGAAAACTTGTCTTGGCACTTGTATACGCCGCCAGACGACTCCGACGATATTTCCAGGCGCACCACATTGGTCCTCACCAGCCAACCGCTAAAACAGATACTTTTGAAGCCAGAAAACTCTGGTCAATTGGCAAAATGGGCAATAGAATTAGGCGAGCACCACATCGAATATCGACCGCGATCAGGAATCAAAGGCCAAGCTCTGGCGAACTTTCTCATTGAAATTCCAGAACAAACGTAAGTGACAGCGCCAGACAGTCAGCCAAAACCCATGGTTAAGCAACAATGTGAATGGATCCTTTATACTGACAGGGCAGCAAGCAAAGAGGGATCGGGTGCAGGCCTAATTTTGAATAGTCCACACGGGGAGGAGATTACCTATGCATTAAGGTTTGATTTCAAAACATCTAATAATGAAGCGGAATATGAAGCTTTGTTAGAAGGTCTAAGATTGGCAATGGAAAACTGTTGAAAATACGATAACTGATCTCCACGAATTAGGTTTTTAAGCCGATTACTGTGTGACAGATATGTATTTTAGCTATAATTTGCGGAATAAATAAGAGTTGCGGAATAAATATAAACTAAAATTAAGTTACTGAAAGCTATAAATAAATAAAATAAAGCGGTAAATTTAAACTAGACAGTATTTAAATAGACAGAAAGCGGTAAATAAAATAAATGTTAGAAGTTAGAGGTTAGAAGTAAAAAACGCCATTATCAACGATAAAGTGTTTTTACAATAAATAAAAGGTTAGAAGTTAGAAGTTAGAAGTTAGATGTCTCGGTTAAATACAGTCCACATATGTTTTTGTTGTCAAGGTTCAATTCGGATGTATTGGATATTTGGTACAGTTGATTTATAACAGTTTAAATAAATCAATAACGACACAGATAATTTCAAAAGAACTTATCGATAGCTGAGAAAGATGGTATTTTCTTTGAAGCGTCGATTCTTGTTCTTTACGGTAGGATGAGGTTTGGTAGTTTTTGGTGTTTGGTGAAATGGGTTTTTGGTGTCGGTTTAATTGAGATGCACGGGGTTTTTGTGGTTTAGTTTTCGTGGTGTATGTATTTGGTAGAGGGTGTGTAGGTTTTGTAGTTTGGTATTCGGGTTGAGGTTGTTTAGAGGTTTGAAGTTTGGTGTCGGGTAGAGGTTTTGTTTTTGGATTATAGGGTGAAGGTTTTGTTTGGTGTCGGGTAGAGTATGGGTGTAGCGGTTTTGTTTGTTGTTGGTTTGGACGTGGATTTTCTTTGGTTGAAAAGAGTTTTCTAGAGAGTTTTGGCAGGTTTTTTGCTCTTTGGACGTGGATTTTCTTTGGTGTATTGGTGCTTGAATGGGTATGGTGTGGTGTAAGGTTTTTTTTTGCACTAGAATGGCAAGAGGTGAGCTTCTTATTTATAGTTGCTGAAATACAGCGTTCGCGTCGCGACGGGGAGCTGGTCGCGTCGCGAGCAAGCCTTGCGTTGTCGTGTTGCTTTTGGTCAGCCACCGGTCTGGCTAGTGCGTCGCGAGGAGCTTGTGGTCGCGTCGCGATCACTGTAGCACAGGAAAAATTCTTTGATTTTAAGAGTATTTTCTTTTTATCTCGTTCAATCTTGAATCCATGCAACCTGAAATACTGATAATATTTGTTAAAAAACATTTCGACTTATTTCAGTGATGGTCACATAAAAACATAAAAACATTATTCAACAATTTCCCCCTATGTGATCATTAATGAAATGAGGAGAAAAATGTTTGATTGAAAATTCTTGAAATTTGGATAAGACATTTATAAAACCATATCACTTGTTTTGAAAAAGGTGACTAGATTTTACTTATGTTTTGAAAAAATATTTGTCAAGAATATTTGTTTCTGAATCAAAGTCTCGAGTTCGGTTATCAAAAAGTTTTTGTATATGCATTTTCATAATATTCCTTAAGATTTTATAGCACTTATAAAGACGACAAGTGATCTTTAATAGGTCGATTCAGATGAACGCTCATAGGTATAGCTCACACTTGAATGAGGTGTTTGTTTGTTCTGGGTGCAGAACTGGTGTATAATCACTAAAGATGAGTGATATCTCTCAGTTTGAAGGTGTTTGACTTATGCTTAATGTGGATTTATACATATATACGTTAGTCACTTGGTCTTCATTTTAGATAATCAATCACATAAGACTGGTTTCGGCATTACTCAGAGGGTTTCTTCATTCATGCCATTGATGTTCACTCTCTCTCCGTCGGGAAATACATGTAGAGGGGTTTAGAAATTTTCATAGTGCAGTTTGCAACTAAGAATATTCAATTATGAAGGCTACAGTATCCCGGTAAATCTTCGGTTTTGACAGTTATATTTGATAAAGCATTTGAGAATCCGTTTGTTTGGAAAATTTTGAGAGATGTCTGTCTTGATGGATTGTTGTTGTAAATCTTCTTTTTCTTTGGTGAGGTATTCACCTTTGTCTTTATCTTTTCTTGATTTGTGTGAATACACATTGTATAAAAGATATCTGATGTGGTTACCAATTGTGATTTGTTGACAGCATTTGTTTGGGATGATTTTGCACTTTTGAGATTTGATTTTCATGTTTTCTTCTGGTTTTCTTGGATATGACTTGTCGTTTCTTCAATTGTCAGACTTGCTATGCAAGTTGATAAATCTTCTCTTGATGTGGCTTGATTGAGGATAGGGATAGGTTATATAAAAGACAGTTTGTCTAATATATAAGAAAATGAATGTATCGTCCCTGGTCATTTTGATATCTAAGCAAAAATGAGACTAGCATCACGGTATAAGAGTATAAATCCTATAAGTCATAATGAAAACACCTTTGCTCACAGAAATGAATTCCACTTAGCAGTTGAAGACGAGGCACAAAATCTCACATGGGTTTGGTTTTCATCTGAATCTCCTAATCTTATGTCCCTTAATATATAAAATCGTTATAATTGAAATAAATTCAAAGGGAATAGGAGAATGTACATAACGAAAAATTTGAAATTTGAACCTTCACTTTAATTAAGAATAAATATGACTGAGAACATTCATCGAGCATAAGTATCTGAAATTTTAGTCAAGAAGATGTTAATCACATGGTTTTATAAAGACTTTAAAAAGATAAAACTTTATCCTAATTTTTTGTGATTTTTGATTATGTGGATGTTTTTTGGAAAATTTTGGTTATTTGAATGTTTTTGGTAAATTTTTTTTAATTTTCTATTTGAATGAAAGTAAACACTCTTTTGTACAAACAAAAAGTAAGAGATTAGGGATGGATGTTATATGGATTTAACATTCCTAGACGGCCTAGGAAGTATTGAAACTTGGTTTCGTCTAGAGCCTTAGTAAAGACATCGGCAATTTGATCTTCGGTGTTGATGAAGTGCAATTCGATATGACCCTTTTGAATGTTGTCTTTGAGGAAATGATATCGAATGTCGATATACATTGTCATGGAATGGTGCACGGGATTGTGAGAAATGGCAATAGCGCTGGTTGAGTCACAAAATATGGGAATTTGTGAGACTTTGTAGCCATAGTCACGTAATTGAGTTCGCATCCACATGACTTGTGAACAACAGCTTGCGGCGGCTACATATTCAGCTTCTGCGGTTGAAGTGGACACGCATGATTGTTTCTTTGAAGTCCAACTTACCAGTCTGCCTCCTAGAAATTGGCAAGAACCAGATGTGCTTTTCCTGTCTAGTCTGCATCCTCCATAGTCGGAGTCGGTGAAGGCGTTAAGCTGAAAATCAGAGTTAGCTGGATACCAAAGGCCAAGAGATGGATTTCCTTTAAGATATTTGAAAATTCTTTTCACAGCTACAGCATGAGATTCCATAGGATTGGCTTGGTATCTGGCACAGACACATGTAGAAAACATGATGTCGGGTCTGCTGGCTGTGACGTATAGGAGTGATCCTATCATTCCTCGATATTTCTTTTGATCAACAGGCTTGCCATCTAAGTCTGCATCTAATTTGTAACCAAGGGCCATTGGGGTTTTTGATGTATTGGATTTGTCAAGAGAGAAACGAGTTAGAAGATTTTTGACATAATTTTCTTGATTGATGAAAATTCCATCTGATGATTGTTTGACTTGAAATCCAAGAAAAGTAGTCATTTCTCCTATCATGCTCATCTCAAATTTGCTCTTCATTAAATTTGCAAACTTGATACTCAAAGATTCATCAGTAGAACCGAAAATAATGTCATCGACATATATTTGAACGATTAACAGATGTTTATTAAAGATTTTACGAAAGAGAGTTTGATCAATTGAACATCTTTTGAATCCTGGTTCTTCTAGAAATGTTGACAAAGTTGAATACCAGGCTCGAGGTGCTTGTTTTAAGCCATAAACTGCTTTTTGTAACTTAAAACTGTGATTTGGGAACTGTGGATCTTCAAAACCTGGAGGTTGTTGAATATACACATCGCGATCAATCTCTCTATGTAAAAATGCACATTTTACATCCATTTGGAATACTTTGAAGTTCTTGTGTGCTGCATATGCTAGAAAGATACGAATGGCTTCGAGTCTTGCAACTGGAGCATAAGTTTCATCGTAGTCGATTCCTTCTTGTTGTGAATAGCCCTTGATGACAAGTCTTGCTTTGTTTCGACAAACTATTCCTTGATCATCAGTTTTGTTTCTGAAAACCCATCTTGAACCTACTACAGTAACATCGACAAGTTCACCATCAAGCAGATTCCGAGATCATAAAATTGGAGGGAAGATGCCCTGAGTAAACTCGCCTCAACCTCTTTTGACCATTTGACAAAGCAAGTGTTGGTTGAAGTTTTACCAGCAAGGAGCATAAACGAAAAACAAATCTGTGACACGACACGCGAAGAAGTAACATGGATGACACCTTACGTAGAGTACCTTCGACATGGCACACTACCAAAAGACGATGCAAACGCACGAAAGATAAGGATCAAAGCTCCTAATTTCACAATAATGGAGGGAACGTTGTATAAGAAAGGATACCTTACTCCGTGGTTGAAATGCATAACCAAGCAAGAAGGACGACGAGTGTTGGAAGAAACACACTCAGGGCTCGCAGGAGCCCACGAGGGGGCGTGTGCCCTAACTGGTAAAATATTACGAATGGGGGTCTTCTGGCCAGACATATACCATGATGCGGCAGAAATGACGCGAGCGTGCACCGAGTGCCAAATTTTTGCCCCGGTGCAAAACTTACCCCCTACCACCATGACAAGCATCAGCAGTCCCTGGCCATTCTACCAATGGGGAATTGATATTGTAGGGCCGTTTCCGGAAGCTCCCGGGAGAGTGAAATTCCTAGTTGTCGCTATCGATTATTTCACAAAATGGGTAGAAGCGGAGCCACTATCCTCCATCTCGGGAAGGACCATCATAAAGTTTATGTGGAAGAACATACTGACAAGGTTTGGAACACCTAGGGTGTTGATCAGTGACAACGGGTTACAATTTGCAGAAAACCCGTTCAAGGGATGGTGCGCAGAAAGAAACATCCACCAGCAATTTACATCGGTAGCACACCCACAGGCGAACGGTCAAACGGAAGTAACAAACCGAACCATCGTCAATAGAATCAAGAAAAGATTGGGAAAAGCTAAAGGGAGCTGGATGGAAGAGCTCCCAAGCGTCTTATGGTCCTACCGAACAACCCCCCGAGCTGGCACGCGAGAAACCCCGTTTAGCTTAACATACGACACGGAGGTCGTACTTCCCCCAGAACTAATGGTAACATCCCTCGGGATTTCTACTTTCACGCCAGAGAAAGCTGAGGAAGATTTGCGGCACAGTCTGGACTGCTAGACGAAAAAAGAGAACTTGCCAAGTTGCGACAGGCAGCATACAAGTCCAACACGGAAAGATATTACAATAAGCGGGTACAATACAAAGCCTTTAAGGTGGGAGATTTTGTGTTGAGAAAGAACGAAGTCAGCCACGCCCAGCCAAGAGGCAAGTTAGGACCGACGTGGGAGAGTCCTTACAAAGTACAAGAAGCACGCCGGAATGGATCTTATGTGCTAGAGACCATCGATGGAAAAACAATACCAAGTACATGGAATGCTCAGCACCTAAGGAAGTTCTTTTTCTAAAAACATTGCATGTGAATAGTTGCAGTCCAAAAACTCCTGAATGTGTATGACCAATCTTCGCAAGGAGCTAGACTCCAAACATTAATATATGTTTGTTTCAAAGAAAACGTGCATTGTTTTTTCGACTTTCCAAATCGATAACAGATGGGTTGGACTGATCACCCAACCCACAAACATTAAATCGTAACTTAACGTTTGTGGCCGAGCACCACATCAATCGAAAATTGTGGCCGAGCACCACACGCATTAAGTCGAAACTTAACGTTTGTGGCCAAGCACCACACCCATCGAAAAATTGTGGCCGAGCACCACACCCATTAAGTCGAAACTTAATGTTTGTGGCCGAGCACCACATCAATCGAAAATTGTGGCCGAGCACCACACCCATTAAGTCGAAACTTAACGTTTGTGGCCAAGCACCACACCCATCGAAAAATTGTGGCCGAGCACCACACCCATTAAGTCGAAACTTAATGTTTGTGGCCGAGCACCACATCAATCGAAAATTGTGGCCGAGCACCACACCCATTAAGTCGAAACTTAACGTTTGTGGCCAAGCACCACACACATCGAAAAATTGTGGCCGAGCACCACACCCATTAAGTCAAAACTTAATGTTTGTGGCCATGCACCACATCAACTGCAATACAAACTGTGGCCGAGCACCACACCAGTTAAAACCAACATCACAGCTAAAACATGGCAATTATCATGACAAAACTTACAAAGCTAACCAAGTGCATCCGTCAGAAGGGGATATAAACGATTATAGCTAAAATACCACAACTGTCAAATTCAGACACCTGTGGTCAACCATAACACAAACAACAAATATATCCAAAACAAACATATCAAGCCAATTGTCTTACATGTCACAAGCAAAAACAACTTGCCAAAAAAACAAAAAGTAAAGCGATGCAACATTATCCAAAGA
Source organism: Cichorium intybus (assembly GCA_023525715.1). NCBI lineage: Eukaryota > Viridiplantae > Streptophyta > Magnoliopsida > Asterales > Asteraceae > Cichorium > Cichorium intybus. The sequence goes on along the minus strand of CM042010.1, from coordinate 52,761,233 downwards.
CCAGCACACAGAAAAGGAAAGGAAAATGCACGACATATTGTTCAAACAACAGCCATCACTTGCATAAATCAAACAAACATACCCTACTCGTCAGCTTCGACTCGCAACAACTCCTTCAGTTCCCCAACACTCAACTGGCCCAAACGAAGCAACCCAGCGTAATCTAGCGTTGCAAATTCCTCCATATCATCATTCACCTCATGAGTATAGCTGGAAGACGAGCTGCTACCCTCCACATCCGGACCTGCAATATTAAGCTCTTGGCGAAGAGCACGGCGGCCAGCATCCTCACCTACAACATAACTAGCACGCCTAATACGATTCACACCGTGGATTAACTCCGGAATCATAAAACCTTTCTCCACCACCCTAACCATGCCTTCTTCAACAACCCACTTCAAATCACCCTCCGCCTTTGCCAATGCTGCAGCTCCTTCCTCCAATAGCCGATCTTTCTCACATGACTCAGCGTCAAAGCTTTCTGCGCGAATCATCAACGCTTCATTCTCCTCACTCACTTTATCCAATCGTTCCTGAGTACTAGCAAGCTACTCCTCAACAGACATTTTCTCCGACATTAAAAGCTCATACTTAAGGTCAAACTCTCGAGACACCTTCTCCAACCTAGCCACTTGACCTTTCAACTCCTCCACCACTCCACGCAGACGAACATTTTCTACTGTAGTCTTTCGGGCTTCTAATTTGAACGACTCTTGTGTTTTGGAGGAGTTGGCTAAGTGCTCGATACGTTTCGCAGCAGCTGCTAAGTAATACGCTGACTGAGTAGACGCGAACCTCAGAGTACTCACCAAACCCTCATGCGTAAAATTCTTCATTTCTGAATCGGCAGCAGGGGGAAAGCATGTAAAGCAAAGTCAATGGCAGCCTCTCGTGAGGATAGTCGAGAACCATTCAGTAATTTCCAGTCTGGAACGAAAGGCAAAGATGAATAATCTTTCCAGACGCATGTTCCCATCGCGTCGCCACCCTTCTTTGAGCTAAAATCATCATCACCATCAACCTCCAATACTCCAACATTAACACCATCAGCATCCCCAAACTCATCATCGGCAACATCCTCTTTACCTTGAACCCGTGTACCTTCAGACTCGGAAATTTTCACCTCCTCTTCAACCTTTTCCTTACCCTTACCCTCAGCACCAGACTTAGGATCCAACTGAGAACCCTTGGGGACATCATCGTCTGGAATTTCAATAACCCCAAGGTTATCCTCCTTCAACTGGTTCAACAACCTACGGCGACTTATACGCCTGACTAATCGAGTCTCCCTAGAACTCTCTGATCCCTCCACTGTGTCCCAAACAACCTTCCTCTTACTCAATAATTTGGATGCCTCTTCAATAATGCCCTCTTTACTATCCACAACCAGTTCGCGAGACTTCTTGTCGTCTCCCCTCGATAAACCCTCCACTTTGGCATCAACTAAAGGAATTTCACCAGATTGATTCTTCTCCAATTTCTCCCCCTATTTAATATTTTCAATACGAGCAACAGTGTCTGGATTGCGAAAAACAAACGACGGAGGTACTTTGTCAACCAAATCTACTTCACGATATTGGTATTTTTCTTTAGAACTTTTCGAAAGAACCTCTTCAAAACGAACCTTGCGAGGAGCACCTACATACAGAGTCAATACTTTTCTTAAAACAAAGAAGGGGGAGGAAGGAATATGACAGGATAAACATAGAAAAGCCAAAAAGAAAGAACAAAGATGTACCTTTTTGAATAACGAAAAATTCTGGCATCTTACCCCGCATCCTCCAAGCAGTACTCATTCCTCCCCCGGCCAAAATATGCTCCGAAAACTCATCAGCAGCTACCTGAAAGCTATTCAGAATCTTCACCACCGCTTCTTGGTGAGGATATAATTTTGGAATTTGATCAGACGCTGTGCTTCGACAATTATAGATAGTCCCCACCCTTGAAGCATTTACCCATAGCCAATGATCATGCCAGTTCTTAGGGGAATACTTGGGCTCGGGCACCAGGATATGCACAGAAGTCCTCCGGTAGAAAGCATAGTTATCGCCAACCGCCGCAAACCTGAAATAGTGTTTAAAAATATAGAAATCAGGGGCTATACCCTGTGAACGACATTGTAACTCGAAGGAGACAATCTTGTTCACAGAGTTTGGGGTCAACTGATGCAGGCCAACGTGGTTTCGTCGGAGTACTTCCTCCATGAAATCCGACGTCGGGAGACGGTAACCAGCGTCAAAAGTCTTTAAATAAATCCCGGTTTTTCCCTCGGGGGGAAGGAGAAGATGGCACCATCGGAAGGAATTAGAACACCATCCTCAGGTTGGAAACCGTACTTTTCCACAAGAGGACCGTAAAGCTCATCGGCAATTTCTTGTTCGGCAATCGCGGCCATTGTTTCAGTATATCGAAAAAGAAGAGGCAAAGAGACAGAAAGAGGAAGTCGAGGACGTAATAGGAAAGACAAGAAGAAAACCCTAATTGAAGGAACAAAAGATAAGAAGCGAGAAACTCGAAAATCGCTAATGATGAAAACTGACACATCATGTCAACAACAATTGCGGACCCACTCAGTAAAAGTGAACCGCCGTTCCCTAAAGTTTAGAACGTCAGAGCTAGCACGCGTCTTTCTCGACTATTAGACTGGAGGGACTTGATGATATATCATAGGCGACGTACTCGCCGGCTCGACAGCTCGCCCGCTTGTCAGCCCTCCAGCCCGTTAGCACGACAGCACAGCAAGACGTCCAGCCAGCTGCTAAGGGACGCGCGACCCGCCTGGCTGGACGACACGTTCCTTAACAACCTCGAATATTCGGGAATCCCGTAAGCCAATAAGGGACTGACAGCTCTCCTCGCAAGGGCTCAACGTACGACTTACCAACACGGATGATTCGGTTAGTGTACGACCCATTACCTGGCCAGACCAATACACCAATCACAGACAAGCACAGGGGATCTGCCAATCAGAGAAGGCCCACGATCCTAACGATCGCGTGGTCCCCAAAAGGTACAACGGTATATGATGATCGACCCCATGGGAAGATCATCATCGCCATTCTCACTTTCCCTTTTTACGATCAGATTTCCCCTCACTTTTCTGACCACCGTACTAACTAGATCGTCGGAGCGCCCTCTCGGGATCGCCTCCCAGAGTGCGACTGACCGTCTTTCTCGTTGTTATGAACTCAGGCTTTCATTCCAGTCAATCGGTGAATACGAAGAAGGACTAGTTCGTATCACATGACTTTCTAAAGAACCCTTGATTACAAACTTTCTGTCCACAATGAAGTGTACTTACTCATTCAGATTCTAAAGGCCATTAAGGAATTGTCCATGACTTTCGATGTTGTCCGTGTAACGAGCTTTCGGAAATACCATCCCAGACCAGACGATCTTAGGTGGTAAGGTGCATAAGTCCCACCCATTTTAGACCTACCGGCTCGAACAACAAAGGCCACAGATTGACATTTCCTTCCTAATTCCAATCCTAAAACAGCTCAATCTTCTAAACTCATAAAACTCAACTTATTTGACTAACTAATAGCATGATCACAACTAAACAATATTTCTTGAAAAATGTTGATGCTATCACAATCACAAACCATTCATTTCAAAATTGCAATTTATTAAAAATTTCGAAAAATATTGCTAAAATTTTGAAAATTGATCATTTCTGCAAAAATTTCAAAAATTACTCTTTCGACCGTCCACACCCCACTCTTAAAACCGTACAACGTCCCCGTTGTACAAAAATTATTTTTCAGCATAAGGGAGAAAGAGTTACCCCTTTTGGAAGATAGATTGCTTGGTGCTCAGTATCACAAGTATAATTACAAACAAACGGATCCTTGATCTCGTATTCCGGAGTTGTAGCGCTACAGTGAACACGCCGGTGGTCGAGACAAGTGGAGGGGGCATGGTGACTCCACACTTGTCCGAGACAACTCCTTCTCATTTGGTAGAATATGCATAACTCAACAAACAAATTAAAAACAAGCATAACAAATATAAACTAGAAATGTAAATGTACAAAATATAAAAGTTGTGTCATAGATTTAGTACATATTTTCCAAAAATAAAAGAAAAAGGAAAAATACATCAACTGCCACCTGGCGACCTGGAGGGTCCAGCCTCGTGATCGTGGGCTCTAGCTGGGAATGGTCGGGGGCATCGTCCCTGCTGGGCAGCTAGATCCAGAAGTACCTCCCCGATCCACTCAAGCTGATCCTCAATCCTCGTGACTCTGACCTCCAGTCGGTGGATGGCCGCTGAGTCCTCCTGTGGCTGCGGCTCTGCTGGTGCTGTTGGCTCTGGTCTCCGGCGTCTCCTGCCGGGCTGAGCATATGCCGGCTGGGGTGCCTGGGGTGGCTCTGTAGGTGCCCGGATGAACCGGCCCGGGCGCTGCTGCTCTATCAGCCTCATCTTCTCCAGAGCTCGCGCCGTAGTGCGAGATGGAGGTAAAGCAGTCAAGGAGGTAGCAACGGGGGCAGTAAGGATCCCGTATGAGCGGGCCAGGCGGGTAATAAAATACCCCCGGGCTAATGGACTGCTGGCGGAGGCTCCCGTCGAGTGGGTGGAGAGTGCGACTGCGAGGCCGTAGGGGAGGTGGAGGAATCTGGATGGGTCGAGGAGAACCCAGAAGAACGTCATGTCCTCCCCGGACACCTTCTCGCCCCCTCCCGCTGCATAATGGAGGTGGAGACGATACGGTGCATGAGGCGGTGGAGTGGGTCGCGGAGGTGGCTCTCCCGGGAGGTCCCCGCCTCGTAGATGACATTGGACAGTGGTGCCCAAACCTCCATGTTAGCAGCCCGGTCCGGCTGCCCCTGGATACAAGCCCTGAAAAACTGAGTAAAGTGGCTGTGCTGAAGATCCGCTGGAGTGTATAAGCCCACTCTCCTACCAAACTCCCGGAGGTTGCACTCCCTCTGTGCACCTCCCTAGCGAAATCGGATGATCCTAGAACATGGGTCTGACGCCCGAGGTGCGAAGTGAATAGTGGATAGAAACTCCAGTAGCAGCTCGGTGTAGACAACGTCCTCATCAGTGGCCATCATCCTGTCCCATCCCCAGCATGTTAATGATGCCTCCCCGAGAGTCCAGGTGCGATGTAGGAATGGCTCGATCGCACCCCAGAGTCCAACGTCCCTCAGAATGTCCCTATCGATGACTGTCGCCTCGAGAACCCGGCTACCAGTCAGTGCGTCTCTCCGCGAAATGTACTCCGCTGAGCTGGCAAGTCCCTCTGGGAACTGAAGGAAAGCATGATCTAGTCTGAACATCATCTGCACAAAAAGATACATAGCCACAAAAGAAAATTTTTTGCAAAATTAGTCCCTTATTCCTCACTGCACCGCGGCGCGGCCCAAGAGCAAGGCGCGTCGCGGCGAGCGGCTGTTTGCAAAACCCCAATCCAAACTCGCAATTTAACCTGTTTCAACTCGATCCAATCACACCACAATGTAGCCTAAGTGCCGACTAACTCATCTAGTGTCTCTATTTGGCAAAACAAACACCCTATGAGTTAGCATTGGTGATTCTAGGTTTTGAACTTTTTTGGATAAATCACTAAAATTAACTACCTAATCGCTAGTTTTAACAACTACTAAGTAGTTAGAATAGCGTACCTTGGTAGTAGAAACAAAATGAGCAAGAAAAAACGCGAGAGAAATTCGTCGATCAGAGCTCCGAGTCGTGTGAGGTGTGTGTTGAGTCGCGGCTTACCTTAATATAGAGAGAAAACCGACTGATCATTTCCCGCGTCGCGCATTTACGCTTTGCGCGTCGCGCGTGTCACCAAAACAACCCCTGTATATCGGGTTGGTTTCTGACCCCGCGTTGCGCAATTCAAAAACCCACGGCCCGCCATTCAAAATTTCAAAAACTTTTCACACGACCCCACACTTGCCTTAGACCACTAATACCTGCAAAGATTGATATATTTTCCTAATTAATCCTAAGAAATATAAAACCTAACGTATGACACGATGGGTTGCCTCCCAACAAGCGCTAAGTTTAACGTCTTCAACCAGACATGATATTCGTATGCCTATTCTTCTTTTTCTTGAACTCTTGATGACATCTGCTTGAATCCTGGCACGAAGTTGTTGGCCATCATTGACATGAGAGATGTAAGTTGGGTCATTCGATCGCTCACACCGCTAATCCACTGTTGCTGAGATTCCAAGAGCTTAAAAACTTTTGCTTCTCGTTCTCTTGATTCCTTCTCATACTGCTGGTGTCTTTCCTCCATCATTTCCATCATGTCCAACAGCTGCTCCTTATCGATAGTGGACAACGGGTGGTCCTTAGTTTCCTTTAAAACTTCTTCCTTTCCTCCTTCTCCCGTTCGTGTCCATATTTTTTCTTTACTCTTAATCCCAGGCTTCATTAACATCCTTCTGTCCACTTGCTTGCCATCATCTTCTGAAGGTAATGATACAGGATTTCCAAACATGTTCAGTCTTCTTTTCCTTGTCCCAAAGGAGATGTCCATATCCCCTGTCTTGCAATCAATCACATCACCGGCAGTAGCCAAGAATGGGTGTCCTAAAATGAGTGCAGGCACGTCGTCCAAGCTTTCGTATTCCATAACTAAGAAATCCACGGGATAGAAGAAGTCCCCAACCTTGACTATGACATTAGTCAGTTTTCCCCGAGATACCTTTGTTGATTGGTCAGCCAGTTGCAATACAACTTTTGCTGGCTCGATTTCTTCATTCTTGTACTTATCGTACATGTACCCTGGCAGTATATTGACACTTGCTCCCAAATCCAACAAGGTGTTCCGAATGACCACATCTCCTACAGTAGTAGTGATCAATGGTGATCCATGATCCTTTTCCTTTTTGGGCAGTGTCCCCAACAATGCCTCACTTGCTTTAACAGTCAACCTCACAGTATCTGGTGTGGGCACTTTACTCTTCCCATTTCTTTCACACATTTCCTGAAGAATTCTGGTATCCTCAGGAGCGTCCTTAAGTTCATCCCACAGAGGTTGGTTCATCAAAGGCCCTATTGGTTTGGGTGCTTCCTGTCTCTTCTTCCCTTTCTTATCCTTCTTTTTCTGCTTGATTCCTGCTACTGTTGATTGCTCCTCTTCCTGAACCTCTTTTTCTACTTCTGGTTGAGTTCCGTTCTCAACAGGAATTCCTTCTTCCTTACTTCCTCTATTTCTGGAACTTTTTCTCCTTTCCCCAGTTCCACTTCACTTCCTACTTCAAATAAATCTTCCAAAGTGACTTTTCGCCATTCAAATTCGACAGTGTTAACATGCTCTTTTCCTGATCGTTGATTATGGGTTGGATTAACCTCCGTGGCACTTCGCAATTTTCCACTGATCCTCGGCTATTTGTCCAATTTATCGTTCCATGTTTGCGATGGCTTTTGCATTTGCTTGAGACTGTTGCTGCGTAGCCGTGAACATTTCGTACATCTTGGCGATCTTCTCTTCTTGAGTCCCCGGGATATTGTTGGTAACATTATTGGGCCCCCTGTTGTTGTTGTTGCTACCATTCCCATTTGTATTTCCATTATTGTTGTTGTTTGCAGGCAGATATGTTCTAGGCTGATTGGTCGATTGACCTTGGTAGTTGTTTTGCCTCAAATTCTGCTGCTGTCCTTGATTAGATGGTCTGTAGGGTCGTCCATTATTATGCTGGCCTTGACCCTGGCCATAAACTTGATTTGCCTCCTGAGTTTTAGGTCCCCATTGACCTCCTTGTGATGGATTCTGCGGTCCATTCTGCAGCGTTGACATGAGCATGTCAAACTTCTTATTCAGTTCACTAATTTCCTTCTTTACTTCCTTTTTCCGGTCAGCATCAGCTCCCACTGCTGTTGCCGTACCTACAGTCTTCCTAGTGGAAAAATTCGTCTTGGAACCATTGCTTAATTGCTCCAAGAACTGCCAAGCTTCTTCTGGGTCTTGCCACATAAATGTCCCACTTGATGAGGCATTTATCATGGCCTGATGCGTTTCACTGACTCCTTCAAACAATAACTTAACCAACTGCCACCTAGGAATTTCATGATGCGGGCAGGATCGTAACAACTCCTTCAACTGTAACGCCAAAAACATGTTTATTATATAATTATAATAAAAAGGGCAAAATGGTCATTTTACCTCAAAAGGGTAATTTGGTCTTTTTGACAGAAAAGGACATGTTTGGTAATAATATTTTGAGTCTTGGACTTAAAATGTTATAAAAATGTGATTTTGTCATTAAAATTTGTAAATTGTGGCCAAACTTTAAGAAGTGCAACTTCAATGACCAAATTGCAACTTTTGGAAGTATATAAGAGAATAGTTGTGCAGAATTTTGGGAGTTACGGGAGAGTTCTTGTGACTGATTTTCTGCAGAAGATTGAAGGTTCTTGAAGGCTTGGAACTTGCAAGTTGGATTATAGCATTTACAAGGGCATAATTGGAAGATTTGGAGGTAAGTTCTTCAAGTTCTAGCTAGTTGTTCTTGAGGAGTTTTGTAGAACTCAAAAACTGCAATTACAGTTATGATTATGTTGTTAAGTTGAGGAAATACTTCCATTAAGTCATTCTAGTAAAGATTTAACCAAAGAAAATGGAAGTAGATTGTTATTTTTGATGAAATTGAAGATTTGGGGTTGTTAGAACTAAGAACCCTAATTCTTCATATGTTTAATTGAGTGGGTTTTGATGGTTAAAAACCTTGTAAAAATGTAAGGTTTTAGCCTAGGAACAAACCCCAAACGATTAAGAACATAAATAAGGACTTAATGGACCAAAACAGCAAGCTACAGTGCATTAATCGCGACTGGCCAGGGAACCTGCGCAGGCGCCAGGCGCGGTGCGCCCAAGCCCCAGGCGGGGTGCGCCCAGGCGCAGTGCGCCCTCACCCTGGCGCAGTGCGCCTCCAAGCAGAGGCCAGGCAGGGGATCAAAAACGCTAACTTTTGCTTGGCTTGTCCGATTTAGCTCAAATTTGAACCATAGGCTCGTTATGGTCTAAAACGTTTGGGAAAATTTTCATATTGAATTTTCGACCCCTCGGGGGCACTATAGACCGACCCAAATGCCTCGGTGAATAGTAAAATTCATATAAAGTTAGTAAACGGAAAGTTTATTAACTAGGCATTGTTTAGAATGATATTGTATTGCACTCTATTGTATTAGAGTTGATTTGAATATTTATTGACCTATAATCATTTTGATAATAAATGGAATTATAGGTGCGGGACAAAATCCTACGGGTTTCATTTCAAGGCAAGGAACAACAAACGCTAGTTGTAGCAAACCTTCAGGTGAGTAATCTCACGTATATAATATATGATATTCTGGTGCGGCCTTCGGGCTATGATATTCTGGTGCGGCCTTCGGGCTATGATATTCTGGTGCGGCCTTCGGGCTATGATTTCGGTGCGGCCTTTGGGCTATGATTTCGGTGCGGCCTTCGGGCTATGATATTCTGGTGCGGCCTTCAGGCTATGATATTTTGGTGCGGCCTACGGGCTATGATATTTTGGCGCGGCCTTTATGGCTATGAAATACGGTGCGGTCAGAAATGACTAGGACTTTTGGGACAGAAAATGATTAAGAGTCTATTTGTTATTATTCTCTTATATGTGCATGTTAATTGTTAGATTACTCATTGGGCTTTATAGCTCACTATTTATTTGACATGTCCCTGCAGGTGAGCGTGATCCCGCGAAGGGAAAAGACAAAGTCCGTGACTGAGGACTTAGAACTGGAAGTAACGACCCGGCTTGAAGAATGTATAATATTTTATGTATTGTACTTCGTGATACTCTTGTACTCGTATTGTATTAACTAATACCCCTACTTATGTTTTATTTGCAAAATATATGGTTTGAAAAATGAAAATTTTTGGGGTGTTTTTGGTTAATAAGTCGGGTGTTACAAGTTGGTATCAGAGCCGAGGTTTAAGTGAACTAGGTGTCTTAGACTAGATTCCTGGACTTAAACCTTGAGAGAAGAACAGATAAATGGACTGTTAAATATATATAAGCTTGTTGTTATATATGTAACCTAACGGTTTGCTGAAATTTTAAAGTATGAGAAATACACGAAGCAATCCTACTGGTGCGAATTCGCGTGGTACTGCAAGAAGTGGACCAGCTCGGTCACGTGGCTCTGTTGGGCGAAGAGCACCAGCACGGGAACCGGTGGGACAAAATCCACCTGATATTCAGGCGATAGTGGAAGAAGTGGTTAGGTAAATGATGCCAGCACTATCGAACAACCCTAACCCGAGTGGCAATCCTAATCCGAGTGCCAATCCTAATCCCACTGAAGAGGCTGCAAAAAGTGTTCATGACAGGCAGCCAGAAGAAGAAAGCCAGGGAGAAAGCCGTGCCCGGGCAGAGAAAGAAACACAAGGTGGAGAAGCCTCTACCAAGAAAGTTGGGTGTACGTATAAATCTTTCCTTGGTTGTAAACCAAAGGAATTCTCGGGGACAGATGATCCAGTCAAAGCTATGGAATGGATCATGCACATCGAGAAGGTGTTCCGAGTAAGCAAATGCGCAGATGATGATAAAGTGGAATTTGCCACGAACCAACTCACCAGCGGTGCACTACACTGGTGGCAGATTTATTACAAGTCTTTGAATCTTGATCCAACCGAATCAGTACCGTGGGAACAATTCAAGAATAAGTTCAATGAAGAATATTGTTCTGAAGTAGCAATAAAGCAATTGGAGGATGAATTCCTACACCTGGAACAGGGTTCCAAATCTGTTCAGGAATATACTCTTAGCTTCCTGGAGAAAGCTAGGTTTGCGGAACACCACATCTATACGGAAAAGCGAAAGATCGATAAATATGTTTGGGGGTTGACGACCCGAATCAGGGAAATCGTGCAACCGTTGAAATTACCTACTTTCCGGCAAGTGGTGGATCGAGCCACGGAACGAGAAACAGAACTGAAGCGACAAGAAAACGAAAAGAAAGCCGTTGAAACGAAACGAAAGGCGGAAGACCAAGGTTGGACGCCTCAGAAAAAGTCGCAACAATCCGGGTCCAGGGGAAAAAGCCAAAGAGACGAAGGAAAGTGGTGTGATAAATGTAGAAAAAGGCACTTTGGAAGTTGTCGGGTTAATACTACGTCTGTAAATTGTCGAAACTGTGGAAAACCGGGACATGAAGCTATTAACTGTCGGGCGGAGCGTAGATGTTATCAATGTGGAGCTACAGATCATCTTCGCCTGAACTGTCCCCAACTAAAATCTGGGGTATACAGTGAAAGACCTAGAGATGACCAAGTGGGAAAGAAAGAAGAATCGAAGAACAGAGGACGACCGGTGGCCTCACGAGCTTTTCAGATGACGGTGGAGGAAGCCCGTGAGAAAACAGATGTGGTGACAGGTATCTTCACTCTTAATTCCATACCTGTATATGTTATTTTTGATCCGGGGGCTACTCACTGTTTCGTATCGGAGTCTTTGTTGTCTCGCTTGAGTGTACCGTTAACTCCTATGGATGAAAGTTTAGAGGTGGCTATAGCTGATGGTAGATATGTTTGGGTTTCCAAACACCTGGAGGGTTGTCAGCTTAAAATCTATGGAACCGTCTTCCCTATAGATTTGAAGCCGATGACTACCAATGAATTTGGTGTGATTGTGGGAATGGATTGGTTAGCAACGAATTATGCTAACATGGATTGCAGAAATAAAAACATCACAGTGTTAACGCCGGATGGAGAATGGATAAAGATTCAGGGTGAACGACCTCGATTGCGAATGCCAGTCATCTCCTTTGCTCAAGCCAGAAGCTGTATCAGTAAAGGAGGGATGTCCTATCTAGCTTATGTATCGGTGGCTCAACCGATTAAAGTGGGGGTAGCGAATGTGAATGTGGTGAACGAATTTCCAGATGTGTTTCCAAACGAACTTCCAGGGTTGCCACCAGATCGACAGGTTGAGTTCACGATTGAACTAGTTCCAGGAGCCGCACCTGTTGCCCGAGCTCCATACCGTTTAGCACCTTCAGAGATGGTGGAACTGCGAAAGCAACTGGAAGAATTGCTAGACAGGGGTTTTATCAGACCGAGTACATCGAATTGGGGAGCCCCTATATTGTTCGTCAAGAAGAAAGATGGGTCAATGCGCATGTGTATTGACTACCGGGAGTTAAACAAGATCACGGTGAAGAACAAGTACCCGCTACCCAGAATAGACGATTTGTTTGATCAGCTGCAAGGCGCGTCATATTTTTCCAAGATTGACCTGAGGTCGGGTTATCACCAGTTGAAGATAAGGGAGTCAGACATCCCGAAGACAGCCTTTCGTACGAGATACGGTCATTATGAGTTTTTGGTGATGCCTTTTGGGTTAACCAATGCTCCAGCCGTATTCATGGATCTTATGAATCGGGTGTGTTGACCGTTCCTTGATACCTCGATGATAGTGTTTATTGACGACATCTTAGTGTATTCTCGAAGCCAAGCTGAACATGAGGTACACCTACGACAGATGTTAGAGCTGCTTCGTCAAGAAAAGTTGTATGCGAAATTTTCTAAGTGTGATTTTTGGCTAAGGGAAGTCCAATTTCTTGGCCATGTAATTAATGCCGAGGGGGTGAAAGTTGATCCAGCAAAGATTGAAGCCGTGATGAAGTGGGAACCGCCTTGGAGTCCAACTGAAATACGGAGTTTTCTTGGTTTGGCAGGCTATTACAGAAGATTTGTTGAGAATTTCTCCTCGATAGCTGCTCCGTTGACCAAGTTGACCAAGAAAGGTGAAAAGTTCACGTGGGCCGAAAAGCAACAAGAAGCGTTCCAGAAGTTGAAACAAGCTTTATGTGAAGCACCGGTGTTGGCTTTACCACAAAGTGGAGAAGAGTATGTGATCTACAGCGATGCTTCTAGAATTGGTCTTGGGTGTGTGCTAATGCAGAAAGGTCGGGTTATAGCCTATGCGTCCCGCCAATTGAAAGATGCCGAGAAGAAGTATCCAGTTCATGATCTGGAATTAGCTGCGGTGGTTCTAGCATTGAAGCTGTGGAGGCATTATTTATACGGTGTAAAGTTTGTTATTTACACGGATCATAAGAGCCTGAAGTACCTCTTCGACCAGAAAGAACTCAACATGAGACAGCAAAGGTGGATGGATCTACTGAAAGACTTTGATTGTGAAATTCAGTACCACCCTGGTAAGGCGAACGTGGTGGCAGATGCTCTAAGTCGAAAAGAAGCTCCTCTAAAAATTTTATCTGCATGTATGGGTGTAGTAAGTCGGTTACCAGAATTGATTCGTTCAGCACAAGAAGAAGCGTGTAAGCCGGAGAATGTAAAAAGCGAAAGAATGGTTGGATATTTGAAGCATCTGGAAGAAAATGCTCAGCAATTGAAGACCTTCAGAGGACGTGTGTGTGTCCCGAAACAAGGAGAAGCACGGAATTTGCTTCTAGAAGATGCACACTATAGCCGTTATGCAGTTCATCCGGGCAGTACCAAGATGTATCGGACGTTAAAACCGATGTACTGGTGGCCTGGAATGAAGAGGGACATTGGAAGGTATGTGGAAAGATGTTTTACTTGTCTACAAGTTAAGTCAAACCATCAGAAACCGTATGGAGAAATACAACCATTGCCGATTCCAGAGAAGAAATGGGACCATATTACCATGGATTTTGTGACGAAGTTGCCACGGACACCGCGAGGTTATGATTCTATATGGGTGATTGTGGATCGATTGACCAAATCGGCACAATTTATACCATATAAAGAAAAGTACAGAGTAGATCAACTGGCGAAAATCTACATTGATGAGGTAATTTGTCGGCATGGATTACCAGCATCGATTGTGTCGGACCGAGACAGCAGATTTACTTCCCATTTTTGGCAGAGTCTTCAAGAGCAACTGGGTACAAAAGTACTTATGAGTACCGCATACCACCCGCAAACTGACGGCCAAAGTGAAAGAACGATCCAAACTTTGGAAGACATGCTGAGGACTTGTGTCATAGATTTCGGAGGAAGCTGGGAAGATCATTTGCCTTTAGTGGAATTCGCGTACAATAACAGCTATCATTCCAGCATTCAGATGGTCCCGTATGAAGCCTTGTATGGAGCACCGTGCCGTACTCCGACCTTCTGGACTGAAGTTGGGGAAAAGCCGTTGGCTGGACCCGAAATTGTAGCTCAGACGGAAGAAAAGATCAAACTGATACGCGAAAATTTGAAGGTAGCTCAGAATAGACAGAAACAGTATGTGGACAAACGGGTGAAACCGATAGAATTCCAAGTAGGAGATATGGTAATGCTCAAAGTATCCCCTTGGAAAGGCTTAATTTGTTTTGGGAAGAAAGGGAAGTTGTGTCCTCGTTTCATCGGACCTTTTCGTATATCCCAAAGAGTTGGAGCTGTGGCGTATAGATTGGAGTTACCTGATGAACTTCATGGTATACATGATGTATTCCATGTGTCCCATTTGAGGAAAACTTTGTTTGATAAGTCTCAACATATACCTCTTACTGAAATTGAAGTGGATGAAAAGTTGAGATACCCGGAACAACCCGAACGGGTGCTAGACCGCAAGACAAGACAACTGCGAAATAAGAAGATTAGCATGGTGAAAGTCCTTTGGCGTCATCACAAAGGTTCCGACATGACGTGGGAGACCGAAAGTGAAATGCAGGAGAAATACCCTCAACTATTTGTATGATTTCGGGGACGAAATCTCTTAAAGGAGGGGAGAATTTGTAACGCCAAAAACATGTTTATTATATAATTATAATAAAAAGGGCAAAATGGTCATTTTACCTCAAAAGGGTAATTTGGTCTTTTTGACAGAAAAGGACATGTTTGGTAATAATATTTTGAGTCTTGGACTTAAAATGTTATAAAAATGTGATTTTGTCATTAAAATTTGTAAATTGTGGCCAAACTTTAAGAAGTGCAACTTCAATGACCAAATTGCAACTTTTGGAAGTATATAAGAGAATAGTTGTGCAGAATTTTGGGAGTTACGGGAGAGTTCTTGTGACTGATTTTCTGCAGAAAATTGAAGGTTCTTGAAGGCTTGGAACTTGCAAGTTAGATTATAGCATTTACAAGGGCATAATTGGAAGATTTGGAGGTAAGTTCTTCAAGTTCTAGCTAGTTGTTCTTGAGGAGTTTTGTAGAACTCAAAAACTGCAATTACAGTTATGATTATGTTGTTAAGTTGAGGAAATACTTCCATTAAGTCATTCTAGTAAAGACTTAACCAAAGAAAATGGAAGTAGATTGTTATTTTTGATGAAATTGAAGATTTGGGGTTGTTAGAACTAAGAACCCTAATTCTTCATATGTTTGATTGAGTGGGTTTTGATGGTTAAAAACCTTGTAAAAATGTAAGGTTTTAGCCTAGGAACAAACCCCAAACGATTAAGAACAGAAATAAGGACTTAATGGACCAAAACAGCAAGCTACAGTGCATTAATCGCGACTGGCCAGGGAACCTGCGCAGGCGCCAGGCGCAGTGCTCCCAAGCCCCAGGCAGGGTGCGCCCAGGCGCAGTGCGCCCTCACCCTGGCGCAGTGCGCCTCCAAGCAGAGGCCAGGCAGGGGATCAAAAACGCTAACTTTTGCTTGGCTTGTCCGATTTAGCTCAAATTTGAACCATAGGCTCGTTATGGTCTAAAAAGTTTGGGAAAATTTTCATATTGAATTTTCGACCCCTCGGGGGCACTGTAGACCGACCCGAATGCCTCGGTGAATAGTAAAATTCATATAAAGTTAGTAAACGGAAAGTTTATTAACTAGGCATTGTTTAGAATGATATTGTATTGCACTCTATTGTATTAGAGTTGATTTGAATAATTATTGACCTATAATCATTTTGATAATAAATGGAATTATAGGTGCGGGACAAAATCCTACGGGTTTCATTTCAAGGCAAGGAACAACAAACGCTAGTTGTAGCAAACCTTCAAGTGAGTAATCTCATGTATATAATATATGATATTCTGGTGCGGCCTTCGGGCTATGATATTCTGGTGCGGCCTTCGGGCTATGATATTCTGGTGCGGCCTTCGGGCTATGATTTCGGTGCGGCCTTCGGGCTATGATATTCTGGTGCGGCCTTCGGGCTATGATATTCTGGTGCGGCCTTCAGGCTATGATATTCTGGTGCGGCCTTCGGGCTATGATATTCTGGTGCGGCCTACGGGCTATGATATTTTGGCGCGGCCTTTATGGCTATGAAATACGGTGCGGTCAGAAATGACTAGGACTTTTGGGACAGAAAATAATTAAGAGTCTATTTGTTATTATTCTCTTATATGTGCATGTTAATTGTTAGATTACTCATTGGGCTTTATAGCTCACTATTTATTTGACATGTCCCTGCAGGTGAGCGTGATCCCGCGAAGGGAAAAGACAAAGTCCGTGACTGAGGACTTAGAATTGGAAGTAACGACCCGGCTTGAAGAATGTATAATATTTTATGTATTGTACTTCGTGATACTCTTGTACTCGTATTGTATTAACTAATACCCCTACTTATGTTTTATTTGCAAAATATTTGGTTTGAAAAATGAAAATTTTTGGGGTGTTTTTGGTTAATAAGTCGGGTGTTACATCAACCTATCAAAAGCTTCGTGGAAAGCTTCTCCTGTCTTTTGCTGGAAGTCTTGAATGACCCTTCTAATTTCAGTTGTCTTGCTTGCTGGATAAAATTCTTGTAGGAACTTGGCCTTGAGCTGATCCCATGTGGTAATGCTGTTTGATGGTAAAGATGTAAACCAATATTTGGCCTTATCCTTGAGAGTGAATGGGAATAGTCTAAGCCTGAAGATGTTCCTATTAGTGTTCCTAGGGTTATTAGCATTGGCAATCGCTAAAAATTCATATAAATGATTATAAGGATCGTCTTGCTTATACCCCCTAAACTCTAGCAATATTCCTAACAGTTGAGGTCTTATTTCTACTTGAGAGTCAATGTTATCAGGAATATAAATTGGCGACGAATCATCATATTCCCGTGGCTGGAAATGTGATGCAACCGATTGCCTTCTCGGTTGTGCGAAATGTAAAGGTTGAGCAGGATTACCGTAAAGATGATCGTTATATCCCTGCTGACCTTGTGGTTGTTGATACTGTGGTGCTCTTCTGGGAGGTCCCCGACCTCGGTTCCACTGTTGTTGTGGTGCTGGTGGCACTCATCCCTTGTCTTCCTCGTCATATTTCTCCTCTGTCTCTGGATAATGGTATTGTGGCTGAGGAGGTTGTTGGTATTGTATAGGTTGTGTAGGTTGGAATGTGGGTTGAGGTTTAAAAAGAACTGGCTGTGGTTGAGAAAATGGTTGAGAGGTTGGTGTCTGCTGTCTAGAAACTGGGGTGCCATCATGGGTCGGCTCTCCCCAAGACATTGCAGAGGTAAATGGATTGGTAGATTGTGGTTGTAAAACAGGTGTAAATGGTGGTACAGATGGCGGAGTGCATGATGGTATGGGTACAGGGGCTGGAACTGCACCACCAGAAGCACTCGTGCTCCCAAACTGAAACTCTAACAGTGGGGGAATAGAAAACATCCCCGTTGCCTCACCTGATGGTTCATGGGCAACACTTACTGGTCTACTACTAACCTAACTAAAACTCATGATATTCAAGCGCCTACGAGCACGGATTTGACGCACAGTACGCTCAATCTCAGGATCAAAATGCAATGGGGATAATTGCTCACCCCTGCGGGTACGCATGTACTAGTGCAACACGCCCACAAAACAAAAAGACCAGAAAACTAACCAAATGAAATTCCAGAAAATCAAGAAACAAGCTCCTACTAATCACCTAATCTAAGCTCACAGCTCCCAGGCAACAGCGCCAAAATTTGATACGCCTAGGTCGTCGTGCGGTCAAAAATAAAGAAAACCTAACACACACACTAGTACAGTGGTAGTCAGGGTCGATCCGCAGGAGCTTCGTGGTTAGACCAGATGACAGATTACCAATTAGTAGTGTCACCCTACAGTCGGAGGACCTAGTTCCTAAGTTCTCAATTACCCAAAAACAATAACCAAACAAAGTCAAGCTCAGCATAAGCTAAACTCAACTCAAACAAACCTAGTTACTTTCTGAAATCAGAAGTGCATCTCTGAATCAGAAGCAAACAAAGGCATCCAAACCAAACAAGGCATAACCTAACCAATAACTAAGGTTCTGACTGAACAGTTACTGGCCAAGGTTCAATACCTAAGCTAACCTAGTTGGCTACTGATTTCAGTAAGGGAAACAGTCCCAAACAAGGTTAAAGTAACATCCAAACACAATCCAAACAATCACAATCAAACATAAGCATAAAAACACCGAAAAACCAATATTGCTTATAACCAAATGATTCTCATTCACCAAACTCAATTCCAAACATCCAAACAGTAACCAAATGTTGCTAAAACAGAAATCTAATGTGCTCAAAGTCAGTGGTTGTCACTCCCAAAGACTTTAGCTACAAATGCTACTTGCTACTAAAAAGAAATTAAATTCAAAAACATAAAATACCAAATGTGATGTTGCTGAAACGAAATCTTGGAGTCAAAGAGCTTCAAGGTCGATTTTACACCCGGTCTTTGCTAGGGTTTTCGGCTGGAAATGCCTCTATTTATAGTTGCAAATTTCCCGAGGCCGCGCAGCGCAAATGAAGAAACCGCGGCGCGCGTACTAATCTTTTCCCGTTTCTTCGGCATTTGAATGTGTTACACTGCCTTAAGCCCACGTCGTGCATATTAGAGTCCCACGGCGCGCGTACGTATTTCCTTGATTTTTCATTCTTTTCCAAACTTCTTCCTTTTGCACGCTTTTAGTCCCTGTTTCCATTCTTTTCTTCCAAACAAGTCTTGGCACGAAAAGTGAGAATACCAAGGTATATCTGATATAATTTCATCAAGAACAGGGCTCAACAACGCCTAAAATACTTGATATCACTAGGCGTTGTCAGTTCTCGGGATCTTTGGTCCACATGACTGCATCCTAAGACTATTTCGAGGTGTTACGATGTGCCGGTGAGCCACACACGCTCCATTGGAATGCCATCGAAATTCTTTAACCATTAAGTCCTTATTTTTAAAAAAACTTTTTCAAATTGTTATCAACATTCACCCCTAATCATTTTCCAATGATTTCTCACGTATGTACAAAATCCATTAAGTATTCCCAGCCAGGTCATATCCTGAATCTGACTCACTATGCTCTAAGCATTAAGTCATCAAGACATGTTCATGACACTTCTGATCGATCCAAGAAACTTGTTGGATTCGATCTAGTCCTATTCCAAACCCTTAAGGAATCTTAGGATTACTTATAATCCTTGTGTCACGACTTTTAATAACTATATCCTTTCGGAGACTTTTTCTCATGCATCTTGAATCTTATCAAGATCATGCTTATTATGGCCAGGTCTATACTGATGATAGCATTTATCTGATATATGTCAATGGATTATGTGAGTATGTTGCACCTTCTTCATATGCCAAATCATTACACTTTGCAATGACAGGAAATTCTTTTCCTGAGCTATGCATCTTGAGTCTCATCAAGATCATTTTGACAGAGTTTCGATCTATCTCATAGATGTTTACAACCACCTGAGTATGCCGTATCTCTATTAAGTTTTTCATAGCGATCCGTCTCTTAACACCAAGGTTGTAGAAGTCGTCAGGCGGTAGGTGGGCGGTCGACTGGGGCCTAGGACTAGTCGGTCTAGGCGAGGACTAGTCGGCGCCTAGGCGGAGAGTATTAATTGTAATAAATTTTATTTTTTTAAATTATATATATATATATATATATATATATATATATATATATATATATATATATATATATATATATATATATATATATATATATATATATATATATATATATATATATATATATATATATATCCTAACAAAATACTAAAAAAAGTTTGTTTAATATTAGTAGAGTGTATTTACTATTTAGGGCTTGAAGGTGGTATTTTTAAAATGTACCTCATTCGTTACAAAGAAAGAGTACTTCTCATTAGCAATTTCTTCACATATTACAGTCGCCACCATCACCTGCAAAGTTGCATGTTATTTTTGGAAGTTTTGACAAAGTTGGTTGTTAAAAGGTTTACCTTGTGAGCTTGCAAGTTAAGGTCTTTGTTTTCCTTAATAACTTCCCAAATTTGTTGGGCATTAAAGGAAAAACCTGAAGCAGGGACTACCCCTCTCCTATCTCCAGCTAGGCCATTAGGTGCAATAGAATAGAAGATAACCTGAAAATCATTTACAGAAAGTCAGAAACCTGAAAATCATTTACAGAAAGTCAGAAACCATAACCTGAAAATTTATTTTACGTGGACTAAACAATCGCAACATAACTTCCCAAATTTATTTTACGTGGACTAAACAATCGCAACATAACCTGAAAATCATTTACAGAAAGTCAGAAACCATAAACTTAATAGTTTCATTAGTGCTAACAAACTAAAAAGATAAAATCGCAACATAACCTGAAAATCATATACACACGTTATGATTTTGGATAATCAGATAATGATATACACACGAAATCAGATAAACAAGTTAAATTGGATACACGATCAGATACACACGAAATCAGATACACGTGTTAAATTGGATACACGTTAAATTGAATACACGAACCTGAGAAGAACGAACCTGTCTGCACGAACCAGATACACACGAAATCAGATACACGAACCAGATACACACGAAATCAGATACCTCCTTGTCTGCATCGGAGAAGAACAAAACTGAAATCGACAATAACTTGTCAAGGGAACCTGAAATTGAACAATAACCTGAAATCATATCGGCGTGGAAATCATATCGGCAATAACTTGTCTGCATCGGAGAAGAACTTGACTGCATCAGAGAAGAACGAACCTGAAATCGACAATAACTTGTTAGGCGTGGATGAATCGAAATCAGGCGTGGAAGAAAATGGAGGCGGGATCGATTGGGAGGGAGACGGGATCGATTGGGAGGGAGACGACAAATTTGGTGATTAGGTCAAAAAAAGAGGCATTTTTGAACACTTTGATTGGCGCCTCTTTGACCGTCTTTGACCGCCTAGCCCGCCTAGCCCGGTTTTGACCGATGTTGACCACGCCCGACTACTTAAGCCGCATAGCACTAAACGTGTGCAGTTCTGGCCCGCCTAGCGCCTAGGCGCCGCCTAGTCGGCCGCCTAGGCCGACTTTTACAACACTGCTTAACACCAAGTCATTACACTTTGTAATGAAAAGAGACGTTTCCTAGAAACAATATGTAACTCTCATACGGAGATAGTAGATAACAGCAACACTCCCACTGGCTTTGACACGGTTATGGACTACTCACAAAATCCAGAGCTTGTGGCATATTTTGAGAATCCAAAACTTTCTGACATCTTAATGGATATCTTTCAGCACTTTCTCAAAATCCAATCCTTTGGCATATTTTGAGAATCTGAATATCCTTTCTTGCGAGATGCCCCTGGGGTAATCCCAGGCCTATGTACTTTTGTATTGGCATGCTCTTTGTGAGTCCCTATTAGTGTGCCGGTGATCCACACGAGCTCCACTAACGACTTACAATGTGCCATGCAGAATCCTTTTGGATTTCATCTTCTATTGAGAGTGCTTCCCCCGGAATCAATTACTTGACTCTGGGTATCGTCTCACTCAACCAGATGTTCTGAAGGTACGTTTCTGTCCATGCTGCTTTCATTTGATGATTCAATTACTCCCACTGGTTTTAGACCAGGTGTAAAAATCAATCAAAATGCCACATAGACTGCATCTCGTCCCAAGTTCTCTTAATTGGCAGCAACCGGGCTCACCAATGCTTCCAAGTAGTCGGATTGTAAATCCGTACCAACTATAGTGTTTTGCCACTATTCGGTATGTCACCCTGATCATAACTACTTATGACGGTGATCAATACTACTAGTCAAGAGAAGATTATGTCAGTATTAGAACAAAAATCTGATTTCTATTCTAAGCCTAGTGATGACTAAAGGTTCTTTTACTTGGTTGATCCTGAACTCATTCAGGACTGTCCCAACTCCCATTATATCCTTAGAACATGAGTTCTTTCTAAAAGAGCTCTTTCTTTTCCAGGTACAGTGGGATAGCCAGTGAAACGACATTTCTGATTAGGTTCAGGCTAGTCATGAGGTTTGGACGAATACTACAAGACCCTGGACTTTTAATGTACAAGCGGGACAATCCTAGCTTTACATTTCAGACAGTGTCTGCAAAACCTACTTAGTCGAAGGATGTGGTTGGAAAATGGTCTGACTGGTTTAGTATTCAATGTATCGGAAACTAATTGGCAATGTATCTCATGCATTGAGGATCGAACTGTTTCGACCAACGCTCCATCATCTTCCCTAATACACATTATAACTATTAATGTTCTTGGAAGGGAATAAACTGTGAAACATTTTCCCAGTTTATGTTGTCACTCAGGTTCTGTGGGTCTTGTACTTCCTTTGAAGTCCTTGAACTGTTCAAGGTTTCAATTCAATCACTTATTCTGATAAGCGAAGCCATGTTTGTCATACCGATTGACAAATATCGCGAAGTACAACCAATTGTGTTCTATTTGAGGATTCGAGCAATACACAGTAACTGATGTGTTTGTTGCTCCTAATCTTAATCTCTTTTACATCTCTATGTAAACTTATGATTTTGTTAATTCTGTTCAAGACTTGCAATCTTTAGTTGACTCTAAGTCAGCTGATTCCAAAATCCTATCCTCTGGATCTTTAGGTGATTCGTTTCTTGCCATTTGTGCTTTATAAAGAACTTAATCATCATCTGACTCTAAGTCGAATGATTCCAAAGTCCTGTCCAACTGGATCTTTGGTTGATTAATTTCTTTATACATTAAGAACTCAACTCATCAGGTGACTCTAAGTCAAGTGATTCCAAAGTCTTGTCCAACTAGACCTTTGGTTGAATTGATTCTTATGACATTTATCTTAACAATCATAAAAGGACACAATTTCTAAAATCCAAACATTTTGGATGCATCCAACATTCAAGTTATTACTAATCATGCATTCAACACATTCATATAACATTTCAAGGATAATTTCAAACAACAGGTGTTAAAAGAAAATTGACAATTTTATTAAAACTAAATCCTTGAACAATGTACTATATGACAAACAATGTATTATGCATCTAAAAGATAATAACAATATTTCAATATCTAACTAAACTTCAAAACTGCACGAGCTGGAAGTCCAATCCAAATGTGCTCCTATGCGCCAATGTCCTGTACACTACTGATTCCCTGAGCTTTCAAAAGATTTTGACCTTGGAGCGTCTTCCAATCTTTCCGCGATTGTATCCGATTTTGTGGATTCCCAGTTTAAGACATGTCCAGACGATCTGGATCGTTTCTTGCTGCGTCTTTTCACCGGACTTAATCCAGAAGTAGATGAACCATTGGAGCTATGCCTGTCCAAGAGTGACTCGTATAAAGTCAACAGTGGACGCATTTCCATTAAGGTCTTTTTCTGGTCTTTCTTTCTATACGTCTGGATGAACAGATCTTACTTACTAGTCAGTGAAGCGAGCAGAGTGTTAACACTCGACTCCTGACTCATGGAATAACCAAGTTTGTGCAACTCGCCTATGTACGCTTCAATCTGAAGAACATGCGAATCGATGCTACTTCCTTCTTTTAACTTACACTCTGCAAGTCTTTTGAAGATCCTAGCTCGTTCCTCTTCAACCGGTTTTTGGAACTTTTCCTCAACCGATTGCATTAACTCATATGGCCCCAAGGATTCAAAATCCTTGCGGAACTCGGGGTCAATGGTCAATAGCATGAGGTCACGAATCTTTTTGGATTCATCAACTAATAAGTCATGCTTATCATAAAGGATCTTTATGATGACTTGTTTCGGTGGAACCGGGATCGGATACTCGGTGAGATGTAGCTTGCCAGCAATGCCGAGAGCCAGTCTCCAATTGCGAAGCCATTCCTTACAGTTGAGGCCAGTCACCCTTTCCATATTTAGCAGGTGCTTTCTGATGCTCTTAGAAATGGGTGAAGGAGGAGAGGGAGGAGAATAGACACTTGATTCAGACATCTACAATAAACAGAATTTTATTAGTTTAATTAATCCTTTTAAATAATTACCCAATATATTATTTATTAAGGCTAGGACCCAAAATGCCCCAACTATGGTGTGAAGAGGGATGCCGTAATCACAACATAATGGTCATTAAGGTAGATAATACACTTATCAATTTCATCTTATGAAATTCCTAGATCTGTTGAGACACATTGAACTATTCAATGGCATGTTTAGTCTCGGATGTGCCCCACTATTTGTGACTGGGATGCCGAGGATCACAAACCGGGTGTGAATAACCATGCAAATTAGCTTGGTACTCTCGAAGTCAATTGCAATCTCTAATTAACATGTCGGTTAACCACACACGCTCCGTTAATAATGACAAAATCGAGAAACCCATTGCAAGTCTTTGCGGACCCCAGTTGGCGTGCCGGTAAACCACACACGCTCCACCAACGTTCCACAAAGTGCAATGTGCAATTCCATGGATTAGCATCAATTCACATTTTTTAACCTAAAGTAACTAGATTGGGATTTTGTTCAAGGTTCTAGTACTTTCAATTATAGCATTATACTTTTAAGAGGCTTTAGCGGTTCTATCAAACCCGTTCGGCTAACGACGCTTGACTGACCAGGAGAGCGGTGGGTAAGAGTAGATACCCATTAGACTGACATTTTATAGTCAGTCGCCTTATACCCTCTTTAGAGGACAGTATTGTGAATGAGGCCTACTTGCGGTAAGACTAACCAATTTTCTTATATATAAATAATTAACTTTTAATCATAAATATATAAGATATATTTTAATCTTATTAAAATATTTTAGATTTAATTTTAATATAATTTTTGCAAATTTTAAGGAATTTTTTGAAAATTTAAATTAAATCTTTAAGCTGATTTAATTGATCTTTTAATTAACAATTAATTAAATTAATTAAATCTAATAAGGGAATCACAAAAATTAATCAAATTAATTTCCTAACCCTTATTCCCTAATCTCGAAAATAGCATGCCAAGAATAAGGGGTTCCAGTTATTTAATTATCCAATAATTACCAAAACAACAACCAACTATTTAAGGCAGCAAATCAAGCAATTAAGGGGGGAATAAAGAGGGTGGCGGCTAGGGTTAGGAAACCCTAGCCAAAATCTCGATCCAAGGCCTAGACTCGGGGTGTTCATCGCAAAAACACCAAAGGCACAAACAATTCATGCAGTTTATATCAAACACAAGAAAACAAGCCTATGCTCTCTGATACCACTGAAGGGTTTTCTAGCAAACAATGACCAAATAATTTCTTATGGTTCACATGCAACCCTAGAAAGATCTATGTTTTCTTCTATGAAGATAATAAACTAAAACATAAAGGAAACAATTATTTCTAAAGATCAAAAGAAGAATAACCAACCTTTTGATCTTGTTCTTGAAGCTAGCAGCAAAAGAATCCTGCCTCAAATGAGGTCACACCCAAGCAATGGAGAAGACAGTCTAGCAGAGTAGTCTTGATGAAAGTGGCGCAGGTTTTAGGGCATCCAGTAGCCTCCTTTTATAGCCTCCAAGGGTTACAGTCAAAACCCTAACGAGCCTCCAAATGGGCAAGCCTGTTAACCATTTGGACAAGGCTTTCCTTAACCCTAATTAGGGTTTCGAAATATGAGTGTACACACTCATAATTTCACCAACTTAGGCCCTTCCACTGGTTGGCCAGATTATTCAACTATTGAATAAATACAAACCAGTCCCTGCACTTTTAATTAATTTATTTAATCACTAAATTAAATCCAATTAATTCTAGATTAAATCTCAATTAATTATTATATTTTCTAATTAATATATTAACACTTAAATATATTAATAAACCATTTAATTAATTCTTTTGATTTATCAAACAATTAATAAATCAACATTTTACTCTACTGAACTCTATCCTAACCTCCAGCTATGAGGGCAACCCAAATGGACTTTGCTTCAATTAACAAGATAAATATAAATATAAAGTCATGGCTTAGATACCTAATCCAACAATATGTTAGGCAGTTAAGCCCAACCTCCTAGCCACGAAGGCCGATATATATACATTGGGTCATTAAGACTAAACTCTTAGACACAAACGCCGCATATGTCAGACAATTAAGTCCAACCTTCTAGCCACAAAGGCCGTATGATTTGGATATCAATGTGACAACCGAAATTTTTGACATAGATAATATAAGGATTTGATACAAGCAATCGATATAGAAGAGTTCCAAACCTAAACAAAGTAAAGATATTATGAGAGGGCGAAATGGTCAAATAAGGTCCAAATATGGAAATGGATGGGTTAAGACAATTTATTTAGTCAATATGAGATATTAGTTTGATTAGAATTCTAATTTTAAAGACATAAGGGCAAAGTTTGAAATAAAAGACTAAAAGTGAAAAGTTTATTGTGCAAACTTTGGAAATTAATATCTCAAAATCTATAAAGAATTGGGAAAAAGTCATCAAGATGACTTAGGTAATAATTGAGATAACAAAAATATAGGAAAACGATTCGAGTTATTTGGAGTTATAACGAAGAAGTTACGACGGGTCAAAGATGACAAAAAAGTGACAAAAATGGCCAAATGCCCATGTTTAAGGGCCTGTAACGGAAATTATAGAAAGAATTGGCCTTAAGTCAGTAAGGACATATTGTAGAGCTCATTCCTACCTTTCTAACGATATAAATTTTGTAACATTTGGAGATCATATGAGTTAAGGGCCTGTAACGAAAATTATAGAAAGAATTGGCCTTAAGTCAATAAGGACATTGTAGAGCTCATTCCTACCTTTCTAACGATATAAATTTGTAACATTTGGAGATCATATAAGTGAGTTATGGCTAAGAGAAAATCAAGAAAAATAATAAGAAAAAGTTGGAAATTTTCTAAGACAAGCTCTAGGGGTATTATTGGAAATTTTCATCACAGCCCCAAATCAGCTTTTGAACCCGGTTTTGACTGTTTCAGTGTGCGTATTCCTTCCCCAGACATCGATTAATTACAATCTCTCATCACAATACTCGAAATCAGAGATCGGGGAGAGGGTTCGAAGTCACAAAACGCACACCAATTCTGATTCTCCAAAATTGAAGAAGGAAAATCCTCTAGGACTTGAAATCGATCCTTGTAGGTCGTGTTTTTCTTCAAGCGGGGCTGGAGTGCGTGATTTACAGTTGGAGAAAGGGAGAGAGTCGGAACAATCCTTATGGTTCGCGATTTTTCTAGTAGCGGGAGAGAAAGGAATCGAAGGAGATGGCGAATCAACATGTTTTCAGAAAGAACAAGGGCGACAGCAGGTCGTTGTTGCTGCTGAATGTCTGTGTCGGAAAGAACATCTCGATGGCAATTCAGGCTGCCGGAAATCCCGCTGCCGGCGACGGTAATGGTGGTATGCGAGGAGGAGTCAACCGTGGGTGACGGTGGTGTGCTGTAAGGTCCGGATTTGGGCAGACACGGACTGAAAGTTTGGATTTCTGTGATGGGGACAGAAAATTGAAGGTATGTTCTGATTTGCTTGAAACCCTAGGTAAATTGATATCTTTCAGAAGCATAAAACTACTTGGGATTGTTCTTGCAAGTATGATGACTATTAGATTAGATGAGCTTTACTTGAATGATTATTTGGATTGTGATGAGAATTTTGGAACACATCAAGTGATGACTAGAAGCTTGGAATGAATGGGGTAATTGAAAGATTAAAATTAGCAACTTGTGTTAATTTTACTGTTTTAATCATAGTACACCAAGAAGAGAATATATCTAGTTTATGATGTTCGAACCATGTTGATACACATATATGTGAAAGGAAGTTGAAAGTTTGATGTTTGGAATATATTAATAATCCTTGATTAGAAGTATATTTTATGCAATAAGTTGGAATTGGAATTACATATTCCGTTCTAAGGGACAAACTTTGGTAAATTGCTAGAATAGTAGTAAAGTTTTGAAATAAGAATTTAAGATTCACTCATGGGATGGATAAAGTGTTGTATTAGAATGAAATTGACGGAATTGGTGATTCCATCCTTAAAAAGGGAAAAATAATAGAAAATTGTAATTTTATGCTAAAAGCTAGTTAAAGAATGATTTGTGGGATATGGTTACACTACAAAATGGTAACCTTGAATTGGAATGCAAGTATTGGTTAAACATCGGGTAAAACACCATTTTTTTAAAAAAGGACTATAACTAGACTATTTTTGGTTAAATTGTCGTTTTAAGATTAATAAACTAAAGTTTGAGAAAACGACTCAAGACTCGAACAAAATGATTCATTTTCATGTTATTATACCATATTAAAAGAGAGTCGAAGGTTTGGGTCAAGAAAAGTTAAGTTTTAGTTAAGCCTAAAAATGAGTTAATCGGAAACGGTCGAACTAAAAAGTTACCGTTTAAGCAAATACGAGCTCATGAGGGCATGAGATGAATTTATATCAACATTTATGAGTTGTTGGATGGTTTTAGCAACAGTGTGATGTTTAAAAATAATTCTTATTTTTATAATTTTAACGGCAAATTTGCCAAAAATGGAATAAAAGAGCGAAAGGAATATGTTTTGACATCTAAGCATTGATATTGATTTATAAATATGTTGAGATCAGAAAGTTACTAGAATTTCATGCTTAAACCCACGAAAACACAATTAGGCAAAGTAGGATGTCTAAATAGAAAAACGGTCAAAAAGTGTTAAAACAAAAAATGGTTTAAAAGGTCCTATAAAGTTTTACCAACGTTTTAAACACTATTAGTACATTGTTGGGTTATATAACAATGAGTTAAACACAAGTTTACACGAATTTTGGACTAAGTTGTCAAATGGGACAAAAAGGGTAAAATTGTCCAAAATGGTTATTATGTTTTAGGAATCATACTTAACTATTAGAATGGAACTAGATGATGACTATAAGTAGTTCAAGAATGATTAGAAAATTACTATATGTTTAGTTGTCTAATATGTTCTAATCTTCTATTAGATTAATAGAGATTGAAGGATGTTTGGAAGCAACGAAAGGATAGAGTTATGTAGATTAGTGTAGCTAGACGTACCTAGCTACTAAGGTGAGTACATGTGGCTTTTTCCCACTATGGGGTACATGGCAAAATGTTTATATAGTTTTTATGTGACTTTCAAATATGAAATGATATGCAAGTTTATTTATCTATGACATGATTATGAAAGTCTTTTACTATGTTTTAAAAGTATGATTTGACATTAAGCCACTATGTTTTGAAAGTATGATTTGACATTAAGCCACTATGTTTTGAAAGTATGATTTGGCATTAAGCCACTACGTTTTGAAAGATTGTTTTGACATCACGTCATAAAGTTATGAATGAAAGTTTTGGCATCTAGCCTTAATGTATTTGCAAAAGAATGTTTTGACATCACGTCATAAAGTTATGAATGAAAGTTTTGGCATCTAGCCTTAAGCAAAAGAATGTTTTGATGATTAGCAATGTTATATTTTTGAATGACTGGTAATTCGATGTCAAATCATATTATGTTTTCTTTTCATGACTGGTATTTTAGATATGAATGAATGCAGCAATGCAAGTTAGTATGTTACCCACTTTCGACCGGGCCATGATATTCCCATAAGGGAATATAGAGGAGTCTACTGGGGTGGTACCTTCCCTTTCGCGAAGTAGATGTCCTAAATCATAAGATGCTAGGATGGACTGATTTTGTTCTTTCCATCTTAGTATAGACTTGGGAAAATCACTACGTGTGATTATCCTAAGTATAAAAATAAAGCATGTGGAGATACCAGTCAAAGCATGTGATACGATGCTGAGATGGTTTGATTACGTTCTTACCATTTCAGTATAGACTTGGGGTATCACCAAAGGTGATTAAGGCCCTAAGTATAAAAATCCAACACAAATGAATACCAGTCAAGTTTGAGTAAAGAAAGTTTTATGATAACAGCTTATTATCAAAGGTTTTGAAAACGATATATGTTATGATTTTAAATGTTTTCAGCAAGACATATGATATGATTTTGTTACAAAGGATTTGGAAACGATATATGTTATGTTTATAAATGTTTTTTGTCCAAACCCATGTAGCTCACGAGACATTTTTGTCTTACGTATTTTATTTTATGTCATGTATCCCAGGTTCTAGACATGAGAGATAGAAGCACGTAGATGAGCCGAAGAAATTGGATCTTAGATGGAGTGAACATTGGCTGATGAACCGGTTTGTAATCCTAACTTGCTTTCTATGGTTAGTTTGATATGAAGTTGTAACCCCCGTGGTTGTTCAAACAATTGTACAACTTAATTGTTTTTGTTGGGACCAAATTTTTAAAACCTGGCACGAGGTCATGAGAAAAGTTTTTAAAACTTGACAATCTGTTCTATAAAGAAACATGGTTTTCGAAATATGAGATTTTTCAATAACGAGTTTTATAAAATATTGCACTAGCTATTGTGCTTTTGACGAAATGCGCTTTTGGCGTAATGCGCTTTTGGCAAAATGCGCTTTTGACGTTATTGCGTTTTTCTTAAAAAAAAAAAAAGGGACAAATTTTGCAGTGTTACAATCAAATCCAATCTCTTAGCCACAAAGGCTGTATATTTGGATATCAAATCCAATATCCTAGCCACAAAGGTCGTATATTTGGATATCAAATCCAATCTTCTAGCCACAAAGGCCGTATATTTGGATATCAAATACAATCTCCTAGCCACAAAGGTCGTATATTTGGAACTGTACAGGTCCTCCCTCAACCACTAAGGCCTGGATGAACCGTACAAGTTCTCACAACATATATTGGGTAATTACACCCCATCACTTGGCCACAAAGGCTCAACATTATGATTATAAACTACTCGTACATAACAGTCATACAACAACCCCGACACTTCTAACTCTGTACCATTCTACATAATGACACATAATTACAAGACGTCTATCATGTAAATGTCAGACTTACTCCAGGTGGCATGTAAAGTATTGGTTACACATCCACTTAACTCTAGTGTATCATCTTGTATATAACTACAAAACGCACATGTAATAACAAGCTAGGCAATTAATCACGCCGGTATTACGCCGATATCGCGGTTCGTGCTCGTTTTTATAATAGCGGTTAGTTATCGCGGTTCCGCTAAATGCGCCGCTATTTAGCGCGATACCACCGCGAGAACCGCAATACCACCGCAAGAACTGCAATACCACCGATATACCACCGCTATACCACTGCTATACCACCGCAATTACATATTAATTCTACTAGTAATAGTATAATATATAAATTATACATAAAGTATACATATCACTAAAAGCTGCTCTATCACCGTCATACCACTGCGAGAATCGCAAAATTAAATAGCGGTCGGTTACCGCGATTACATTTTTGACCGCGATAACAGCATAGATAACAAGTTATATCTAACACTTGATATTTCCGGATTACATAGTACTCATACATAGTAATCTCTACATACTTGTGAATCAACTATCATCACATACACACAACATCATACTATGTATGTATATATCATCATATATAACTAACATGTACACTCCTCCATGGTTGCTAAGTACTTGCTAAGCAAACCACTAATATCACAATTGTACCTAGTCACAAAGTACTCATCTTGTGAAATGGAAACCCTACTTCAAGTGAACACGAGATTCTCATCTCGATGCTAGTTACTACACATCGTAACCACAACTTCTAACATATGTAACCACAATTGATTTTCTATATATCTACATAGTTTTCACATATTCTACTATATGTATTGTCAACAATGAGGCGCATATAACACATACAACATGTTACAACTAACATGTTAAGTAGAGTTACTCACCTGGATATAGTTGCTTTACCTTGTTCCAAATGGTACAATTGGTAGGCCAAAGTATCTTCTCACCTACTCCATACCACATAAACTCCAACGGCAGATACAAGTGATCCTTCAACACATTCCAGCTCCTACATAACCAAATACATACCAAGTGAAGGTGAACACCATGTATTTCCACCATTCAAGCATAAAGCCTGCTCACAACAGTTATGGTTCGGGATTAGAAGTGTTTCAAACACCCAAACAAGTGCTATATGCATAATTCTTGACTAATTACAGGTGGTTCACCATAACCACTCGAAATCAACTCAAATCGACCAAATCAACCGTTCAATTGAGCTATAACGGTAAATCTTACCTTCGAGAAACGAGATATCGAAGATTAATTTAATCCGTCGAGTTCTAGCCTTTCGATTTGGTTCCAAGATGATTGAGGAATGTTTTCTAGGGTTTTTGGTTCGAGAGAAATCCTCAAAAGTGGCTAAAAATTGCAATAAAAGGGTGGGGTCTGTGCGCAGCACCACCCGTGTCCAATAACCCGACCCGGGTTACGCTGCAGCACGACCCGTGTTCAGCAACCCGACCCGTGTTACGCTACTTCATATTTCCATCGACTGAAACCCGACCCGAGTTGGCCAACATGACCTGGGTTCATCCAAAATGGTCTCGAATGTTGTTTTAAGTCCTTCTACACGACCCGGGTTATCCTACACGACCCCGGTAACCCATTTTTGGCGTTTTTCATGCAAAAACTCTATCTAAAAGGTGTTCTATCCATCCAAACACTTATAACATTATATTAAATAGTAATTACGCCGTGATTAACGTAGAATAACTTACCGAACGTAACATGGTGTTACAAATTCTTCCCCTTCAAAAGATTCCGTCCTCGGAATCTCATAGCAACCTATCACATTGCTTAAGATTTCTCTACACACCCGCATTCCTATTTGGATTAAAGTTCCCATTACTCAATAAGAACTTTAGCTTCTATTCATCTCTCATCTCGGTGGTGATGGGTTTGATTGCTAAGGAAAAAGGTCCTATCAATCACAACTGAATTCACCTTGACAAAGCTCTAGACATACTGCATTAGTCCACTTTCCTTTCTGTATACATACATCTACCTTTGCATCACACTGGATAATTATTCAACATATCTACATTGTATACTCATATACACACATATATAACCACAACCTGCTATATGGTTGCAAAATATTCGATATACAATTGTCATATATCCTTACTACTACTTATGATCACAAAATACTCACGATGTGATTGTTACGCACCATATATGATCACTAGGCATTCTTTAAGTGATCACTATACACATAACATATGTTATACAAAACATCTATTATATATCCATTTTTTTCTCAAACAACACATTACACTTAGTAACGATGTTCTTGTCTCATACTATTTATAATTTATCTCACTATCACAATAGTGAATTAGGTTTTGTTCTTCTGCTCAGCACTACGAGCCGTACATACTCAGTTCGTCAAAACCGTGAGTATCCGCTTAGTGCATCTTGCCAGACATAATAATTCTGCATTTATTTACTCTCTATACATCAAGTTACAATATCTACATACTAGACTTAAAAGTGTCTAGTATTAACTACATATTAACATATTATATATAGTATGTTATACTACAAATTCGGTTGGTATACATTTAGCATACACAATCCCAACCAGTTACAACTTAACTCGTAGCTCTTATATCGTATACAACATTATACTATCACTTTACTCCATTACATAGTACTCTCGTACTATACACTGTAGGGTATCTTCATACCACTATCACAAAGTGTTACCAACTAGTAATTCGTACCAATTGTCACACATTATCATATCATTCAATACTCGCTTATGGTACCTCATACCGTTTTACAATTTCAGATCACGGTACATCATACCGTTCTTCTATTAATCGTGGGAAGATAACTATTTTCTTCATAGTTAAAACACGCCCCTTCTGTCTAAGTATCATTATACTTCGACTATTATGCAATTTATACCACTTATACTCGTTAGTGGAAATTTTGTTACATAGCTAACCAATTAAATTTTCCGTTCAAAAGAAACACAAACTCTTTGTTATGTGTTACTTTTCAACTACTACTATCACCGCTTATACACAGAGTTCCTCAGAACCTCTAATAGCGGATATATATACATGTATACAATACACAACAAGGTTAGCTAGTACATATACTTTATTCTTAACATTTTTCGTCTTTGGTAGTGACCAGTTTGATTTTTAAGAAAACAAGATTCCCACAATTCATTCCAGTATAAATCTACTGGCTACATTCCAATCACACACAACTCTTTTAAGGCCAACTCTCCCCTTTATTTACATTCCTAACAAGGAATGATCACAGTCTTCCAACAAGCTATACATAGCTAAACAACGACATTCTAACACTCTGGCTTAGCCGACCAAAACGTTTATTTCTATCTTTCCAACCACTTAAGTTGTATTTAAACAGTCCAACTATTCCTTCATATATCTATTACACTAATAGACACTGAGAAGTGACTCTCATTTAAATATTTGAGACCAC
This sequence comes from Cichorium intybus, assembly GCA_023525715.1. Taxonomy (NCBI): domain Eukaryota; kingdom Viridiplantae; phylum Streptophyta; class Magnoliopsida; order Asterales; family Asteraceae; genus Cichorium; species Cichorium intybus. Next base: position 52,726,760 of record CM042010.1, on the reverse strand, counting down.
TTACTCTAACGTACCACATTTATAGAATTTAATCATATAAATTCCACAATATCGGTTCACCGCGAACCCAAATTCCGTTACTTATAATATTTCAGCCACAAGGGCTTAATTAGATAACACATACGGCTATTCGCCACTTCTTTAACATCTTAATGTTATTTCACAGAGTTCTGCTAATACTTGCCACCGATATTGTGCAATATTTACAAAAGTAACCGGGTAACTACTCCATTTTGCCATAAACCACACCTTGACCGACTCTAGTAACTTTTTCAATATACGTCAGTCACTTTCTATCAACATAGGCTGGTCCACTCTCAACTAGACCTTCACTATAGTGTGGTCTACCGGTCACCTTTCTAGTTACCGGTTCCAACTATATATTCGTTATATCGAAAAATAACTTACATTTTTTATCTATAACAACTGTCCACAACTCCCGTGGACATTCTAGTTCTTTCCTTCTTTCTCTAATCATCGAGCCTCAAGACGGCTCATCTGCTTTCCCGTTGTATACCTACAACAATAGGTAATAATTCACGTACAATATTAACAATCATTACCCACAACTGTGTCAGATTTCTTTTCGCTGGGTCATTAGCCCTCCTTGTACCGAGTCTTAAAACAAACCTGACCATCATCCGAGCTCTCGGCCCGAAATATCGGAAGTCGGATTACTCCAAGTACTTCACATACTTCAAAATTCGGCAATAATCAGGTTATATATATATATATATATATATATATATATATATATATATATATATATATATATATATATATATATATATATATATATATATATATATATAACACATGTTAATATATACCTAATTTAACAATATAGTCTACTATCTCTTAAGGTTTAAGTCTACGTATCTACTCTATAGACACCTAATTCACTTAAACCACGGCTCTGATACCAACTTGTAACACCCAGTTTCAGCACAGAGTATACCCAAAAATTTTCGCTTTTATAATATAAAAAGTATAATTGGATACTCGTGTGCTCTGGAATCTACAAGAAGTTATCACCGAGAATTGTCCCACGATCCGAGCCGGGCGCTACAACTGCTAACCTTCACACAACACAACACACACATGTAAGCTACAAAGCTTAGTGAGCAACAATACAAAGTCATGAATAACTTATTTACAATGTAATACATCACCCAACTCGTGGGTGTAGTTATTTCCTGCAACAATTTATAAGCACCGGTTAATATAAGCATAGTAAACCAGCTATAATTCATTATCAATAACTACAAATACTCTTCATGTAGTCACATAGGTATCTCCTGATACCTAAGCTACTAGATAAACAAGTATGGTGTATTACATGTAACACAAGTATACACCTAACTGATAACTCGATAATACTACACGGTATTCTGTCACACTGACTTCCAACATGGAATCCTCCACTCTACAACTTTTCTGATCATAAGCCATAAGGGCTTTACATATATAACTCGATAATACTACACGGTGTTCTGTCATACTGACTTCCAACATGGAATCCTCCACTCTACAACTTTTCTGATCATAAGCCATAAGGGCTTTACATATATATTTTCTCCTCAACCTTTATGGTTTCGAGTCACTAAGACTCACCACTATCCCAATTGTAGTATGACCACAAAGCTCTAACCACATATGTTAGGCAGTTAAGCCCAACCTCCTAGCCACGAAGGCCGATATATATACATTGGGTCATTAAGTCTAAACTCTTAGACACAAACGCCGCATATGTCAGACAATTTAGTCCAACCTCCTAGCCACAAAGGCCGTATGATTTGGATATCAAATCTAATCTCCTAGCCACAAAGGCAGTATATTTGGATATCAAATCCAATCTCCTAGCCACAAAAGGCTGTATATTTGGATATCAAATCCAATCTCCTCGCCATATTTGGATATCAAATCCAATCTCCTGGCCACAAAGGTCGTATATTTGGAACTGTACAGGTCCTCCCTCAACCACTAAGGCTTGCATGAACCGTACAAGTTCTCACAACATATATTGGGTAATTACACCCCACCACTTAGCCACAAAGGCTCAACATTATGATTATAAAGTACTCGTACATAACAGTTATACAACAACTCCGACACTTCTAACTCTGTACCATTCTACATAATGACACATAATTACAAGACTTTTATCATGGAAATGTCCGACTTACTCCAGTTGGCATGTAAAGTATTCATTATACATCCAATTAACTCTCATATATCATCTTGTATATAACTACAAAACTCACCTGTAATAACAAGTTATCTCTAACACTTGTTATTTCCGGATTACATAGTACTCATACATAGTAATCTCTACATACTTGTAAATCAACTAGCATCACATACACACAACATCATACTACGCATGTATATATCATCATATATAACTAACATGTACACTCTTCCATGGTTGCTAAGTACTTGCTAAGCAAACCACTAATATCACAATTGTACCTAGTCACAAAGTACTCATCTTGTGATATGCAAACCTTACTTCAAGTGAACACGAGATTCTCATCTCGATGTCGGTTACTACACATCGTAACCACAACTTCTAACATATGTAACCACAATTGATTTTCTATGTATCTACATAGTTTTCACATATTCTACTATATGTATTGTCAACAATGAGGCACATATAACACATACAACATGTTACAAATAACATGTTAAGTAGAGTTACTCACCATGATATAACAGCTTTACCTCGTTCCAAATGGTACAATTGGTAGGCCAAAGTGTCTTCTCACCACTTTCATCACCTACTACATACCACATAAACACCAACGGTAGATACAAGTGATCCTTCAATACATTCCAGCTCGTACAAAACCAAATACCTACCAAGTGAAGGTGAACACCATGTATTTCCACCATTCAAGCGTAAAGCATGCTCTCAACAGTTATGATTCGGGATTAGAAGTGTTTCAAACACCCAAACAAGTGCTATATGCACAATTCTTGACTAATTACATCTGGTTCACCATAACCACTCGAAATCAACTCAAATCGACCAAATCAACCGTTCAATTGAGCTATAACGGTAAATCTTACCTTCGAGAAACGAGATATCGAAGATTACTTCAATCTGTCAAGTTCTAGCCTTCCGATTTGGTTCCAAGATGATTGAGGAATGTTTTCTAGGGTTTTTAGGGTTTTTGGTTCGAGAGAAATCCCCAAAAGTGGCTGAAAATCACAATAAAAGGGTGGGGTCTGTGCGCAGCACGACCCGTGTCCAATAACCCGACCCGGGTTACGCTGCAGCACGACTCGTGTTCAGCAACCCGACCCGTGTTACGCCACTTCATATATCCATCGACTGAAACCCTCCTCGGGTTGGCAACACGACACGGGTTCATCCAAAATGGTCTTGAATGTTGTTTTAAGTCCTTCTACACGACCGGGTAACCCATTTTTGGCGTTTTTCATGCAAAAACTCTATCTAAAAGATGTTTTAACCATCCAAACACTTATAACATTATATTAAATCGTAATTACGCCATGATTAATGTAGAATTACTTACCGAAAGTAACGTGGTGTTACACTTAAGTCCAATTATTAATTTATTTTTCGATAAAGCCCCTCAAACATGGGCAATTGGCCATTTTTGTCACTTTTGGGCTATTTTAAATCCATCATAACGACCCAACTTTTTTCCTATATTTTTGTTATCTCAAATATTACCAAAGTCTCCTTGAGGACTTTTTCTCAATTCGTTTTGGATTTTGAGATATTAATTTTTGAATATTTGGCAATAAAAATTTCACTTTTAGTCCTTTATTCCCCTTTATGCTCTTGAGTCGTTAAAACCAATTTTCTATATGAAATAACACTTCATGATAACTTAATAGAAAGTCTTAATATATCAATTTCATAGTTTTCACCTTCTTGGACCTTTTTCTTTCCATCCATAAAACGTATAAGCGTCAAATTATATATTATACGCGTAATACTTTTTGGTTGTCACAAGTCGTTCCTTCATATATCTCACTTTCAATGAAGGAATAAATCATGTACTTGAAGCGTTGAATAAGCATCTTACCGTGTAAATCGTGGATGATAAAGTAGTAAGCGCAAGCAAGGTGCATAAGGATTGTGAACTAGAAATATACAAGACGAAGCTCCCGATAAACCTGATTCCAATTTCTATGGAGGAAATCAATGTAATTGTTGGTATGGACTGGATGGAGCTGTCGAATTAAGGTGTCTAAGCCATAACTATAACTGACACATGTGTTTGAATTGATGGCATCACAGTCATTTTGGGTTGCCCTCGTAACATGGCAGAGGACAATATCGCATATAGAGAGAGAGATTGATATATTATGGAGATAATATATTAATCAGAAAAGGAATATTTAATTTGTTAATATATTATGAGATAATATATTAATTAGAAATTATAATATTTGATTAAAGATTAATCAGAATTTAATTTGGAATTAATTTTGAGATTAATTGGATTAATTAAATATGTAGGGGTTGGATTATAAATTGTTCAATTGTTGGGCAATAGATAAATGAGTTATCATATCAGAAGCTTAATTATGGCAGTTATCTGTCATATGACTTATCAGTTTTGAACTATAAATAGAGGCCTCCCCACCCCCTCATTCCACACCAACTTTGAGGAGGATATCCTCATTCTCTCTTGCTCTCTTCCTTGCCAAGTTTTTGGGTGTGAGCCATTAGAGGCACGACACTTGTGGTGCTTGCTTCCAAGAGATCTAAGGATCAAAATGTTAGTTTTTTGTGAAATTTATTTGATTCTTATTTTGTTCATAGTTATAGGTTCAATAGATGAAAACATAGATCCTTTAGGGTGCATGTGAACTTAAGTGATTTTATGTTCATAGTTTGCTTAAAACTCATCAGTGGTATCAGACCTAGATCTGTTTTATGTTGAATTGTTATAATAGTTGAACTGTTAAAAGGATTTAATGGAATTAAACCCTTGGTCTCAAGGGATCGAAATTGTGGCCAGGGTTTTAGAAACCCTAGCCTCCACCCTTAAAATCTCGAAAAAAATGAGGTGCTCCTTAGAGTTTCTTTATTTTTGGTAATTGTGATTATCTAATAAATGGAAACTCTTGACCCTTATTTTAGATAACTTGGTAGGCAAGAATAGGATTAAATTAAATTGTTTAATTAGTTAATCCTCATGTGATTTAATTAATTAATTTAATTAACAGTTAATTAAAAGACAAGCATTAAATCACTTTAAGGTTTAAAGTTTAAATTGTTCAATTTTTTGAAAATTTAAAAAGACAAAACCTAAATATTTTAAATGTTTAAAATACACCTTATACATATTATTATTAAATGTTAATACCTATATGTATAAGATTAAGTCAGTCAAATCGCTAATATGCCTCATCCAGAAAACTGGTCTCTAAGGGGGGTATAAGGAAACTGCCATTAAAATGGCGGTTGAATGGGTGTCCACTCTCACCTACCGCTCCCTTGATTAGTGGACTGTCGTTAGCAGAACGAGTTTGATGGGACAAAGCTAATCTCATTAAAAGTATAATGCTATTAGTGACAAAAGTACTAGAGCCTTTTAAAACCCAAATTCTAGCTACTTAGGAAAATGTGAAAAGTATGCTAATCTATGAAGTTGCACATTACACTTTGTGGGTCGTTAGTGGAGCATGGGTGGTTAACCGGCACACTAATTGAGACTCATAAAGAGTGGTGATGGGTATCTTGTGTTTCTGTGCGGATAACTGGCACATCAATCGAGATGATAAGTGACATTGAAGTTACCAAGTGACTTGCATGGTTATTTCACATCTTGTTTCTGATCATCGGCATCCCAGTCACAAATGGAATAGCATAATCCGAGATTAAACATGCCATTGACCCTGGTCAATGAATCTCACAGATCTAGGAATTTCATTGAAACTGAAATTGATAATACTATATCTAGCTTAAGGACCATCATGTTGTGATTACGGCATCCCTTTTCACACCATTGTTGGGGAATTTTGGATCCTAGCCTTATCAAATACTAATTGGGTAATTATTTATAAGGAAAAAAAGTTAAACTAATAAATTTTGATTTTAAAGATGTCTGAAGATAGTGTCAACTCTCCTTCTCCTCCTCCTACACCCATTCCTGAGAGCTTTAGGAAATTCTCCTTAAATATGAATAAGTTGACCGGACTTAACTATGTGGATTGGATCTGCCAATGGAGATTGGTTATGAGATACGTAGATAAGGAATACATCGTCGACTTCCCACTTCCCTCCCTACCTAAGCATGGTGTTACTCAACAGTTGATTAACCACCATAACCTCCTGATTGATGAGGACGAAGATGTTCGTCTTCTCATGCTATTAACTATTGACCGCGCCATCCGCAGGGATTTTGAATTCCTGGGGCCACATGAGTTAATACAACTGGTTGAGGAAAGGTTCCAAGAACCAGTTAGGCAGGAAAAACTTAGGATTTGCAAAAGGCTTGGTAAGACCAGACTGAGAAAGGGACACAATGTTAGTGCACACACTCTCAAGATTGAAGGATACTTGGGGTACAAACTTGGTCACCCTCTCAGTCAAGAAGCAAACGTCAATGGCTTGCTCGCATCTCTGACTGAGGAGTACGAACCGTTCATACAGATATACAGGCAAAGGGACCTACACAAGACCTTCATGGAAATGCATACAATGTTGACTCTGTATGAGTCACTCGTGGAGATGCATAGTTCGGGATTGAGTCCAGCTCTGAAGCAGATCAAGAATCCATCTAGACGGATCCTGAGATGTCATAAGCTGGGAATCCACAGGGTGGGATACCGTCACAGGATAATTAGAAAACGCTCCAAAGCCAAATAGTTTGGCAACTCAGGTATATCTAAAAACTCAAAACTCCTAATCCTTAATTTCTTTATACAAGATGTGATAGTCACATTTGCTTTGTATGCAGGGTCTCAGTAGGACGCATGAATTATCGCATGGGAGCACGTTCAGATTGGATCTCGGGCTCGTGCAGTTTTGGAGTTTAGTTAGATATTTTGAGATTGTTATTAGATAGTATGATTTTGTTTTTCACATAGTGCATTGTTTGATGATATTTTTGATTTAATAAAAGTTATTTTCTTTTAAAACATGATTGTTTAAATTATCCTTGAAATGTTGTGTGAATGCATAGATTAATAACTTGAATGTTGATGCATCCAAAGTGTATTGGATTTAAAGATTGTGTTTGAATGATTGTTAAGGTAAATTTTATAAGAATTACTTCAACCAAATGTCCAGTTGGACAGGACTTTGGAATCATTTGACTTAGAGTCATTTGATGAAGTTAGTTCTTGATAAAATTGGTTATTGCAAGAAATGAATCAACCAAGGTTTTGATGGATAGGATCTTGGAATCATCTTACTGAGAGTCGGATGATGAATTCATATCTTGAGTTATTAACAAAGTCATAAAAATTTACATAAGAATGTAAAAGACATTAAGATTATGAGCAAAGAACACAATGGTTATTGATAAATTGCTCAACACACAAATTAGTTATACTTCCAAATATTTGCCATTCGGAATGAAAAATACAACTTCACTTATCAGAAAAGTGAATAGTTGAAAACTTGAACTGTTCAAGGACTTCAAAGGAAGTCTAAGATCAACAAAACCTGAGTAAAACATAACTGTGAAATTGTTTCACAGTTCATACTCTTCCAAGAACATTAAAGGGTTATAATGTGTCTTAGGGAAGATTGAGCATTGATCGAAACGGTTCGATCCTCAATGTATTAGATACACTTCAGATAAGTTTCTGATAAATTAGACCTTCGACTAGTCAGTCCATAAAACCATATTCTAACACATCTTAAACTAAGTAGGTTGCACAAACACCATCTGAGGTGTAAAGCAGGGTTCACCCCTACTTGTACAAAGATAATTATTCAGGGTCATAGAGCATTCGTCTGAACCTCATAACATGGCTGAACCTGTTCAGAAGTATCGTTTCAATGGCCATTCCGCCTGTACCTGCAAATGTGAGTCCTTTTAAGAGCTCACATTCTAAGGAAACAGTGGGAGTGTGAGAATCCTGAAGGAGTTCAGGGATTAGCCAAGTGAAAGAACTTTTAGTCATCACTAAAACTTGACTAGGAATCAGATTCCTGTTAAACCTGACATATCATTCTCTTAGCAAACCAGTAATGTCAGCCACCATCATAAGGATTTATGATCAGGGTGACATACCGGTTAGTGGTAAAAAACTAAAGTTGGTATAGATAAGCAATCCTGCTACTTGGAAGCATTGGTGAGCCCGGTTGCCACCAAATAAGAGCAATTAAGAGCGAGACTCGGTCTATGTGACGATTTGACTGATTTACACCTGGCTAAGAGCCAATGGGAGTAATTGAATCATCAAAGGAATGGAACATAAATAGAAATGCACCTACATTCTAAACAAGAATGGTTGAGTGATGCAATACTCATAGTAATGAGATTGACTTTGAGAAAGACACTCTCAACAGAACTAAAACAAATCTGAAAAGATATTGTTTGCTATTACTGCAGCTTGTAAGTCATAGCAAGATCGAATGGTCTGAACCGCTTTCCAGTAATGGAAAACCACATGGGTTTTGTGTAAGACACAACCAATAGGGTTTAGAACATGCTGATGCAAAAGGTACATAGCTCCGAAGGTCGTCGTTCGGGCACCTCGCATAGAAGGATCTTCGGATTCTCAAATATGTCAAACGTTTGGATTTGGTGAATAGTCCGAAAGAGTCCTATGATTATGTCAGAAGTTCTGGACTTTGTATTCTCAAAGTATGCAAAAAGGTTTGGGTTTTGTAAATAGTCTGAAGGAGTTCCAGAACTATGTCAAAGCTAGTGGGAGTATCATTAAGATCTATCCTTCAATGTATGACAGTACATACTATTCTTGGAAATATCTTTTATCATTACAAAGTGTAATGACTTGACATGAGAGATGATTTGCTATGAAAGACATGAAGGAGATTCGATAATCTACTCAAGTGGTTACCAGTATCTATCAGATAGATATAGTCATCAATATTGACCCTGCCAATTTGTAAGAATGATCTTGATAAGATTCAAGATACGAGACTGCAGAAAGGGATTTTCTGGAAACTGTGATACAAGGATTATGGATTATGAAAGGATTCAGAATAGAACTAATATCATATTCAATAAGCTGCCACAAATTGAATCGATCACATGTGTCATGAAATGGTCCTGATAACTTGATGCTTGGATCATAGCAAGTTGGATTCAGGACACCACCTGGTTTAGGATACTGAACTAGACAGTTAAACACAAACATAAGAAATCATGCTATAATAGGATAAATGTAATAATAATTTGAAATAAGTTTCAAATCTATGATTATTAATATATATGACCCTATGAGACTTCATGGTTGGAATGTTTCGATTGGGATAATGATGGAGCATGTGTGGTTCACCGGCACATCAGTTATCGCCTTGAAATCTTCCTGACACCGTAGGGTGCAGTCCACTGGACTAAAGATCCCGATAACCATGAGAAGTCATAAGACACAGCACCATTAGAAAATGATGATAGGAGAGAAAACCAAAATGACACATTGAGATATCGTCGGAAAGATATTCGATGAGATTATCTGCAATGATATGTATCAATGCGGGATATTTTGGATACATAGAAAGAGTAAATGTCATTTTGGGTATATAGAGATATTAATATCTTAATTGAAAGTTTAACAAAACTTAGAAACATATAATTATATATATTATTGATAAATCTGATATGGTGATTGCCTCGTGGAGACTTGGCAATCAGCAGGAGTAGCTACCTATTAGAATTAATGTTTCAATTTGCATGTTTTACTTCCCGGATAATTGGATTATTCAAAACATCCACAGTCGTTCATGCTTTCGGAAGTAAGTAGTGAACTAAGATTGTCATGAATTGGATTGTAGACTGTCTAAAGAGTTAAGACATAGCAATAGTATTGCTGCAACATTCATGAGTACTCAGAAATGAAGATTTGAGTATTGGATTGACCCGCGGTCAGAGAATTACTTCATGGAGTACATCACGAGTATTTCTGAGACGATAACATCTTATGATCTTAAAACGGAGACATATGATTTGAAATTTACAAGTCGGTTGCCCGTTGATAATACGTAAATGCATTGGTAACTCGATGTTATAAAACGTATTCTTGTGAACGATTTGATGAGTAAAGGACACAAGCATATGAGTCGAAGTTTATTCGTTCCTTTTGCCCTAACGGGAAAAGCGATATCTGTGGGCCCCTCGGTGATTTGGTGTTGACTCAAATGTGTTCAATTTGAAGTCCTATGTCATTACAAATCATAGAACCGGGAAACATAGTATTGGACTGAGATTGATTCTAGCCCATGTATCAACTCTGAATGATATCTTGAAAGAACGAAGGATCATATGATCACTTATCTTAGGACACATAACTGACTAGGTCAGAGTTCGGCAGCAGCTTTTGGAAGCTACAATTTGTTGATCAATTCGGAAACATAATGTATTATAGTTATAGACTTATCCAAGTGGGAGACTGTTGGATTAAGGTGTCTAAGCCATAACTATAATTGACACAAGTGTTTGAATTGACCGCAACACAGTCCTTTTGGGTTGCCCTCATAACATGGCAGAGGACAAGATTGCATATAGAGAGAAAGATTGATATATTATGGAGATAATATATTTATCAGAAAAAGAATATTTAATTTGTTAATATATTATGAGATTAATATATTAATTATAAATTATAATATTTGATTAAAGATTAATCAAAAATTAAATTGAAATTAATTTTGGGATTAATTGGATTAATTAAATATGTAGAGGTTGGATTATAAATTGTTCAATTATTGGGCAATAGATAAATATATATATATTATATATTTGGATGAATATATATATATATATATATATATATATATATATATATATATATATATATATATATATATATATATATATATATATATATATATATATATATATATATTCGTGAATATATATGTATATATGTTAATTATGGAGCCTTTTCTTAATTATGGTAATGATAAGTCAACTAGCTTGTATGATAAATGGGTTATCATATCAGAAGCTTAATTATGGCAGTTATCTATCATATGACTTATCAGTTTTGGACTATAAATAGAGGCCTCCCCACCCCCTCATTCCACGCCAACTTTGAGGAGGATCTCCTCATTCTCTCTTGCTCTCTTCCTAGCCAAGTTCTTGGGTGTGAGCCATTAGAGGCACGACACTTGTGGTGCTTGCTTCCAAGAGATCTAAGGATCAAAAGGTTAGTTTTCTTGTGAAATTTATTTAATTCTTATTTTGTTCATAGTTATAGGTTCAATAGATGAAAACATAGATCTTTTAGGGTGCAAGTGAACTTAAGTGATTTTATGTTCATAGTTTGCTTAAAACCCATCAGGAGCAACCTCGTGCCTTAATTGATTGCAAGCTAAATCATGTCCATGTTCAATCCCTAAGCGGGGGAGAACTAGTTATTCATGGAGAAAAAAGGGAAAACGAACCAATGTTTTGGAGCAAAAAAACTTGCACATGTGGTAAGTGGGAAGTGTTTAAGGATCCTTGTTCTCATTTCTTAAATGCATGTGCAAACTTTCTTTGTTGACAATATGTTGATAAATGTTACTCAATTGATAAGTATTTTGATAATTGGGCATATGAGTTTTCCCCACTACGTCATGAAGCGTTGGCCACAATCATTGTTTGGAGAATTGCTTCGAATTTTAGAGCTCTTACGAAATAACAAAGGTCGTCCAAGCTCAACAAGACTACAAAATGGAATAGACATTAAAGAAGGAAAAAATACAAACCATTGTGGAATTTGTAAAAAAGAAAAAAAGTGGTCACAATCGGAAAAAAAGTTCGTCTATGCTAAGATAAATAAATAAACATTCAACATTTGATTCATTTGGTTCATTGGTATGTTTTATCTCTAATTTATTATTATTATTATTATTTGGTAGATAATGATTATCGAATCAAGCTATTCGAAATATTGTTTTTGCTTTTGGTTTTTGTAAGGAACCATAGGTGGTTTTGTATTTAAAACAGTGTAACTATGATATTGGTTCTTGATTTTGTAACTATGATATTGGTTGTTGGTTTCGTATCTATGATATTGGTTTAAGATTACCTAAAATATAAACAACTTAGGACATTTAGTTAGATTCAAAAAAATTATGGTTATAATGAAGTGAAAAAAATTTAGTCTGTAGACATTAAAAATCTAATAATTAGAAAACTTACAAAAATTGAAAACAAGTTTGAAAATTAATGGTTATTTTGTGTCGATTTAGAGTGCATTATTAAAAAAAAGTTTAGAAAAAAATCAAAATAAATATATTAAAAAAACACCAAAAAATATAATTAAAAAATATAAATTTTATTAAAATACTATTTTAATAAAAAACAAATCTTTTATTTTGGAAATTTAAATTGTGTGTTTTTTTCCTTTTTTCATGGGAGATATAACTTTTTTGTATGCATCAGCTTTTTCATAACTTAACTTTTCTGTATGCATCAGCTTTTTCATGACAATATTTTTCCTTAATTACAACGTAACTTTTTCTACTCCAAAACAATACTAACTTTTTCTGTTCCAAAACAATAGACTGTGTGAAACTATATTAATCACCACCGCAACCACTGACGGTACTCCGCCGGCCACTATCACCGGTCCTACCGGTACTTCTCTGGCATCGGTAAAGAGAGAGAACAAGAGACAAAGATACAAAGATAGTGTTTGTCAGATTGAGAGAAACTGATAACAAAATTACATTCAAGTTTCACCACTGCCATCGTCCTACCGTCGGCCGATACCAGTATTCCTCCGGCCACTATCGGTGCTTCTCCGGCATCGTTGAAGAGAGAGAACAAGATAGAGAGAGATCCAGAGTGTTTGGCAGACCGATAAAGACAGAGAGAGACATTATCCTTACCAAGCATCGCCGCCCTCATCGAATCGTCGGACACTACCGGTACTTCTCCTACATAAGTAAATAGAGAAAACGAGAAAGATAGAGATACACAGAGAGTGTTTGTCAGATCAAGAGAAGGACAGAAACGATGGTTGGAGGTCGTTTTTCCGATGAGATTACGAGAGAAAAAGAGGTCGTATGGCGGTGGTCGTATGGTGGCGGTCTTATGGCGGTGGTCTGACGGTGTGGTTGGCTGTCGGAGGGTGCTTGTCGGCCTTCTTTCCTAGTGTTTGATGATGAGCGGTCTCGAGAGAGATAGAGAGAGAGGAGGGAGACTAGTTGACGACTTGACGGCTCCAAATGAGATATTAGGGTTTTAAGTGCAGGTCATTCCCTTTTGAAGAAAGGGTAAATTGCATAAAAGTCACTAACTTTTCCAATTTTCTCGATTTTGACACTGTATTTTTAGTTTTTGCAATTAAGTCATTATGTTTTCAGAAAATTGCAATTAAGTCATTATGTTTTCCAAAAAGTTGCGAAAATGACCAAATGACAGGATGACAACAGGTTACCGGGTCATATGGTCAAATTTGCAATTTTTTAGAAAACATAATGACTTAATAGCAAATATAAAACATAGTGTCAAAATCAAAAAATCTGGAAAAGTTAGCGAATTTTATGCAATTTACCCTATGCAATTTATATAACTTAATTAATTTACATGCCCTATAGGTGTCCAAAAAATAAATTTGTTGTTACCTTGTTTTTCCATTCAAAGTAATCAAATTTATTGTCCTAAAATGGAATTTCAAAAAGATTTAGGAAAAATGCATACGAATAACAACTAACTTACATGCCCTCAGTGAGAATATCCTATTGGGTAATTGGTTATGTAAACAATGTCTTTATATGATGGGTTATAAAAATCTATATTGATGTTCGTTCATTGATTTATATAAATGTACAAAAATAAAGTAGAACTTTACAATGATACAAAAGCAAAACTTGGTTATTATTTAATAAAATTATTTTAATGTTTTCATGTGAATCTTCAGCAACAATATTGGCCGTGGAATTGTCATGTTATCGTTCCAAAACATAATACAATTATAAATTACCTAATACAACAAATTTAATTTTTTGGACACGTATGAGGCATGTAAAGTGATTAAGTTATATAAATTGCATAGAGTAAATCGCATAAAATTCGCTAACTTTTCTAGATTTTTTGATTTTGACACTATGTTTTATTTTTGCTATTAAGTCATTATGTTTTCTGAAAAATTGCATATTTGACCATATGACCTGGTAACCTGTTGCCATCCTGTCATATGGTCATTTTCGCAACTTTTTGGAAAACACAATGACTTAATTGCAATTTTCTGAAAACATAATGACTTAATTGCAAAAACTAAAAATACAGTGTCAAAATCAAGAAAATTGGAAAAGTTAGTCACTTTTATGCAATTTATCCTTGAAGAAATTGGGCTGGAGTATAACGCCCGAGTTTTTATTTTTTTATATAAAATCATAATTGTTTTATAAAATCTGCTTTTTTCAAAATAGATGAATATTTTAATCAAAAAGTTTAATTATTACGTAATTATTAAGAGTATAAAGATAATAATATGTCCAATTATTAAAGGTGTATTTGTAGTAAAAATAATATTAAATTATCAAATAAACACATCTGTATAAAAGTCAAATATAGGATTGTGTTTTGGCTCCTACCCCTTTTTCACTGAACTGACCCTTTAATCTTGATTTTTTTGGTAAAAATTCAGTCAGGCTGTCACGTGTCACCTATCTTTAACAGGTCTGTATTTTCTTTTTCAAAATTTAACCAATACTCAAGTCTTTTTTTGGTTTTTCTAACAAAATCTGTCTTTTTTTAATTTTCACTGCATAAATTACAATAAAAAATCAAAATCAAAAGATAAACACGATCTATACAACCACTTTGCTCTTTTACACTATATGTTCTACACTATATATTCTACAGTCAAAATAAAAATACAACCAACAGCTCCGGTCACCACTTCCGGTCAGTGCTCTGTTAGCAATGATGACCTCCGGTGGCAGAAATAGGTGGCAGGAAATAGAGACAGATGGAGAGATAGATAGAGAGAGAGAGAGAGAGAGAGAACGGGAACTAGGGAGGGTAAGAAAGAAACCACCATCGGCGGTGGTGGCGGTGTAACTCCAATGACATCGAATAGAGATAGAGGGAGAGAGAGGGAGATCGAGAGAGATACATATACAGAGAGAGTAGGAACGTAAGTTAGGGAGGGTGAGAAAGAAAACGCTGTCGGCGGTGGGTGTGGTGTACCTCCAGTGGCAGAAAAAAGAGACAGAGGGAGACAAAGTTCGAGAGAGAGAACCCGATCGAGAGACTGTCCGATGAAGGCTCCGGCGGTGTTGACGTTCCGATGGGGCATCTCCGGTGAGTTACCGACGGCGATAGTGACTATCCGGTGGTGTACTCCGGTGGTTTTTTGGAGAAAATATTGAGTGTGGCTGAGAATGTTTTAGGGTTTTAGATTTTTATATGAGGCATTTAGGGTTTTCAGATTAGGCTTTCACGTTAGTTAGGTTGGGTTTTTTTTAAATTAGGTTAACATTAATTTTTTATTATTTAAGTTTATGAAAAAAATGAATTATAATAAAAAAATAGTAATTGCTTAATTATTACTTAATAATTATAATAGAGAGGTCACTCAAGAATTTAAAGAGGGTCCAAGTAGACATGTGTATAAAAGTCAAATATAGGATTGTGTTTTAGTAAAAAAAAAAAGTTGTATTTTTAACAAACTCATTTTAATAAATATTTAAAAACAACTCTATTTTAATAAACATTTTTTTTAAAACCCCACTTGATAAAAACTCCCAAAAAAAATCTCTTTTATCTCTCATGTACATCATGTAAGATGTATAGATTTTGCCTTATTTAAATCCGAAAATTCTTATCGGATAACAACCTATTTTTTCAAACTAGTAGCTGCCTCGTGCTCCGCACGGGTGTGATGGGTTTTTTTAGCGTTTTTGTTATTAATGGAAAAGGGTTGATGGGTTTAGTAAATTTACTGTTAGACGTCTAATCTTTATCTTTATTGTAATCGATTGAGATGTATAAGTGGTTTTATATATTTTTTCCTCAAAAGAAATAAACGAAAACGTAAGTGAAAAAGAAAATCACCAAAACAAGGAAAGAATGCCCGGTTGGACTAAAAGAAGTCAAGGTTTTTATCGAAGCTTGGAACTGAGAGAAGTTCCATTTGTACCTATAAAAAGTAAAAAATATGAACATGAATTAACAAACGAAATATAAAATAAGAGCCATGTCATCACCACTTACTCAAAGCAGTAATAGGCATACATCCATGAAAGAAGTATGAAACTAAGCACCTTCCCAATATAAGGGAGAAAACTCGTGAGGTAAACCTGTTAGAATCCCAAAAGTATATATTAATATTATCAACGGACTACCATTTAATAACAATATAAAACAGTTATATGTGAAATTATATATACCTCAAGGAACAAAATGGCCAATAAAAGGACTGAATAGCCCTGTTAGACATTGATATAATTTGAACTACATAGATATAATTGGAACTGTACTATTGTTTATTTGTGTATTATAGCATCCTACTTTCATTCAATTCTATTACAGCATTATACTTTCACTTTTTGTTACTTATTGAGGCATTTTTCTTCAATATATCTAGCCAATTATAACAATGATTTTAGAGCATCTTACAATTGCTTTTATTTGAAGTTTGAACGAAATTGCATATATTTTTGGAAGTAGATTGCTGTTATAGGGAGAAATTAAATAAAACATACAAAGAAGTTGGTAATAAATTAGAAAAAGCTGAAATGCCCCGTCTCACCACAACCATAGCAAGCTTGACTCACCCCAGCATTGGAGGCTTGGGTGGTTTATGGAACTGGTGCCTTGCAGAAACGGGCGGTATGACCCTTTTTGTTACAATTCGAGCAGTGCATTTCTCTACAGGCTCTGGTATGGTGGAAATTACACTTGTTGCACTTGGGTAGTGTCCCATTATACTGCTTGGTTGCTGTTGGGGTAGTCGGGACAGTGGCTGCATGGACTGCGACAATTTGTTGTCTCTTGGCACCTTCTTGGTTAGGCTGGCCCCTTCCTCTGTTCCAGGTTTTCTTTTGTGATTTTTCTCTTTTGGTTGTTCAGTTCTTGGGGTCATGGTTCCCTGGCGAACCCCATGGTCAACTAGTCGTTGAGCCAGTCGTTTTGCGCTGTCGAAGGTGGCGGGACTTGTCGCTTCTACGTTCCCCTGGATTTGAGAAGATAGTCCCCAGATATAACGTTCCACTTTCACAGATTCTGGCATGACCATAGTCGGGCATAGGGTTGCCAAGTCATTGAATCGGTTCGTGTAGGAGGTCAGATCTGAACCCTTCATAGTGAGGTTCCACAGCTCTTGTTCTAGCTTCTGGATCTCCCCCTGGGGCAGTACTCTTTCATCAGCATGGTCTTCAGTTCCTCCCAACTCATCGAGTTGGCCACAGGAAGTGTTAGAGCCTTAACATGGCCCTTCCATCAGGACATGGCCGTCTCAGCAAAGGTACAAGCGGCAAATTTGACTTTAAACTCCTCAGGGCATGCGGAGATATCAAAGATTGATTCTGTTTTCTCAATCCATCTCGTGAGAGCAAGGACACCACCAGTACCATGGAAAGCCACTGGTTTACAATTAGCAAAGTCTTTGTATGTGCATACTCGCTATTGGTTTGTTGTGTCTCCATTTGTGGAGTCGTTGGTGCCATTCCTGCTCCCATTACCATTTGTCTCATTCGAGTTTATCTGAGCGATAGCAGCTGCTACCGCAGCAGTAACAACAGCTTGAAAAGTAGCTGAGTCCATCATGGGTGGCTCAAGAGTTGTGATCGGTGCGCGCCTAGCGTTTCTTCAGCGGGGTGGCATGTTTCTGCCACAAGGATTCAAGATTGACGTTGGTTAGTTTCTGGAAGGATCGTTATAAGTATATTGTCATTAGGATGCGGTGCTCACATTTCAAGTTTATTTTTGTTCTGTTCTTTTCATAAGTTGTAATTATAATCCAGTATCAAACATACATGTCAAACATGGTGCAACACTTATAAATAACATAAGTCATCATATTAATAATAATTTTAGCGTTACTTGAATTTGAAATGGGAAAGTTTGACCTTCGCAGAGGTCTACAGTGCAACATAAATAAACGGCGTAACGGCTCACGAAAAGTGTAATCACTTGATCGTAGAACCGCGCCTACGTACAATGGTGAGCAGCGTATAATGCATGCATAAAGGTTTCCTAATCTATAACAAACTTGAGTAGTATAAGTACTACTCATGGTGATCCGGATCTCCCAGCTCCGCGTAGTGCATCCACCTGTGCCCTTAGGTCGGCAGCCTCTCGTTCGGCCTTCTCGGCCCTCCGCTCTATGTCTCGTATCCTTTCCTCAGACTCAGATATCTGTTCAAAGGCCTCGCGAAACATCCCCATAGCTGTTCGTCCATCCTCCTCGAGCGAGTCGACTCGCCCGGAGGTATGGTCATGGGCCTCGTCTAAGTATCGAAGGCGTGCTACAGTGACCTCGGCAGTAGCTCCCACATCCATTACCTGACTGGAGGTTGCCCTAATCCGCTCCTCCTGACGGCTGATGCGTCCGATCATGGCTGGTAAGGCTCGGTCTGTAGAGCCGCCCTCGCTGAGGTCGAAGTAGTCGTGGGACATTCCATACGGGGGTCGTAAGCCCTGCTCGCAGCTCCAGTGGCGTAGGCGCTCTGCCCACTCTGGCGTCGGGTCCTGAAGAGGTTCTCATATTAGTAAGGGATGGTGGATGGGTAGTACCCTCTTTCGAGGAGTACGCATCCATAACGGGCCACCAGGGTGATGATATACCCGGAATGCCGGCGGTGGGGGTGGTGCATGTATGTCGCGGACCGGATAGCGTGGGTTGATGACCTCAGGTTCGTCATCAGAATCTTCATCTTCCTATTGGTCTTCTTCTTCTGAAACTTCCTCTAGTTCCTCCTCCGGAACCTCTTCTGGTTCCTCTTCTGGCTCTTCGTTGAGCCATCCTCCATTTCCCTCCTCGGGGAAATAAGGGTCTCCTGGCAAATGAAATCCCGCCATGATGTCTGTACGAGGATTCGGGTGTAAGCAGTATATAAAGGGATCCTTAACTACACATATATATAATTAAGTAATGTATGCAAAATACTTCTATGGTATTTAATTTTTATGTTTAGTTCAATAGCGTCTTAAAATACTCCCATAGTATTTTAAATTTTTATGTTTAGTTATTTGGTTATTGGTAAGTGTTCGGACTTGCTGTTCACCACGACTATTCCTAAGTATATGTTAATCACATCTTGGACCAATACAGTTGATCAGGCTCTATTTATCCAAGATATAATTACTAAAACACTTAGGCCTATCCGTAGTGTTCAACTCGTCCTGTCACTTTTGTATGTTTTCGTTATGATATCGTTCTAGTATGTATGTATGTACTTATACTTTTTATAAAAATTATCGTTGTAATTTTTAAAAGTATACTTGTGCGAAAAATGTTTTCGAGAGTTTTAGTCCCATTGTATTTATAGTTGTATATCTTTAAATGGATTGATATACTTAGTTCACTATAAACAATGCTCTGATACCAATCTGTCACAGCCCCAAACCGTATTGGCGGAATAGTTCAAGGGTGGATGACTTCATGAACAATACCATAACAAAGTTGAATAATAGTGAATTCCAAGCACACAACCATCATTTAAATCAATTGCATATGTTACAAAGTTTACTTGTTTCATGTCTCAAATACAATTGAAATGATATCAAAAATAGATAAAAATGACGTCGTAACGTCCCATCTTGTAGCGCTTGCATTTACCTTATCAGTTTCCTGAGAATACAAGTAGTTGAAAAAGTGTCAACAATTAAGTTGGTGAGTTCATAAGATTTTGTAATAGAAAAGCCCTTTGTTTGTAAACGGTAGTAATTGAAAACCAAGAAAATCCAATATTTTCTTATAAAAATGACCAAGTCTTTAACTCCCAAAGACTAAAATGTAATATGTATAATTGTAGTGTAAATTCCTTTGAAGTGTATAATTTCACGTAAATAATTTATAAAAATTATTAAGTTGATAATTTTCCTTGTGAGATACCCTATAACCATACTGTGACTAGTTGGCCTGTTGCGACGTTCTTCAAGCGTCGAAATGGTAGACATTTGGACACCTCAGACCTGCCGGTCTAGCTGTAGCGAGCAGCTCAGGTGCGGGGTTGTCAAGCCCCGTATAGATCTATACTCAAATATCGCGCTCTCTTACCGAGACTCTGGTTATAAATGTACAGGACTTATAGTAGGTACTTATAAAAGTACTGTGAAGATTCATCTCACAAAATGTATGTATTTCAAATCAACTTGTGTTCGTAAAATTTGTATATAATAATTCTTGTAATCATCCATTATCATTTTTCCCATGATAATATAGTATTGTTTAATAATTATATAATTTTATATAATTATTTTTGTCATGTTTAAGCGTCAATATAACCTTGTGTTCATAAACTATTCCTATAATAGTTTATTTTTAGTATTTCGTCGTAATAATCATATTTTGTGAATAATAACGAAGTAACTTATTCAAATGATTATAAATATAATCTTTTAAGATATTTCTCACAAAAATGGTGTGATAACTTGGTTATAACCATTTTTGTTAGAAAATAATATTTTTCTGTTTATAAAAACGTAGTTTTTACTAGTTTTCATTTTTATAACGTTTTTGTCCAAGATCTAGTATTTTTGTACACTTTATTTGTGGTTTTGTAATTTTTACACAACTTAATATGTCAAAGTGTTCATAATACATGGATCTATTCATATTTTATGTCAAGTTCATCTTTATAATATTTTGTCCAATATGTACATTTTACACTTCTTATTTATAGTTTAGTAACTTTTACACTAACATTATATACATCATTATGAACATCTTACAAAGAGTTAGCCATATTTCATGTCAACAACATTTTTACACAATTATTAACTTTATAAACTTGTGTAAATCAACATGTATAACATTAAAACACATATAAACTTGAATAAAACAACATTTATAGTAAAAGAACTTGTATTCTCTCCCAAAAGGTTTGAAAAGACGAAAATGAGGGGTATGAACTCACCTTGAGTGGTAGATCTTAAGGTTTCTTGGTAGAAGGTTGAAGAGTTTGGTTCTAGGACCCGGAGGACTCTTGACCAAAACTATTATCCCATGGATTTTGATGGATGTTAGTGTGTGTAAAAGGTGTAAAACTTGTGTTATGTTGTTTAGAATCAAAAGATGGATGAATCTTACCACTTAATCTTGTGAAAAGAACTTGGAAATGAAGCTTGAAGATGATGATGGTGGTGGTGGGTTTGAGCCGAGAGCAAGAGAGGGAGAGAAGGAGAGAATGAGCTAGTTTGTTCTCAAGTGTGGTGCATTATAATCATAAAAGATAAAGTTTAATTTCTTTGTGTATTAGTTTATTCCTAGCTCCATCATGCCTAGATTTTTAAATAGTCACCACTAAGATCATGTTGGAGCACTTGTTTCAGCTGATGGGTGTAGGGTGGGGGGTGGGTAGGGTTGGTTTTAAAAAAAATAGCAATGTATTTATAAAAATGGGTGATTTTTATAAAATCGTAAGTCGTTTTAGTGAATTTTTATGCGTTTTTTACGAAACGAAGTTCTAAATAATTATTTTGTATAAAAACATTGTCAAACATTTATTTTGATTGAAACATAACTCGTTGGGTGTCGGAATACGCGTCTAAGCGCAGTATTCTTCCGATTTCGCGATTTTTGACGTTTTACCGGAAATTACATTTAGCTTTGAAATTAAATACTAGGTATTATTACGTTACTTATCATATAAGTTTTTATTTCGTATTTGATGTTTAAGGCACCACATTTTGAAATTTGAGTCCAAACCCTGTGTACATTTATCCGTTCACAATGGTTTAATCGTCATAACTTTCACATACGAACTTCGTTTTCGACGTTCTATATATCCACAGTTTCGTATTTATGAGTAGATCATTTTATGAATATTATTATTCTCAAAATAATAATTGTACGATTATCGGATTTTTACGCTACAGTAGTTTGTTGTCCGTATTTTCGACTTTTAATCGATAATTGTTTGATTTAGCATACGTAATACTATAATATTAATAATTCATTGCAAAAGTTATGGAAAATAACTTTTCAACATATAGATTAACGTACGCTTCGTTTGACTATAGTTGACTTTCGTTGACCAACATTTACAATTGTCACAATACAGTTCTAAAACCCTGCAATTCCTGGCTTCCCACTTTTCATTGTATCATAAATCAGCTTTAATACCAATGCGAATACAATTTGAAGCATGTAGGATAGTAGTGTAATAAAAAATCGAACTCCATATATATAGATACATACTTACATATACAAATGTCCACAGAAAATAACTAACAAATTAGAATACGATAGGGAATACTTACCAAGTAAATACTGGTGGTGTATAAAGTGGCTTTAAAATGGGGTGAAGATCACGATGGTGGCTGTGAGTATTTGATGACGCAAGATGGAAAATGAGAACATTACTATACAAAGATTTGGAAGGAGGAAGAACCAACATGTAGCACCCCTGCAAATCAAAAGCAATACAATGACAAAATTACAAAAAATATATATTCATGTGAATAACCATAAATCTGAAAAACTATCAGATACAATAGGGTTTTGCCCTTCGAGTTGTTGGTTGAAGGATTGTCATGTTTCACTGAAGAAAAGTCAACCGATTTAGCAATAAACTACGATACTGACATGTCAGACCTCTTTTGCTCTGTAATTTCTCTGCTACCACAATCAGCAACCTATGGATTAGGATGTGAAATCCAAAACGTCAAGGTTGATCGCATGTAAAAGCAACTCTAAGCTTTGAATAAATAATTAACAATCGGAATATCTAGCTTTCATGTTTGCAATGATCTAATTCACCGCATATCAAATACAGACACATACTGTCTCTTCCAGACTAAGTTCTATGTACATGTTATCAAAGTAAATTAGCATACATGTGCGGAAACACACAAAAGCGCAAACATATACACAAAAACAAATGCAGGTTCTTAAAATTAGGGAACTGATTACCGAAGGTGGAAGAGATAAATTGCAGATTAGGTTTTCCATCATCAAAAACCCAATCTTTACAAGCTTCCCAATCGTCCATGAGTCCCGTTATAACAACGGGTTCGTTCTTCGATAAGTATCTCTACAAAATTACTGTAACTCGGTTCATTACCATTAACCTTCTCAACAGTCCCTGCTATATTCAATCCCATGCTTTTTCTTATCAGATGCGTTTCCTACCGGCGAACAGCTCCTGAAGACCGGCGAAGATGGTGCAAAACTCTCTCTGGCGAGTGCAAAAAGAAATCGAGAAAGAAAGAAAGAAACGGAGAAGAAAGCGAGAAAAAAAGAAAATGGATTCTTCGACAAAACCAAATTGAAGGCTTTGTTCGATCGATAAGAAGAAAAAAAGAAGAAAGAGAGAGGAATTCAAACCTGCAAGAGACGTGGAGTAGACGTGTCGCGAAGAGGGGGATCGGTGGTGGTGGAATGTCATTGGTAAAAAAGAAGCACCCCCGTAAAAACTCTCAAATCCCTCTCATCCCCTCAAACCTTCTAGAAAAACATTGTGTTTTAATATATAACGTAATAAAACCCAAACAACTATTTTTTACAAATATTTGTTTAAAAGGCACATTTTTTAAAAAAGCTCACGATTATTTTCTGTAATTGAGTGAAATTTGATTTGACGGCAACTGAAAGCATAGAGTAATCTATTCTTTCTATAGGAGTAGAATTATTTCTCCTGGCTCCTTTTTCCCGTCACTGCAACTATTTCACATTCACCTCGCATTTCAACTTTCAAGTGCATTGTTATGGCCGAATTGAACAATTTGAACCATCGCAAGTAGGGGTGAGCGTGGTGCGGTATGGTGCGGTTTTAGCATAAAACCGCAACTCGTACCGCTAGGTGCGGTTTTTATTTTTGTAAAACCATATGTTGCGGTTTTTTTGCGGTACGGTTTTTGCGGTTTATTTTGCGGTTGCGGTTTGTAGCGGTGCGGTTTCGGTTTTAAACCGCAAATACTAAAAGAATCCAAAATACAAACTAGTAATATGAAATTAAACATTGGAACCAGAACTTAGAACCAAAACTTAGAACCAGAACTTAGAGTACAAAATATAACAACACAGACAAGCACCAAAACTATACAACAATAGCAATGTACTTTTGCTAAAAGAGATGAAACCACAACCCCAACGTATAAAACTCTACGCTACAAAACTTGCAGAAATATAACAACACATGATAGAGTACAAAACATAACAACACAGGAATAAAATACATGTTCGTGGCTTCTAAACCGACTGCAAACCGATACGCAATCCAAAATCAATCAAACCAAAACCAACATCTGTAATCCGAAATCAATCAAACCAAAACCAACATCTGTAATCTGAAATCAATCAATACATGTTCGTGGCTTCTGTAAACCGATACGCAATCCGAAATCAATCAAACCAAAACCAACATCTGTAATCCGAAATCAATCAAACCAAAACCAACATCTGTAATCTGAAATCGGCAAACCGATACGCAATGAGATTCAATCGGCAAACTGATACGCAATGAGATTCAATCGGCAAACCGATACGCAATTACCAGTAAAAAAATTGGAATCCGACTGCAAACCTTTACCGATTGACTGCAAACCTTTACCGATTGACTGCAATCGGTAAATGCGGTTTTCGGCGCGGTTTCGGTTTTCGGTTCGGTTTTTGCTCAGCCCTATTCGCAAGCGTAAGGGGTATTGGCCATTGATTGGACAATGATCTTACCTACGGATGACACTGATGACGATCGTCCACCGGATAATGTCATCCCGTCTGCCAACAAATCGAAGGTTCGTGTCGGAGTCGTGCAACAACCGGAGATGGAAGTGGAAGACTTTGAATGCCAAATGAAAACGGATGGTGAACTTGAAGAGATGATTCCGAAGATCAAGAAGAGTATTCTAAAGCTAGGTCATAAGTTGTCGGATAAGGGCGAGAAACTTGAGTGTTTAGGGATATGCATACCTGAAGCCGAGCGAAGGATGAAAAGCCTTGTCGAAAAGGTTTCCAATCGTCCACCCGACATAGCGGTTGTCACATCTGCCGAGAAATTGAAGGACCGCGTCGGAGGCGTACAACAACCTCAGACGAAAGTGGAAGACTTTGAATACCAAATGAAAACCAATGGCGAACTAGAGAGTACGATTACGAGGCTTAAGAAGAACCTTATGACGATAGGTCATAGGTTGCCGGATAAGGGAGAGAAAGTCAAGGCAACTCTACGGAGATGTGTAGCCGAAGTCCAACGAAGAAAGGGAAGCCGCGTCGACAAGGTATTCACCTGTATTCCCTTTATTGTACGTAAATATGATAATATTCAGCTGGTAATTATGTTATATGTACAGGCTGAAAGAGAAGAAGGTACTGCTAAAAGGATGAGAATAGTTGGAAAAGAGCAAAAAGCAGAGAAGAAACAAGGAAATAAAGTCAAAGAGAAGCTGGTCGATGCTGAAAAGAAAATCGTCCAACTTAAGGCTCATGTCCTTGATTTGCAGGAGAAATTACGCGATTCGTATGTCCAACTGGATGCTGTAAAGGAGGAGAAGAAAGAGGTTTCCAAGCGCTTGGAAGTGGCAGAGAGGAAGTGCGCCTCTGTTGCTGATGACAGCAAGTGGCTTCTTCAGGAAGGTCTGGCCTTCTTGGTGCAAAAGCTGGTGAATGAATTAAGTAAGGAAAATTTCATGACGTTGTCTGAGCTTCGCACTTGGCATCAGAGATCCAGGTCTGATTCGTCTTAGGCAGGGGCCATTGCGCAGTAGTTAGCGACTTGGACATTTTTGGTTTCTTTTTTTGGGTTGGGTACCTGGGCTTTTTGTTTCTAGGTATAGTAATGGCTGCAGTAATGAAATATTTATGCCAGTCTTGCTTTAACTTGTACTTTTGAAGGACGATGCTACCCTGACTTCTAATGCACAACTTGTGCCAACTAGCTATGTACTTTGCCCTTTGGATTAATATGCCCAAAATATTTCTGCCAATTATAGCTAAAGTTAACCTTGAGAATAGGCAACTTTCTAATTTCTTTGCTTATGTGGAATTATACTGAACAGTGAACATGATTTCTTTGCTTATATGGAAATATACTGAACATGAAAGCTTCATAAATGAACTTAAAGTTATAGTTATAGGGATGTTACAAAGGCAGAAATGAGTTAACAATGATAATAGTAATGTCATGATCACGATGAGTTACACAAGGTTGGTGTCGGATATTCGAGGCATAATCCAATGACACATTGGAACCTAATGAAACTGATGTAGTTGGTGAGAGGTATGAAGGTGTACAACAACTGAAAGATTGTTTGGCAATAAAGAGCAACATATTTTCATTTACTTGTATATTACAACTAACTATTTTCATTTATTTTTATTACAACATTTTGGTTTTAATTTTCGTTTTATTAATTCATTTTACTTTTAAAAGTATATCAAAGTGTTGGACTGTACTTTCAAATTATTTGGTGTTAATATAACTATAGAGAAGTCAAGTAGCTTGACTATAGTTTAGTGTGTAGAAGCATGTGTTAGGAATCGGACCGGGTACACACAGCAGAAACACTATCACACACACAAACTCACGAAAATAAAGTAAGAGATAACACAAGGATTTTACGTGGTTCGGATTCGGTGTCAATCCTACATCCACGGGCAACAACTAGAGAAATCTTATTAATACTCACAAGATTACAATTATAACTCTCTACAAGTTATTTTCTCTCTTTAACTCAAGTGGTGCATCTTGCTTCTCAACCAAAGCCTAGTATTTATAGGCTTATGAGTGTGGAAAAAATCAATGTGAATCAAAGAAGAATTTGCATTCAAAAGGAGGCTACCAAACCTACATTTGAAAAATCTTCACCTAACAATCTCCCAGTTGAAGATTTTGAACAACGTAGTCCAACTCCAGTAATCTTAAAACAACCAAGTCTTCCAAGCCTCCAGCTCCCAAGAACAAGCTAAACTTAGTCCAATTTCTCTAATTGCAGCCACCTCTCATCTTCAAGTACTAGAAGGGCCTGTTGAAGCTCCCACTAGCTCCAACTCAGCCGTGGCTAAGCCCACCACTGACTCATCCTCTGTCTCAACCGGTTTGGACACTCCACCAGCTCCAGAGATACACCGAGGACCACTAACACTCTCCAAACTTTGCAAACTTCCAACAGGAGAAAATTTTTCAGTCTTAGTCTTCAAAACCCAACGGCTCTTTGTAACTTTACCCGGAACACAACCCGTGCTCCCACTGTCACAAAATCCCCTGAATGGTTTAGACTTTCCGACTCGTTCAGCTAACATCCCCTTGGCTCCAGAATTCATGTTTGCAAAATGAACTCTCTTAGCACTAGATTTAGCGAACCAGATTTTGTCATGCTTAATGGGGACTGTCATACTTCCCTCAGCAGGTACCTCAACCATATACAATGACCCACGCTTCATACCTTAAGCAATCACCGAATTACCATTGACCACCCTCCATTTACCACCACCAAACCTTACTTCCAATCCTTATTTATCCAGCCGACCAACAGAAATCAATTTCTTCTTCAGCTCCGGAATCACCCTGACATTCTTCAGGTTCCATGTAGTTCCCAATGAAGTAACCAGATCAATATCTCACATGCCCGTTACTTGAAGCATTTCGTCATTTGCTAACCGTACCTTCCCAAAATCTCCTTCTTTTAGATTCACCATCGTTTCTCCGTTGTCCATGGCGTGAAACGAAGCCCCTGAATCCATGACCCAAGAGTCTACATAGTTTTCCGTACTGAGTATCAATGCATCTTCCTGATAAACATTCTCAGCACCAACACTGTTTAATTCTTTCTTTAGACATTGACTCTTAACATGTCCCACCTCTTGGCAGTTCTAGTACTTCACATTCTTCCAAGTTCTAGATGAACTTCTTCCCCGACTCCCACTGCTCCCACTATTCCTGCTATTCCCTCTACCTCTTCCGATATTTAATAACTTAGAAGAAGAAGATCCACCACGATTCTTGCGTCTGACATCCTCGCCAAGAACCAAATCTCTAACCCCTTCAAAAGTCATACCACTGGTCCCCACTGAACTTGTAACAGCGGTTAGTGTTCCAAACCAGCTATCAGGTAGTGAAGCTAGTAGCAGTGAAGCTTGAGTCTCGTTATCAAATTTAATTCCCACAGATGACAATCTGGACAGAATTGAATTTAGATTGTTAATGTGAATCGTAACTGAGATGTCTTCATTCATCCTTGTCGTGAACAATTCCCTCATCAAGAACACCTTGTTAGCCGCCGACGGTTTCTCATACATATTTGTCAGAGCATCCATCATACCACGCGCCGTGGTTTCCTTCATGATGTTGAAAGCGACGCTCCTTTCCAACGACAATGTAATAACCGCCTTAGCTTTCTTGTCCTTTGAGTTCCACGCATCTTCAGCAGCTTTTTCCATTTTCTCCGGTTTGTCTCCAAGTACCACGTCCAAATCTTTCTGACATAGCAATGCTTCTAATTGCATTTTCCACCAGCTAAAGTCAGAACCGTTGAACTTCTCGATTACAACCTTGTCTTCAGCCATTACGACAAACAAGAGACAAATATTTTGTAGTACTTTTGTGTGACAGAACAGTACCCTTCAAAGTATCGAGATCCCTTTAATACGATTAATAGAAATTAGTTTCTGATGTAGAAGATCCGACAAAACTGCAACCACAGAGCATACTCTAATTTCTAAAACCGAGACCTCCTCCGAAACCCAAAGCTCTGATACCAGTTGTTAGGAATCGGACCGGGTACACGCAGCGGAAACACTATCACACACACAAACTCATGAAAATAAAGCAAGAGATAACACAAGGATTTTACGTGGTTCGGATTCGGTGTCAATCCTACATCCACGGGCAACAACTAGAGAAATCTTATTAATACTCACAAGATTACAATTATAACTCTCTACAAGTTATTTTCTCTCTTTAACTCAAGTGATGCATCTTGCTTCTCAACCAAAGCCTAGTATTTATAGGCTTATGAGTGTGGAAAAAATCAATGTGAATCAAAGAAGAATTTGCATTCAAAAGGAGGCTACCAAACCTACCTTTGAAAAATCTTCACCTAACAGCATGAGACCTCGACCTGTTAACTTCCCATCTCTTTAGTTCGGTAAGCTCTGATGATCAATTTGTATTTTTTTTTATCTAATTATGTTAAGTAGAATTTAAGATTTAATGTCTTGTTATTAATGATTCGATGATAACATCAATAGATACTATATTAGATCGTTTTTTTATTGAAGTTGAAACAGATGAATTATATGCTGATCGATGAGGATGAAGGTGATATAATGGCGATGATGATGGAGCATATGATATGGATGATGGGAGAAGTTAAGTAATTCCGAAATTCTATGAACTAAAATTAAATTATTTAAATTTCTTATATCAATTTTTTTAGTAACATGGCATGTGATGTGGCAAAGAACGTGGCTTTCAACATTCAATACCACTTCCACATCTTTTATATCGCAGGTTAATTTTTTATATAATTAATACAAGTTTTATACGTTATTATGGAAAAATTTAAAGCATGTTGTCTATATCTATAAAAAAGACAAATTCCTACACATGTTGTAAGCATTATATTAAGTTAAGTTATATCTTTTGTTATTGTAGTAATTGTTGGATTAGGTGTCTAAGCCATGACTAATAATTAGTATTTACCTAATTAATAATAGCATAGTCTATTTGGGTTGCTCTCATAGCTGGAGGTTTGGTAGAAAGTTCAGTAGATAGAAAGATTGATTTATTAAATGATTAATAAATCAATAGAAATAAAATAAACAGTTTATTAATATATTAAAGTGATAATATATTAATTAAAAACTATATTAATTAATTAGAAATTAATTTGGAATTAATTATAATTAATTTGGTGATTAATTTAATTTATTGAAGGTGCATGGACTAGAATTGTAATTATTCAATAGTTGAGTATTTGACAATTTTGGCAGAATAAATAAGCATCGAAATTATATATATATATATATATATATATATATATATATATATATATATATATATATATATATATATATATATATATATATATATATATATATATATATATATATATATATATATATATGTATATATATATATACATATATATATATACATATATATATATATATACATATATATATATATATATATATATATACATATATATATATATATATATATATATATATATATATATATATATATATATATATATATATACATATATATATATACATATATATATATATATATATATATATATATATATATATATATACATACATACATATATATATATATATATATATATATATATATATATATATATATATATATATATATATATATATATATATATATATATATATATATATATATATATATATATATATATATATATATATATATATATATATATATATATATGATTTTATATAGAGGATAAACAGGTTTGAATTAATAAGACAAAGGTTTATCTTGATTTGAATTCAAAAGGTTTATCTCTAACGGCTTATCTAATTATCTGCTTGGGACTATAAATAAGGACCTAGGGGACCTTATTTTCTGCGCCATTCTCCTCCGAGACTCTCTGGAATTTTCGTGACCTTCCTCTCTGCTTGGGTGTGATCTCATTTGAGGCAAGATAGTTTTGTTGCTTTGCTTCCAAGAAAACCCAAAGGTTAGTTTTTCTGATTTTATTCTTTAGTAATTTTTTGTGGCCTTTTAGGAAATATTTATATGTTCAATAGTAGAAAACATAGATCCTCATAGGTTGCATGTGAACTTAGGATTTTAGTTCATAGATTTGCAGAAAACCTTTCAATGGCATCAGAGTCAGGTTGTTGTTTTCTTATTGAATTGCTATAACTGGTTTCCTAAAATAATTAGGGTTTAAAGTTTATAAATCCTAATAGGCCATTTTCAATTTTGGGGTTTAGGGTTTTCGAAACCCTAGCCCCTCCCCCCTCTTTTTCGATTTTTTATATTAAGGTTTAGAAGGTATTCTATTTTTGGTAACTTTAATTATTTAATTAAATGGATAACCTTAAACCTATTATTTGTTAATTTCGAAAATTAGGGGTTTAATATAGGTTTAAATTAATTTGATTAATTTGTGATACCTATCTGGATTTAATTAATTTAACTAATTGTTTAATTAAAAGATAAATTAAATCATTTAAAGGTTTAAATTTAATTTTTAAATTAATAGTTAGTTTTCAAAATATTAAATAGATAAACCAGAAATATTTTAAAAGTTTAAAATACATCTTATATATATTATAATTAAAAGTTAATATTATATGTATAAGATAAACTGGTTAGTCAAATCAATAGTAGGCCTCATTCACAAAGCTGATTTATAAAGAGGGTATAAGGAGACTGCCTATAAAATGGGTATCTAATGGGTGTCTGTTGTCGCCAAATATTCTAAGTAAGTGCGGAAATGAAGATTGCGGAAAGTAAAGATCCAAAACTAGAAGTTTCGGAGGGACAAGTCCTAAGACTTGAGATGGACAAGTCCGAAGACTTGATGTGGTTGCGGAATTATAATAAGGAAGTGATACTTAGAATAGATCGTAATAGCTCAACAATAAATGACAGGAATTAATCAATTATATAACTTGGAAATAGAAAGACTAGAATTAAAGAGTGCTAGAAATGTAAAAACAGTAAGAAATGCAGATGAGAGAGTAAGAGTTGATGGAATGAGAGATTATATTGATAAGTAAAATTGTTACATGAAGTCTCTCAAAACCATGAGGACTGAAGATGAACTTGGTCTCCCTTTTATAGACTAAGGGAGGACCTTCGGATAATAACCTATGGACTGAGGAGGAGACAACACGGCTCTCTTCAGTCAGATAAGAAAGGGTGAATCTAATATAAAAATACAATGTCAGACTAGGGAAGCTTGTCTACAATATAATAATACTCTAAAGTACAACAGACATACTTCTAGTGGGTCACGCCTGATCTAGTCTAATCATATCCTATAAGTTGAAGTGCTTATCCCATGCCTTATCTTCTTGATGTTCTTTAGTCTTCAGTCTCCTTTGTTGAATGTTTAAGTGTAATATTTTCTTAGATATGTTGATATTAATAGTCAGAAATCCTGAGTGGATTTCGGAGTCCTGGCTGGTTTGATCAGAGTGTCTTTGGAAATAGTTGTGAGTGTCTTGATCTTCTGAGTTAGTTAGGAGTATGATCTTCCGAACTCTTTCTTCTGGGTGAGGCACTTTCTGATTTTGAGTTCCTTTGATGGTCCAAAATCCAATACTGGATTTCAGATGATTACCATTTTATCAGAACACAACTTATCCGAGATATAAGTTGACAACATACAAAAGATATAAGTATTTGTTCATTACTTAAAACATTCATAAAAACATTCATGTAAATGTAAGTTCATTCCATCAAAATAAGAAGTTTGATAATACAATCCTAACATATCAAACTACGAGTTGGTCAACGATTTGACTTTCAGTTCTAACAATTCCCCCTTCGGTGACCAATCGAGGGGTTTGAGTTTTTTTTAACGTTGATCCATTACTCCTTGTTTTGCTGCATATTCCCAAAACTTTCTGACTGCCAGCAGCCACTTCATTTTGGTAAGTAGTTCTTTCTTGGATTTAGGATCTAATGACTTTGACTTTTCGACGGCTTTGATGCACTCCTTTAGCATAACATTAGCAACTCTTCTGAGTTGATCAGCACGAAGAAAAAGGAAAGATCCTTTCTCTTTGGGATCTTTGTATACTAAGCCAAGTTCTGGATCGAAGGTTGCACCTCTTTTCCGGTTGTCTCGATTGTCTGGCAGAGATAAGTCAGGTTTGGGAATGATCTGTGGTTCAGGGTGATTTTTGATGATTTTATACATTTCAGCATCATTGTAGGAGAATTCGTCTACAAGACGGTGTAAAAATCTTCTTGCTGTGACATAAGCTTCTCTAGCAACTTGAGTTTCTTTGTGTGATAGCTTTACGGTTATTGAGAAGATGTCAGCTGGATTCATGTTTCTGAAGTCGGCTTCTGTAATCAGAATCGTGTTATCATAGTCATCGTTTCTGACTAGTTCGTATTCAAAGTATTCAGACTTTTGAAACTTTCTTCTCTTGATACTTCGAACAGCTGTTATGACTTCATTTGACCATGTATCAACTTGAGGTTTGGTCCATTTCTTGAAGAATTCCAGATTCCTATAGTAAGCAGCAAGTTCTTTGTCATGTCCTGAAACTGCAGTGAAGTTCGGAGTATATCGGTATTTGTCTCCATTGGGTGTCAGAGGTATGTCCCAGTTATGTCTGGACGTGGGAGGAGGATTGTATGTCTTGAAGGGTTGGAAATCCAAGTCGGTCAGTGGTCGGTAACTGGTGATATTTGAAAGAATGGATCTGCTGGGACCGGTTGGATCAGCTTGGTCTTGATCAGGTTCTGACTCAGTGTTGAAGTTTTCAGCATGTTCATTAGCTTGAGAGTTGAAGAACTTTGATTTCTTTTCCTTGACCTCTGGGGGATTAGATACCTTGATCGGCGAGTATACGAAAATCTCGTCGTCTTTTGATAGATCTTTATTGGAAGGAGATTTTGGGAGAGGAGAAATCGGAGGAGGGGATTTCTGATTCGGGGAATTCTGATTCGGAGAAGGGGATTTCGAAGAGGGAGATTTCGGAGGAGAGTTGATAGGATGATCATTTTCTGATTCCTTATTGTGAGTTTCATCCTCATCAATGTCCATGTCTTTTTGAATATCTCATTTATCAGCATTTACGTCGTCTTGCTGAATGTCTCCTTGATCTTTTGTTCCACTTGGGTCAGCAGTAGAGTCTATTACCATATCAGTCGTTTGGGGAATCTCTACTGTATCCGCCTTTCCCCATCCTGGGGCACTTGTAGGGACGGAAGGCGTCACAGGCAGGTGGGCCAGAATGGAATCAAGTTTGTCGGAGACGATAGTCACTTCCTTCTTGATACAATCAGGAAGTGGCGTATCGTACATGGTTTGAAGGGCTTCCATGGCGTCCATGTTCAGGCTTGTGCAGAGCTTGATTTGTTCAATAGGACCAGCCATGGTGCCGGTGATGTTCTGCAGAGTCTGGGTAACCATCTGAAGGAGAAGAGCATTTGTTCTTCTGAGGGAGAAATTCTCTGCCAGAATACCATTCAGATAGTGGGACATGTGGTCTATGGAGTCTTTGAGCTTTGTTTGTACGTTGGTTAGAAGCTCAGGAACTTGTTGTTGACATTTCTCCACTTCAGTGAGCATCGTTTGTGCAGTCTTCATCATGTTGGCTGCGTCGGATTGCCTTTGAGCATCAAGGGTTGCGAGTCCATCATTGATGATCTTTTCTTCTTGCTCATCGCAATGTAGAAGAATGTCAGTGTTTTTCTTTTCTAGTGTAGCTACTCGATCTTTTATTGCTGCTAGTTCCTTGATCATATCCTCCTGTTTTTGGGAGGATTTTAAGTCAGTCAGAAGCGTGGTCAAGATGTCAACCTTCTGATATAGAGAGTCATCCATGAGTAATGAATTGACGGGTGGAACTGGATTATCTTTGGCAGCTTTGTCGGAGGATGAGTTGGTGTCACTGAGATCGACTAAGTGCATTTGGGATGAGGAGGGTTTATCGACCTCTTGATCAACACCAAAAAATGAGGTGTCAATTGGGATTGATTGAGTCTCGGAGATCATTACTCGGGAGTCAGACTCTGTAGGTTGTTGAACTGTATGTCACTGTTGAGTCTTTTTCTCAAGTTCTTGTGCACAAAATCTGTCCCAGGTGAGAGGGACGATTGCTAGGCAATCTTGGACCAGTCGGTTTCAGTGGTATCAAATAGGTAGAATGAGGAGTCTACTAGTTTTTCGAGAGAGGAGTGTAGGAGGGAAAGCTGGACAGTGAGTGCATTGATTTGTTGTCTTTCGGACTTGACATGGTCTGAGTCTTTGTCGGATGGGGGGCCAAAGACAAATAAGGTTTGAAGTTCTTTTTGTTTATGCTCGAATTGATGTTGAATACGTTCAACCAATGCCTCTTGTTCTTGAACTGCTGTCTTGAACTTTCATTTAGCAAATATGGATGCATCAGGAGGAGGTCGAGTGAGATTTGGGATGAGATCGATTTTAGGATTCTCTTTTGTGATCGGTGATTTCTTTTTAGATTGTGGAGGGGAGTTCTGTTTTTCCTCCATTGAGATATCTTCCAGTGTGTCTTCCGAGTATGGAGAGTTCTATCTGTCCTCCAAATGTATCTTCTGGTGTGTCTTCCAAGTCTGGAGAGTTCTGTTTTTCCTCCTTGGAAGATGGTTCAGACGTCTAACATGAAAGAATGCAAGTCAGATAACAATCTTGTATGTTAGATGTAATACATACCTTAGAAAATCAAAATTGATTGGCATGCACAGTACTATAGATATATGAAGTTCGTATAGCTTTGAAACTGTGAGATTAGGATAAAGTAAGCAATTTTTGTTTTTACTTTCTGTTAATTGAGCATAGAAAGAAGGTGAGACATATGAAATGAGAACCTTCTGACAAAGAGAAAGGGAAACTCAGAAGTGAGTTTCTTCTGATAAAGAAGAGAGGGATAAAGAGGGATATCAGAAGAAGAGATGTCAGAAGAGAGATATCAGAGGTGAGAAACTTCTGACAATTAGAAAGGGGGTTATCAGAAGTGAGAAACTTCTGACAAGTAGAAAGGGGGAATTCAGAAGTATGAGGCTTCTGACAGATAGAAAAGAAAGGGGGAATTCAGAATAGAAAGAGTTAATGAAAGAGGTACCGTTTTGACTTTTCGTTGCTTCTTTTTGGGTGGTTGCTTGGATAGAGAGGATTCAGAAGCTTTCTTTTTTAAGTTTCTTGGGGGCCTCACATTGTTTGAGAGAGTGAGGTGGATAAGCAGCTACTCCTTTAATAGAATTGATGTGAGAAATGATAGGAGGGTCTGTTGGATCAGCCAACTTCAGTAATTCGGTAGGCAATCTGTGGATTTTCCCAAATATAGAGTCTGTTTTGGCAGTGTAGGGTTTGGCCTTAGGTATGACCAATTTGTCGGCGTCTGATCTGGGAGTCGGAATGGTGAGTTGAAGCTTCTGATAGACATGCTCGATGCATATAGCCCAGAAACATGCTGAGTGAATTTGACCAGTTGGTTTTAAGGAGGAGGGTATGTAGACAAGGAAATCATCAAACAGAATTGCAGCATAATCAACTGTGCGACCGGAGTAGAGACTCCAAAGGAGACACATGAGGCGTCTGTTTAACTGGTCTGTACCTCCCAGTTTACCAGTTAAGAACTTAATGATATAATGTATGAGGCATTGCCATAGAGGGGAGATGTGTCCTTTAGACATGTGGAATAGTTTAGGCAAATCATACATATACCCTATATTGTAGATCATGGATTTGAGATCACCGTCGGTTGGTTGGTCAAAAGTGGATTCGTAGTATGGGAGATTTAGGGCTTCTGCAAAGATTTTCTTATCGATGACGACACGTTAATCGTCGTGTAGAGTCACGGCGTAACCGGAGGGACACTTGGTGGCGGAAGAGACGATTTCTTTTAGTAAGGAGACTGGAATAGAAGGAGGAGGGTGAAAGAAAGCTTTAGCCAGTGTGCGTCTTGATAGTATGTGAAGAAGAACGCGTAGGTGTGGTTTGTAAGCTTTGAGATCGTCTGAAAGGTAGAGGTTGGAGAGTGAAACATTGACAGTCTCATTGTCGCTCTTGGATTGGGATGCCATTAAAAAATTTGGAAGTAAGAGATGAGGAGTGATGGAAGGTTTTAGATATTTTAGTGTTGAGAGGTGGAAAGCGGCGGCGAGAGAGAGATATGATACTCGAGAGGGAGTGTTTGTGGAAGATGAAGAAGGGTGAGCGATTGAAATAAGAGGGAAAGGTTATAGCGATTTGAAAAAGTGTAAGAAACCGCCGGGTTGCGGAAATGAAGGGACGCGTGAACAGTTGTGTCAGAAAAGTGTATGCTTGGCATTAAATGCAAAGAAATGATGAAAAGGGATGGTCCATTAAAGGACGGACATGTGTGGCAGAGAGAATATCCGTTGGAGAAAAAATGGATCATATGGATTTTAATTATTGGGTATTAAATGTTTTCGTATTTAAGTTTCATTCCCTTATTAAATATGTCGAGGTGAGGTGTCTAGGGTACGGAATTGTATGAGTGTGATAGTTCTGAGTTGATCAGAAAGAAGAAATTCGGAGTGAAATCATAAGTCAGTAGAGTTGTTCGTTCTGAGATGATGAGAAAACTTTGAAATTGTAAGGTGGTAGGTTCGGAGAGGAGATGTTATGAGTGAGTATCTGAGGGCTCTGAGATGTGGAATGTGGTCAGAACTAAACATTCCGAGATTTAGGTTCTGAGCTTGAAGGTTCGGAGAGTAAGGTAGCATCTTGGAGAACTATGGGTCAGAAGCAAAAGGTTTGGATTGTGGTTCAGAACATGGTTTCTGAGTGCTGTTGAGTAATGGGTAATTTTAGGAGTTGTCATATCATTGTTGTGGAGATAAACTATGATGCAGACTGTTTAAACTAGGTAGTCAAATCATGTATCGCATCTCTAAATTACTAATCTCGAAGTGATGAGGTGTCAAGAAGAGGTAGGGGAAAGTGGTAATAAAAGGGGGTTGTTCATGACACTTAGAAATCACACAAGTGACGATTTTGAGGAATTAATCATGGCTTCAAGATGTCCGTTCAATCGTGATGAGAAGGTGGAGGTGAGAATTCAAGATGGTGAGTTTGCTGGTGCAGTATATGGTGGTGTGATCAAGTCTGTATGGAATCATCGGTATGAAGTAAAGATGACAACGTTGACTGATGGATCCACTGGTGGTCCTTTGAATGTGCATGTGGACTTTGCATATCTGCAACCTGTTCCTCCTAAGGTTTTGGTGGAGTTCAAGCAGTTTGATTTTGTGGAGGTGTGGTATCGGCGTGGATGGTGGCCAACTGCTATTTCGAGAAAGACACCATTCATTCAGTTCCATGTGGTGTTAGTGGATGGGACTCGTCTGTTTGTTGATGAGTCGGAACTGAGGATTCATCAGAGGTATCATCTTGGAGAGACTCCGATGTGGCAATATTATAAGCTCTGATGATGACGACAGACTGTTGATCTCCCTTTGTTTTATGTGTCTTGTATTAGACTGTGTGTTTGCTTGTATGGCTAGTATTATGTAAACATTGCTTTTGTTGTATGTTGAAACATTTTGAATGAATGAAAGCAAGTTATGTTGTTTGTTTGTGTGTGAATGGGATTCAGAACTTTTGCATTCAGAAAGTGTGTAGGAAGAAGTCGGAGATGGAAAAGTTCAAAGAGATGACAGAATTTGTCATTTTTAGGGGAAAAAATTTAGAGAGAGAGATTTGAAGGGTTAGGTGAGGATGTGTCAGTTTTGGGAAAGGAGAACAATCAGTATGGGAGCACGAGCGGTTTATCCATTACGCCGTCAAAGTTGCTGAACCGTCTAATCAACGGTTTAAACCATGACGCTGATGTGACGTGTAACGCCAAAACATGTTTATTATGTAATTATAATAAAAAGGGTAAAAAGGTCATTTTACCTTAGAAGGGTAATTTGGTCTTTTTGACAGAAAAGGATTTGTTTGGTAATAATATTTTGAGTTGTGGACTTAAAATGTTATAAAATCTGATTTTTGTCATAAATTGTGTAAATTGTGGCAAATGTTCAATAAATGCAACTCCAGGGACTAGATTTGCAAATTCTGGAGGTATAAAAGGAGAGACTTGGGCAGATTTTTGTGAGTTACGGGAGAGAACTTCTTGATCGATTTCTGCAGAATTTTGAAAGGTTCTTGAAGAATTGAAGCTTGTAATTCGATTCTTGGCTTCAAAGGGTAGAATTGGAAGCTTTAGAGGTAAATATTCCAAGTTCTTGATTGTTTGTTCTTGATGAGTTTTGTAGAACTCAAAACTGCATTTACAGTTATGATTGAGTTATTAAAATGATGTACTACTTCCATTAAGTCATGCTAATAAGAGCTTAATTCAAGATAATGGAAGTAGATTGTTATTTTTGATGAATTTGAAGTTTTGGGGTTTTTGGAACTAAGAACCCTAATTCTTCATATGATTGATTGAGTGGATTTTGAGGGTTGAAAACCTTGTATTAATAGAAGGTTTTAGCCTAGGAACAAACCCCAAATGATTAAGAACAGCATTAAGGACTTAAAGGGCAAAACTGCGTGCTACAGTGCACAAATCGCGACTGGCCAGGAGACCTGCACTGGCGCCAGGTGCAGTGCGCCCAGGATCCTGGCAGGGTGCGCCCAGGCGCAGTGCGCCCAGGCGCAGTGCGCCCTGTCCCTGGCGCAGTGCGCCGCCCAGGCAGGGACCTAAAAATGCTAACTTTTGTTTGGTTTGTCCGATTTACCTCAAACTTGAACAGTAGGCTCGTTATGGTCTGAAAAGTTTGGGAAAATTTTTAAATTGAGTTTTCAACATCTCGGGGGCACTGTAGAACAATACGAATGCCTCGGTGAATAGTGAAAGTCATGAAAAGTTAGTAAACGGAAAGTTTATTAACTAGACATTGATTATAATGATATATTATTGAACTCTTATGCAGTAGAGTCAATTAGAATGGCTGCTAACCTATAATTATTTTGAAAATGAACGAAATTATAGGTACGGGACAAAGACTTACGGACTACATTGGAAGGCAAGAAATAACAAGAGCTAGTTGTAGCAATCACCAAGGTGAGTAATCTCACTGATATCATATATGATATATGATGACTGAATTGTTATAGATTTGAAACTGCTTTGAGGGAAAAAATTGACAGTTGACAGATGCGTTGCAAAGACAATACCAGATAAGCCGTGAGTCTGATATAGACAAGAACGGAGCTGTGAGTCAACAATAATGAAATAAAAGACAATACCAGATAAGCCGTGAGTCAAC
Organism: Cichorium intybus; assembly: GCA_023525715.1. NCBI lineage: Eukaryota > Viridiplantae > Streptophyta > Magnoliopsida > Asterales > Asteraceae > Cichorium > Cichorium intybus. Next base: position 52,686,544 of record CM042010.1, on the reverse strand, counting down.
AATAATGAAATAAAAGACAATACCAGATAAGCCGTGAGTCTGCTATAGACAAGAACGGAGCTGTGAGTCAATGATATGACAATACCAGATAAGCCGTGAGTCTGAGAAAGACAAGAACGGAGCTGTGAGTCAGTAAATAAATAAACTATGCGACAATACCAGATAAGCCGTGAGTCTACGATAGACAAGAACGGAGCTGTGAGTCAACCCTTGAAAAGGCAATACCGGATAAGCCGTGAGTCAATGACATGACAAGAACGGAGCCGTGAGTCTAGGCAAAAGCGGGACAAACTCGTGAGCCATAATTGATTTTGATATTTGACTTTAAGACCAAATGGTGCGGTCTTTTGACTATGATACCGGGTTATTGAGCCCAGCTGGTGCAACCTTTTGGCCATGATATATGATGCAGTCCATTGTGACTAAGAAACATGGGACAGAAATCGTTAGACATGATTATATGTGCAAATAACTGACGTGGCTTGATAATTACAGGTTATTATGATTCAGCCTGTAAGGCTACAGATTAGGATGTGAAATCCTAGGAGATATATGGTCAGCCAGTAAGGCTAGGAGTTTGGATTCGATATCCAAACAGATATAAGATTGTATTTTTATACATGTTATTTGCAGATACGATTACTCACTGAGCTTTGTAGCTCATACCGTTTGTTAAATGTCCCTGCAGGTTAGCATAACCCTGATGAGGGTAAGGATAAAGTCCGTGACTCAAGAAGTGGACTTGTAGATGCTGTCAGTAGCAGCCCGGCTTATAAGGAGGTTATTATATTTGTATACTCCTTGATACACTTGTACCCGTTTTTATTAAAAATATACCCCTTTGTTATGGTTTAAGTACTGAAACCTATGTTTTAAATGAAAAATTTTCAGGGGTTTTTTTGTTTTAAAAGCCGGGTGTTACATGGCGAGTGCATTAACTGCCCACTAGGGTCATTATGACCACTAAGTAAATGTGTTAAAGAAGATGAATGGGCATGTAGGTTGGTTATAAAAAGGGGTTTCGACTGAGGGTTTAACCACTCGTATCAAGAACAAAATCACCTAAATCTAATCTGCTTCCAACATGGCTAGATTCTTCTTCAAATGTTTTGATGAGGTTGAGGTAAAGTTGACTAATGGAGATTTTGCTGGAGGCTTCTATGAAGGAGTTATCACAAAGACCTGGAAACGGCGGTGTGAGGTGCTTGCCCGATAATACCACCGGAAAGATGATGATCGTGCGGGTTAAATACGGTCTCCTTCGTCTTATCCCTCCGACTATGATAGTAGAGTACAAGGTTGGAGACTATATCGATGCTTGGGATCGACAAGGGTGGTGGGTTGGAGTTGTCGACGACGTGATCGGCGACGATGTTTATGACGTTGTGCTGCTAGACGGGAAGACTGTTCGGGTGTGTGATTCGTCTGATCGAATCACACAGAGCTTTGTGTATGGTCATCCTCCAAAGTGGCAGTACAACAAGCATTAGGGGGAAGGGGAGAAGAGATGATCATCTTTTGTTTTTGGTGTTTTCTAGTTGTCTTTGTGTAGTGGAATCTTAAGTCATATGTTTTTTTTTTTGAGATGTTTAGGGATATGACTTAATTGATTCAGTTAATGTAATGTTTGTTTATTTGAGTGAAAGTAAATTTGGCTTATATATGTGTGTTGGTAACATGTGATTGAAAGTATTGAGATAGGTTTTCTGAAATTATTATGAGAAAAATCGGAAGGCTTAAGGTTCTGAGAAGAATCGAAAGGCTTAAGGTTCTGAGAAAAATCGGAAGGCTTAAGGTTCTGATAAAAATCGGAAGGTTTAAGGTTCTGAGAGAATAGTCAGAGTTTGCTTAGAGCTAACTTTCCTGCTGAGAGGATGATGATCAGAAACGGACGATCATTCTCTAAAGAAGTCAGAGTCAAGATTTAACATACCCAACTTGTCCAGAAAATTGTTGAATTTAGTGGAATCTAAGGCTTTTGTGAAGACATCAGCTACTTGTTCATCGGTAGGAATAAAATAGAGTTCGATGTTACCTTCTAAGATTTGATCCTTGATGAAGTGATATCTCAGATCGATGTGTTTGGTCATAGAGTGCTGAATAGGATTGTGAGAAATAGCTATGGCACTCTTAGAGTCACAATAGATAGGAACTTGAAGGAATCGATAACTGTAATCCATTAGCTGAGTTTTCATCCAGAGAACTTGTGAACAGCAGGAGGATGCAGCCACATATTCTGCTTCTGCTGACGACAATGCAACACAGTTTTGTTTCTTGGAGGACCAGCTTACTAATCTTCCACCAAGGAATTGACATCCTCTGGATGTGCTTTTCCGATCCAATTTGCATCCGGCATGGTCCGAATCGGTGAATGCTTGGAGTTTAAAGTTGTCTCCGATTGGATACCATAGTCCCATTGCCTTAGTCCCTTTGAGATATTGGAATATTTGCTTCATTGCTGTTAGATGTGACATTTTTGGAGCAACTTGATATCTGGCAAACAGGCAAGTTGAAAACATGATGTCGGGTCTACTTGCGGTTAAGTACAATAGTGAGCCTATCATTCCTCGATACAACTTATGGTGTACTGGCTCGCCTTCGGGGTCTGCAAAGATTTTATGATCGGCGGATATCGGAACTTTGGCAGTAGAGCAATTTTCAAGAGAAAATTTCTTCAGAAGTTTATTTGTATATTTTTCTTGATGTATAAAGATTCCTCTTTTGGTTTGTGTGATTTGAAGGCCTAAGAAGAAGTTTATTTCTCGATTCATGCTCATGTGGAATTTGTCTGTCATCACCTTTGCAAATTCATCAACCATTGCTTGATTTGTTGATCCGAAGATGATATCATCTACATAGACTTGGACGATCATGATGTGATTTTGATGGGATCAAACAAAGAATGTCTGATCAATGACTCCTCGTCTGTATCTTGATGAGACTAGAAAGGTTGATAACGTTTCATACCAAGCTCTGGGTGATTGTTTTAGACCATAGACTGCCTTATTCAGACGATACACATGGTTAGGTCGTGATAGATCTTCGAAACCTGGAGGTTGTTGAAGATAGACTATTTCTTGAAGATCACCTTGAAGAAATGCACTTTTTACATCCATTTGATGTACAATAATATTTTTGTGAGCTGCGTAGGCTAGAAAAATCCGAATGGCTTCTAGTCTAGAAACTGGTGCATACGTTTCATCATAGTCGAGTCCTTCGATCTGACTATATCCTTTTGCCACTAATCTGGCTTTGTTTCTGACTACAGTACCCATGTCATCAAGTTTGTTTCGGAAGACCCATCTAGTATCGATGACTCTGTGATTGGAGGGTCTTGGAACAAGATCCCAGACGTTGTTTCTTTTGAATTCTAATAGTTCATCTTGCATGGCTTTGATCCAATTGTCATCGTCTAGAGCGTCTAGGACTGTCTTTGGTTCAACTTTGCTGATGTATGCGGCATAGTGACATTCATCCTGAATTGATTTCTTTGATCTTGTTTGAACCTTGGATGATGGATTTCCGATGATCTGGTTCGGAGGGTGATTCCGAGTCCACTTGTGTAAGCGAGGAAGGAGGGCTGGATCAGAAATTGGAGGGGAGATATATTGAATGAAGTGGGTGTCTTCAGAAGTGGTGTTTTGAATTTGTGATTCTTCAGCTGATGTATTCTCATCAGCTTCAAATATAAAGATCGGAGAATTATTAACCATTGTATCAGAGGAGTGGGCTGTGACATTTTCTGATGGGTTATCTGCTGATGAGGTATCTTCTGAGGGTTGATGGTCACCTTCGGATTGAGGTATTCCATCTACATGTGTAGGGAGTCTGGACTCCCCCTCAGAGATTGCTGGGATCGATGGTTGCTTCTGAGTCTGATGACTTGGAGAAGAGAGCAGAGGCTCCCCTCGATTGTTGGAGTGTTTGTCGGAAGATCAGTTTGATCTTCGGATGAGGTAGGCTCTGAGGAAGTGGTTGGTCCTGATGCAGAGATGATTTGCTGAATTGCATCAGGAGAATGGATAACTTCGGCTTCTTTTGCTGTCTCTGATGGATCAAAGAGTAAGTCATAATCAATTACAACTGTATGAATGGGTCGATGTCCCACTGGAACATCATTTTCCATTACATATAGAATATCTTGATTCTTCTTTCTCCATTGATATTGATCGTCAAATTCGATGTCAAAACTTTCTTCGACAACTCGTGTTCTCTTGTTTAGAACACAATAGGCTACTGACTTTGATGAATACCCCATGAATATTGCTTCATCACTTTTGGGTGCAAATTTTCCCAAATGATCTTTGTTATTTTTAATGAAACACCAGCAGCCAAATATGTGAAAGAATTTGACATTCGGTTTTCTTCCGTTTAATACTTCATAGGGAGTCATTTGTAGTCTTTTGTTGAAAATGGATCGATTTTGAACAAAGCAAGCAGTTGCTATTGCTTCTGCCGAGAAGGTTAGAGGAAGGTTTGCAAATGTCAGCATTGATCGAGCTGCTTCCACTAAAGTTCTGTTTCTTCTTTCTACGACACCATTTTATTGATGTGTATGTGGTGCTGAAAAGTTGTGCGCTATTCCTTTGGATGTCATAAATTCTTCAATTTGCTTATTATTGAACTCAGTTCCATTATCACTTCGGATTCTTCTTACTGGAAGTTGAGTTTTGAGTTCGATTGATGTAATAAAGTTTCTGAGTTCTGGGAAGGTGTCTGATTTTAATTTTAAGGAAAATACCCAGGTGAATCGGGAGTAGTCGTCCACGATAACCAGGATGTATTTCTTGTGATTTATACTAGCAACTGTTGATGGACCACAAAGATCCATGTGAAGAAGTTCTAGTGGACGAGTAATGCTTGAGTCGGTGATTGATTTGTGAGGTTTCTTCTTTTGCTTGCCAAATGCGCATGCTGCACATAAGTTTTCATTATCAAACCTCAGAAGTGGCATTCCTCTGACCATTTCTCCTGTTACCAACTGATTCATGTATCGGAAGTTGAGATGAGCTAGTTTCCGATGTCATAACCAACTGATTTCGTAGTGTGCTTTTGTCAATAGGCAAAGTCTTGGTTTTCCGATAAACATGGAGATATCTAATGGAAACATGTTGAGTTGTCTTGTAGATTTTATTAGACATCTGTCTCTGTTTCCTGTCATGATGTAACTGAATTCATTGTCGAATTCAACTCGAAGACCGGTGCTGACCAGCTGACCTACGCTTATGAGATTGTGCTTAAGTCCGAGAACGTAGGCAACCTTCTGAATGGTGAAGTTTCTGTTTGTGAGTACGCCATAGCCTTTGATGATGCCATTTGCGTCATTTCCGAATGTGACGTATCCTCCAAAGTTGACTTCTCTGTAATCTCTTAGAAACTCCAATCTTCCGGTCATGTGCATTGAGCAGGCACTATCTATTAGCCATTTGTCATCCTGCTCTTTAGTACTGAGTGCCTAAAAGATTAAACAGTTAGTTTGGGTACCCAAACTTGTTTGGTCCCATTTGCTTTTACAGACATGGAAGATTTATTTTCGACAATTGAATTGATGGGAGTTTCAATTTCAGGAGATGATTTTGACTCAGAAGTGGGTGTTTTTATGATCCATTTTCGAACAAATCTCTTTGGAACTTTCGGAGAGTAGTTTTTCATTGAATGCATAGGATTTTTTAAATTTGTAACACTGATTGTTTTAGAAGGATGTTCGCAACAATGACAGCAAGTATAATTTTGTTGTCGTTTTAAAATTCTCGGAGTAGTTTCAGAACGATTGTAGTTCTGAATCTGGGTTCCGATAACATTTGAGGTTGGCTTGTTGCTTCTGATGATACTTGAAAATGATTTAAGGAATTCATTCATGGGGTTTTTAGAGATTGTGTAACTATTTTGAGTATTTTTCGAATTTCTTGTTAGTTTTGGAAATTCAGAGATGTAGTCTAAATTTCTGACATTTTGAAATTGTTAAATAGGTTTGATTTTTGGAGTCGGAAGTAATCCCTTGTGGATGTACTTTCGTGGTGTGGAAGAAGTTGATCTCTGAGTATGACTTGGAGTGACAATAGCTGAATTAGCTTCTGATCGTTTCTGAGTGTAGAAGCATTTTTTCTGTTCAAATCTTGCGTGAGATCGAGGTGATCTGAGATCTTTTCTGTTTAGGTTTGGTTTTATTCCTTGTTTGGTTAGATTCTTTCCTTTTCCTTTTTGAAAAATTTCTCTTGGGGAAGAGTCAGATAAAGAATCATTCAGGGAGCTTGTCCCCTCATAATTGACTTTAAGTTTTTTTAGCGAAATTTTGATTGGATTGTTTGAAGAATTATGTCTTGATCTGTCTTCTGATGACTTAGTGTCAGAACATGAAGGTTCGGAAGTCATATTGAACATATCAGCGATGTTAGGATTTCTGATTATAATTTTGTTAAAATCATTTTTAATGATGATACTGCCTGGGGACTTTTCCATTTCAATTTCTTCATCAACCTCTTCTTTGTTTGAACTTTCCAGATTCTTAAGATATGGAATACATTTTTCATTAACACAGTTACCTTGCTGATTTTTTATTAAAGAGTGTTGCTGAGAGCTTGATGGTGGAAAGTTTGTGACCGTGGTCATATGTCTAGGCATGAATGGGACTGAAGCTGTAGACAATTTGCTGATTTCAACAGTGTCTGCTTTTGAGAAATATGAAAAGGGAATGTTAACTCCTATTTTTGACTCAGAAATGGCATTTTTTGATTCATCAATAGAGTTTTTAGAAAGATTCTTGGTTATATCCTCATCGTGTTTATCATCATATTCATTTGAAGGGTACTGAAAGAATGGACTTTTTCTGTTATAGATAGGATAGTTTTTATTTGTGGTTTTTCTTGCCCATCCCCAATTGAAAGTGTTTTCTGAAGTGTTAGTATTAGCATGAGATTTGAAAACTTCAGTTGCATGATACAACTGATCTACTAATTTGTTTAATCTTACATTATCACTTCGGGCTAAATCCCTTTGTGATGTCAAAAGCTGACTTGAGTTTTCTAACAAAGTCCTAGAAGTTTGTTCGATCTTCAAATCAGCAGTAAGTTTATCACAAAATAGCTTTTTATCCTCTAGTCTATTCTTCAACTTTATCACCTCGTCATACCCATCGTCCCTTTCTTCCAGAACCCACTGATATGCAGCTAAGGCATCTGCACAAGTGTTAGATATTTTTTCTAGAGCAGGTTCTAGATTATTAGAATAAATTTGATGTGTATGAAGCATATTACGTACCTGTTCGATAATACTTACACCTTTGCCTGTTTTGTGGTTGACCATGAAGGCGTAGTTCTTTGGCGTGTAAGAAGATGACGATTCGGTGGTGTTTTCAAGATGTTTGGAGCTTGCCAGCCTTGGGATTGGAGTTTCTCGATTTGCTTGTACCATCATGCATTCTCCAAATCCTTTTCCTCGTTTTCGCTTGTTTTCAAACTGCTCATCATCATCTCCTGATGACCAGATCTCGACGTTTCCGGAAGCTACAAATGCTTTGACCTTTTCTTCTTCTTTTGCTTTCGGATAATTCATTGGTGCTCTGCAGTCAGCAGCATAGTGCCATAGACCTCCACAGTTGTGGCATTTGATTACTTCTGATTCTTTCTTCTCGGAAGTTGGGACTTGATTGGTGCTGTCTGCTGGAGCTGTCTTTGGGTTTTCATGTTGTTGATTTTCTGGTTTCTGATAGTAACGATTCTGACCAGATTGTTGATGTCCTTTCTAATAATTGCTTCTGGGTTGATAGTCAGAACTTTTATTTGAAGGACGGTAGTTCTTCTTTGGGCCGGAATGTGATGGTATTCTGTTGAACTTCTGACTGATCATAGCAATCTCATGTTGATAAGCTGCTTCTTCTACTTCGTCGTATTCTGAGTAGCATGATTCAGTAGTTTGTACTGGTGCTGGAAGTGCAAGAGTTGGAGATTTTGATTGAATGGATGGTTGAGAGACTTGTGATGATTGGTATTGAACAGATGGGTTTTGATAGTTTGAAGGGTAGGAGATTTGATGCTGAGAGGGATGATATGATGGTATAGGATTTGGTTGCTGAGGTTTTGGCAAGTTTTGAGTGGGAGCAAGCTGTGGTGGAGGAATGTTCTGCTTGGTTTGTTGCTGAGATGCTTGCTGATACTGTACCAGTTGCTGAGGGTTGTTGCCCATTGTTGAATAGCTATGTCGAGCAACTAAAGCCAGAGGTCCACCAAGTTGTTGCTGTTGTTGATTGTTTTTTATATCGTTTTCTTGTCTAATGAGGTTGTTGTACAGTCGATACATGTTGAACGTCTTCAACTTTCGTGAATCTTGGAGGATCATTTTTACAAGCATCCAATCTTTTCCAAGTCCTTCAAGAAATCGATGATTGATTTCTTGATTGGTTATTTCTGCTCCTGAGCTTAGAAGTTTGGTTACGATTATGGAGAACCGTGTGAACGCCTGTCTTAGAGATTCTCCGGGAAATGCTGAGAAGTGTGTGTATTCAGAGAGACTTGACACCAGCTTTTGATCTTTTGCTTCCTCCGTTCCTAAGAACATGTTTTGTAAGAGAACCCAGATCTGTTGAGCTGTTGTACAGTTCTGTATGAGATCAAAGAGTTCCGGAGGAATTCCACACTGGATTTAGGTGAATTCGACTTGGTCGTTATCCATTTTCTCTATATCCAAGGGAGTTAACCTTGGATGAGAAGTACCACCTAGAGCCTCTTCTGCAGTGTCTGGTCTAGGGGTATATGTTGGAAGGTGTGGTCCTTCTTCGACTGAACGCCAAACATCTTTCCCTTTGGTTTTGAGATAGTTGCGCATACGAAATGCCCAGCCATTATACTCTGTTGGAATGAGTATGGGAGCTCGATTAGAGCTTCCAACGCTGTTAGCAACATTTAGAGGGTAGTTCATCTGCATGATGAAAAGAATTTCTAGAGAGTGATTAAGATTTTGAGAGCTATAATAGCATGCAATGATCCACAGAGGATTCTAAGGTTGTTGCTACAGCCAGGGTCTTGAGCAAACTAGACACTTAGAATCTTATGAATAGCTATTCAGGCTCTAATACCAATTGTTGTCGCCAAATATTCTAAGTAAGTGCAGAAATGAAGATTGCGGAAAGTAAAGATCCGAAACTAGAAGTTTCGGAGGGACAAGTCCTAAGACTTGAGATGGACAAGTCCGAAGACTTGATGTGGTTGCGGAATTATAATAAGGAAGTGATACATAGAATAGATCGTAATAGCTCAACAATAAATGACAGGAATTAATCAATTATATAACATGGAAATATAAAGACTAGAATTAAGGAGTGCTAGAAATGTAAGAACAGTAAGAAATGCAGATGAGAGAGTAAGAGTTGATGGAATGAGAGATTATATTGATAAGTAAAATTGTTACATGAAGTCTCTCAAAACCATGAGGACTGAAGATGAACTTGGTCTCCCTTTTATAGACTAAGGGAGGACCTTCGGATAATAACCTATGGACTGAGGAGGAGACAACACGTCTCTCTTCAGTCAGATAAGAAAGGGTGAATCTAATATAAAAATACAATGTCAGACTAGGGTGGCTTGTCTACAATATAATAATACTCTAAAGTACAACAGACATACTTCTAGTGGGTCACGCTTGATCTAGTCTAATCATATCCTATAAGTTGAAGTGCTTATCGCTTGCCTTATCTTCTTGATGTTCTTTAGTCTTCAGTATCCTTTGTTGAATGTTTAAGTGTAATATTTCCTTAGATATGTTGATATTGATAGTCCGAAATCCTGAGTGGATTTCGGAGTCCTGGCTGGTTTGATCATGAGTGTCTTTGGAAATAGATGTGAGTGTCTTGATCTTCTGAGTTAGTTAGGAGTATGATCTTCCGAACTCTTTCTTCTGGGTGAGGTACTTTCTGATTCTGAGTTCCTTTGAAGGTCCGAAATCCAATACTGGATTTCGGATGATTACCATTTTATCAGAATACAACTTATCCGAGATATAAGTTGACAACATACAAAAGATATAAGTATTTGTTCATTACTTAAAACATTTATAAAAACATTCATGCAAATGTAAGTTCATTCCATCAAAATAAGAAGTTTGATAATACAATCCTAACATACCAAACTACGAGTTGGTCAACGATTTGACTTTCAGTTCTAACAGTGTCCACTCTCACCCACCGCTCTCCTGATCAGTGGAGGGTCATTAGCCGAACGAGTTTGATAGGACCGCTTAATCTCATTAAAAGTATAATGATATTAATCAAAGTACTGGAACAACTTTATAAAATTCCCAATCTAGTTACTTTATAAAAAATGTGAATTGATGCTATTCCATGGAATTGCACATTGCACTTTGTGAAACATTGGTGGAGCGTGTGTGGTTTACCGGCACACCAATAAGGGTTCACAAAGAGTTGCAATGGGTTTCTCAATCTTATCATTGTTGATGGAGCGTGTGTGGTTTACCAGCACATCAATTAGAGATGGTAATTGACCTTGAGAGTACCAAGCTAATTTGCATGGTTATTCACATTCAGTTTGTGATCCTCGGTATCCCAGTCACAAGCAGTAGAGCATATTCGAGATTAAACATGCTATTGAACAGTTCAATAAATCTCAAAAGAACTAGGAATTCCATTATAATGTGATTATCTTCCGCGGTGGAATTGGTTGAATCTTCATTTGCCTACGTTTATAAAATTTACAATTAGAATACGGCATCCCTCTTCTATATTATGAATTGTTATAGTTGGGTCCTAGCCTTATTATTATATTGGGTTAATATTAAGGGTCATATATGTATCTAATTAAAAACTACATTCTTTTATAGATTTCTTCTGCTGATCAATCAGTTCCCCACTTAAACTCCAATAACGTCACTTCAATCCTGTCATTGTGTTCCAAAGTGACATTGTGTCATTGTGTTCCAAAGTGACATTGGATGGCACGAACTACAATGACTGGATCATAAACATCAAGATGGCCTTGAGGTTTGAGAACAAAGAGTATGTTCTCGACACTAAGCTAGTTGAAGTTGACCCCGATACAGCTACTCCCGAGGAAATTTCCTCGTACCAAAAACACACCGATGATGCGACCAAAGTGGCCCGCATCATGATTGCTACCATGAAACCCGAATTGCAAAGAATCTATGAAAACTACTGGCCCTTTGAGATGCACAAGGACCTTGCGGAAACGTTCTGCAACCAAGCGCGTGTCGAAAGCTGCGAAGTGGTCAAAGCCTTCACAAATGGCAAGCCAAAAGACAGAGAGTCCGTCTGCACTCACGTGCAAAGGATGGAAGGCTACATGGATAGGCTTAGGAAGCTGGGAACGCCTGTCGATGAGGAGTTGGCCGTTGGCATAGTGCTTAACTCCTTACCGAGTTCTTATGACCAGTTCACACTAGCGTATCATTTGAACAACTCAGACCTCTTTGGCTGAGTTGCATGTCATGCTCAAACTACAGAAAATGGGTTAAAGGATAAAAGTGTACCCTCTATGAACCAACCCGTCTTGGCAATTGGTCAAGGAAAAGGAAAGAAGCGGAAGGTCCCTCCCAATCAGAATTGGAGGGAAAAGGTTCATGTCGGGTCATCCAGTAATGGCCCGAAACCCAAGTCTTCCGGCATTCCTTATGTTGCCAACCCCAAAGACACCGACTGCTTCTATTGCAAAGAGAAGGGTCATTGGAAGAGAAGTTTCCCCAAATACTTGCAGGATGTCAGGGATGGCAAAGTGACGCCATCGACAGCAGGTATATACACTATCTCTAAAAATTCACCATCTTCCAGTTCTTGGGTTCTTGATACAGGATGTGGTTTTCACATATGTTCTGATTTGCAGGGCCTAAAGGAAAGCAGGGAGGTGGAGCACGATAGATTGAACCTGATCATGGGAAATATGAGATCGTCGCTTGTTACCAAGATCGGTGTCTATAGTTTAGTGCTCAGTAGTGATGTTAGTTTAGATTTAATAAATTGTTCCTATTCGCCAGAAATGGCAAGAAACATAATTTCTTTGCATGCATTGTTCAAACAAGGTTTCCAATATTCTTTTGATAATTTGAATGGTTCAATTTCTGTTTTTAAAAATGGTGTTTTTATTTTTGAAGCTTTACCTTGTTCTGGTGTGTATGAAACAGTGACATGTGTTGACAATTTAGGAAATAGTGTATTGAATATTGATTCTTCTAGTGTTGTAGAAAAGGCATGCTTGTGGCATAGTCGTCTTGGGCACATCAGCAAGAAGCACATCGCCCAACTCCAAAAGGATGGAGTGTTGGAATCATTCAACCTCAAGTCGGATGATGTATGTGAATCTTGTCTGTTGGGCAAGATGACTAAAACGCCTTTCAAAGGATCTTTTGAAAGAGATGAAGGTCTGTTGGACATCATACACACAGATGTGTGTGGTCCCTTCAGATCAACCACAAAGGATGGCACGCGGTTCTACGTGACCTTTACTGACAATTATAGTAGATATGGGTATATATACTAAATCAAGCATAAGTCAGACACATTTGAAAAGTTCAAATAGTTCAAAAACGAAGTTGAGAATCAATTGGGCAGGAAGATAAAGATGCTTAGATCCGACAGAGGCGGTGAGTATCTTAGTATCGAGTTCCTTGACTATCTAAAGGGATGTGGAATAGTTTCACAGTTGGCACCTCCCAGAACACCACAGTTGAACGGTGTTGCCGAGAGGCGTAACCGAACCCTGTTGGACATGGTTTGTTCCATGATGAGTCAGCTTCGCTTCCCATCCACTTCTAGGGGTATGCCTTAGAGATTGCCGCCCACATCCTCAATCTTGTCCAAACTAAGAAGGTTGCTAAAACACCTCATGAAATGGGGACGGGGAAAGTTCCCTCGTGAGCACATATCAAAGTCTTGGGTTGTGAGGCTTTCGTTAGACGAGAGATGTAACACCCGACTTTTTAAAACAAAATACATCCAAAATTTTTCATTTTTAAACACAGTTTCAAACATACAAAACTAACTGTTTAGGTGTATACATTTATACAAAAAGGGTACAAGTGTATCAAGGAGTACATAATAAAAGTAAACTCCTTCTAAGCCGGGCCACTACTCAATATAATATAGTACCCTGCTTGAATCAACATTTGGATATTAATCCAATCTCCTAGCCATAAAGGTCGTTATTATTTGGATTTCAAATCCAATCTCCTAGCCACATAGGCCGTTAACATTTGGATATCGAATCCAATCTCCTAGCCACGAAGGCCGTTAACATTTGGATACCGAATCCAATCTCCTAGCCACGAAGGCCGTTTTAAACCACATAGGTTTACTCCATATCAATTGGGTAACTTGACTAACTTCTAGGTTACCATTTCAATAACTAGAACTACTTCAAATTACAAGAGTTAAATCAATACATATCATAATAGATACAGTACAGATTACTCACCTGATTTGAATTTCTAGCTAACAACAAAAATAAATACAACTTCTTCTTTAATAATTCCCTACACCTTCAAGAAGTGGAATACCAAATATTAATTAAATCCTTCAAGTTCTAGCCTTCCAATTTGGTTCCAAGATGATTAGGGAATTATTTCTAGGGTTTAGAGGGTTTTTGGTTCAAGAGGAATCCTCAAAATGACTGAAAATCGCAATTAAAAATGGTGGGGTCTGCGCATAGCACGGCCTGTGTCCAAGTTACAACGCCCATGTTAGCCTTGGTACAATTTCATTAAGCATTTACACGACCCGTGCTAAACTTACACGACCCGTGTAACCCTCGGTAAAAATTCATCAACTTATTACACGACCCGTGTAACCCTCAGTAAAACTTCATTGATCTTTTACACGACCCGTGATAAATTTGCACGACCCGTGTAACCCATTTTTGGCGTTTTTTGCACGAAAACTCTACTCAAAAGATGTTCTAACCTTCCAAACTCTTATAACATCATATTAAATCGTAATTACAATATGATTAACATGTAAATACTTACCAAAAGTAACATGGTGTTACAAATTCTTCCACCCTTTAAGAGTTGAGGGTATTTCTCCCTCATTTCATCTTCAGTTTCCCACGTCATATCATAACCTCTATGGTGTCGCCAAAGTACTTTAACCATTTTGATCATCTTGTTCCGCAAATGTCTCACTTTTCGGTCCAACACTTTTTCGGGTTGTTCCGGGTATCTTAAATTCTCATCAACTTCTATTTCAGCTAAAGGTATTTGTTGGGATTCATCGAATAATGTTTTCCGCAAGTGTGATACATGGAACACATTATGAATACCTTGAAGTTCTTCTGGTAACTCTAATCGGTACGCCATGGCTCCTACCTTTTGAGATATCCGGAAGGGTCCAATGAAATGAGGACTCAACTTTCCTTTCTCCCAAAACGAATCAAACCTTTCCAAGGGGATACTTTGAGGATCACCATTTCCCCCACTTGGAATTCTAATGGCTTTATACGCTTATCAGCATATTGTTTTTGTCGTTTTTGGGCAACTTTCAAATGCTCTCGGATTTGTTTAATCTTTTCTTCAGTTTAGGCTACAATTTCTGGTCTAGCCAACGGCTTTTCCCCACTTCAGTCCAGCAAGTCGGAGTATGACACGGTGCTCCATATAACACTTCATACGGAGCCATTTGAATGCTGGAATGAAAATTGTTGTTGTAAGCAAATTCTACCAATGGTAGATGATCTTCCCAACTCCCGCCCAAGTCTATCACACAAGTCCGGAGCATGTCTTCTAATGTCTGAATGGTTCTCTTGCTTTGCTCGTCAGTTTGCGGATGGTACGCGGTACTCATTAACACTTTCGAACCCAATACTCTGCCAAAATCGGGAGGTGAATCTACTATCTTGGTCCGATACAATTGACGACGGTAACCCATGACGACGAATTACCTCGTCAATGTATATTTTCGCCAACTTCTCAATTTTGAAATTTTCACTAATCGGTATAAACTATGCCGATTTTGTTAACCGATCGACCACTACCCAAACGGTATCGTAACCACGCGGTGTTCGAGGAAGTTTTGTTACAAAATCCATTGTAATATTATCCCATTTCTTCTCTGGAATTGGCAATGGTTGGATTTCGCTATACGGTTTTTGGTGGTTCGACTTTACTTGCAACAAGTTAAACATTTTTCTACATATCTTCCTATGTCTCTTTTCATCCCTAGCCATCAATACAGAGGTTTCAGCGTTCGATACTTCTTCGTACTACCCGGGTGTACTTCATATCTACTACAATGTGCATCTTCTAAGAGTAAACTTCGCGCCTCACCTTGCTTAGGTACCCAAACTCGGTTTCTAAAAGTTTTCAATCGTTGAGAGTTTTCAACTAGATGATGTATGTACCCAACCATTATTTCGCATTTCACATTCTCGGGCTTAAACACCTCTTCTTGCTCTACACGAATCAACTCGTGTAGTCGGCTCGCAACACCCATACACGCGTATGTAATCTTCAAAGGATATCCCTTTCGACTCAGGGCATCTGCAACTACATTCACCTTGCCGGAATGGTATAATATTTCACAGTCGAAGTCTTTGACTAAATCCATCCACCTTTGCTGCCTCATGTTTAATTCTTTCTGATCAAACAGATACTTCAAGCTTTTATGATCCGTGTAGACAACAAACTTTACGCCATACAAGTAGTGTCTCCAAAGCTTCAAAGCCAAAATCACTGCAGCTAATTCGAGATCATGTACCGGGTACTTCTTCTCGGCTTCTTTTAATTGACGGGATGCATAAGCAATTACCCGACCCTTCCGCATCAACACACACCCAAGGCCCACCCGTGAAGCATCACTATAAATCACGTAGTCTTCTCCGTCATGCGGTAAGGCTAACCCTGGGGCTTCACACAAGGCTTGCTTCAATTTCTGAAAGGCTACTTGTTATCTTTCCGCCCATTCAAACTTTTCACCCTTCTTGGTCAATTTTGTTAGCGGGGTAGCAATTGAAGAGAAGTTTTCTACAAATCTTCTATAATAACCCGCCAATCCAAGAAAACTACGTATTTCTGTCGGATTTCGAGGCGGTTCCCATTTCATCATAGCTTCAATCTTCGTTGGATCAACTTTAACACCTTCACTATTAATAACATGCCCCAGAAATTGTACTTCTCTTAGCCAGAATTCACACTTGGAAAACTTTACATATAACGTTTCTCGGCGAAGTAATTCCAATATTTGGCGCAAATGAACACCGTGCTCAGCCTGGCTTCGAGAATACACCAAAATATCGTCTATAAATACAATTACAAAAGTATCAAGGAACGGACGACATACTCTATTCATGATATCCATAAATGCTTCCGGAGCATTGGTTAACCAAAAAGGCATAACCAAAAAC
Source organism: Cichorium intybus (assembly GCA_023525715.1). Taxonomy (NCBI): domain Eukaryota; kingdom Viridiplantae; phylum Streptophyta; class Magnoliopsida; order Asterales; family Asteraceae; genus Cichorium; species Cichorium intybus. The sequence goes on along the minus strand of CM042010.1, from coordinate 52,670,192 downwards.
TCATAGTGACCATAACGAGTACGGAATGCGGTTTTCGGAATATCTGATTCTCGAATCTTGAACTGATGATACCCCGACCTCAAATCAATTTTTGAAAAATACGACGCCCCCTGAAGTTGATCGAACAAGTCATCGATTCTTGGTAACGGGTATTTATTTTTCACCGTGATCTTATTCAGTTCCCGGTAGTCGATACACATACGCATCGACCAGTCTTTCTTCTTTACAAACAAAATAGGCGCTCCCCACGATGACGAACTGGGTTTAATGAAACCCCGATCCAGAAGTTCTTCCAATTTCTTTCTCAACTCTTCCATTTCTAAAGGTGCTAGTCGATTACAAATTCAATTTGTCTATCTGGTGGTAATCCGGGAAGTTCTTCAGGAAAGACGTCTGGAAATTCGTTTACAATTTTCACACTTTCCTTTCCCACCTATCTGATTTAGCCAAAGACACGTATGCTAAATAAGATACCCCTCCTTTACTAACACTACTCCGAGCTTGAGCAAAGGAATTAACCGACATTCTCAAACGCGGTCGTTCACCTTGAATTTTAATCCATGCCCCATCTGGTGTTAAAACTGTAATGTTCTTGTTTCTGCAATCCATGTTAGCATAATTCGTTGCTAACCAATCCATACCCACAATTACTCCAAACTCCTTGGTAGTCATCTGCTTTAGATCTATAGGGAAAGTGGTCTCGTAGATCTTAAGCTGACAACCTTCAATGTGTTCCGATACCCACACATATCTACCATCAGCTATAGCTACTTCTAAGCTTTTATCCATAGGAGTTAGGGGAATATTCAAACGTGGCGTCAAAGACGTTGATACAAAACAATGCGTAGCTCCAGGATCAAATATTACGTATACAGGAATTGAATTTAAAGCGAATATACTTGTAACTACGTCAGTCTTTTCACGAGCCTCTTCTCCTATCATATGGAATGCTCGCGATGCCACTGGTCCTCCCCAACCCTTTGTTTCTTCTTTCTTTCCTCCCCTCTCCTCTCTGGGTTTATCACTAGGTGTTCCAGATTTCACCTGGGGACAGTTCGGGCGAATATGATCTGTAGCCCCACACTGGAAACACCTCCGATCCGCTCGACGGTCTCGAGCAATATGCCCCTACTTTCCACAATTACGACAACCCGACGATAAAACATCGGTCCGACAACTTCCAAAGTGTTTCTTTTTGCATTTCTCACACCATTTCGCTTCCTCTCTTGGGCCTTTGCCTTTAAAATTGGACCCTGTCTGTTGCAACTTTTTCTGAGGCGTCCACGGTTGTTCTCCGCCTTTCTTTTTGTTTCACTCACTTTCTTTTTCTCTTCTTGCCTTTGAAGTTCTGTCTCTCTTTCTGTGGCTCTATGACAACGCGTAGTGATATCAAGTATTTTAGGCGTTGTTGAGCCCTGTTCTTGATAAAATTATATCAAATATGTCTGGGTATTCTCACTTTTCATGCTAGGACTTGTTTGGAGAAAAAGAATAGAAACAGGGACTAAAAGTGTGCAAAAGGAAGAAGTTACGAAGGAATGAAAAATCAAGAGAACTCGTACGTGCGGCGCAGATATCTCATCTGCACGACGCGGGCTTAAGGCGGTGGAACACATTCAAATGCCGAAGAAAACAGGAAAAGATAAGTACGCGCGCCGCGGATTTCATTTCTGCGCGCCGCGGTTGCGGGAAATTTGCAAGTATAAATAGATGCATTTCCAGCCGAAAACCCTAGCAAAGACCAGGTGTAAACATCGACCTTGAAGCTCTTTGACTCCAGGATTTCATTTCAGCAAGCTCACAATTGGTATTTTATGTTTTTGGATTTAATTTCCTTTTTAGTAGTAAGTAGTTTTGTAGCTAAAGTCTTTGGGAGTGACAACCACTGACTTTGAGCACTTAGGTTTCCGTTTTTGAAGCATTTGGTTACTGATTTTGTATTTGGAATTCAGTTTGGTGAATGAAAAGCATTTGGTTACATTTAATCTTAGCTTTTCGGTGTTTGGATGTTTGTGTTTGGTTTGTTTGATTGATTGTGTTTTGGATATTGTTTTGGACCTTGTTAGGACTGTTTTTCTTAGCTGAAATCAGTAGCTAATTAGGTTATTTGGTAAGCATTAAACCTTGGCTGGTAACTGTCCAATAGGACTTTTAACTAGTGGTTAGTTTATGCTTTGCTTGGTTTGGTTAGTTTGGATGCCTTTGATTGCTTCTGAGTCAGAGATGTACTTCTGATTTCAGAAAGTGACAGGGTCATTTGGACATAGCTTAGCTTGGCTTGAGTGTTTGATTCATGTCTCAATTGCTAGTGATTAGGAAAATAGAAACCAGATCCTCCGACTATAGATGTGACACTATTAGTTGGTAATCTCTCATCTAGTCTAACCACGAAGCTCCTGTGATCGACCCTGACTATCGCTATACTAGTGTGTGTTAGGTATTTCTCTTATTTTTGACCGCACGACGACCTCTGCACGTGTCAAATTTTGGCGCCGTTGCCGGGGAGCTGTGAGCTTAGGTTAGGTGAGTAGTTGGAACTTGTTTCTTGCTTTTTGAAATTTCATTTTGGTAAGTTTGATTTTTGATTTTTATGGGCGTGTTGCACTATCGCATGCGTACCCGTAGGGGAAAGCAATTATCCCCATTGTAGTTTGATTCTGAGATTGAGCGTACTGCACGCAAACTCCGTGCCCGTAGGCGTTTAAGCATCATGAATTATAGTCAAGTTAGCAGTAGTCCGGTCAGTGTTGCCCAGGACCCGTCAGGTGAGGCAACGGGGATGTTTTCCATTCCCCCATTATCAGAGTTTCAGTTTGGGAGCACGAGTGCTTCTGGTGGTGCAGTTTCAGCCCCTGCACCCATACCATCATGCACTCCACCATCTATCCCACCATTTACACCCGCTTCACAACCCCAATCCACCAATCCATTTACTTCTGCTATGACTTGGGGAGAGCCGACCCGAGATGGCACCCCAGCTCCTAGACAGCATACACCAACATCCCAACCACAACCAGCCCCCTTTAAACCTCAACCCACTTACCAAACAACACAACCTATACACTTTCAACCACCGCCTCAGCCACGTTACCATTACCCAGAGACGGAGGAAGTGTATGACGAGGAAGATGAAGGATGGGTGCCACCAGCACCAGTACCACAATGGAACCGAGGTCGGGGACCTCTTAGAAGAACACCACAATATCCACCACCAGGTCAGCGGGAGTACAATGATCATCTTTACGGTAACCCCGCCCAACCTTTACATTTTGCACAACCGAGACGGCAATCGGTGAATATGATGATTCGTCGCCGATCTATATTCCTGATAACATAGATTCGCAAGTAGAGATTAGACCTCAGTTATTAGGAATATTACCAGAATTTAGAGGATATAAGCAGGATGATCCCTATAACCATTTATATGAATTCTTAGCGATCGCTAATGCTAATAATCCCAGGAACACAAATAGAAATATTTTTAGGCTTAGACTGTTTCCGTTCACCCTTAAGGATAAAGCCAAGTATTGGTTCACATCGTTGCCATCAAACAGTATCACTACGTGGGATCAGCTCAAGGCAAAGTTCCTTCAGGAATTTTATCCAGCGAGCAAAACAACTGAAATCAGAAGAGTTATCCAGGATTTCCAGCAAAAGCCTGGAGAAGCTTTTCATGAAGCCTTTGATAGATTGAAGGAGTTGTTGCGATCTTGTCCGCATCACGAGATCCCAGATGGCAGTTGGTCAAGCTTTTTTTCGAAGGAGTCAGTGAAACACACCAGGCCATGATAAATGCCTCATCCAGTGGGACATTTATGTGGCAGGACCCAAAAGAAGCCTGGCAGTTTTTGGAGAAGTTGAGTAATGGATCCAAAGCAAACTTTTCCACCAGGAAAACTGTAAGTACGACGGCAGCGGTAGGAGTCGATGCTGATTGGAAAAAGGAAGTGAAAAAGGAAATCAGTGAACTAAACAAGAAGTTTGACAGACTTATGTCAACATTACAGAATGGACCGTCAAGTTCATCACAAGGAGGTCAAGAAGGACCTAAGACTCACGAGGCAAATCAAATTTATGGCCAGGCTCAAGGCCAGCACAATAATGGACGACCCTATAGGCCATACAACCAAGGACCACAGCAAAACTTTAGGCAAAACAACTATCAAAGTCAACCGACTAGTCAGCCTAGAAACCAGCAGCCTGCGAACAATGGAAACAACAACAACAACAGGGGGTCCACCAATACCAACAACACCCCAGGGACCCAAGAAGAGATGATAGCAAAGATGTATGATATGATCACTACGACACAACAACAATCGCAAGCGAATGCAAAGGCCATCGCAAATATGGAGAGACAAATAGGTCAGATGGCTGCAGACCAGCAAAAGAGAGATAATGGCAAGTTGCCAAGTGCTACTGAAGTCAATCCTACGCATAATCAACGTCCAGGGAAGGAACAAGTCAACACTGTTGAATCAGGATGGCGAAAGGTCACTCTGGAGGACTTGTTCGAAGTCGGGAGTGAAGTGAGACCAGGGGAAGAAGGAGAGGCTCTAGGAAGCGAGGAAGGTAAAGAAGGAGAAGTTCCGGTTGAGAATGGCACTCAACCAGAAATAGATAAAGAGATCCAAAAGGAAGAGCAACCAACGATAGCAGGGATCAAGCAGAAAAAGAAGAATAGGAAAGAAAAGAAGAAGCAGGAAGCATCCAGATCAACGGGACCCTTAATGAATCAGCCCCTATGGGATGAGCTTAAGGATGCCCCTGAAGACACAAGGATTCTGCAAGAAATGTGTGAACAGAATGGGAAAAGCAAAGCACCTACACCAAAAACGGTGAGATTGACTGTGAGAGCCAGCGAAGCGTTATTGGGAACACTGCCCAGAAAGGAAAAGGATCCCGGATCACCATTGATCACTACAACTGTAGGGGACGTGGTCATTCGAAACACCCTATTAGATTTGGGAGCAAGTGTTAACATCTTCCCAGGATACCTATACGACAAGTACAAAAACGAGGAAATTGAGCCAGCAGAAGTTGTACTGCAGCTGCCTGACCAATCAACTAAGGTATCTAGGGGAAAGCTAACAAATGTCATAGTCAAAGTAGGGGACTTTTTCTATCCCGTAGATTTTCTGGTCATGGAATATGAGAGTCCGGACGATGCACCTGCGCTCATCTTAGGGCGTCCATTTTTAGCTACTGCCGGGTCAGTGATCGATTGCAAGACTGGAGATATGGATATCTTCTTCGGGACCAGAAAAAGAAGATTGAATATGTTTGGGAACCCGATATCATTACCTTCAGAGGAAAATGGCAAACCAGCAGGCAGGAAAACATTAATGGAGCCAGGGATTAAGAGCAAAGAAAAGATATGGACACGTACGGGAGAGGAAGGAAAAGAGGAAATCTTAAAGGAAACCAAGGACCACCCGTTGTCCGCCATCGACAAGGAACAATTGCTGGACATGCTAGAGATGATGGAAGCAAGGCATCAGCAATATGAAAGAGAATCCAAAAAACGAGAGGCGAATGTTTTTGAGCTCTTGAAATCTCAACAACAATGGATCAGCGGTGTGAGTGATCGGATGACCCAACTCACATCCCTTATGACAATGATGGCCAATAATTTCATGCCAGAATACCAGCAAATGCCATCAAGAGGTCAAGAAGAAGAAGAAGGGTCAGCTTAGGAGCAGAACGTCTGGCTGAAGACGTTAAACTTAGCGCTTGTTGGGAGGCAACCCATCGTGTCATAAGTTAGGATTTATATTTAAAAAAAAATTTATATATATATATATATATATATATATATATATATATATATATATATATATATATATATATATATATATATATATATATATATATATATATACATCAATCATTTGCAGGTACTAGTGGTTTGAAATAAGTGTGGGGTCAATTGAGAAGTTTGAAAAATTTTTGAAGACCGCGCCACGGATTTTTGTATTGCGCGACGCGGGGTCGAAACTCAACCCGATACGCAGGGGTTGATTTGGCGACACGCAAGCCGCGGAAAAGGGAAACCCGTGCCGCGGGAAACGATCAGACGTTTTTCTCCTTTATACGGTGAGCCGCGGCTCACAACTCAAATCACACGACTCGGAGCTCTGGTGATCAAAAATTTCTTGCGATTTTTCTTGCTTATTGTGTTTCTACTGCCAAGGTACGCTATTTTAACTACTTATTAGCTGTTTAAACTAGTTATTAGGTAGTTAATTTTAGGGTTTTATTCAAAAAGTTCAAAAACTTAGAATCACTAATGCTAGCTTATAGGGTGTTTGTTTTGCCAAATGGAGACCCTAGATGAGCTAGTCGGTACCTAGGCTACCTTGTGGTATGATTAAATTGATATTTAGCAGGTTAAAATGAGGATTTGATTCGGGGTTTTGAAACAGCCGCACGCCGCGCCGCGCCCTTGCTCTTGGGCCGCGCCGCGGTGCGGCTGGGAAGACAAGGACTGATTTTGCAAAATTTTTGTTTTATGGATATATTTTCTTTTTGCAGATGATGTTCAGAATGGAGCACGCTTTCCTCCAGTTCCCCGCGGAGCTGGCCAGTTCTGTTGAGTATACCTCGCGGAGGGATGCTTTGAGGAGTCGTCGGGTGTTAGAGGCGACGGTCATTGAAAGAGATATTCTGAGGGATGCAGGGCTCTGGGGTGCGATCGAGCCGTTCTTGCATCGCACCTGGACCCACGAGGAGGCATCATTTACATGTCGTGGCTGTGATAGGATTATGGCCACGGACGAGGACGTGGTCTACACAGAGTTGCTACTGGAGTTCATATCCACTGTCCAGTTCGCACCTTGGGCGGGGGACCCGCGTTCCAGGCTGGTACGATTCCGTTTGGGAGGTGTGCACAGGGAGTGCAACCTCCGAGATTTCGGGAGACGCACATGCATCTACACTCCGGAGGACCTCCAGCACCGTTACTTCACTCGGTTCTTCGGGTCGTGCATTCAGGGGGAGCCGGAGCGGGCTCCCAACATGGAGATTTGGACACCATTGTCCAATGTTATGTACGAGGCGGGGACCTCGAGGGAGAGCCACCTACGCGATCCACTTCACCGCCTCATGCACCGGATCGTCTCCACCTCCATCATGCATCGGGAGGGAGGCGAGAAGGTGTCAGGCGATGACATGACGTATTTGTGGATCCTCCTCGACCCGTCCCGATTCCTCCATCTTCCCTTCGCCCTCGCAGTCGCACTCTCCACCCACTCTACCGGCACCTCCACCAGCAGCCCACTAGCCAGGGGGTATTTCATTACCCGCCTGGCCCGTTCCTATGGCATTCTCACTGCCCCCGTGGCAGCTTCCTTGACCGCTCTGCCTCCATCGCGCACTACAGCACGCACCTTGGAGAGGATGCGGCTCATTGAGATGCAGCGCCCGGGGCAGTACATCCGGGAACCTACCGAGCCTCTTCAGGCACCCCAGCCTGCATATGCCCAACCTGGCAGGAGACGCAGGAGGCCAGAGCCAGTGCCAGAGCCCGCAGCCCCGACACAGCCACAGGAGGATCCAGCCGCCATCCATATATTGGAGGCCCGAGTTGCCAGGATCGAGGACCAGCTCGAGTGGATCGGGGAGGTACTTCTTCAGATCGCATCAGCGCAGAGCCAGCGTCCCCGGCCATTCCCAGCCAGAGCCCACGATCATGAGGCCGGACCCTCCAGGCCGCGTGGTAGTGATTGATGTACCTTTTCCTTTTTCTTTTTATCTTTTTTGGGATATATGTACAAACTTATGACACTTCTATTTCTATATTTTTTTGTTCATGTTTATTTCTGTCCCGTTTGTTTTTAATTTGTTTGTTAAGTTATGCATGATATACCAATTTGAGAAGGAGTTGTCTCAGACAAGTGTGGGGTCACCGTGCCCCTTCCACTTGTCTCGATCACCGGCGTGTTCACTGTAGCGCTACAACTCCAGCATACGAAATCAAGGATCCGATTGTACGCAATTATACCTGTGATATTGAGCACCAAGCAGTCTATCGTCCAAAAAGGGGTAACTCTTTCTCCCTTGTTTTGAAATAAATTTTGTACAATGGGGACGTTGTACGGTTTTAAGTGTGGGGTGTGGACGGTCGAAAGAGAATATTTTTTGAAATTTTTGCAGAAATGATCGATTTTTCAATTTTTAGCAATATTTTTCAAAATTTTTAATAAATTGCAATTTTGAAATGAATGGTTTATGATTGTGATAGCATCAGTATTTTTCAAGAAATACTATTTATTTGTAATCATGCTATTAGTTAGTCAAATAAGTTGAGTTTTACGAGTTTAGAAGATTGGGCTGTTTTAGGATTGGAATTTAGGATGGAAATGTCAATCTGTGGCCTTTGTTGTTCGAGCCGGTAGGTCTAAAATGGGTGGGCCTTATGCACCTTACCACCAAAGATCGTCTGGGCTGGGATGGTATTTCTGAAAGCTCGCTACACGGACAACATCGAAAGTCATGGACAATTCCTTAATGGCCTTTAGAATCTGAATGAGTAAGTACACTTCATTGTGGACAGAAAGTTTGTAATCAAGGGTTCTCTAGAAAGCCATGAATTCCAAAGAACAACTCAATTATGTTTTCGCGAACTATTCCACTCTAACTCAAAAGAGCAATAAACTTTGAAACTGAACACAGTCAGAAATTGTTTGATTTTTTATTATAATTTGTTAAAAACTCTCTTGCTTGGGGACAAGCAAGGCACAAGTGTGGGGTGTTTGATAACGCCTAGTGATATCAAGTATTTTAGGCGTTGTTGAGCCCTGTTCTTGATAAAATTATATCAAATATGTCTGGGTATTCTCACTTTTCGTGTCAGGACTTGTTTGGAGAAAAAGAATAGAAACAGGGACTAAAAGTGTGCAAAAGGAAGAAGTTGGGAAGTAATGAAAAATCAAGAGAACTCGTACGCGCGCCGCGGATATCTCATCTGCGCGACGCGGGCTTAAGGCGGTGGAACACATTCAAATGCCGAAGAAAACGGGAAAAGATAAGTACGCGCGCCGCGGATTTCATTTCTGCGCGGCGCGGTTGCGGGAAATTTGCAAGTATAAATAGATGCATTTCCAGCCAAAAACCTAGCAAAGATCAGGTGTAAACATCGACCTTGAAGCTCTTTGACTCCAGGATTTCATTTCAGCAAGCTCACAATTAGTATTTTATGTTTTTGGATTTAATTTCCTTTTTAGTAGTAAGTAGTTTTGTAGCTAAAGTCTTTGGGAGTGACAACCACTGACTTTGAGCACTTAGGTTTCCGTTTTTGAAGCATTTGGTTACTGATTTTGTATTTGGAATTCAGTTTGGTGAATGAAAAGCATTTGGTTACATTTAATCTTAGCTTTTCGGTGTTTGGATGTTTGTGTTTGGTTTGTTTGATTGATTGTGTTTTGGATATTGTTAGGACTGTTTTTCTTAGCTGAAATCAGTAGCTAATTAGGTTATTTGGTAAGCATTAAACCTTGGCTAGTAACTGTCCAATAGGACTTTTAACTAGTGGTTAGTTTATGCTTTGCTTGGTTTGGTTAGTTTGGATGCCTTTGATTGCTTCTGAGTCAGAGATATACTTCTGATTTCAGAAAGTGACTAGGTCATTTGGACATAGCTTAGCTTGGCTTGAGTGTTTGATTCGTGTCTCAATTTCTAGTGATTAGGAAAATAGAAACCAGATCCTCTGACTATAGCTGTGACACTATTAGTTGGTAATCTCTCATTTAGTCTAACCACGAAGCTCCTGTGGATCGACCCTGACTATCGCTATACTAGTGTGTGTTAGGTATTTCTCTTATTTTTGACCGCACGACGACCTCTGCGCGTGTCACTCTATCCACCACTTTTCGGAAAGAAGATAATTGAAGCGGCTGCACAATTTCTCGAATTTGGGTTTTCTATCCCCACACGTATTTATCAATCTTTCTCTTCTCAGTGTTTATTTGGTGCTCTGCAAATCTAGCTTTTTCAAGAAAACTCATTGTGTACTCTTGCACCGTGTGAGATCCCTGTTCCAAGTGCAGAAACTCCTCTTCTAGCCTTTTCACAGCCACCTCGGAGCAATATTCTTCATTAAACTCTGTTTTGAACTGTTCCCATAATAAAGACTGGGTCAAGTCGGGACCCAACGCCTTACTGAACACTTGCCACCAGTGTAATGCATTACCAGTTAATTGATTCATGGAAACACCTTCTCTATATGCATCAACCATTCCATAGCTTGGACTGGATTATCTGTTCCTGAGAACTCTTTGGGTTTACAGCCAAGGAAGGTTTTATAAGTGCATTCAATCTTTTTCCCGGAACTTCCTTCTCCTTGGACTTCTTTCTCTATACGAACTCTCCTTTTACCTTGACTTTCGTTTTCAAGCTGCCTATCATGAACTTGCTTTGCAGCACTTTCATCACGTACATTCATCAAAGTAGGTAATAGTTCACGTACCACATCAGCCACTATGGTGCGTAAATCTAGTGGATTTTCATCTGCTGGTCCACCCGCCCCTCTTCCAACCGAGCCTTGAGAACGGGCCCGACCACCTCTCGAGGCTCCACACCCCGAATTCCCCATGTATGGTTGCTTCTAGTACCTCTCATACTTCAAAATTCAACAAACTGTTAGGTCATATATAATAACAAACTTATATACACCCAACTGTACAACATGTCTACTATCTCTCAAGGTTTAAGTCCAGGGATCTATTCTACAGACACCTAGTTCACTTAAACCACGGCTCTGATACCAACTTGTAACACCCGGCTTTTTAAAACAAAATACACCCAAAAATTTTCATTTTTAAACACAGTTTCAAACATACAAAACTAACTGTTTAGGTGTATAACTTTATACAAAAAGGGTGCAAGTGTATCAAGGAGTACATAACAAAAGTAAACTCCTTCTAAGCCGGGCCGCTACAACGAAAGATCCTATCCACGAGCTACATCTTTACCCATAGCAGGGTCACGCTCACCTGCAGGGACAATTCACACATATACAGTGAGCCATAAAGCTCAATGAGTAATCATTTAAACAATTTAACATGTATATATAGTATAGTACCCTGCTTGAATCAACATTTGGATATTAATCCAATCTCCTAGCCATAAAGGTCGTTATTATTTGGATTTCAAATCCAATCTCCTAGCCACATAGGCCGTTAACATTTGGATATCGAATCCAATCTCCTAGCCACGAAGGCCGTTAACATTTGGATACCGAATCCAATCTCCTAGCCACGAAGGCCGTTTTAAACCACATAGGTTTACTCCATATCAATTGGGTAACTTGACTAACTTCTAGGTTACCATTTCAATAACTAGAACTACTTCAAATTACAAGAGTTAAATCAATACATATCACAATAGATACAGTACAGATTACTCACCTGATTTGAAGTTCTAGCTAACACCAACAGTAAATACAACTTCTTCTTCGATAATTCCCTGCACATTCAAGAAGTGGAATACCGAAGATTACTTCAATCCTTCGAGTTCTAGCCTTCCAGTTTGGTTCCAAGATGATTAGGGAATATTTTCTAGGTTTTAGAGGGTTTTTGGTTCGAGAGGAATCCTCAAAATCACTGAAAATCGCGATTAAAAATAGTGGGGTCTGCGCGCAGCACAGCCTGTGTCCAAGTTACACGGCCCGTGTCTGCCTCGGTACAATTTCATTAAGCATTTACACGACCCGTGCTAAACTTACACGACCCGTGTAACCATCAGTAAAAATCCATCAACTTATTACACGACCCGTGTTAAACTTACACGACCTGTGTAACCCTCGGTAAAACTTCATTGATCTTTTACACGACTCGTACTAAATTTGCACGACCCGTGTAACCCATTTTTGGCGTTTTTTTGCACGAAAACTCTACTCAAAAGGTGTTCTAACCTTCCAAACTCTTATAACATCATATTAAATCGTAATTACAATATGATTAACATGTAAATACTTACCAAAAGTAACATGGTGTTACAAGAGACTCACGACAAACTCGCAGAAAGAAGCGAGAGGTGTATTTTCATTGGATACCCCAAACAGTCTTTTGGATACTTTTTCTACAGACCAAGCGAGGATGTGGTCTTTGTAGCTAGACGAGGAGTCTTTTGAGAAAGAGAGCTCATATTCAAAGAGGACAGTGGGAGTACCATTGATCTTGAAGAAATTCAAGAGTCATCAGATGACGCAACCTTAGGAGAAACTAGCAAACAACAAGAAGGAAGAAGTTCCTGTTGGTCCGACTGATATATCCTTACCTCTTAGGCGCTCCGGTAGAGTTAGCATGCCACCCGAGTTTTATGATTTCCATATAACTATGGATAGGGACACGTTTGTCAGTGATAGGACACTGATAAATTTGGATGAGCCAGCTAACTACCAGGAAGCAGTGGCGGGCCCTGAATCTGCCAAGTGGAAAGAGGCAATTGACAGCGAGATCAAGTCCATGTATGACAATTAGGTTTGGAACTTGGTTGACAATGTACCGGGTCGAAAGACAGTCGGGTGCAAGTAGATCTTCAAAAAGAAGACCGATATGGATGGAAAGATGCACACCTTTAAGGCAAGACTGGTTGCGAAGGGATTTACTCAAACCCTGGGGGTTGACTGTGACGAGGCCTTCTCACCAGATGCCAAGATAAAGTCTATTAGGATTATGCTAGCCATAGCTACGTTTCATGACTATGAAATTTGGCAGATAGACGTCAAAACCGCTTTTCTTAATGGGAAGTTGACTGAGGATGTTTACATGAATCAGCGAGAGGGTTTTGTCGATGCAAAGTATCCTGATAAGGTGTGTAAGATTGAGAAATCAATTTACGGATTGAAACAAGCTTCTCGCAGCTGGAATCTTTGTTTCCATGAGAAAGTCAAAGAGTTTGGTTTCTTTAGAGCGAGGATGAGTCCTGTGTATATGTCAAGGCTAGTTGGAGTATAGTCACTTTTCTGGTGCTGTATGTAGATGACGTACTGCTCATGGGAAACGACATTCCAACCTTGCAAGATGTCAAGTCTTGGCTTGGGAAGTGTTTCGGCATCAAAGACCTAGGAGAAGCTGCCTATATTCTCGGGATAAGAATATTGAGAGATAGGAAGAAAAGACTAATTGGACTTAGTTAGAGTACATACTTGGAAAAGGTACTAAAGAGGTTTAATATGAAAAATTCCAAGAAGGGAGAGCTACCTATCCAGAGTAATACAAAGTTGAGTAAGACTCAAAGTCCGAGTACAGACGAGGAAATAACTGACATGAGTCTGGTACCTTATGCTTCAGCTATGGGGTCGATCATGTACGCTATGACGTGTACTCGACCTGACGTGGCTTTTGCTTTGAGCATGGCCAGTCGGTACCAGGGAAACCCTGGAAGGGCACGTTGGATAGGTGTCAAAAATATACTCAAGTATCTGCGAAGGACAAAGAACATGGTGTTAGTCCTTGGTGGCAGTGATGCCTTGAGAGTTAACGGGTATACAAATGCCAGCTTTTAGACAGATGGAGACAATGGTCGGTCTCAGTCGGGCTAGGTATTCCTTTTGAATGGGGAAGTAGTTACTTGGAAAAGTTCCAAGCAATAGACGGTGGCTGATTCTACGTGCGAATCAGAGTATATAGCAGCAAGTGAAGCGTCAAAGGAAGCGGCTTGGCTGAAGAACTTTATCGGTGACCTTGGAGTAGTCCCAAGTATTCAGGATCCCATGGAACTATTATGTGATAACGAAGGAGCGGTTGCTTTGACAAAGGAACCGAGAGACCATGGAAAGTCCATGCATATAGACAGAAAGTAACACTATATCAGACATGGAGTAGAAGAAGGTCACCTCCTTGTAAAGAGGGTATCATCAGAAGATAATCCTGCAGATCCCTTGACAAAGGCATTGAGTAGGATTAAGCACAATCAGCATGCTAGGAGCATTGCATTAAGAGATGATATTAGTTTTTGTAATTAGATAGCATTTGAAACTTGTAACAATGTAAATGTAATTGACTTTGGTGATTTAATAATAGAGATTTATTAATGAGTATTGTTTACTACTTTTGTCAATTATTTTATCATTGTGTTTCATTTTGCATGTTTACTTCCTGAGTAATTTGATTATTCAAATGTCTACAGTCGCTCATACTTTTAGGGAGTAGGTATGAACGAAGACTGTCATGAATTGGTTTGTAGACTATCTAAGGAGTTAGACATAGCAATAGGATTGCTACAACAATCATGAGTGCTTAGAAATAGAGATTTGAGTATTGGATAAACCCAACTTAATAGATTGCTTCATGGATTATATCACGAGCAATGTTGAGACGATAATATCCTATGATCTTAAAGCAAAGACATATGATTTAAAATTTACAAGGCAGTTATTCATTGATAATACGAAAAACACATCGGTAACTCGATTTTATAAAACGTGTTGTTGTGAGTGACTTGCTTGGTAAAAGATATAAGCATATGAGTCAAAGCTTATTCGTTCCTTGACCCTGACGGGAAACAGATATCTGTAGGCGTCTCAATTATATTGAAGTTGACTGAAAGTGTTGGCCAACCAGGACTAAATTGATTTGAACAATTAGTAGTCTTAAAGTCATATGCAAATCAGAAATCAGGAAACAGAGAATCAGACCAGGATTGATCTTAATCCATGTCTTGACTGTGACTAGGTCAGAGTTCGGCAACAGTTTCTAGGAAGCTACAGTTACTGATTAATTAGAGGGTAAATTTGTAATTATAGTCATAGACTTATCCAAGTGGGAGACTGTTGGATTAGGTGTCTAAGCCATGACTAATAATTAGTATTTACCTAATTAATAGTAGCATAGTCCATTTGGGTTGCCCTCATAGCTGGAGGTTTGGTAGAAAGTTCAGTAGAGAGAAAGACTGATTTATTATATGATTAATAAATCAATAGAAATAAAATAAATAATTTATTAATATATTGAAGTGATAATATATTAATTAGACACTATATTAATTAATTAGAAATTAATCTGGAATTAAGTGGAATTAATTTGGTGACTAATTTTATTAATTGAAGGTGCAGGGACTAGAATTGTAATTATTCAATAGTTGAGTAAGCGACAATTTTGGAAGGATAAATAAGCATCGAAATTATATATATATATATATATATATATATATATATATATATATATATATATATATATATATATATATATATATATATATATATATATATATATATATATATATATATATATATATATATATATATATATATATATATATATATATATATATATATATATATATATATATATATATATATATATATATATATATATATATATATATATATATATAGAGGATAAACAGGTTTGAATTAATAAGATAAATGTTTATCTTGATTTGAATTCAAAAGGTTTATCTGATTATCTGCTTGGGACTATAAATAAGGACCTAGGGGACCTTATATTCTGCGCTATTCTCATCCTAGACTCTCTGGAATTTTCGTGACCTGCCTCTCTGCTTGGGTGTGATCTCATTTGAGGCAATATAGTTTTGTTGCTTTGCTTCCATGAAAACATAAATGTTAGTTTTTCTGATTTTATTCTTTAGTAATTTTTTTCTGGCCTTTTAGGAAATATTTATATGTTCAATAGTAGAAAACATAGATCCTCATAGGTTGCATGTGAACTTAGGATTTTAGTTCATAGATTTGTAGAAAACCTTTCAGTAATGTGGTTTTTTTAATCAATCCCACTTTTTTCAATATTAATGATGTAGTAATTCCATTTTATTTTGGTTTTAGCCATTATATGAAATGAATAATTTTTTTTTTTACTTTTTCCTGTTTTAATCATTATTTTGTAGTTTTTACAAAATTGGATGGGCCCACCATCCAACCCTACTCCTACCCCTCACCGACGAAGTAGCTGTTTCCTTCATTGCTGTCGAACCACTACCACCTTCCATTGCGGTTGTTGTTACGGGATAGAGCTTCGAGGGGAATAAGAAGCCTATGACTATCCCTCTTGTTATCATACATGCTCGGGTCCTCCTATCTAGACCCCTTTTTATTTGACCCCCTAATTATGACTTTTTTTGGTAAATATCAGGTCAAACTTAAAAGTAATAAAAACTATCACTTTATTTTAAAGTGTGTAGTGTAATTTTTTTAACAAATAAAATACTATTTTTATAAACCTTTGAAATTTTTTAAAACAAAAAACAGTGTTTATTACGAATTTGTATATTTATATTAATCCGTTGAAACTTTGTAATTTGCATTCTTTTTCATCTGTAAATCGAATGATAACTTTAATTTAGCATCATTAATCTCGTTTATGATTGTTAACCACCACCACCAATAGGTTTTACAAAAAAAGCATAATATCTAAACAATAACATGCTTCTACTAACATGCTTGTACTAACACCACCATTACACCTACCACCCACCACCGGGAACCTATCACCGCCACAACCTACTGCCATCGAGAGTGAGAAAAGAATGAGAGATAGATTGACAGAAGAAGATCGAGTCAAAGAATGAGATCAACGGTTTACTAACCACCGCACCAATGAGAAAAAGATAGAGTCAGAAGGAGAGAGAGTTCAAGAGAGATATAGAGAGACAAAGAGATAGAGTTACGGATCGAGAGTGCTCGAGGAGGTGGTGATCAGATCGTTGGTCGACGGTGGTTTGCTCAAATCGTTGGCCGACGGTGGTTTGTTCAGATCCTTGGCCGACGGTGGTGCTCCTTGGAGAGAGAGATCGAGACTAATAGAGAGAGAGAGAGAGACGATAAGGTGATGTGCTCGACGGTGCTCCGGAATTGCACCGGTGGCCGAAAATGTAAGGATGTTCCTGAGACATTGAGAGCTTTTATATGATGGATTAGGGTTTTTAAATGTGTTGTGCTCTTTTAATTAATGGGTCGAACGAAAATGAGTCTTTTTTTTTAAAAAAAATTGAGAGCTTTTATATGATAGATTAGGGTTAATTCCGTTCGCCTTATGACACTTTTGTTGGATTATGTAACACCAAATACTTGTGATAAGTATTTGAAAGTTAATTCAAGTAAAAAGGGTAATTTGGTCATTTTACTATAAAAAGGGTAATTTGGTCATTTGACCATGTGAAGGACTTAATAGGTAAAAATATTGTTTTCTTGTGGCAAAAATATAAGAATAGAAAGTTATATGTGATAAAATGTGATAAAAATGCCAAAAGTTCAAGAAATGGAACTTCGGGACTAAAATTGTAAAATTGAAAAATATAAAAGAGAATTTTCTCCATAATTATGAGAGCTGAACATGTTAGAAGCATCGGGAAGATTTCTTGGGTACGATTTCTGCAGAATTCATGAGGATTGATGCATGAAATCAGATTAATGGCTTGGAATTGGAAGTTTTCAAGCAATTAAGGTTAGTAATTTGAATTCTAACCTAAGTGTTCTTACGGGTTCTTCATGAATGGACTGAAAACTGTAATTTCAGTTATGATCCATGATGTTTATATGATTCCTAAGTTGGAAACATGTTCATATGATAATAACATGCATTTGAAACAAATGAATTTGATGATTTTGTGGATTTTGGGGTTTTTGGCTCAAGAACCCTAAATCATGCATTTGGATGATTGAGTTGATATAAATGGGTTCGAATGAGTCCCATATGTTGTATTTGATGAAAAGAATCAGTAGTAGTAGTTAATTTCAAACAATTTCAGTTTTGTGCAAAAATGTGAAAAACGTGAATAGTTTGAAAATAGCTGGACTCATTGATTCCAATGGTCCAAAACTCATGTAAATGAAAGGGTTTTGCCATATAATGATACCCAATTGATTAAGAACTGAAATAAGAACTTAATACGCGAAAACAGGAAGCTACAATGCAAAAATCGGACTGAACTGGGGTCTGCAGCAAGAGCACGGGTCGTGCTCTTTTGGCACGGGTCGTGCTTCCCCTGTAGAGTGAAAGTAGGTTGCTAAAAGTCCATGCATGAGTCGTGCTCTTTATAGGGCAAAATTTGCATGAGTCGTGCACTTGATCAGGGGCTTTTGAAGTTTGAATTCGATGCTAGGCATGTCCGATTGACTTCAAACTTTAACTACAAGTCCATGATAGTTTGAAAAGTCATGGAAAAATATTGGAATGAGAATACGACCTCCCGAGGGCACAGTAGACGAATACGTGTATGTCGGGAAAGTATAAAAGTTCTAGAAAGATGGTAAAGGAATGTTTATCATCTAAATATGATTTGTAGTGATATTACAATGAACTCTTGTGTAGTAGAGTCAACTGAATTGGTGGTTAACCTATTATCATTTGGTATATAAATGAATGAATAGGTACCGGACAAGTGCATTGATAAACATGTGCAAGAAGGCAAAGACTAACGGGATACAATTGCATCAAGTATTCAGGTGAGTAATATCACTTATAGCATATATGATATGTGTTGATTGGACTGTTACAGATTGAAACGGCCTTGGGGGACGAAATTGACAGTTTTAAAGATGCAATAATACGACAATACCAGATAAGCCGTGAGTCTGAGAAAGACAAGAACGGAGCTGTGAGTCAATAATACGACAATACCAGATAAGTCGTGAGTCTGAGAAAGACAAGAACGGAGCTGTGAGTCAATAAAAAGACAATATCGGATAAGTCGTGAGTCAATGAAATGACAAGAACGGAGCTGTCAGTCTAGGCAAAAGCGGGACCAACTCGTGAGCCTTTTGTGATTACAATTATTGGGTTTGATATCCAATTATATACGGCCTCTGTGGCTATGATTATATACGGCCTCTGTGGCTAAGATTTTACGGCCTTCGTGGCTATGAAATCTGATTTGATATATATTGATATGGCTTTTGTGACTAACAGACTTGATTTGATTTGATGTTCAAATAATAGGTTTTATTTTATTAAATGTTCAAATAACATATGTGATTTGATAATCATATGTTTTTATCGTTCAGCTTGTAAGGCTGGGATATTGGATGAGAAATCCTAATAGATACACGATCAGCCGGTGAGGCTAAGAGTTTGGATCCGATATCCAAATATATACGGTTTGCCGATGAGGCTATAAAATGGGACTTGATATTGAAATGATGAGTAGAAAGAGATTTAACCTGTATAGAGAATTGTACATGATTGTATTTTTTTATACATATTATTTGCAGATATGATTACTCACTGGGTTTTATAACTCACGTTATTTGTTAAATGTCCCTGCAGGTTAGCATGGCCCTGATAAGGGAAAAGATAAAGTCCGTGACTAAAGAAGTGGACTCATAGATGCTGTTAGTAGCAGCCCGGCTTGAAGGAGGTTACTATATTTGTATACTCCTTGATACGCTTGTACCCGTTTATACTAAAATATACCCCTTTTATATGGTTTTGTATATTGGGACCTATGTTTTAAATGAAAATTTTTCAGGGGTGTTTTTGTTTTAAAAGTCGGGTGTTATTGATTAGGTGTCTAAGCTCATAAATATAATTGGTATATACTTGAATTGATAGTAGAACAGTCCTTTTGGGTTGCCCTCAGTAGTCCAAATGGTATTAGAGTTATATGAGAGAGAGAGAAATAAATAGTTTATTAATTTATTATGTGATGATAAATTAATTAGAAACTATTTTGAAATTAATTAGAATTGATTTTGAATTAATTGGAATTAATTTAGGATTAATTAAAAGTGTAGGGATTGAATAGTCATTGTTCAATAGTTGAGCAATGGATAATGTTGGGGAACATATGTTGGATGATTTTATAAGGATTTATCCTTATTAAAATCGCCAACTATATATGGTAGATAAAGGGTTTGAATTATCGATAAAATGTTTATTTGGTTTGAATTCAAATAAGGCTTATCTCTAAGGTTTATCCTTAATCACCATTGAGGCTATAAAAACCCCTCCCTGGCACCTCATATGATGCGCCAACTCTCAGAAAGGTTTCTGTAGTTTCACTCTTCTCTCTCTCAAGCAGAATCTATAATCTCTCTCTAGGGTTTTATAGCGAGCTTTTCTAAAATACATATTAACCTAATTGTTTGGACTTTTTGGTGTGAGCCATTAGAGGCACGACAATGGTGGTGCTTGCTTCCAAGAGATCTACAAGTGAAGGAATCTTGTTATTTACTATAATAACAATAAGGTATGTAATCCTAAACTCTTTATTTGTTTTCTGAAAATTACCAAGGGTTTCTTATTTGATGTTCCTAGTTATATAGTTCAATATTGAAAACATAGATCCTTTAGGTTGCATGTGAACTTAACGATTTTAAGTTTATTTGCTTTGACTAAATACTATCAACTTTTGTTTATGCAGACATTATTTCTGATCGCTTTATGACACTTTCTTATTCTTTGCTTTTCATTTTTTCCTTTTCTGAATAATAAAGAAAATAATCAGATCATTTGTCCTAAGATACTTAAGATATCCAATATTTTAAAAAGAGTAAATTACAGTTTTGGTCCATGTGGTTTGGGTTAGGTAACACTCTAAGTCTAACTATTAGAAATCGCAATTGCTTCTCGTATATCACCATCGATTCCTCCTTTGGGTCTCGTGGCCTTCAATAGCCCAATATATCACTCATTCACTTCCTTCTCGTTATCACACAAAGCCTCAACATAGCCCTAATTCCTCACACACCTTATTGCCGCCAAGTCGAGATAATCAGGAGGTGACGCTTGCAGCTGGATATTTCTGCTACAGTTTTCGTCCTTGCACCCGTGCACTTCTTCTCTCACTAGTGACTTGTGATTATGCATGCACCTACAAAGCCTCACGCTTGTCAATCATGTAACATGCATACCTTGTTCACGTTTTGCTTGAGGCCGAGAAACATGGACAGGCTACCGGGAATTGGATATGTCAAAGTACTCGGGGGTGGGACTGTAGATCCAAAAATGGTTCATGGCTATGGAGCCCAAAGTTCCTTCCCCTCTCTTCTCTCCATCCCATAACCTTTATACTAGCGTGAACCCCAGTCTTGCACACATACATCCACATGATTGGAAGAAACCGTATGTAACAAGGAGATTTCTGAAGGGTTAAAGCGGGAATCCTTGATGTCGGTTTTCTCCTCATTCAACGATTACATGCCTCAATTGGGTTTAATGCCACGTAGTCAATGACATGGTAGTGGATACAAGCGTTAATAAGTCATGATCCCTTATAAGCGGTCACACCAAAGTTCATGCCCTTAGAAAGCAAAATAAATACTTTAGGGACCTTTTAAACCAGAAGCCAATAATTTGTGGGGCTACAGTGTCATTGTGCCTATTTTTTATGTTAGTTATAATTAAATTATTTTTTATATACTTATTTAACAAAAAAAGACAAAATTACATAAACAGTCCCTGTGGTTTACCAAATCTTTCACTTGTGAAGAAGAAGAAATGAAACATAGGATTGATAGAAGAAACACAATCAGAAATGAAATAGAAATAATGAAAAAAAATAAAAAAAAAAAGTAAAGCCAGGAATCAAAAAAAAGAAAAAGAATAATGCAGAATCAGCCCCCAAAATTTAGGACCAAGTATTGGAATTTCACCGTTATGGTCACCAAAGTTTCCAAAACGCTACAAATCAGTCACTGATGCATATAAAAAGACTGGAATACCCTTTCTTTTTTTCTTTTAACATATTATTTATTATATTAATTAAAAAAGAAACAAAAAATAACCCACCCTACTACCCCGTGTCTCCCCCCCCCCCTCCCTCTCACCTGTAACTCAAACACACATATGCACACACTGAAATTAAGAAACCGCAAGGAGTAGTTAAACACTTAAACAATGTCAAAAATTAGCAAAAGAAATCAGATCTCAATGAGAGCCCTTTACACCTGAACATGTACGAGATGTTAAATGATCATTCTAGGTGGTTTATCAAGTATCAACTGGAGCTTGATGAGCTTCCGGATGCTTACCCGGAAATGATCTGTACCATCTTATATCCTTTGAGCCCTCTATATTACAAATTCGAATTGTTTAATGTGGTTAGGGGTGTAGAAGAAGATGGAACGTTCGTGTTGATCAGAATTAAGGGGAAGATTATAAGGTACAATGTTGTGGACAATAGTTTCAAACAGATATTTGATCCGTGGTCGTTTGTCAAGAATGCACAGTTCCCGTCTACCCCAATTCACTCCCTTTTTTGTCATCTCTGTTCTGATGCCAACTGTTTATACAATTGTAACTTAAAAATCACAAAGTTTTTCAAACATGGTGATATTGAAGCTGCAGTCAACGTCTTTGCTGAGATACCAAGAAAAAATGTCGTAACTTGGAATTGTATGATTTCTGGGTTTGTAAGAAATAGGATGATTTTTATGCCCGCCGGGTGTTTGATGCAATGCGTAGCAGAAATGTTGTGTCTTGGACATCAATGTTAAATGGATATGCCAAGTGTGGGAGATTAGATGAGGCTAGGCGCTTGTTTAATGCTATCCCTCAAGAAATGTTGATCAGGATCTTGTTCGATTACCGATTGTAGTTCAACTGAGTTTTTCGTCTAAACCCCAACCAGATTTACTAAAAAAAGATTTAAGATAGTTTCTAGAAGCTCGAAGCTTTTGAGTCAACCTTAGCTTCTTTGACCATGGCGAGTTGTACTTTTTGGGATGAATATGAATGTGATTTTGAAGGTGAAGATGAACATAATTTGCATGTTTCGTCGGAGACGGGTTGGGGATGGAGAGAGAGAGAGAGAGAGAGAGAGAGAGAGAGGGGGGGGGGTAGTGGGGTAGGGGGTGGGGGGTGAGGTGTATTTTTTTAATTACTAAAATTAATAATAGGTTAAAAGAAAAATGAAAAATAAAATAGAAAGGGTATTTCAGTCTTTTTATATTCCCCAAGGACTGATTTTTAGTGTGTCTGAAACTTTGGTGACCATAACGGTGAAATTCCAATACTTGGTCCTAATATGAAAGATTTGGTAAACCACATGGACTGTTTATGTAATTTTTTCAAAAAAAAATTTACACATCCGAGTGGATAGTTAGTTGACACGGGAAAGCGGTGTGGGGTGAGTATGACCTTTTACGTTTAGAAACCCTAACCATCGTCACCACATGTGAGGTCAGGTAAGGGAAAAGGCGAAGTCTCCGTTGCCGATTCATCTCTCCTTTTGGATTCCTTAGTCATCGGTGTTTACTTGGTCAGTCTTCTTTCATTTTATCCGTTTAACCTAATTGGTTTATATGAGCTTGCTCTATTTGTTTTTCAAAATACTCTGAACACGCTACAAAACATGGAAATTGGGACCAGTTAGAATTAACATATAAATTTTGGCGTTGTTGAGAATGATGCGAATATGCTTTTATTTGCAAAATTAGGGTCCTACCAATCATACCCCTTATTTTTTTTTTTTTTTTTTAGAACAGCTATGGGGTATCGAGCACCTGTGACGGGTTTTCAACCATCCCTCGTTATTTGACGCTCCAGGGACTCGAACCCACCACCTCCGTCTCAGGAGGAAACCCAAATGGGAAAACCCCCTGGCCTCCACCCAGCTGAGCTGGGGATCATTGGCTATACCCCTTATTTTCTTATTTTATCCTTTTAATGATTACTTTTTTGGTAGAATAAATGTCCATTGGTTGGTTTCTTTTATAATTTCTAGAATAACATCATTGAAATAGGATTGATTATTTGTATATTTTTTAATTTAAAACTTACTTTTTATTCATTAAATGTGATTTTTTTTATCACATTTATTTTTTAATATACAAATCTGATTTTCTTTATTACATTTACTTTTTAAACTTACTTTTTATTCTTCTAATGTTGCCGTTCTTCATTTACTTTGTTTTTTTTACTTTGTCGTTCTTCATTTACAAAGGTTAATAGTATTCGGACTTTGTTTTTTTTTTTTTCCGTTCTTCACTTACTTTATTTTTTACTTGCAGTTCTTCATTTACTTTGTTTTTCTTATTATTTAAAATAATAATTTTCACCGGCGACGGTTGTGGTAAAATCGGAAGAAAGTCAAACTGATGAGGTCGATCGGTGGTGAGGTCGAGTGTGCCGGTAGTGAGACAATGAATCATTTGTGTGTCGACGGTGCTACGGTTCCGTGTCTACGGTAACATTTTATTTTATTTTATTAATTGTATATAATAAAAATATTAATTTGCATATTAAAATATAAATCTAATAATTATTAGTTAATAATTTATATAAATAATAATTTTATATAAAATAACCATAATTAATAATAATAAAAAACTAAATCTAATAATTATTAGTTAATAGTTTTACAATAATTATAAAATAATTAAATTATTATGTAATTATTATGGTTATTTTAAGAAAAAGGTTGTTGTAATTGTTAGTGTATGGGTTTGGTTGGGCTTCGGCCCAATGTAGTTTAGGGTTTAGCTTTGTGTAATTATATTCGTAGGTAATTGTGTCATGAAGACAACTAAGTATTCAACACCCTATCATGGTATCAGAGCCTTGCTCTTAACCTAGCCGACACTTAATCTTCTCTCATCTCTTCTTCTGACCACAACCTAGTGCCGCCGCCGCCCACCTCCGGCAACATACTTTTGGCGTCGTCGGAGGTGCCTTCCGTTTGGTTCTTTCTGTTTCAATCTCCATATCTTTCCTTTCAATTCAACCTCCCAATCATTCCATATTTCAATCCATCATTCACTCCTAGATCTGCATTCCGTCTTCTGTTCTTCAACCAATTCATAGCAATAATGGCGGCCACCAGGTTCATTACTCTACTGGCTTTCTCACTTCTCTTTACTCTCTCTGTTTCTTCAGATCCGGCCGAAGTTTCTCCGTCTCCTGCTCCGCAAAGCGGTTCCAATGATTCTCCTTCAGCCACCAAACTATGGGATGTTCCTACCTTCAACTCACTCTCCTTCAACGAGGAAAACTGAAACAATACCTCCTGCCACCAGGTTTCCCCGCAGTCGCCCTTTCTTCGCTGGCGATATAACCTTCCCCGAAGGTCCGACTACCCCCTCCTCCGGTGACGCCTTCGTCTCCGGCCAACTCCCCCTCTTATCCCGACGATAAGCCTCTCATTTGAGTCGCTGGCTATCTACCCGATGTCCTTGATCTCTACATCTCCCTCTCTGCTTTCCGATTCTTGCTTCAAAATGCAATCTTCAATCTCTCTTTCCCTTTCTTCAGCTTCTCCGATCAGTATCAGATCTGATGGTGGAGCAAACTCTGCCGCCCCCGACCTCTTCTACAGCAACACCCCCGACCTCTTCTACAGCAACGCCCTCTCTGCTTTCCGATTCTTGCTTCAAAATACAATCTTCAATCTCTCTTTCCCTTTCTTCAGCTTCTCCGATCAGTATCAGATCTGATGGTGGAGCAAACTCTGCCGCCCCCGACCTCTTCTACAGCAACGCCCCCGACCTCTTCTTCACCCTTCTCAACAGGTTTGAAATTTTTTGAAGGATTTGAAACCAAATCAGCGCCTACGCTATCATCTCTCGCACTCGTTTCTGATTCAGCAACACTCCAACACCAATCCCTTATGTTTAATTGAATGTTACAAATATTGTCCCTAGAGTTATAGTTTTTCCATTTTAGATGTCTTATTTTTATTTGTTCTCATTTTGGTTTGTTTTGGTTGTATTCAGTTTCATCGTCCCTCCCGATAAAACTGCGAGGGGATGTTAGTATATGGGTTTGGTTGGGCTTCGGCCCAATGTAGTTTAGGGTTTAGCTTTGTGTATTTATATTCGTATGTAATTGTGTCATGAAGACAACTGAGTATTCAACACTCTATCAGTAATTATTAATAATAAATTTACAATGAGTATAAAATGAAATTATTATCTAATGATTATAGTTATTTTAAGAAAAAAAGATGAAATAATTATTAGGGGGTAAGAGGTAGAAAAAAAAGGGTATAAATAGGCAACCCCGCAAAATTATCCTTATGCAACAAAGTAGATGATGACCTCTGTTCTTCAACACACTTTTAATGGTAGATATTGTCAATCAAACACATAATTCGTTATAAGGGAGGAAATGCTTCAAAACTCAGTTATTTCCCTGCTTCACAGTAAATGCTCTGGTACTTACATAAGTGGTTGGATTGCATTGTATCAACCAATCTCTCATTTGATTTATGGACATCGACTACAGAGCATTTGTTGTTGCTGCAATATAAGTACATGAAATGCCTCTCTATTTGCTCTTGCTTTGCAGAAAATTGGAAAACGAAAACATTTCTTGTAATCTGATAAGCTACCCCATGCTCACATAATCTTTTCGAAACACTTTTTATCACATACTTGCTAAAACCCACATGTTTTTTCCAATTAATTACTTGCTAAAACCCACATGTTTTCTATATAAGCTTCTCTGTGCACAAGGATACCATTCCTTTAATCTTCTATCTATAAGCCAATACAATTTTCCTTATTTTTGTTAGTGTATAATTCAAAGAACTTAATATTATTTTTCTGTTAAATCGACTCACAAGGTTTAATGCAATTAAATAAATTGGACGACTTTTAATCTGGTTAATGTGACCATTATAAATAAAGAATGATTTCAATCAATCCATTAATTCATAAGTGGGTGGAAATTGTCACCACTAAAACATATCCTATTTACTTTCATGAAGAAGTAACTTAAATGACCGCATAAAGATTATTCTGTCAAATTTATTTGACTCATATTTTGTTAATGACTTGTCAAACCACTTATTTTGATCAAGTAATAAACAAAAAATGGCCTAGAAGCGGAAAGAGATCTAGTCTATTTATACAGAGCGCCCTATGACTTCCAAGTCTTCCATGGCAATTAGTAAGTCGTTGCCAAATACATTTACATATGCCATGGAGAATAGATGTAGCCAAAAACCACTTATATTGATCAAATGAAAAAGAAAAATGGCCAAGTCTTCCATGACAATGACTAAATACCATTATAGTTGTGAGTATAAGTCTAAAAGGTTTCTGAAGGGTTTCTATACAAACAATGAACACAAAAATTCCTATGGTTCACATGCAACCCTAATAAGATCTATGTTTTCTTCTATGAAGATTAGAACTAAAAACCTAAAGGATACAATTCAATTCTAAATATGAATTAAGAAAACCAGCCTTTGATCTTATGATCCTTCAAGCAAGCAGCAAAAGAATCCTGCCTCAAATGCAAGTCACACCCAAGTGATGGAAGAATCAGTCCAGCAGAATAATTCCAGAGAGAGGGAGGCGTGTGGGATTTAGGGCACCTAGGGGGTTCCTTATATAGCCTCCTAGTGTTACACTTGAAACCCTAGAAAGCCTCCAAGTGGACAAGGCTTTTAGCCACTTGGACCAGACTTCCCAAAACCCTGGAGGAGCCTCCAGGGTGGCGCCAACTTTGCCCAGGTTATTACCTGGTCAGTTATTCAACTATTGAATAAATTCCAAACTAGTCCCTGCACCTTTTAATTAATTAATTTAATCACTAAATTAAATCCAATTAATTCTAGATTAAATCTTAATTAATTATTATAGTTTCTTATTAATATATTAGCACTTAAATATATTAATAAACCATATATTTATTTTCTGTTGATTTATTATACAATTAATAAATCAACTATTCTCTCTACTGAACTATACATCTATCCTCCATCTATGAGGGCAACCCAAATGGACTTTGCTTTTATTCATAAGATAAATACAATTATAAGTTATGGCTTAGACACGTAATCCAACAGTCTCCCACTTGGATTAGTCTATGACTTTAATTGCCTAAACTCTGACCCAGACAGTTCTGTCCGAATATAAGTGATCTGATGATCCTCCATCCAACATGATATTTTCAGACTCAATACATGGACTAACATCAATCTTGGTCTGACACTCTGTTTCTCGATTTTTGATTTGCATATGACTTTAGAGACTACTAATTGAACACATCAATTTAGTCCCGGTTGGCCAACACTTTCAGTCAACTTCTAAATCATCGAGATGCCTACAGATATTTGTTTCCCATCGGGTCAGGGGACAGATAAGTTTCGACTTATATGTCCATATCTCTTGCGGGTCCAAATACATACAACAATGCGTTTTATAACACCGAGTTACTGGCGCATTTTCGCATTGTCAATAAGCACTTGTATCGCAAGTAACAGATCATATCTCTTCACTTGAAGATCACCGGATATTATCGTCTTAACATTGCTCGTGATATAATCCATGAAGCAATCTGTTAAGCGCGGGTTTATCCAGTACTCAAATCTCTATTTTCTAAGTACTCATGAACGTTGCAGTAGTCTTACTGCAATGTCTAACTCATTAGACAGTCTGCAACCAATTCATGACAGTCTTTGTTCACACTTACTTCCTAACAGTATGATCGACTGTGGAGTTTTAAATAATCTAATTATTAAGGAAGTTAAACATGCAAATATAGAAACACAGAAATAACCAATTGACAAAGGCAGTAACGATACTCATTTATAAATCTCTATTATAAAATCATCGAGTCAATTACATTTATACTGTTACAAGATACTAATCTATCTAACTACTAAAACTAATATCATCCTTCAATACAATGCTCCGAGCATGCAGATTGTGCTTGATCCTATTTAGAGCCTTAGTCAAAGGATCTACAATATTGTCTTCTGATGATACCAGCTTAACCAGTAAGTGCCCTTCTTCTACTTGATGTCGCATGAAGATTATTCTGTCAAATTTATTTGACTCATATTTTGTTAATGACTTGTCAAACCACTTATTTTGATCAAGTAATAAACAAAAAATGGCCTAGAAGTGGAAAGAGATCTAGTCTATTTATACAGAGCACCCTATGACTTCCAAGTCTTCCATGGCAATTAGTAAGTCGTTGCCAAATACATTTACATATGCCATGGAGAATAGATTTAGCCAAAAACCACTTATATTGATCAAATGAAAAAGAAAAATTGCCAAGTCTTCCATGACAATGACTAAATACCATTATAGTTGTGAGTATAAGTCTAAAAGGTTTCATGACATCAAGTGTCATTTTTTTTTAAAAAAAAGACAGTTTATTTTCATTTAATCCACTTTATTGTAATTGTCAACACTGATGTTCCATCTTATACACCTTAAAGATCGTGCTCGCTGCAACGAAAATGAATAATAACCTTAAAGACATGAGTTCTAGCATCCATGTAATGCCTAGTTCCTCAAAAATGATTTACACCTTTATTTTTCTCAAATTAACACATATTTAGAAAGGTGTAACTCAAGTTAAGAAACAAGTCTTAAAAATTTGTACCAAAAACACAGTTTAAGTCCTAAACTATTTACATTAAGTGCTTACAACCGTTATACAAAGACCGGGTTAATTACATATTTCAAAATATTAAATAAGTCCAAGTCCAAGGTCCAGCTATCCATCCATATTACGTTTATCGCGGTCGCCACTACCAGAACCTAAACACAAAAACATTAACAAACAATTTATGAGCTACTGGAGCTCAGTGAGTAATTAAGGATTAATCATTATATCATCCAATATCTCGTTTAAGTTAATCTCAGTGGACTATCTCGGTCCTTAGTGTATCACACACACTATAACCCCTTATTCCAAATACTCAAAATTGGTTATACTCAACCAATCAAAACATAGCATACATCTTATCTGCATTAAACATCTCAACAAGCATAATTTATCTAATAATTAACTACTCACCTAATGTCGGGTCACTCTGCGGAACTCCAGAACCGCGTGTACTGTGCTCCTGTCTGGCCTTAGCTGTATCACAATAGCTCGGGTCAAAACTCAATTAGGAATGGCAACGGGTCGGGTTCGGGTTGGGGCGGGGAGACCCATACCCGACCCGAAAAGTTTCGGGTCGGGTTCGGGGCGATACCTTATCGGGTTTCGGGTCGGGTTTTAGGTTACTGAATATAAATATTATATATATATATATATATATATATATATATATATATATATATATATATATATATATATATATATATATATATATATATATATATATATATATATATATATATATATATATATATATATATATATATATATATATATTGGGTCGGGTCGAGTCGGGTCGGGGCACGGAGACCCAAACCCGACTTTATATCCTAAATTTTCGGGTCTCGTGTTGCCCTGTCGGGTTCGGGTTTCTTTGCCATCCCTAAACTCAATACTCAATAATCTCAATATCAACACATCTCAAAAGGATAGGCAATTAGGGTAAGAGAAACTAAGTTACAATTATAATTTCTGCAACACCACACTCAAACGACCACAAATATGCAATAATTATCACACCAGAGACAAAAGCTTAAGATTAGAACTTACTTTCATATACTAATCAAAGTGATTTACTCAACTCATGCTTAGTTGTAGTTGGTTCATCAATACCACTTGGAACCATCTCAAATCAAGAAATTCAACAATCAAATTGAAGCTAAAACAAGGGAAATTACCTTTTGAACCGCAAG
Source organism: Cichorium intybus (assembly GCA_023525715.1). NCBI lineage: Eukaryota > Viridiplantae > Streptophyta > Magnoliopsida > Asterales > Asteraceae > Cichorium > Cichorium intybus. Next base: position 52,639,756 of record CM042010.1, on the reverse strand, counting down.
ATATTAAACCCTAACTTCAATTCTCGAATTACAAGCCTTAATTTTAACTTTGGAGGGTTTAGGGCAAGTTTTTAGGGTTTTAGAGAGAGTTTGGATGAATTGATTTTACCCCAAAATGAAAGAAATACGACTTTAAAAACTAGGTTTGTGCGCGTCAACGACCCGTGTGGGCTCACACGACCCGGGTGAGACCCACAACAAGCCATCCAGAAGCCTGCACTCACTCACACGACCCGTGTTGCCATACACGACCCATGTACACTCGTCCAACCTACTGCATGCTTTCTGAAAAATTCCTACACTAGCCGTGTAGAAGTACATGACCCGTGTAGGTCTAGAAGGCTTACTATTTGATTTCTTAAGGTTTTCTACACGACCCGTGTGACCAACACAACCCGTGTAGCTTTGTTTTGGCATTTTTCAAGTCCAAACATTACTCTATTGGGTTTTTAACCATCCTAACTCATATAACATATAATCTTAATTACACTACGATTAACCCAAAATCTTTATAATTTGGTAATACGGTATTACAAGTTCTTACCCCCTTCAAAAGATTTCGTCCTTGGATCTCTTGAAACAAAAAGGGATATTTTGACCGCATCTCCTCCTCGGCTTCCTAAGTGACATTCGTACATCTATGATGTCGCCATTTCACTTTTACTACTCCAATCTCTTTGTTTCGCAACTTCTTGACATTTCTATCCAAAATTCGTTCCGGCACCTCTTGGTATCTCAATTTCTCGTCTAAGTGGACTCCGGCCAATGTTACTCGAGTGGATTCGTAATGCAATGTTTTTCTGAGGTGTGACACATGGAACACATTGTGTATACCCCGCAACTCATCAGGAAGCTAAAGCTTATATGCAACTACTCCAATTCTCTCCAAGACTCGAAAGGGTTCAATGAATCGCGGGCTTAACTTACCTCTTTTTCCAAAACGGATTACTCCCTTCCATGGGGACACCTTCAACATTACCATGTCCGCGACATGGAACTCTAACGACTTTCTCCTCTTATCTGCATATTGCTTTTGATGGTTTTGAGCTACCTGCATATGTTCGTGGATACTTTGTATCTTGTCTTCGGTCTCAGCTATAATCTCTGGTCCTGCCAATGGTTTCTCTCCTGTCTCCATCCAACAAGTCGGTGTTCGGCACGGTGCACCATAGAATGCCTCAAAAGGTGCCATCTGTATGCTGGAATGGTAAGTGTTGTAGGAAAACTCTACTAAAGGCATGTGATCTTCCTAACTGCCCCCAAAATCAATTAAGCAAGCTCGAAGCATATCTTCTAATGTTTGTATCGTCCTTTCCGACTGTCCGTGTGTCTTAGGATGATAAGCAGTACTCAGCAAAGCTTTAGAGCCGAAATGTTTCTAAAAACTCTGCCAGAAATGTGAAGTGAAACGACTGTCTCTATCCGAGACAATTGAAGTTGGCACTCCGTGTCGTCTCACCACTTCTCTAGTATAAATCTCGGCTAGCTTTGACACTTGATAATCTTCTCGAATCGGAATGAAATGAGCCGACTTTGTCAACCTATCAACAATCACCCATATCGAATCATATCCTCGTGGAGTTCGAGGCAACTTTGTGATGAAATCCATAGTGATCTCATCCCACTTCTTCATTGGCACTAGCAACGGTTGCACTGCTCCATACGGCTTTTGATGATTAGCTTTTACTTGAAGACACGTCAAGCAATTCTCCACAAATCGTCCTACATCTCGCTTCATACCGGGCCACCAGTAGTAAGGCTTTAGATTGTAATACATCCGCGTACTACCAAGGTGAACCGAATACCTGGTACAGTGAGCATTCTCTAGCAACATCTGTCTCGCCTCGCCATGCTTCAGAACCCAAACTCGTCCTTGAAAAGTCTTGATTCCTTGTGCATTTTCGACCAGTTTCTCATCATAACTAACCATCCTCTCTTTCTTCAAATCATTAGCCTCACCTTGGCATCTGCGTATGACCTCCGATAATCAACTCACAACTCCCATTCGAGGTGATACGACTAGAATAGGCGGCTCTTTATGTGTAACGACCCAAAAATCTTGAATTTATATTTGAGATAATGCTTAAGGTAAAGACCAAAAAGATTGAAAGTTTTAAAATAATGTAGCGGGAAATGTAGTAAAATTCTAAGAGTTTGGAGAAAATTGGTGAAAAAAGGGCAATTTAGTCATTTTACCATGAAGATGGTAATTTGGTCATTTGGCTATATGCAGAAATCATTATGAAGTTATAAATTTTAGTTTTAGGACTAAAAATGTAAGAAACTAAGTTCTATGTGATACAAATTGATTTTGTGGTCAAAGTTTAAGAAATGGAACTTGAGGGGCTAAAGTGTAAATATTGAAATATAAAAAGGAGAAAATATCTCCCATCCTTGAGCTAGTCATTTGGAAGTTACGGGAGAAATTCGTGAAGCCACGATTTCTGAAAATCACGAAGGTTGAACAAGGAATTGAGTTAGTAGCTTGGATATTGAAGAATCTCAAGCAATAAGGTTAGTAATTGAAGTTATAATCTATGTGTTCTTGGTGGGTTTTGTGTGGGTAAATTAGAAACTGAAATTTCAGCCGTGATCCAAGTAGTTTGACATGATTATTCAGTTTAAGAACATAACTTAAATCAAATGGTTTTGATGAATTTGGGGTTTTAGCTCAAGAACCCTAGAATTTTGGGGTTTATGATCAAGTTTGATTTTCGGATGGAAATTTGTCCAATGTTGTATAATTCGTAGAAAAATCATACGCTGTCCAAATCAGGCGATTCCAGTGCCCATGGTTTTGTCTCGATGTCTTCTTCAGTTTATCAGCTGGGGTTCAGACATCATTCAGTCGTTTTCCAGGGTTTTGAACCCGATTTCCCTGAGTATGATTTCTGCGTCCAATTGTGTTATGAAATTCTTGTAAAATCGTGTGTTCACTGGATTGTTCTGAAATTTTGTGTGGAGAAGAACCTTTTCATGTGCCATACTCGACCAAAAGGGATTGACTCAGTTCATTGTTTTGGTTTGGACTTTGGTATGTGCAATCCGACCTCCACAGATTGGTTGCTGCACACCTAGGTCAACTTGTGGAATTTTTAGTTACCAAATGGTTCATAGTTTAGGTCTGGAAATTTTAGGGAAAGTCCATCCTCATGTCTAATGTGTTCCATCCAGAGGTCTTGATCCAATTCCATTAGGAAGCTAGGGCTCCAATGCCTTCTCTTTGAATGAACCAGAATTTTCGTTGTGTACATTGTCCTTTTTGCACGATTTTTAATTCTCAGTTCGCTTATGCTTTGAGTTTGATTTTTGGATAAGAGCTTTATCTTCATGTGTAGTGTAACTCATCCAAAAGGCTTGACTTATTTCCTTTCAGAAGTCAGGTTGTTGGACAAATCTTGTCAACCTATGCTGAGTTGTGACAGAAATGTTGCTGCTCATTTCCTTCATATTGTATGATTTTTAATTCTTAATTGGTTTGTCTTTTGGGTCTGAATTTCGGAGGGTAGTCTCTTCGTTATATCTAGTATGCCTATGTAAGAGGGTTTTCCTTGATTCCATTCCCAAGTGGAATGGAATTGGTGATTCCTCCACTAATCCATATTTGTGACAGATTGCACTGTCAATCTTGTTACTTATTTTCTATGTTTTTAGAGTGTGATTCAAGTCTCGGTACCTTCTCGAGACTTGTCATGTATTGTGTCTACTTTTCAGAATGTTTGAGTTTGTGCCATTCGGGTTTCTGAGTTGGGAGTTATGGTCAATTCTTTGACCATGCGTCTTAGATATCAAAATCTAAAAATGAGTAAATAATGTGATATTAATCTATTACGATGTAGATTAAGAGGTATTTAAATGTTACTAAGGCCTAGCTTGTATTAACTAGAATGTTAAATGAACTCCTTAGGTATTAAGGAGTAAAGTTGAAGGAAAGGAAAACACAACGGAAAGAAGTGATTCTAGTTAGACTTCTCTAACTAGACAAGGTGAGTACATGCAGTATTTTTACCCATTTTGGGGTACATGGCAAGTAAGTATATTCAAGATTTTTTATAAAATCTCTTTATGTGAAATTATATGCAAGAGTATTATTTTTAACTTGCTGTGAAAGTATAATGCTATATTTGAAGTTATGTTTTGAACTACAAGACAACTTAAGTGAAAGTATGTTGGTCTATGAACCAAATATGTGAAAGTATATTTTGATTACAAGTTATATATGTTTCAATTATGAATAGGCATATAGCCACAAGATGTTTAAGAAGTATGTTTTGGTTACAAACCGTATATGTTTTCAAGTATGAATAGCATATAGCCATAAGATGTTGGAATGTATGATTTGGCATAAAGCTTAGAATGTTATAAAAACATATTTTACAAATTTGATGAAAGTTATAAATTTGGCATTTAGCCATAAAGGTAGAGAATGATGAAGTTTGGCACGTAGCCACTATGTATATGAATGTAAGTAATGTTCAAGTAAGGAGAAAGTATTTTGTGTGACTGGTATTTGTAGCAAGCAATGATAGTAAGGGAATATGTTCCACCTACCCGGGTTAGGTATGGGGTCTACTGGGGAAAAAGCCCCATCGCGAAGTAGATTGCCTAAGCAACTTCTATGGTGAGGATTGATCCGTTCTTTCTAGCCGTAGAGACTTGGGGTATCACTTATGGTGATTAAAACCCTAAGTATAAAAATCCAGCAAGCTTATAAAACCAGTCAAAGAAAGTAAGAAAGATGCTATTTTTGCAAAGTATGTTACGAAATGATTTTGAGAAGTAAAGAGTTATAGTATGTTGCTACTATAAAGTTTTGAAAGATGTTTTATATTATAAGTTTTATAAAAAGGTTGGAAAAAAAAGTTAAATGTTTGAGTCTAAAACTCATGTAAGTCACGAGACATTATTGTCTTACGTATTGTATGTTTTGCCATGTATTCCAGGTTAAAATGATTTGCTATAAATGGGATGAAGTTTAGCCGGAGTGGAGCTCGAGTTAGCTCCTATCTTGGACTCAAGGTTTAATCCTTTCTTGCTTACTATGGTTAGTTTTGGTATGGATTTGTAACACCCACTGTTTGGTATGGATTTGTAACACCCACTGTTTTTAAACATGTAAATTAACGGTTTTTGATAAACCGTATTTTTGTATTCATGTGTTTATACGAAAAACCATGGTATTTGCAAACAGTAGAAATGGGGTGTCACAAGTTGGTATCAGAGCCATAGTTTAAGCGAATTAGGATTGGCTTGTTCCACTCCTAGGCTTAAACTCATGTTATAGGAATGTTAGCTCATGAAAGTATGCTATATGATGTTTTAAATGATTAAGACAATATGCATTACTCAATATATGTAGATATATAACACTAAGAAATGTTAAGCTAACGTTTAGAGTGAGCAAAAATCTGGCCGTAAGGAAAATTATATGATATTTTCCGTAACCGTCTAAATTTATTAAATGCTATATTTATAAAGTAGTAAGATTTCTAGTATTGATCATCATGTATTTATAATGGTGTTATATGTTAAAGGAACCAGTGTCCCATGAGACCTGATGGTAACAGCGGAATCAATATCTATAGGTGATTATGGTAATATGGCCCGTATTATCATAATCACAGGATATGTATTGAGACTGGTGGAATCGCAAAGGAATTATGGTAATCTGGTGGGTAAGATTTGTGAAGAGAGTAATAAGAATAACATAGGAATTATATGCCTATGTAATAAGAACAAGTAAGATTATTAGTATTAAAAGATGCTGCAGTGGATATATACCACTTAGTATGGTAAAGTAAAAGAAATCAATAAGATAGTTAATACTCCTTAGACAGGTTGAAAGGCATTAAAGTATATGTTTGCAGAGTCGAGAAAAAGTATGAATAAGAGCAACTTAAAGAGGAATTAAATTCCTCAACCAAATGAATGAAATAAAAGAAGAAATACCAGTAATGAAAGAGTATAACGAAGTATGTTAACTGAAGAAAAACCAAAATAAACAGACGAGAAGTTACTACTTCTGAATGTGAATAACAGGTAAAAGTGTTTCATAAATGTGAGAAGTGGTCGGTACATGGTTAATAATTATGAAATGTAAAGATACGTGTATGAGTGTACATATATGTTTATATATGTGAAAGAAACAGTAAATGTGAAAATTATATAATATAAAAAGTGAGATAATGTATTTGACGAATAACTTCAAAATACAAAAGAACGAAAGATAACGAGAAAATAAGTGAGAGTTGTGTACCACCTAAAGGTATATAAGAAGTGAGTCTTATATGAAATATGAAATATATAATACTGTAAAGAAATGTATGGTGTATATCTCCTTAAGATATGAAAAAGTAAATAGTGTAAAGAAATGAAGTTTAAATGAAAGAATAATGTGATGTGTTAGGCATGTAGCCTTATGACACATAAAGAGAAATGGTAAAAAATACAATGGAAGAAACTTTGGGCTTAAAACCTAAAAAGATTATAAGTAAAATGTATGAGATGTAAAGATCGAATGTCTAAAAAAAAACGATGGTGGTAATCTATATAATTATGAAAGTAGTGTATGCTTAATAAGTATGATGAGATAAAACAAGTAATTGTTGGGTCAGAAATGCAAGTCTTTATGGAAGTATTATTATGATGCAGTTGGGGTGAACGTAAAAGTTATTTTTGGCATTAGCCAAAACAAGTAAATGGCTATGGAAGTAGTAATTTAATTTTGTTTGAAAAGTAAATGACAGTTAAAATATGTTAGCTATATTTCTTCTTAGTAAAGAAGAAAGAATGTAAAGGAAGAAAAATATATGAAAATAAAGTTTAATGAATGCAAGATAAGTCTAGATGGTAAAGTGGAACATTATTCTAAAGGAATGGTTAGAACGTCATGAAAAGTGTAATAAATACGAAAAGATGAATTATCATACATAAAATGTATGATATTTGATATATTATTTGAAAAATCAAATCAATTATGGTAAACAATTAAAAGACCGGTAGAAAAAGAGTAAGTAGGTGATAAAGTGCTAAACTGAGCATTAGTGTGAGAAATAAGAACTACAAGAAAATACTAAAACATAAGTAATAATATGAGTATGGTACACGGGGTACCCAAAAAGGATGAAAAGCATATTTATAAAAGTATTGTAAGAAAGCTGAAACATGAAAAAGATATGATTATATTAGTAAGTGTAATGAGTAAGTGAGACCGAAATCTCATAAATAATAAGGAGGATGAAAGAAGTATCTTGGATTGCTAATATGTCGAAATGTGAAAATAATACAAGTAAAGAATGATACATTACATGTAGTAATGAAAGTAATACATATAATGTATAGGAAATAAGTAAGAAGTATATGAAAGTGAAATTTCATAAATTATGAAATAAGAAGAAAAATGATAATTGAATCATTAATAAAAGTCAAGATGTGAAAGCAATATATGTATAGGATAAAATGAGACATGTATTTATAGAAGGTAATACATGTAGATTACAGAGCAGAAAAGACAATAATCTATGATGAACGTATGGAAGTTAGTGGGAAGTAAAAAGAAGTATATAATTTCGCAATACAAGTGTCAAGAGTAGAAAATAAGGAAGTTGACAGAAATAATGGGTCAACTTCAACAGTAAAACTATACAAATCTACAAGGCCAAAAATTATGTATTATACACAGAAAGAAAGCTAATGATGTCTAGTTTCTAAAATAAAAAGCGGTACGACGTTTCAACACTTTTAGAGTGAGATATGCAGATTCTCGTGAAAGATATACTGTTTCGACAGATTCTGTCCCAAACAGAAAAGTGAGGATGTGAAGTGAAAGGAAAGGAAGAGAATGCAATCCTAAAAAATGATAATCAACTGAGAGCTTTTATTTGAGATAAAGAAAGAATAAAAGTAAACTATCCATGTAATAACGCATGAGCAAAGATATAAGAAAAGAGAAAGGTAAGAATGAATAAGTAATGAAGTTATGCTTAAGTAAAATGCCCATTAAAGGACGAAATATTGTTTTTAAAAGAAAGATATTGTGTATTCATAAATTTTTATAAATACAAACTTCGTCAAATTGTATTGGGAAAAGTTCTATGAGTAAAGAATATCATTAGTATAATTTCATGAATTTTTGGTAAAGATATGAGAAGAATTACAAAGTAAACTGCTATTTTTGATAAAAGCATGAAAGTAAGAACCCACTTTGTAAAATAAGTTTTACTAAAAGAATTGCATATGAATAAAATGAGATAAAAAGAAATGTAATTAGTACATGGAATGAATGAGTTCTTGAGGAAATGAGGTAGAAATATGAAACATTTTATGAGAAATTGAAAGAATTATTCAGGAGGAAAAGACTATGTTAATTCCTCCTAAAGAATTGAAAGTAGAGACCTCTAAAGGTTGATTAAAGAATCAAAAACAATTATAGAAGGAAATACTAAAAAAATAAAGATAAAAAAATAAAGAATATGACTATGTGTTGATAAAAGGAAGTATTTACTAGGAACTAAACTTTGGCTGAGAGCCTTTGAAAAGGAGCGAGAAGTGATCCCTTAACTTAGAAGTCGTGTGATGATTCCGAGGACGGAATCCCAATAAGGGGGAGGTAGTTGTAACGACCCAAAAATCTTGAATTTATATTTGAGATAATGCTTAAGGTAAAGACCAAAAAGTTTGAAAGTTTTAAAATAATGTAGCGGGAAATGTAGTAAAATTCCAAGAGTTTGAAGAAAATTGGTGAAAAAGGGCAATTTGGTCATTTTACCATGAAGAGGGTAATTTGGTCATTTGGCTATATGCAGAAATCATTATGAAGTTATAAATTTTAGTTTTAGGACTAAAAATGTAAGAAACTAAGTTCTGTGTGATAAAAATTGATTTTGTGGTCAAAGTTCAAGAAATGGAACTTGAGGGGCTAGAGTGTAAATATGGAAGTATAAAAAGGAGAAAATATCTCCCATCCTTGAGCTGGTCATTTGGAAGTTACGGGAGAAATTCTTGAAGCCACGATTTCTGAAAATCACGAAGGTTGAATAAGGAATTGAGTTAGTAGCTTGGATATTGAAGAATCTCAAGCAATAAGGTTAGTAATTGAAGTTATAATCTATGTGTTCTTGGTGGGTTTTGTGTGGGTAAATTAGAAACTGAAATTTCAGCCGTGATCCAAGTAGTTTGACATGATTATTCAGTTGCAAATATGTTCTAAGTATTAAGAACATAACTTAAATCAAATGGTTTTGATGAATTTAGGGTTTTAGCTCAAGAACCCTAGAATTTGGGGGTTTATGATCAAGTTTGATTTTCGGATGGAAATTTGTCAAATGTTGTATAATTCGTAGAAAAATCATACGCTGTCCAAATCAGGCGATTCCAGTGCCCATGGTTTTGTCTCGATGTCTTCTTCAGTTTAACAGCTGGGGTTCAGACCTCGTTCAGTCGTTTTCCAGGGTTTTGATCCCGATTTCCCTGAGTATGATTTCTGTGTCCAATTGTGTTGTGAAATTCTTGTAAAATCGTGTGTTAACTGGATTGTTCTGAAATTTTGTATGGAGAAGAACCTTTTCATGAGCCATACTCGACCAAAAGGGATTGACTCAGTTCATTGTTTTGGTTTGGACTTTGGTATGTGCAATCCGACCTCCACAGATTGGTTGCTGCACACCTAGGTCAACTTGTGGAATTTTTAGTTTCCAAATGGTTCATAGTTTAGGTCTGGAAATTTTAGGGAAAGTCCATCCTCATGTGTAATGTGTTCCATCCAGAGGGCTTGATCCAATTCCATTAGGAAGCTGGGGCTCCAATGCCTTCTCTTTGACTGAACCAGAATTTTCGTTGTGTACATTGTCCTTGTTGCACGATTTTTAATTCTCAGTTCGCTTAGGCTTTGAGTTTGATTTTTGGATAAGAGCTTTATCTTCATGTCTAGTGTGACTCATCCAAAAGGCTTGACTTATTTCCTTTCAGAAGTCAGGTTGTTGGACAAATCTTGTCAACCTATGCTGAGTTGTGACAGAAATGTTGCTGCTCATTCCCTTCATATTGTATGATTTTTAATTCTTAATTGGTTTGTCTTTTGGGTCTGAATTTCGGAGGGTAGTCTCTTGGTTATATCTAGTATGCCTATGTAAGAGGGTTTTCCTTGATTTCATTCCCAAGTGGAATGGAATTGGTGATTCCTCCACTAATCCATATTTGTGACAGATTGCACTGTCAATCTTGTTACTTATTTTCTATGTTTTTAGAGTGTGATTCAAGTCTCGGTACCATCTCGAGACTTGTCATGTATTGTGTCTACTTTTTAGAATGTTTGAGTTTGTGCCATTCGGGTTTCTGAGTTGGGAGTTATGGTCAATTCTTTGACCATGCGTCTTAGATATCAAAATCTAAAAATGAGTAAATAATGTGATATTAATCTATTACGATGTAGATTAAGAGATCTTTAAATGTTACTAAGGCCTAGCTTGTATTAACTAGAATGTTAAATGAACTCCTTAGGTATTAAGGAGTAAAGTTAAAGGAAAGGAAAACACAACGGAAAGAAGTGATTGTAGTTAGACTTCTCTAACTAGACAAGGTGAGTACATGCATTATTTTTACCCATTTTGAGGTACATGGCAAGTAAGTATATTCAAGATTTCTTATAAAATCTCTTTATGTGAAATTATATGCAAGAGTATTATTTTTAACTTGTTGTGAAAGTATAATGCTATATTTGAAGTTATGTTTTGAACTACAAGACAACTTAAGTGAAAGTATGTTGGTCTATGAACCAAATATGTGAAAGTATATTTTGATTACAAGTTATATATGTTTCAAGTATGAATAGGCATATAGCCACAAGATGTTTAAGAAGTATGTTTTCGTTACAAACCGTATATGTTTTCAAGTATGAATGGCATATAGCCATAAGATGTTGGAAAGTATGATTTGGCATAAAGCTTAGAATGTTATAAAAACATATTTTACAAATGTGATGAAAGTTATAAATTTGGCATTTAGCCATAAAGGTAGAGAATGATGAAGTTTGGCACGTAGCCACTATGTATATGAATGTAAGTAATGTTCAAGTAAGCAGAAAGTATTTTGTGTGACTGGTATTTGTAGCAAGCAATGATAGTAAGGGAACTATGTTCCACCTACCCGGGTTAGGTATGGGGTCTACTGGGGAAAAAGCCCCATCGCGAAGTGGATTGCCTAAGCAACTTCTATGGTGAGGATTGATCCGTTCTTTCTAGCCGTAGAGACTTGGGGTATCAGTTATGGTGATTAAAGCCCTAAGTATAAAAATTCAGCAAGCTTATAAAACCAGTCAAAGAAAGTAAGAAAGATGTTATTTTTGCAAAGTATGTTACAAAATGATTTTGAGAAGTAAAGAGTTATAGTATGTTGCTACTATAAAGTTTTGAAAGATGTTTTATGTTATAAGTTTTATAAAAAGGTTGGAAAAAGAAGTTAAATGTTTGTGTCTAAAACTCATGTAACTCACGAGACATTATTGTCTTACGTATTCTATGTTTTGCCATGTATTCCAGGTTAAAATGATTTGCTATAAATGGGATGAAGTTTAGCCAGAGTGGAGCTCGAGTTAGCTCCTATCTTGGACTCAAGGTTTAATCCTTTCTTGCTTACTATGGTTAGTTTTGGTATGGATTTGTAACACCCACTGTTTTTAAACATGTAAATTAACGGTTTTTGATAAACCGTATTTTTGTATTCATGTGTTTATACAAAAAACCATGGTATTTGCAAACAGTAGAAATGGGGTGTCACATTACGACTTAGTGCATATGCCACCACGTTAGCTTTACCGTGATGGTAAAGTATTTCACAATCATAATCCTTTAGAAAATCCATCCACCGTCTTTGCCTCATATTTAACTCCTTTTGATCGAATAGGTATTTCAGGCTTTTGTGATATGTGTAAATCTGGAACCATACGCCATAAAGATAGTGTCACCACATCTTTAATGCAAAGACTATTGCAGCCAGTTCTGAATCGTGCACCGGGTAAGCTTTATCATGTGGTTTTAGTTGTCGAGAGGCATAGGCAATCACACGTCCTCTTTGTATTAACACACATCCAAGACCACTTAGGGAGGCATCACTGTAAAGAACAAAGTCTTCTCCTCCTTGCGGTAAGGCCAATACTGGGGCTTTACATAAACTGTCTCTTAATTGTTCAAAAGCCGACTGTTGCGCCTCAGTCTAACTGAACTTCTCCGTCTTCTTGGTCAATTTGGTTAGAGGTGTAGCTATGCGAGAAAAGTTTTCAAAAAATCGTCGATAGTAACCAGCTAACCCCAAGAAACTACAAACCTCCATCGGACTCTTTGGCGGCTCCCAACTCATTACAACCTCGATATTCGCCGGATCCACCTTTATACCATCTTGATTTATCACATGGCAAAGAAATTGAATTTCCCTTAACCAAAACTCACATTTCGAAAATTTTGGATATAACTTCTCGTCACGAAGAAGATCCAACATCTATTGCAAATGAAATATGTGCCCATCTCGACTCTTTGAATAAATCAGGATGTAATCGATAAACATAATCACGAATTTATCAAGAAAAGGACGACAAACCCGATTCATTAAATCCATAAAGGCGGCTTGGGCGTTAGTCAAACCGAACGGCATGACTAAGAACTCGTAATGGCCATATCTCATACCAAAAGCTGTCTTCGGAATATCAACTTCTTGTACTCTCAATTGATGATAACTGGATCTCAAATCAATCTTCGAGAAATACGTGGCTCCATGTAGTTGATCAAATAAATCATCGATCCACGGCAACAGATAACGATTCTTTGTCATGATCCTATTGAGTTCTCGATAATCTATACACATTCTCATGGAGCCATCCTTCTTTTTCACAAACAATATAGGCGCACCCCACGGAGATGAACTCGGACGAATAAACCCAAGTTCTAGCAACTCTTGCAACTGTCTCTTTAGTTCTTCCATTTCAAAAGGTGCCAATCGATAAGGTGGTCGAGCTACCGGTTTTGCCCCCGGTATTACATCGATCACAAATTCAACTTGTCGATCCGGCGGTAAACCTGGAAGATCATCGGGATAATCATGAACCACTTCTACTTCTTCAATTTTGGGGGTGTTTTGACTCAGCACGAATCACATGTGCCATGATTAACTCACCCCCTCTTTCCATATATCTCCGAGCCATTACAAATGACACAATCGGTACTTTTCGAGAACGTCATTCACCTCGTATCAATATTCGGGAACCACTCGGTGTTTTTACTGAAATTGTCTTCTCATGACAATCCATTTGACCTCTATTTTCATATAACAAATCCATCTCGACTATTACATCAAACTCCCGATTAGTGATCGACTTCAGATCAATAAGGTATATAACCCTAAAGATCTCAAGTCGACAATGCTCGTAATGACTCTTTACAAAAAAAACACCTTCCATCAGCTACATCTACTATCACTTTTTCATATAAATCAAGTAATGAAATATCCAATTTGGAAGAAAATGACACCGATATAAAGGACACAGAAGCACCAAAATCAAAAAGCACTCGTGCTTGAGAAGAGTTCAAGCTAAAAATACATGTGATAACATCGTTTTGATCTCGAGCCTCATCGACGGTTAACTAAAGAGCTCGCGTTTTCACATGACCGCCGCTCATGTCTCTCCGCTCATCTCTATCTCGACCTCCTCCTCGTTCGGTCTTTTGCGAATCTCTCAGACACTCAGACTTCATCTTCGGGCACTCGGGGCGAATATGCCCACTCTCTCCACAGTTGAAACAAACTAGGTGACTCTTCATACACTGGTGAGCCATATGCCCCGTCTTCCCACATTGGAAACAAACTGATGGTGGGGTTCGGAATCACATTCCCCAGTATGTTTTCGTCTACACTTTTTACACCACCTTTCTTCATTCTTCTTGGGCTCGGCACAGAATTGAGAAACCGTGGTGGTTGACCTTTGAGAATTATCTCCAGCTTTTCCTTCCCACTTCCTCTTCGATCCTCTAACTTCCCTTTCGATTCTTCTTTCCTGCTCCTGTCTTTGTAACTCCCTTTCTCTTGATCTTGTTGCCTTGGCAACTTTTTAAAAGGTAGTATATCTTGAACTTGGCAAAAACTCTCGAATTTGGATTTTTAAACCCCACAAGTAGCGATCCATTTTGCGCTCCTCTATATCTACTTAATGTTGTGCAAATCTCGCCTTCTCATTGAAGTCTAGCGTGTATTGTTGCACCGTTCTTGACCCTTGTTGTAACTTCAAAAACTAGGGATGAGCAAAACCGAATCGGGAAACCGAGAAACCGACAAAACCAAAACCGAAAAACCGAAACCAAAACGGAAACCGGTGGTGCGGGTTTGAATTTTTTAAAACTGAACCTGTCGGTTTCGATTTCTATTTTTCTTATCAAAACCGACCCACAGGAACCGACCCGACCCAACTTAGCAGAAACCGACCCACAGGAACCGAACTGACCCGGGAATTAACAAATATGAAATACCTTTTATATATATTACTATTTATTAATTATTTATATGTCATTTATAATTTTATTTACACAAAAATCTAATAATCGGTTTCGGGTTTTCTTGTTAAGTTTGTTGTCGTTTACTTGGTTGTTTTGTCGTTAAACTTGGTTGTTAAAGTTTGTTGTCGTTTAGTTGGTTGTTTTGTCATTAAACTTGATTTGGTTGTCTAAACTAGGTCGTTTAAACTTTAAACTTGGTTGTCTTCAAACTTTTAGCAATGTACTTTTGAATTGTGAGTTAGTTTGATGTTAAAATTGGTGTTTTTGATTTTTATGTATTTTTTAAGATTTGCTGGAAAATGCGTTCAAAACCGACCCACGGGTTTAAACCCAAAACCTACGAAACCATGGGTTCAAACCGAAACCGACCCAAAACCGACTGTAAAAACCGAAACCGAAACCGACTAGTAACCGAAACCGAAACCGACTAGTAACCGAAACCGACTGTTTTTAAAAACCAGAAACCGAACTGATTGGTTTGGGTTGGGTTTTGGGTCTAAAACCGACCCAAACCGACCCATGCTCGTCCCTATCAAAAACTCTTCTTCTATCCCCTTCATAGCGTTATTGGAACAATAGTATTCTGTGAACAATAGTATTCTATGAACTTCAGTTTGAATTGTTCCTAACTCAAAGTAAGCGCCAAGCTCTCTTCTAATTCCATGCAAGTATTCTCCCACCGGAATTGTGCATCCTCTTTTAGCAAATTCGTTGCAAACTCAACTTTATCTGCCTCGTCACATTTACTTGTGTGGAACATCTTTTCAACGTGTGTCAACCAATTTTTGGCTACTATGGGATCATCCTTCCCATAGAAATCGTATGGTTTGCACTTCTGAAAAGCATCATAAGTACACTTCCTCACTTTCTCCGATGCTTTAGATCCACTCACCTTAGTATACATCTCTCCATGGTCCTCCCTACGCTCAGGTTGGACCGGGGGTTGCCCCGAAGGACGTCCAATTGTAGCCTCTGCTTAAGGCTTCAAATAAGTGGGTAACAACTCTTTAAGTGCCTTCGCTACCTCAGCCGTGATCATGGCTTGCATATTACTCTGTGTCTCGGGAGGTCACTCTCCCTCGGGTTGACGCTCTTTACCCGAATCTCGTGATCCCGATTGATATCTTGATGGATCACCTTGCTCTTTTTCTGTTCCAGTTCTCATTTCAACTAAAAAAGAAAATCAACTCGTTTAGTAATCACCACCATAATACTCAATATGGTTGTATAATCAACTCATTTTATATGCCACCATAATACTCAATATGGTTACATAATCTACTCATTTAGTACACCATGAGGGATAGCTACTCGGGACTCTTTAGGACATCTCCATCTCATTGGTTTAAGTCTAAACCCATCTCAAGGTTTAATTCCCTTAAACCACAGCTCTGATACCAACTTGTAACGCCCGGTTCCTCAAAGTTAAGAAACAAGTTATAAAAAGTTGTACCAAAAACATATTTAGAAAGGTGTAACTCAAGTTAAGAAACAAGTCATAAAAAGTTGTACCAAAAACATAGTTTAAGTCGTAAACTATTTACATCAAGTGCTTACAACCGTTATACAAAGACCGGGTTAATTACATATTTCAAAATATTAAATAAGTCCAAGTCCAAGGTCCAGCTATCCATCCATATTATGTTTCTCACGGTCGCCACTACCAGAACCTAAACACAAACAACATTAACAAACAATTTATGAGCTACTAGAGCTCAGTGAGTAATTAAGGATTAATTGGATTATCTCATCCAATATCTCGTTTAAGTTAATCTCAGTGGACTATCTCAGTCCTTAGTGTATCACACACAGTATAACCCCTTATTCCATTTACTCAAAATTGGTTATACTCAACCAATCAAAACAAAGCATACTTCTTATCTGCATAAACATCTTAACAAACAAATTCATCTAGTAATTAACTACTCACATGAGTTCCGGTCACTCTGTGAAACTCCTGAACCGCCTGTACCGTGCTCCTGTCTAGCCTTAGCTGCATCACAATAGCTCGGGTCAAAAGTCAATACTCAATAATCTCAATATCAACACATCTCAAAAGGATAGGCAATTAGGGTAAGAGAAACTAAGTTACAGTTATAATTTCTACAACAACACACTTAAACGACCACAAATATGCAATAATTATCACACCTGAGACAAAAGATTAAGATTAGAACTCACTTTCATGTACTAATCAAAGGGATTTACTCAACTCATGCTTAGTTGTAGGTGGTTTATCAATACCACTTGGAACCATCTTAAATCAAGAAATTCAACCATCAAATTGAAGCTAACACAAGGGAAATTACCTTTTAAACTGCAAGATATCAAACCCTAACTTCAATTCTCGAATTATTAGCCTTAATTTCAACATTGGAGGGTTTAGGGCAAGTTTCTAGGGATTTGGACGAATTGATTTTACCCCAAAATGAAAGAAATCTAACATTAAAAAGTAGGTTTGTGCGTATCACACGACCAGTGTGAGACCCACAGCAAGCCTTCCAGAAGCCTGCACTCACTCACACGACCCGTGCTGCCGTACACGACCCGTGTACACTCGTCCAACCTACTGCATGGTTTCTGAACAATTCCTACATGACCCGTGCAGAGGTACATGACCCGTGTAGGTCTGGAAGGCTTACTGTTTGATTTTTTAAGGTTTTGTACACGACCCGTGTGACCATACACGACCCGTGTAGCTTTGTTTTGGCATTTTTCAAGTCCAAATATTACTCAATTGGGTTTTTAACCGTCCTAACTCATATAACAACCTATTTAATCTTAATTACACTAGGATCCGGACCATATATATATATATATATATATATATATATATATATATATATATATATATATATATATATATATACTAGGTTTTAAACCCGTGTATTACACGGTTGTCAAATAAAAAATCATGTTAAAGATGATGTTATACTTTTCTGATTTACTAAAATGGATGGCGGAAAGTAAATACAAATTAGTAGCGGAAAATCATTGACCTTTAGAAAACTCTTCACTCTAACCATTTACACAGTTAAAATTAAAAAAAAATAGTTATATAATAAAAAACAATTTTATTTAAT
The DNA here is from genome assembly GCA_023525715.1 of Cichorium intybus. Lineage (NCBI taxonomy): Eukaryota > Viridiplantae > Streptophyta > Magnoliopsida > Asterales > Asteraceae > Cichorium > Cichorium intybus. Next base: position 52,622,139 of record CM042010.1, on the reverse strand, counting down.
CATAGATGCTTATACATTGTTTTTTTTTAAGTACACGTTATAGAATGGTGTTTGTTTTATAACGGTAACAATATACGATAGTTTATATTTCGAACATATGCACACAATAGCATGATGTTTTCTTTTATTTTTTTCATTTTTTATATTTGTTAAAATATCGACATTTTTGGTTTTCTTATTTATTTGTTTGTTTTAGTTTTAGTTTATTTACTTTTAATTACTAATTATGCCTTATAAGGTGGGATCCAGTTTACGAAACGAATCTTACATCATATGTTCAAACTATATGAGCCATGATCTTTGCATATTCATTTCTTGTTCCGCCCATCTCTCTGTAAGGCATTCCCGACACAAGTTTGGGACCACATATGGCACCACGACACAATCGTTAATATCAGTCATATATTTTGAGAAAATTAAATTCAATAACAATTTAATATATGTTACTATTACTTGCATTTAGCCCTTTAATTTAAAATGAAATCAACTTTTACCAAGTCGGTGTCCAACATCATTCACGTAGACCGATTGAAGGTTTTCTTGAGATTAGTTTCCTTTGTTGTTTAATCTGTCCATCCGTCTTTACGAAACTCCGTCTTTACGAAACTCCATTTTATCCAACATTCACGTAGACCGATTTTGGTTCCTAGAACATGCTTTTTCTCATTTTTGTTCCAAGGGCAAAATGATAATAGCACAATTCTCACTTCAATCATTTTAGTCATGCCTTGTTTTTTACCATTGCAAGTCTCATTGATAGCCAAAACATCAAAATGGATTAGGTCTTTTTCAACCATCCCCCACAACCGTTATCATATTGATTCAAAGCTTAAGTAACGTGCCATCTAGGTGGGCACCATTCGAAAAATGTTTTAAATTTTTATTAATATATATATTGCATTACTATCAAATCACAAAATCGTGGTTGGAATTCATGATGACACCAAATAATTATAAGTTCTAAGTAATTGATAATTACCTTTCAGAACCAGCTAGGTCTACCAGATTTAACCTTCCAAATCTAAGATGTGTCATGGAATCTTTTTCCCAACGACTTTCAACAATGCATGTGAATACACTATGTGATCGACTGCCTTCACTGTTCATATATGTTCCCGCCACTTTCCTATTTGCAGCACCCTGAGAAAGTAAACTACTTCAATATTCATAATCATTAAAAAGCAGTAGTAAAGTGTTGAGTTTCACTATGTTGACATACCTGAAGCAAAAGCTTGAGGACTTCATAAACAGTTTTAACATTATATTCTGTAAGATTTTCAACATACACTCCTTCCTTTAAATCTTCTCTCACCTATAAAGAGATCATAATGTTGGATAAAGAAATTCGACCTAAATGAACTAACATGAATAAATGAAGTTATACTTACTTGTAGATTAGTGGAAGAATGCTCCAAGAGATCAGTGATTTGCTCATTGTATATCTCCAAAAAGGAACACTTGCAGCTGTATTTTAGTCTTTCATCCCTCCTGTTCTCTTCCTCCTACAAATAATTGCCTCACTGTTATAGAATCTACTCAAACATGATACAAGTACAATTTGTTCAAAACCATAGTTATAGGCAAAGCAGACGTAAGAGTAGCAGAGAAGGGATTGAAGGTGGAGAACAGAACCTGATCAAGATCGGCGAAAGTTTAAAACCCAGAATTGGACGTGCCAAGAGAGGATAAAGAAGATTAATTCTGGTTTGGTATGGTTTAAGGTTTAAGGTTTAAGGAGAGAGAGAGAGAGACACACACACACACACACAGAGAGAGAGAGAGAGAGAGAGAGAGAGAGAGAGAGAGAGAGAGAGAGAGAGAGAGAGAGAGAGAGAGAGAGAGAGAGAGAGAGAGAGCATTTGAAATTTGAACGAAATTATCTGTAAAAGGAAATCAAGCGATAATATAGTAGATGGTTAATCGCCATCATCAATGTGGCCCATCGTCTTCGTAGGTCTTCATAGTTCACTGGTACATGGGAACCTTAGTTGGAATTGATAATTTCAACTAAAAATATTATATTAAACATTAACCAATTTGCTAATAATTCGTAAGAATTTAACAATAAAAAAGATGAATAAATTTCAAAACGGTAAATAATAGAAGTGTTTATGAACTTTATATAAGATGATAAATATCGCCCGAGGTAACCGCCGAGTAGCTTTGATGGTAGTTGGAGATTTACGTACATAACTGACTTGATATCTACGAAAATGATTTATAGAGGTAATTAATTAATTATTTTAATTTCATTTATTTGATTGTTTTTATAAAGCATTAAAGAGAAATATTAGTTTTTACTAATATTATGCCAGAAAACATCCTTCTAGTCGTTACCGTATAATATTATTGTTTCTTTAGTTATCCTCTAAGACGTTTCAAAATACATTTTCAATAATCGTTTTATGAGGATTTAAATGGTGTTTTAAATTATGATCTATTGGGATTTAAGCCAAATAATGAAAAAATGACATGTGTCATTCTAGCTTCTAAGACATGCCACTTGGCAATTAAAAGGCCTTGTTTATTAGTATGTATATGTATATGTATATATATATATATATATATATATATATATATATATATATATATATATATATATATATATATATATATATATATATATATATATATATATATATATATATATATATATATATATATATATATATATATATATATATATATTCCGGTGAGGACTCGTAAGGACACCTTAAAAAAATTGAAAAAAATGTAAAAAAATGCATATCATAAAATCAAGAATTATACTATATCATTATAAAAAAAATTGAAAAAAAATTTGGATCATTGAAAAACAGTAATTATACAAAAAAATTTTTGTGGATCATTATTTCATTATAAAAAATATAATGACCCAAAATATCTTTTTCGAATTTTTTTTCTCTAGTATAGTACTATGATCTATTTTATTATTTTTATTATTTTTATTTTTTTTTTCAATATTTTAAGGTGTCCTCACTATAAGAAAAGTCCTCACCCGATCGCTTATCTGTGTGTGTGTGTGTGTATGTGTATATATATATATATATATATATATATATATATATATATATA